>JAVTVJ010000680.1:0-600000 GCA_034509425.1 Eopsaltria australis
CCTCAGCCATGGCACAGCAGAGGTGGCTGAAGGGGCTGGGCAAACGTGGACATGGGGGAAGGTTTGGCCAGGGTTGAACCCCGCTGCCAAGGCAGAGCAGAGGAGATGGAAACATCCCATGTGGTTGCCAGGAAAATACCTCACGGCTCTTCCCATGGCCATGAAGGTTTCAGTGCTCTATTAATTGCCATTAATGGCAGCAAACGGGGCAGGAGGTGCCCACCTGGACCCAGGTTAAACAGCACCAAGGGAAGGGCCGTGCTGGCACTGCAGGACCTGCCTTGCAAATCACCTGCAACAACATGTGCCATCCTGGTCACCTCTTCTCAAAAATGATAGTGCAAAATTAATTAGAATTAATTAATCAGAAAAGGGTAATAAGGGTGATTAAGCACCTGGGGAAAAGAAAAAAAATATATTCCTGAAGAGCAATCGCAGCACCATGATTGCCTTGGAAGGTGGCAAGTGAGTGGGAGCAGGAGGGAGGGTGTGCAGGGAAACAAATGGGCTGGAGAGAGGGGTCTGGGGGGTGTTTTCTGTCTCATCACACAAGGAATTACTGAGTGACAAGATTGAAACCCGTCAGAGGAAAAGCATTTCCCAGCAGCAGTGACCACGGGGAGGCAGCTGAGCCCACGAGGGCACGGGCGGCTCTGCGGCGTGGCTGGAGCTGTGGCTGCTGCTGCCACTCTCTTTTGCACACTCTGGCCCCAAGGTTGGACCTGTCTCTGGCAGAGAGTGGGACTCGACAGGGAGTCCTCAATGCTGGGACCCTCATCCCCAGCTGGGCTCAGGAACATGGCGAGCTCAGGGACACTTGGTTTAATTTTCCTTTTAATTTTCAGCCACGCTCTGTCACTTCAATGAAATTAATAACAATAATAACATAAAATCAAAGGGAAGATTTGCAAACAAGATCTGCCCCTGAGTTTAGGCAACTGGTGCAGGTTTCACTGTGATCTGAGGGGCCAAAGCAGAGCCCCAGCCCCTGGAGGGGATGGGAGCACCATTCCCTTCCTGCCATCATGAAGGGCTTTGGCAATAGGGAAGGATGGCGGAGGTGGCTGGGGCTTAATGGGAAGAGTCTTCAGGAGCCCCAGTGCAGCTCAGTGAAATAAAGGATAAAAGTGTCTTTTGTTGGGGAAGCAGAGGCAGCAGATACTGCAGGCACCATGGAAAATGGGTGGCATGGATGGAATGCAGGTGCCCGTTGCCTGCTGGAGAACACAGGTGACAACTGGAGCGATGCAACGGCTGCTGGCAGCTTGGGTGAGGGAAAACTGGTGGGTTTGGGTCATTCAGGTGCCTGTGCACGGGGACAGTGACCCCCATGCTGCTCCCAAACACCCCTCCTGCCTGTGAGCAGTGAGGTGCCACCACCCTGAGCTCATTGTCCCCTCCCTGGTGACAAAGAGCCCTGTTTCTTTAAAACCTGAAAAACAAAGTGGGGTGAAAGCAGCGCTTTTTGTGCCCAGAGATTCTCTTACCGTGTCTCCTGCTCTGCAGCTGACTACACGCACTCCCGGTCTCAGCACTCAGCTCCCAGCCCAGGTCACTGCTGTCCCCAGCACACTCAGGTCCTTTCACAGGGACTCAGGGGACCTGGGGGCCCAAAAGCTGTTCCAGGGTGATGGTTGCTTGCCCAAAGGTGGGGACTCCCTTTTTGCGTGTGTCCCATGGAAGGGTGGCAGGGGGCTTGGTCCCTGAGGCCACATCCTGATTGTGCCATGGATTTTTGGATGGCTTTGGGGTGAGCAGCTCTGTTTTGGGGACAGCAAGACCTTGTTTGGGCCATTAGGACATTTTGGGATAGCTGGGATGGAAATGGGCCCTGTTCCCTCTGTGCCCATGCAGCATTGCCCGTGTTGCCACTGCCTTCTGACAGCTTTGGGTGATTTCAAGCAGATTTTATCCCTACAGATTTTGTGAAACTCAGTTTCTGGGGAAGGTGAGAGAAGGACTCAGCTCATATTAGACACCAGAGAATCCACACCAGCCTCCATTCCCCACAGACATGACTGTAGCCAACCCAGCTTTGTCACTGTCACCGTCACTGTCCCCACAGCAGTCCTCTTCTGGAGGCACTGGGCACCCCCAGGCCATGTTAACCCTGTCCTGCTGGTGTGGGACGAGACCCCAGAAGGGGACGGTCTCAGCTGCACTGCGGAGGGGACACAGCTGTGATGAGCCCGTCGGGCCCCAGCTGCCCGTGCTGGCTCGGCAGGACCTGGCAGGGAGGGCACGGCAGAGCTGGGGACACTCGGATCAGTGCAGCACTGGGCACAGGGTGGCACAGGGTGGGCACAGGAACACGAAGGGGAACGCGAGGGGCCAGTGCTGGGAGGGGCAGTCGGTACCGGGGAGTGTCGGTGCCGGGTTCCATCAGTACCGGCTCTGTCGGTGCCGGGTGTGTCGGTACAGGGCTCTGTCGGTGCCGGGCTCAATCAGTACCGGGCTCTATCAGTACCGGCTGTGTCGGTACCGGGTGTGTCGATGTCGGCTCTCTCGGTACCGGCTCTGTCGGTACCGGCTCTCTCGGTACCGGGCTCTATCAGTACCGGCTGTGTCGGTACCGGGTCTGTTGGTGCCGGGCCACGAGCGGGTCCCGCTCCCCTCAGGACGCTCCGAAGTTCCCGCGGCGGCGGCGGCGCAACGGCGGGACAACAGCGCCCCCTGGCGACCGCGGGGGGACACGGCGGGAGGGGACGGGACGGGACCGGGACAAGAACCAGGACAAGGAGAGCGGCGGGACAGAACCGGGGCAGGAGCAGGAGCTGGGACGGGGACACGCGGGCAGCCCGGCCAGGACACCCCCGCGGCTGCTTGTTCTGGAGAGCCCGGGACCTGCCACCCGGTGCCGCCCGGCCGGGCTCCCCTGCCAGCCTGCCCCTTCAAGGACCGCGCGGTACCCGCGGGCTCCCCTTGGGCTGCCCGGCCTGTCCCAGTCCGCCCCAGTCCGTTCCAGTCCTCCCCCGGCCGCCCCAGTCCATCCCAGTCCGTCCCAGTCCATCCCAGTCCGTCCCAGTCCGTCCCAGTCCGTCCCAGTCCGTCCCAGTCCATCCCAGTCCGTCCCAGTCCATCCCAGTCCGTCCCAGTCCGTCCCAGTCCGTCCCAGTCCGTCCCACCGCTGATCACCCCCGTCCCGGAGCGCCCCCGCGCGGGCAGCAGTGGGAGAGCGGGGCAGGGCCCGTTCGTGACGTCACGATGACGTCACCGCCACGCCGCCGCCTGGTTGGTCCCCGCGGCCGCCCGTCCCGGGGGGGGCAGCGCGCGGCCGCCGCCGGAGGTAACGGGGGGGCCCGGGGGTCGCGGCCGCGGCCTGAGGGAGCGGCGGGAGCGGCGGCACCGGCACCCCCGGCACCCCCGGCACCGCCCGGCTCGCCTCTCCCCGGGCCGCGGCCGCGGGGGGGCCGGGAGGGGCCGGCGGAGCTGCCCGGGCCGGAGCCGGTAGGGCTGCAGCCGGCGGCCCGCGGGGTCCTCAGCGGCGCGGGCCTGGAGCGGGGCGGCTCGGCCGCGATGGGCGGGAGGCGGAAGGGCCGGGCTGGGCCTTGCACCGGGGACCGCCCCCTCGCACCGCACGGGGCTGGGGTGACACTCCCGGCCCCGCGATGGGACCCCCGTGCCGGCACAGCCACCCCGCCTCGGCCTGGGGACCCGGCCCGCCAGTGGCCCCGGGGCTCGGGCCCCGCACTGAGGTGACGGTGTCCCCCCCACGCCGTGTGACCTTCTCCCCACGGCCCCGGCGTCCGAGGGGCGAGTCCCGGCCTTCACCTGCCCGCACATCCGCGGGCACCGGCCGCGTTTCAGGGGCTCCTGGGGCAGCAGGAAGGTTCGGGTTCAGGTTTGGTTCGGGTTAAGGGGGCTGGGTAGAGCCATCTTCTGGGTCTTGAGTGCTCTCCGCCTGTGCCGGTAGCCTGGGACACCCTGAGAAATGAGTCACCAGGGACTCACAAGCCAAACCCAGGACCGAGGAATGGGGACACTGCCGGGAGGGTGAGCCTGGGTCCCAACCCATGAGATCGGACGGGAGCACTGCTGAAAGTGGAGCCAGAACCGTCCATGCACGGGCTACACTCGTGGCTCAGCCTCTGAGCTAAGGGGCAGCAGCAGCTCCTGTGCCCCAGCCTCCCCAGGAGCATCTCTGCGGGGCTGGGGTGGCTCTCACCTGTGGTTTCCTGGGGCCACAGTCACGCTTGCAGGAATAGAGGGGTGATTTGACACTTAAATCCCATGTTCTCTGCTCTTAGATCACAGCACAGACCGGCTCCTGGCACCACTGAGCCAAACTGGATTTCCACCGGTGACCTGTAAGTTGAGATGCCATGTCCCCCTCTCCTGTCCCCAGGCTGTTCGAGGCCACATGGGGCCACCAAACCTGTCTAAGCTGCCATAGAAAAGGTTTTGTGTCTAATGGGGCATTTGCCAGCAAACTCAAGCCACGAACCCTATATATTTCTTTATTTGTAAAAGTGTTTGAAGTCCTTGAATTTACCCTTTGGCCACCTTAAATCTAGTTTCTAATCCCCAGCACAGTTAATCAAATCTACAGTGGTTTGAATTATGAGATGCCTGGGGGGGATTTATAGCTTGTATTGCTGATTATACCTTGACTTTATTATATTGCAAATACCTAACTTACAGTCACGGCAGAGATTTACAATCCTCAGGTAGGTGCTCAGGATAACTTTTAGCAACTCCAGATGTAATTGGAGGTGACTGATGGGGCTGTCGCCACACATAAACACGTAATCAGTAAAATGTTAAGACAGGGAAAGGAGAGGCAAAATAGGTGAAAAGGGTGGGTCAGCCTTAAAAAATAATCATATAATTGGGTGTATTGCTGAGCAAGGCTCTGCCATGCCTGTGCTGGCTGAGGCATCTGCCCAGGGAGGGGTTTTGGACTTGTTGGTCTCCAGAAAATACCAGGATTTAGATCTTTGTTCCTTCTTGCTGTCAGCTGAAGGTTTTTGGAGTTTGCGGTGGCCCTGGGGAGGGGGAAGGGGTGATAAATGGATGTGGGGTACTGGCAGAGCTGACTCATTCCTCGCTGGTTTGGGATTCTCCCGTCCCAGGGGAGCAGCGAGTCCTGTGCGGGCGCGTGCCCTCGGCCAGCATGACCAGCGAGGTGGTGGAGAACGAGTTTGAGTTTTACTCCAAGGCAGAGAAGTACTGGAAGGATGTGCCCCCCACGGTGGATGGCATGTTGGGAGGCTATGGCCACATCTCCAGCATCGACATCAACAGCTCCAGGAAGTTCCTGCAGAGGTTTCTGCGGGTAGGTGGCACAGTTTGTCTGCTCCTAAAGCCCCACCCTTCTCACCACGTGGAGCTGGGCTCTTCCCTCTGAATTGCTCCATGGGATCCTCAGCTGCATGCTGGGAGAGCTTTGCCATGCAGTGAGTTCCCTGTAGCCCAGTCCTGCCTGGTGTGGTTGTCCTGTTTCTCCCTGTGGGTGCCTCGCAGGGGGATTCAGCCCTCACGGTTGTTGCAGGATGGCCCCAACCGGACGGGGACAACCCGTGCTCTGGACTGCGGGGCTGGCATTGGCCGGATCACCAAGCGCCTGCTGCTGCCCCTCTTCAAGACAGTGGACATGGTGGATGTGACAGAGGACTTCCTCACCAAGGCCAAGAGCTACCTGGGCGAGGAAGGCAGGCGGGTGCGCAACTACTTCTGTTGTGGCCTCCAGGACTTCAGCCCCGAGCCAAACTCCTACGATGTCATCTGGATCCAGTGGGTCATCGGTGAGGGTCACTGCTTGTGGGGTCTTTACAGCCTGTCCCCTTGAGGGACAGGTGCTCTACACACAGGGGAGAGCAGCTGAGGTCTGTGTGAAGGATGAGCATCACAGCACTGCCAGGGGCCTGGGGTGGGCAGCTGCCCCCCATCCCATGGAGGGGCACTGTACTTTTTCCTCCAAGAGTCCTTTCCCCCAAGGCCTCAGAGGCCAGAGCAGAGGTGTGGGTTGGATGGAGTTGAGTAGTGAGACACAATCTAGATGCCCCCAAGCTAAAGCTTTCCCTGCAAATGCTTTAAGTATTTGGCTACTTGGATCAGGAGAGATCCCAAATGCAGCTTCTGGGTTTCCTCCCCTTGGTCACCCTGTGCCCTCTAACCCCTGCTCTGTGCCCCTCCAGGACATCTCACTGACAACCACCTCTCCGACTTCCTGAAGCGCTGCCGTGCCGGCCTGCGGCCCAACGGCATCGTGGTCATCAAGGACAACATGGCTCAGGAGGGGGTGATCATGGACGATGTGGACAGCAGCGTCTGCCGGGACCTGGACGTGGTCCGTAAGATCATCCGCAGGGCTGGGCTGCACCTGCTGGCCGAGGAGCGCCAGGAGAACTTCCCTGATGAGATCTACCACGTCTACACCTTCGCCATGAGATGAGGGCAGCGGGAGAAGGTCTCTCCCGTGTCGTGACTCCCCTTCCAGGGGCTGGTGACAAGGACGGGACTTTGTCTTCCAAGTTGCTGCTGTTTGTGAAAAGAGGTGTTTGCCAAATACATTTTCCTGCTGTTGCACTTCTGCACGTGGGCTTTGTCAGATGCATGTTGGCTCTGTGCCACCCTCGGGGGCTCTGGACAGCAGCAAGAGGGTCCCCCATGCATGAGGTGATCCACGGGCAGCAGCAAGTTGCTGACTGCAGTGCAAGGGCTCCTGCTCATCAACAGGAGCTTGGGGCACCTTTGGGATGGTCTGGGCTCCATTCCTTGTCTGGGTGTTTGAGCTCTTCCTGCTGCTCAGCAGTGAGCTGAGTAAGGCAAAGAGGTGAAGCCTCTGCTCTTTCCCTGTGGTGGCGTGGGGAGGCAACACCGGGGTCTGGGGCTTTGAGGAGGCCTCACCTTTAAACCCCTGAGCAGCAAAAAGGGAGGTGTGTGTAACCCTGAGTCCCTCACATCCTCCTCCAGGGACTGGGGTATCCCAGACAAAGCCTTGCAACCCTGAGAGTGCTCTGGTGTGGTCTGAGCTGCTCCCAGACCCCTCCAGCCTCCAGTGCTCCCGCAGCACCCCACACCATCACCTGGCTTTGAGCACTCCCCTCTCCTCTTTGGCCATATTCCCTTCATTTACCAGGTCTGGCCGCTGGCCCAAGGTGGCCAGTGCTGGCTCAGCAGCATGCCAGGGGTGAGCCCAGGTGCAGAGTCAGCTGCAGCTCGACCCTCCAGCCATCCCCCCACTCCTGTCCTCCACCCCGCCTCTCCTGCAGGAAAAACAAACCCCTGTTGTTATTATAGAAGGCCTCATTTAATTGTTCAGTTCCCATTCCAGACACCAGGGCAGAATTTGATCACATTACTGGGTTTTTTTTAAGCACCAGTCATCAGGACACACAGTTCCAGTTCCATGGGGCAGGAGAGGGTAAAACTCAGTGCTGGCAATGGGCACTGCAGCCAAACTGCCAGTGAATCCCAGATCCACCTGATACAAACTGTCTTTCATCAGAATAGATTTTTCCTCTTTTTCATCTTCTGCATCTGTGCCCCACCAAAAACAATACAAACCAACAAAACTGTGGAGCTCATCTCTGTGGCCAGTCTTTGGCACATCACAAGGAAGCAGGTGCCTAGAAAGGGGAGCCAGGCAGCTGTGGCAAGGCTGGAACACGACCCATCCAACTGCAGCAATTTCTTGTTCCCAGGAACGAGGCACTGGAGAACAAGATCCTGGGAGCAGTCACCAAGGGAAAGAACCAAGGAATGGGGAGGGAGGCACAAGGCACTCAGCTGCTGGCTGCCCATTCCTCATCCTTGCACAGAGAACACATCACAAAGCTAGGAAACATCCATCTGTGTGTTTTGGAGCCCAGCAGCTCTGAGATGTCCTTGGTGGATGGTGCTCTGTGCCAGGATGGGGTGCAGACACGCAGAGGGTGTGGAGGAGTCAGGCATTGCTGCCAGCCCCACTTCCTTCACTCCCACCCCTGGTTTCAGAAGTCTACACTGAGCAAGAAGGCACCCACACCCACAGGATGATGCTGGACCTACTTCCAGCACCAGGACCAGAGGCTGGAAACCTCTTCCTTCTCTCAGCACCCCAAGGCATCTCTCAACTCCACTGGACACCTAAGGCACTGCATCACCCTCCATGGCAGGGCTGGGAGAGAGGACACAGGCTGCCTGTCCAGTCACACAGCCCCCAACCCATCAATCCTGCCCCCAAGCCTTTGCTTAATCTCCCCCCAAACCAGCCCCAGTACCCAGCTCCCCATGCCCAGGAGCTCTGCCTGCCTCCCCGTGACGTGCCCCAGAGCAATGAGACCTTCACAAACACACGTGTGACACTGTGCCCAAAAGAAAACCCCCAGAATGCCACAGAGAGGGACTCCACGGGCAGCACCTCTTGCTGCAGAGAAAACTCTCCCAGAGCAGAGAGATGGTGGCTGTAGGCACAGCAGGACTGTGGAGGGAGCAGACAGAGAGGCACTGTCAGGCTCAGAGGTCCTCATGCCCTGCAGCAGCGTGGTCGATGAGGAGATACCACTTGAGCCGGTCTGGGAGAGGCAGAGCCTTGATTTTGTCATCCACTGGCCAGGGTTTGAGGCGGTGCCGGATGAACACCCTGCAGAGGTGCTTCAGTGCCTGTGGCGAGCGCTCCAGCTGCTTCAGAGAGCAGAACAGAGTCTGGACCTTCTCCCCATGGGACCTACAGCTGCTGGTGTTGACCTCAAAATTGCTGGGCAGCTGGATGGCTTGTGAACTGGCCATCATGAGCTCCAGCAGTGTCTGACCCTTCTGGATGAGGTCTGTGGAATAGGTTTCATCGTCAAAGCGACTGAGGTGCCAGCAGAGGTGCTCAAAGGCGATGTGGAAGCCAGACCAGCAGGAGGGACCATGCAGGGAGCAGTTGTAGGCAGCACCCGACTCCAGCAAGAACCGCAGCAGGGGGAAGTAGTCCTTGAAGCTTTTTAAGCAGAAGTGTGTGAGGGACTCGGAGGCTGGGCACTCGCTGGGGTTGGCACCGTGGGCCAGCAGCAGCTGCGTGACACGGAAGCAGAAGCGCTCGATGTCCTCGGCCTCCTCCTCGGTGTAGCTGTAGGCCATCTCTCCCAGCAGGTAGATCACGTAGGTGAAGACGGTGTCACCATCTTTGGTGGTGGCCCTGACATCTGCGCCTGCAGGAAGGGACAGAGAATGTAACTGACACTGCAGAGCATCAGGCCAGGCCAGCATCAACTCCACCGCCCCTGGGCTTTACTCTGATCAGGAGGGCAATGCCTGGTGCTGCACCAAGTATCAGTCAGCCCAGAAAGGGGAGAAGGTTTTCCTTACCTCCTTCCAGCAGGAGACGGATGCTGTCAGTGTTGTGGATCTGGCCACTGTCACTGCTGGCCAGGGCATGCAGCAGTGCTGTCTTCCCTGCAATGGAGCCATCAGTCAGTCACAGGACAACAGGGTGACACCCAAAAAAGGCAGGAAGGAAAACAACCCACCCCACCCATCAGACAGCCAAACACAGGGAGTGACAACCCTTCTTCTGGCAGAGGCTTCCACTGTCCCCATGATGGTGCCCAGCTGTGGGGACAGTCACAGGCCACACATGCAGGGCTCGTGGTGGCCTCAGTGGGTACATGTGCCATGGCAGAGTGAGTTTTAGAGTAAGTGAGCACCACAGGACTACAGAGGCACAGCCCCACCCCACCTGCCCTGGACTGCACAGAGCTGGGTTCAGCCCTTTTCACACAGCCAGCACACCAGGAGAAAATATTGAACACAGGGAGATTCCCCCAGCTTCCTCCCAGCTCCCAAACCCTCTGTAAGCAGGGAGCAGGTGCAGCAGCAAATGGCCCCAGCCCTGTGCCCTGGCCCAGCCCTCCCTGAGCTGGGTGGGGTGCACGGACCGTTCTTGTCGGTGGCGTTGACGTCGGCCCCCAGCTGCAGCAGCCGCCGCAGGCACGGCAACCGCTCGGGCTCCTCGCTGGCCAGGTCCAGGGGACTGCTCTCATGGATCTGCAAAACAGGTAAAAAACACTGTGAGTGTCTGCAGGGAGTCGCTGCTGGGGCTTTATCTTGGCCAAAGTAAGAGTGTCCTCCAGCCTCCCACACTCTGCTCCAAGGCAGGAGCCAAAGGCAACCTGACCTCCTGCCACAGCATCGGAGCACTGCGGACAGCGGACACAGGGGCGTGCCGAGGGGAGGCAGCACACGGAGGGAGCTGTCCCCACACACCAGAGCAGCCCAGGCTCGGGGGGCAGTGCAGCCGTACCCGGTCTCTGCGGTTGATGTCGGCGCCGTGGTGCACCAGCAGCTCCACCACGTCCGGCTGGTTGCGCAGCACCGCCATGTGCAGGGGTGTGTAGTAGGTGACAGGGTCTGAGGACAGAAACAGTCAAAGAGAACAAAGGGCTTCCCCAAAAGGGCCCCAGCGCCTGCCAAGAGTGGAAGGGGACAGCTGGGGAGGGCCCCGGGGAGCACAGTGATGCCTGTGAAAACAGGGCTGGCACAGGCACCCCGGCTCCTGCTGTTCCAATGGCCCCATCTTTCCAAAATCCCTGGCGTCCCTCAGTCCATCCTTGTGGCTGGATCTCCACAAGGCACACCCACACTATTCCAGCAAGGAGCAGGAGTGGTCTGAGCTGGCAGCACCCCCTCTTTCTGCCCCAGCTATCCCCACCTCCCAGGGCAGCTTCTCATCTGCTGGTTCCTCCTGGCCCAGCCCCCTTCCCACCAGCCTCACCTTCAAAGCTGAGGTCAGCACCAAATTCCAGGAGGATTTCTGCAGCAGGGACAAGCCCCAGCTCAGTGACCTTCAGCAGGGCATAGCTCACACCTTCCTGATAGAAAGGGGAGTGGGTCTCCCTCTCCAGGACTCTTTTCACAGCTGAGAGCTGGCTCCTGTCACTGTCCAGGCAGGCAGGGCTTGAGGGATCACACAAAAACCCAGCAGTTACTCAGTGAACACAGCTCAGGTGTGCAAGGGCCAAAGTGGCACCAGGGAAAAAGAAAAATCCCTGGTCTTCCCTCTGGTCCTGTACCCAGTGGGTCTCTAACCTGCTGGCTGTGGGGTCACACAGCAGCTCCAGGGCCTCAGCTGAGCCCTGCTTCAGGCTTTGTTGCCAGGGCTCAGGCAGAAAGGGCTGATCCTGGGGAGCACCCACAGCTCCTGTGTTTGCCTTGCTCCACCCCCACATTCCCAAAGAACAGCAGCAAAAGGAGGATGGGATGAGCTGCTCCCCAGGACTGGGGGCTGTCCCGAGCCAATGCTGTCCAAGTCGGCCACGTCCCTGAGCTCCAACCATCCCCCAGAAACACCCCGGGGTGTCCAGCCCGCTGTTGTTACCTCTCCAGGGAGCTCTGCCGTCCCGAGTCGGGCGTGGCCAGCAGCCCCAGCAGCTCATCCACCAGCGGCTGGTACTCCAGGACGATCCTGCGGAAGCCGTGCAGGAAAGGCATCGTGCTCTGCCCGTGCAGCCCCGCCCGGGCACCTCCTGCACGCAGGGCCCCTCTCCAAGGGGCTGCTCCCTCCTTGCAAAACAAACGAGGCTTTCAGCAGATCTGAACGGAGAAGAAAACGCAGCCTCCCCCCTCCTTATATAAAGGCAGCCCAGCCCAGTGCGGGGATCTCCTCCCACACAGCAATTCCGTGTCTCCGAATTATCTCGGCACGCAGCGCTGCTCCCTGCGCTTATCCGGGCACAGCACGGGAGCGCTCCGGGCGGAGCCGGGCTGGGCACAGCCCCGAGGGCAGAGCGCTGCCAGGAGCCCCCGCAGGCCGGGGCTGCTCCAGAACCAGCAAAGCCCCGCCTGGTTTGTACGGGAGAGGGGCTGGAGCCACCCAGGGACCAGCAACCCCCCCCAGGGACCAGCAAACCCCCTCAGGGACCACCAAACCCCCCCAGGGACCACCAAACACCCCCCAAGGACCAACAACCCCCCCCCAGGATCCACCAAACCCCCCCAGGGACACAACCTCCCACCAGGACAACCCCCCAGGGACCAACAACCCCCCCCCAGGGACCAGCAACCCCCCCCAGGGACCAGCAACCCCCCCCAGGGACCAACAACCCCCCCCCAGGGACCACCAAACCCCCTCAGGGACCACCAAACCCCCCCGGGGCACGGGGTGAGACCCCAGGGAGCCCCGAAATCGCCCTGGCCAGGAGCCCCAAACCCCAGCGCGATGAATAACAACGCCCTGCCTAAAGATCGCTGCACAAAACATCTGTAAAACGTACGTTTTCATTTCCTTATCGTCCTTGACTTCAGTTAAATAACCAAATTAAAATAAGCCGATAAAAAAATATAAAACGGATTTGTTTTCCTGTTTGGTCACAGGCGGAATATTTTTGTTGTTATCAGCACGGACGCGTAAATAAATAAATTAATAAATGTGGGTATGCGCCACTCCTGCCAGGTTGAGTGGGTTGCTCACGTATATTTTTAGATATATTAAACACGCTCATCACTCCTTTCTCTGAGGAGGTAGCTCAGGCTACAGAGGGGGAAAAACAACGCGAAGGAGTCCATAAATCCCAGTTCGTTTTCACAGATAAACACCCACAAACTCCAGCGCAACCCCCGCCAGCGGCCCCGAGCTCCCCGAGCCCCGGGGAGGGACGGGAGGCCCCGGCGCCGCCCTCCCCTCACGGCCCGGCCCCGGCCCCGGCCCGGCCGCCCCTCACCTGCGCGGGCAGCGCCGCCGGAGCCGGAACCGGAACCGGAACCGCGGCTCCGCTGGGGGCGTGGTCTCGGTAACGGGGGTGTGGCCTCGCCGGGGCGTGGCCCGACTGGGCGCGGCCTCGCGGGAAGGCGCGGCCTCAACGCGGCTGAGCCCCGTGTGGGCGTGGCCTCGTGTGGGCGTGGCCTCGTGTGGGCGTGGCCTCGTGTGGGCGTGGCCGTAGCGGGCACGGCCGGCAGGGGGCAGCACGCGGCCGCGCGCGGGGCGGGAACGCCCCCGGCATCGCCCGGTGTCCCCACGGTGTCCCCCCCTCTGTCCCCCCCTCTATCCCCTCCTCTGTCCCTTCCTCTGTCCCTTCCTCTGTCCCCTCCCGTGTCCCCTCCTCTGTCCCCCCCTCTGCCCCTCCTGCGAGTGTCACGCCCCGAGTATCCCCTTCCTCGGTGCCCTCCCCCCTCCCAGGTGTCCCCCCGGGTGTCCCCAATGTCCCCCTCCCCATGTCCCCCCTCCCTGGGTGTTCCCCTCCCCCGGCTGTCCCCCCTCCCAGGTGTCCCCCCGGGTGTCCCCGCTCCCTCTGGAGGACCCACCCAGGCCGGGCTGCCTTTGCTGGGAGGTGGCACCCAATGGGTGTCGCCTCCCAGGGGCTCGGGGTGAGTGCGGTGCTGCTGCCCACAGCGCCTGGACCCTCCCCTGCTGAAAGAGCTACCAGGGGAAACATTAGCCCGGGATTTATTGGTGCTATTATCATAATCATCATTATTTTTATGATTATTCTGGTGGAATCTGCCAGCGCGGGGAGCTCTGGAGAGCGGCAATAACTGAAGCCGCCTTGGGTTTCCTATTTACGTATTTATTTTATTCCGGTGGAGCGCTTCCAGATTCCAGCAGGCAGCCGTGGCCCCGGGGCAGAGGGGGCGAGGAGGCCGCGCCGGCTGGGCCTTTTTCTGACGTGCTGTCACGGTCCCCCCCACTTCCCACCCTTCCCTTCCCCACACAAAGTGGGGTGCCAGGGTGGGGGACCCCGGTGCCTGCAGCCCCTGGACCCCGTGCCCACCTTCAGGGCAGGGCAGGGTGGCTGGTGGCCCTGGTGGCCCTGGTGCCAGCGGGACTCGGTGCTGTGCTCGATGGGCAGCTGGCCGGGACCCCCCCTTGCAGCCCCGTAGCCCCCCTGGGTGCGGTTTGGGGGTGCCATCCCCGTGTTTTCCTGAGCAGGGGTGGAAATATCCCCATCCCAGCCTGAGCAGGGAGCAGAGGGGCAAAGCAGCAAGGAGGAGTCAGGGACGCTGGGGATTTGTCCCTCTGCAGAGAGGGCTGAGCTGGCTTCAAACCAGAGCAGCCCAGCTGGGGGAACCCCACTTGGGGTGGGCTGGGCAGCTGAGACCCTCATTCCAATCCCAGTGCGTCCTGCAGCCCCCAGACCCTGGGCCCTCTGCATTCCCAGGAAAACCCAAACCCTCCACAGCCCAGGAAAGCCCCGGACCCTGCTCAGTTACAGAGCCAGCTCCAGACACAAAGCCCAGCCCTGTGTGACACCGGTGGGGACCGTGCAGGGTCCAGCCCTCCACAGACACCATTCTGGGGAGAAATCACTGCTGCATTCCTGCTGTTGGCTGGGAAAGGGGGGCTGGCAAGGCAGGGTCACCCCATGGCCACCTCTGACCCCAGCCGTGCTGTCCTTGGGGATGGCAGGGGACACCGGGCTGCCCCAAAGGGCCTTGCCAGCCCAAATGTGCCCCACAGAGGCTTTGCCCCCACCCTGGTAACCCCCTGCTTGAAAGGAGGCTTTGGGGACGCAGTTTGGGACCAAACCTGGCTCCAAATCAGCCCTGGGAGGTGACAAACGAGAGACCCACGGGCTGAGCCCTTCCCTTGCCACCAGCACAGCGAGTCCGGGCACACAGGAGTCCTTCCCTGGAGGATCCCTGCCCTGACCACACCACGAGACCCCAGGGAAGTGACTCCCCATCCCCACATTTCCTGGGAGCAGGAATTTTGCGAATTGCCGGCCCCGTGGTTGGACGGGGCGTTTGAGTGCCTGGCTGGAATCAGCGCCGGGCTCTGCCCCCTTCCTCCCCATGGCCTTGGCGGGGCGGGCTCGGAAGAATGCGAGTTGGCCATCCATCAGGGAGACACAGCAACAGCCAGCCGAAGAAAGAGGGGCATTTTAGGAGGAAAGCCAGGGAAATTTGATCATTAAGAAATCCTCCTGGCTGTCTGGGGGAATTTAATTAAATTGCTGGAAAGGGCTGTAAGCACATCTGGATCCAATATGTGCCGCTTTGATTTTTTTCTTTCTTTCTTTCTCTTTTTTTTTCTTCTTTTTTTTTTTTTTTTTTTTTTTTTTTAGTTCACTCTTTTCCCATCTCGCTGTTGAAGGAGGGGGGGAATAAAAGGGAAATAGCAGAGCCACGGAGTATTGGTTCATCTGGGACTGACTGGGATTCCTGGCAGGGAAAGAAAGAGAGGGAGAGAAAGAAAGAGCAAAAGAAAGAGGCAGAAGGAGAGGGAATGAGAAAGCTGGGAGAAAAAGCTTCACCAAGGGGCTGGCTGGGGTGTTTTATAATGGCACCGACCGCAGAGACACGGAGCTGGGAGGCAGCGGGGGGAGCTGTGAGGGCTGGAGGGGAGAGGAGGAGGAGAGGAGCCAGCCCAGGGCATGCTGTACTTTTGGGGTCTGGCAGGGATGGAGGGAGAAAGAGGAATTGCTCTGTAGATACAGAAATACCCTTCCTGCTGGGAAGGGCAGGGCTGGGCACAGGGGACTCCTGCAGCAGCCACCCCTGGCTGTCACCCCTGCGGGTGGCACTGCCCTGGCCCCTGCCCGGTGCCCTGGTGCCGGGGGTGGAGGGGGTGCTCTGGTGCCCAGCCTGGGCAGGACACGGGGCTGGGCACCCACCCATCCCCAGCACCCACCCCAAGAGCCGGTTTCTGGACCTGGCCAGGCACTGCCAAGCCCCCACCATCCCCACACTCTCCTCTTTCCCACCTCTGGAACATCCTCCTCACGGTGCAGCAGAGCTGCAATTCCACTGTCAGAAAAAACCTCCATCCATGGATGAGCCAGCCCAGCTCCTCTGCACCAGCACAGCCACAGGGCAAGATTTTGGGAGAGTTAGGAACACCTGGGTGCCACAAGGAGCAGCACCATCCCGGGCAGTGCTCCAAGGATGCTGCACTGCCCCAGCCCTCGGTTTTGGGGTGAGGAGGGGACTGGGGCTGGCAGAGCACATCCAGATCTGTGCCATGCTGAGCACCACGGAAGCACAAGGTGTTAGCACAGTGTGAGGAAAATATCAGGAAAACCCTAGGAAAACACAAAGTGTGATTACAAAAAAATATACTATTTTAAACCTTTTTTTAAAATTTTTTTTGAGAAGAACATGAAGGACTGGCAACTGTAAACACGTTCATCCCAAGGGCTGCAAACCTGGCAGGCTCTGGCCAGACAGATCCTCACCCCGAGGAGCCCAGCACAGCCCTGGCAATTCAGTGCCTCTGGTTCATCAGCACAACAGCTCTGGCTCAGCAAAGCCAGACTCAGAGCTCACTCCAGCTCAGCAAAACCCAGGTGCCCAGTGCCAGGTAAAGCAAACCTGCTCAGCTTTATCTTTGCATCACCCATGTTTTGACCTAAGCCAAGAGTCACCTTCCCAGCTTCAAGGTCCATTTCAAAACACGATTTTTACCAAAAAAATCAATGAGAAGAGCTTGCACCAGTGGGTTAGGAAACACCAGGAGTGAGTGTCTCAAACAACCAGGTCTTGCTTTGGATGCCTTGTGTGGCTGGTGGCGTTAAAAAAAATGATGCTGAGGAGAAAAAAAAAAAGGGCAAATCCTACAGCTAAAAAGGAAATTGCATTAATACAGATTGTTTTATTTAAAAAAAGCAAACCCTGACCTCTACTTCAAAAAAGTCATTAGACATTCTCCTTCTGAAAGGCCGACAGGGGATATTACTGAAAGGCCAGTTAATTTCTCAATGACTTACTGTTCTTGCTCTGTTCATGGAAATGTGTAAAGAGTTGGAGGGTAATTTAAGGCACCCTGCAGAAAGGTGTGTAAATCTTTGCATGTCTAAAGAAACTTTACCAGGCCGCTAGGACTGGGAAAAAAAGAAAATGCTTGCCCTCCTTTTTTTTTCTTTTTTTCTTTCCTTTTTTTTTTTTTTTTAAACTTTCCTTTGGAACTCTGATCCCCTTTGATCATAAAAAAGGTCGTATTTCAACCAAAAAAATATCAGCAATCACAGGGCCCGAGGAAGTGCGAACCCAAGGGGGTTTCACCGACGATTATTCCCTCCATTTAATTATTTAATGCCACGGACTGAGGGAAAGCTGTCTCCCCTGGAAAAGCCAGACAGTTCAAGAATAAGGTCTGGCCCTAAACAAGGAGGAGGAAGAGGGTTATAAACGGGCACGGGGCTGCTCCATCCCCCGCTCCTGCCCTCGCCCTCCATGGGCCAAGCCCAGCCCCTCCACAGCCCCCCCAAAATAATCACAGCAAGATGTTCCCAGCTCTGCAGCCAAGAGGGGATGTGAGGGGAAGGGTGGGGGTCCCCCCTGCCCTGGCCCCCCCAGCAGTCCTGGCCAACCAGTGCCCATCACTGATGGGTTCCTGTCCTCCAAGGGGAGATCTCCAGCTCCCAGGCTGATCCTAGAGCAAATTTTCCTGGACTTTGTGTCATCCCCACCCCACAGAGTCTGTCCCTGCAGCCGTGGTGGAAAAAAGCAGGACCAAGCAGGTACCAAGCAGGGCAAGGAAGGGTGGCAGGAGGCTGTGCTGGGTCCCCCAGGGCCTGGCAGTCCCAGCGGTGATGCAGCCATGTCCTCCCCGAGAGCGTGGGGCAGCCAGGAGGGCTGGTGGCAATTTATTTGTGTTCTAAAATACACACAGAGTGCATAATCGCAGTGCACAGCCCTGCCCTGGCACGGCGGGACGGGGCAAAATCTCCCATCTTTGGGAGCATCCCAGGAGAAGCAGGAGCAGAGCAGTGTGACACCAGCCCGTGATTCACACAACCGAGGGGACAGAACCAGACACCGGAGCTGACTCCCAAAGTGCCCCTCAGGCCAGCAAATTGGACCAACAGAAGCAATAAATGGACGCCCCCCCAAAAAAGAGGGGGAAGGGAGGTTGGGCTGGCTTGTTTGCACACTGGAGGAGCCCCCCGCAGAGCTGGAGAGAGCCAAAATCTGCCTTCAGCTACACCCCTTCCAAGCTGGAGAGCTCTGGGAAGCCGCTTCCCCGTCAGGAAGATCAGATTTGGCAGCGCTGGCTGGCTTAAAAATCTGCACGCCTCCGACTTGAAGGGGAAGGGAGCGCAAGAAAAGCTTTCGACAAATGTTAAAATAACTCAGCCCGGCGTTTGCCTCCCTCGGCCGTGCTGGAGCAGGGATGTTCATGAGCTCAGAGCCGGCCGATCTCGCTCGGAGATTTCGCGTGGAACCCTGCGCTGGCTGCCCTGTCCATATGTGCCCGCAGCGGCTGGGATCGAGGGGAAGGAATAATTGTTTAACCTCTTCGATTTCTGCTCATCGCCCCGAGCCCAGCCCTCTCCGGACAGCAGCAACCAGCCCCGGGGTCTGCCCCTCTCCCTCCCTCCCTCCCTCCCACCGCCTCCTCCCTGCATATCTGTGTGTATGTATATATATATATATATAAATATATATAATTTTAAAGAGGAAAAACTCCTTTTTCCCGGTGGCTGGTTTTCATTAGGGAGGTTTCTTTCTAACCCCAAGGGAAGCAGCCTATGAGTTTTTAACTGTGGTGCAGGACGTAATTATCTCATTAAGGCGAGAGAGCCAGGCTTTTCCCAGGAGAGGTGACCTTGCTCCGGGGTTGATGGGGACCGGAGGAGGGGGGTGGCTGGAGGTGGAGGGGGGCCGTGTCCCCCGCTAACCTGCGGGTCACCTCTCCCTCCAGCCCCTCTCCCAGCCCACCCCATCCCTCCCCACGGAGCGCAGCCACTTACACTTGTTGATAGAAGCACTTAAAACAGCGCTGGGGGGGTGTGATGTGGATGGGGTAAGGGGGGGAAGCGGGTCTCCCTCCCTCTGTGCCCCCCCTTTCCGCGGCTTGGCTGCCGGCGGGGCTCGCTCCCTGGCAGGGGGGCAGGTCGCAGGGCCGGGGGGGCGAGGGGCCGCCCCGCTCGGCTCAGAGCAGGGGCGTTTGTTTGAACAGCTCCAGAGCAAAGAGCAAGGGAAGAAAGTTTGGGCTGGGAGCGTGGTTTTTTCCCCAGACGTCAGCACAAGGCGGAACAGGGGCTAGGGAGGGAGCCGGACTCAGGGCAGCCGTGATTCTTTTCCCCCCCTATTTAAAAAAAAATTATTTTATTTTTTTCTCTTTTTTTTTTTTTTTGGGGGGGGGGGTGGGTGGGGAAGGGGAAAGGGGCCGGGGAGCGGCCCGGCACCTCGGGGTGGGCTGCGGGCTGGGGGTGGGAGCCATGGACTCGGCGCCAGCCTTCGCCATGGACAAGCCGTTCGCCCCCGGCGCCGTGCGCGGCCCGGAGCCGCCCGAAAACGCCCAAAGCCGGAAAAACTTCAGCGTGAGCCACCTCCTCGACCTGGAGGAGGTGGCGGCCGGCATGAACGGGAACCCCGCGGCCGGTCCGCCGCCCGCCGGTAGCGGCAAGGCCATCCCGGAGCCGTCGGGAGGCAGCAGCGGCAGCGAGGCAGCGCCCCAGGACGGTGAGTCCCGCCGGCCCGGGATGGGCTCCCCGGGGATGGGGCAGCTTTGGGGATGCCGTGTTCCCCCTGCCGCGGGCCGGGGGGGTCGGCGTCCCCCTGCGGCGGCGTGGGGAGAACCGGGGGAGCGGGTGGAGGAGAGGGGGGAGCCCCGTCGGGGCAAGCTGCGAGGGTGCCGACCCCCCGACGGCTGCGGCAGAGGGACCCTGCACCCGGGACAGAGCGCACAGGGACCCCGCAGGGGGGCAGGGGGCACAGGGACCCCGCACCGGCCGCCTCCTCGCGGGCAACGGAGGTGTCGGGTCCGGGAGTTCCCGGGGAGTCGGTCCGTGCCTGGGCTGCGCGGCCCGCGGGGTCCCCGTTTCTCCCGGGGCTCCCGGTCTCGGTTCCCGGGGAGCGGGGGCGGCCCGGCCGGGCCGTGGGGACCGGGACGCTGCGGGTCCCGTCCCGGCGGCCGCAGCTGCGCTTTTCCGGCATCAGCGGGGACAGAACGGGGGCTGGGAGCGGAGAACGGGACCGAGCCGGGACGCGGCTTCATGGCTCTCGGTGCTGGCCGGAGGCGCGTTTTTAACGGGACAATCCCGCTCCGCACCGCTCCGCCGGTCCCGCGCATCCCCGCTCCGGTCCTGGGGCGGGGATCAGGAGCGTTCGCCCCATCCCTGGGGCAAAGCCACTGTGCAGGGGTAGCCGACAGCCCCCAGAGTCCCCCGGCGCCGGGTGTCCCCTCGGGACACAGAGGTGACAGAGGGGAGGCAGAGCCCCACCATCCCCGGACACCGGGCCAGGTGCCCTCCCCGAGGGGTGGCATCCCCCAAAATTGTGTCCTGGCTGGGCTGTGCTACCCCAGGCTTGTTTTCTACAGCTCTGGGGTGCTGACAGGGTCTGAGCCGTGCCTGGCCAGGGTGCACAGCCCACCCGGGAATCTGTGCTGCTGAAGGGGGCTCAGTCCCTTCAGTCTCCTCCCTCTGTCCCCTCCCATGGCTCCTACACTGCGTGCAGGTCTGAAGCATCTTTCTCCAACCCACAACTCATGCCCTGCACAACGTCCTTCCCTCATGGAGCAGCCCCGCTGAGCCCATAGCCTGCCTCTGCTCGTGCTGCTGAGGGCTGGCTGAGGCTGGGCGCTGCTTTTTGGGATGGTATCTGGTATTTTCAGTGTTATTTTCCACCCTCCCTCCCTTTCCCCTGGGTTTTGTGTGTACTTTTGGCAGTGGCTTTGGGGCTGTGGGGAGGGTTTCTCCTGCCTGTGGGTCTGTAGCAGGGACAGTTTTCCGTGTGGGATCAGTGCAGCTTTTGGAAACCCAGCCCAGCCTGCAGCAGTCAGTTGGTCTCACAGGGCTGTTTGCAAAACAGCAGAGAAACCATCACTCTGCTGGGCTCCTGATGCACCCAAAGAACTCAGTGTGGACCCAGCATGATGCAAAAAACAGAGTGAGAGGCTGCACGATCACCACAAGCCTGTTCTTCACCCTAAAAGCCCATTCCTCCCGGGGCAGGGGCCCTGGTTTGGTCTGCAGATCCCAGCACTGCTGGCCCATGAGAGATATTTCCCATTAGCACCTGTTCCAGCCAGCTTGCATGGATGGAGACACCATCAGCATCTGGAATGCTCTGACAAGCTGACCAGAAGTGGAAGCATTTCTGATGGTGAAAAATACCTGGGAGTTGAGAGCAGTGGGCAAGAAGAGAACAAGGAAAGAGACAAGAACCTGTGCCCACGCAAAGCTGGACCTTTGAGATCTCTTACCTGCTGCCACTGCCTTAACTGGGATGCAATTTCCTAAACTGAGATGGGGAGACTCGAAATACCAGGCCAATGTCCTGCCTTCGTGAGCATCAGACTTCTGCTCCAGATCTGCGATGCTTTCGGCATTGTGCGATGGCAGCAAAGGAACTTTTACTGGCAGCCTTATCTTGTATTGGCATCCTGAAGTCAAACAGCCTCTCAGCATTTTCTCTCATCTCCTCTTCACCATTGTGGGGCTTTTCTGTGAGGTGCAGCTTTGGAGCCCCATGGTTGGTGGCAGTGGGTTTGTCATGAACACGAGAGGACACGGTGCCCCAGAATCTCTGCAGGATGTGGCTCTGAGCTCCAGCCAGGAGCCAGCAGGGTCGTTGTGCTGCTGGGTTGGAGGAAGAGCAGCAGTGAAGCTGCTGGTGCCCCTGCACCAGGCAGGGCTCGCTGTGTGTTGGGGGCTGCATTGGCAGAGCTGGCACAAGGGTGCTTTAGGCAGCCCCAGGCTGTGCCCAGCACGCTGCGACCCCAACAAAACCCCCTCCCCTTCCCCAGGGAAGCAGCAGTGAGAGGTTTCCATTCTGGAGTTTGGCACAGCCAGAGAAACTCAGGGCAGGGGTTTATTCTCTGCAGAAGGGGATTCAGCCCCCTCCTGACCTCACCCCTGCTGGAGGGGTGGCTGGAGGCAGCCCCGTGTCTGGGGCCCTTGGCACACCTCTCCTCCAGGAGCAGCCCCTCTGCAGTCCCTGGCAGGGCTGGCACATCCCTTCCTGCTGGCACTTCGGAGGCTTTTGAGGACCAAAGCCATGCCCAACTCCCTCTCCAGCCAAGAGGCTGCTCAGCCCCTGCCTTGGCCACAGCCCCAAAGTGGCCCTGAGCGTACCCAGCACATCCTCGTGGGAAGATGAATACAAATATTTGTGCAACACACTGCTCTCATGACACCCAAAAATCAGAAATCCCACAAGCCAGGCAAGAGCAAGGAAAAGTCAACAGGGTGGTGAGAGCTCATCCACATCCTCATCTTCATCTTCGTCCTCCCCTGGAGTGGTGCAACAGCCTCCCATCGAAAACCTTCGGCACAACTTCTGAGGTCTTGAAAGCTTGTTCACCTCCTTTCATTAGACTAACAAATAATGTGTAACGCGAAACATCTGTTAACAACAGCCCTTAATGTTCTCAAGATGATAAAGCAGGAGGGTAATTTTAGCCAGCAGGCCTTGACTGATGGCTTTTCAAACAATGAACTTACTTTTGGTGCCGCCTGGGGATGGGAGAGAGAAAACTCAGAAAGAGTCACTTTTGTCACAGCTGAGCTGTGGCTCCTCCGAGGGGATCCTCTGGCATGGCATAGGCATGCATTGACCATTTATTTGCCTGCAGCCACTGGGACCTGGCAGTGGGATGGGGAGATGTGGTGGCCCCTGGACATCCCATTTTCAGAACAGTGCCTGGAGCCCCTTCCTCGTCCCCTGGGATCCTCTGACCTGTTCTGTGGCTGTGAGGATGCTGAGCAGAGCAGTGATGAAGGGGAGGAGAGAAGCAGCACCCAAAGGGGCAGAGGGCGTTAAGATGTTGTTACAACAAATTGGCTTTAGTTATGTAAACCAGGGTAGCTGAAAAGGGAGAAGTGAGACAGGGAGGGACAGGGACCTTGTATCAGGAGGGAAAAGGGACTTGGTCCTGGAGTTAAAGTGGTGGCTGATTGCCCCAGGTAGCCCCAAACTGCTCCCAGTGCTCAGGTACCTTCCTCAGCAGAGCCATCCCAGCTGATGTCCCTGTGGTGTCCCCGTCCAGGGACTGTGCTGCTCCTGGCTTACAGGACACAGTTTGGCTGTGCTGCTCTGCCTTCCCAAATACCACTTGTCCCCCTCAGACGTGGGCACAGCTTGGGGACACCTTGCCCTCTGTGGCTGTGCTGGCAGGAGGCAGCTCTGCAACACCACGGCTGGGATGTGCCTTGGGGGATGTGCCTTCCCTGGGACATCGGTGCACGGAGATGGCTCAGCCACAATTAAACCCAGTGTCATTAACTGGTGCCCAGTCCCCTGTGCCTGGCTCTGTGACATTGGGCCATGGGCACGGGGACCCAGCTGAGGCCCCCCTGCCCTGTAACCCCAGACCCATCAGACCTCTCTCTCCAGCACCCACCTGCTTTCCACAGCCCCAGGACTGCTGGGCACCTCCAGGCTGCTCTGCTGGGAGGCTTTCCACGGTTTCTGGGTGCCTGGCAGGGCACAGGCAGTGGCGTAGGGATCCTGACAGCCCCTGTGAGAGGAAGAAGCTTTGGGAATTGTCTGGGAGATGTGGCTCAGCTCTCCAAGGAGGGGTCCCTGCTGCTGGGGTGGCACCACATCCTGCTTGCCATGGCATGTGGGATGAGGCTGGGATACACTGGAGTGGGGCAGCAGGGCGGGGGTGCAGCATTTACAGCACCCATCATCCCTCACCGCTCTCCAAAACAGCACCAGCTGAGGGTGCCTGGCTGCCCTCCCAGACTGGCGGATCTGCAGGGCCCCTGGTGGGGACAGTCCCTGTTAGCAGAGCTGGGAACGGTGGCATCTGAAGCAGAGGGGGAGGTGATTCGTCTCTGTCCTTGTAAGGCCAGCCCAGCCGGGTGGGTGGCACCGGGACAGGAGCCATCCTTGCTGTCAGTGACCAGACATCACCCGCCGTGTCCCCAGCGCCTGCCTGGGGACACCCCTCTGCCTGGGGACACCCCCTGCCTGGAGGGCTCTGAGGGCTGCTCAGGACAAAGGGTTTTCCCCATGTGTCCTTGGGGCTGCTGAAATGGGATGGTACCCAGGGGAGGGGACAGTGCTTGTCCTGTGCCTGATGTTGGCAGGTCCCCAGTGCAGCACCCATCAGCAATTAGTCAGTAAGCACCAATTAATTCATGTGGGAGCTCCCCACCCTGGCCACCTCCCAGCCCTCCACATTTGTTTGTGCTTAGTGCGAGGCTGGTGACAAGCAAGGATGGGGGGATGGATGGATGGATGGATGGATGGATGGATGGATGGATGGAGAGCCTGACAGGTCCCAGCTCACCCAGAAGGTTTCCAGCCACACACAAGGAGCCCAGCATGTCCCAGTCAGGAAAAGAGGGGCTACAGGGAGGGACTCATCCTGTACACCCCGGGCTGATGCAGGGGACAGGGGACAGCCCCAACCTGCAGGGTGTTCCCTGCAGCCAGACTTCCCTCTCCCCAACTGGGGACACCCTCCACTGTGCTTCTTATCCCATGTCTCTGCCACAGAACCACTGTCCTGGTCCCCTGCCCTGGACAACAGGAAATTCCTGTTGATTCCTCAGGTCTCATCTATCCAAAAACTTCTGTGGGATGGGAGTGCTGCTTTCCCGTGGCACAAGCAGGATGAAGGGCTGGATTAGGTCACCACCCTGCAGAACCAGCCAGAGCAGCGCAAAGCACTGCCAGGCACAGGCAGGGATGGGGGTCACAGCTGGAAGAGACCCCAGGTCTCATGGAACTTTTGGCATGGGGCTCAGCCTGGTACCAGCTCTCTGTGCTTCCCTGTGCCCTCCAGCCTTGCAGGGTGACACACACTGAGCATCCCACTCCTCCCACAGTGACACCCACTCACCCTGCTGCTCCTGCCATGGTGACACTGGTGACATCCTGCTCTTCTTCCCTGTGCCCTGGGCTGCTGTCAGCCTCTTACTGACTGGTGACACCAGAGCTCTGATTTGGGGAAAATTTGACCCCGGATGAGCTGAACACCCCCACCTGGTCTCCAGGCTCCCCCTGCCCCAGCTCGAGGGGCTCTGGGCTGGAGCAGGGGCCCCAGGAAGTTGCCCTGCCCACGCTGAGCCCTCCCCAGGGCACAGGGAAACACATACCAGCACGTTCCTGCAGCGCTTGCAGGGCTCTGCGGGGTCCCCACACGTGCTCGCTTCTGTGCTGGGAGAGCTGCTGCCAGAGGGTAGAGAGAAAAAAACCCAAACCCAGGGTCTGGGGAGATGGTTCCCCTCTTGCTGGGGGAACCCAAGAGCTGGAGCAGCCTTGGCAGGGCCAGGAGGGCAGGAAAATCGCTTTTCTCCCCGACTTCTCATTGCTGGGATTTTTCTCCGCTCAGCACCCCCGGTGAGCCGGGTTTTGGCAGGCACAGCTGTGGGGGATGCTCCTTCTGAAAACACTTTCCAGCAGGGAGAATCACTGCGTGGCAGGGTCCAGAGGGGACAGTGGTGGGGTCCTGCGTGTTGTGGGGACACAAGACTTTGCCCCGCTTCCCTGGGAGCCCCGGCAGCACCCACTGATGTGCTTTAATCCCCAGCAGCAACTCAGACACCCCCTACCAGAGCTGTGCCCAGCCCAGGAGGGTGCTGGGTTTCAGGGACACCTTGCCTGTCCCCCCCTGGGCTGTTATGTCTCGCTCGACCAGGAACAGCTCAGTGCAAGACTATTTCCCCTCTCTTTTTGGGCTGTTATTTCAGGGAATGGGGCTGATTCACAGGAAAAATATGAAATTTCAACTCTGTGCAGCCAAGATGGGTGAATTTCAACGAATCAGCATTTTAAGAGAGCCTGGGCGTGTGTCTGTAGCTGGGAGGCTGATGAAATGATTTGGGGCTTTGAGGCTGCCTCGTTAGAAACCCTCCTCTCTCCCAGGGAGTGGGGCTGATCAGCCCTTCTCCCGAGGCTGATTTCCTCCAGCCACGGGGAATTATCTCCCCAGAGCTGTGAAATCATGGAGCTGAAGGGATGAGGTTTGAAGCAGGATGGGACCCAGGTGCTTTGGGATTGGCAGAGGCTTGGTGTTCCCCCACTGGCATCTCATTCCCTCCCTGCAGCATCAGCAGGAATTGGAAGGAGTTGTCCTTCCAGGATGGGATTCCTGAGCCAGGGAATTGGGTCAGGAATTTAAAACGTTGGGGCAGTGGGTTATGGCTGGGCTGAGCTGGGACTGAGCATGGATTTAGACTAGGGTTAATGCAGATCAGGTTTTTCCTGGCTCGAAAAAGCAACTGGGAACAGAGTGGAAGTGTGGTGGGCAGAGGCAGCCACCCCCTGCCTGGTCTTGGTGATGCCCAGAACGGTCAGGAAGGATGGGAACAGCAAAGCTTTTGGGGAGAAAGGCCTGATTTGGGGTTTCAAGGCGGTTTTCCGATGCCTGTTGGCCAGGACTTCCCCAAAACTGCCAAACTGCTTGTTTTTCACTGGACAACCCTAAATTTCCGAGAATTAACACAAAAATTCCTACCCTCGCCCTTGAGGCATTCCCGATGTTTGCCTTTGCCCGAGGGACACATGACCGCGGGCGATGTTTTCCAGCCTTCCCACGGCGTGACGAAACGCCCTGTCCGTGCTCAGCATCCCTGCCCAGATCCTTCCCTGGCCTGTGCTGCCCCTGGGGGAGCCAGCCCAGCTCCGGGACCTGCTGGGGGCATCGCTGGCACTTGGGGTGCGCTGCGCGCCCGTGGGGCAGCTCCGCACCCCCGGGCAGCCCCTGCCGACAGCTCCGGCTGCGGGTCCTCGTTCGAGGAGTTGCGGGATAAATGGGATGCTGATATTGCAGGAATTGGGGCAGTGAAACCTTCCTGGGGACATTAGGGGGGACAGGTGGGGTCGCCTTTGCCACCTCGTCCTCCCCTGCAGCCCCACCCGCGCACGGTGCGGGTGCAAACGGCAGCTTGGAGGGTGTTAATTGAGCAGGGGAGATAATGAGGCTGCGGTGCTGCTGTTTCCTGCGGGTTTGGGGGGAAAACAGCCCCTGGGAGGCAGGGCAGGGCTGGGGGGACAGTTCAGGTCCCGGGGGATGCCTGGCGGGCTGCGAGCCTTCAGAGAGCGGCAGCGCCAGCCGCCGGCCCCCTCCCCTTCCCTCCTCATCCCCCTTTGAGTGCATATAATAAAGCAGCTTTTCAGCTGCGGCTGCAGTGATAGATCAGGAAGAATTGTATGAGTCTATTAAAGTCTGTGTGTCTCTGAATGGAGACTGTGGCTAAGCCAGGCGCCAGGCTCGCGCATTGAACCAGATGTGGAGAGGCGCCATCCTTTCCAGCCACTGAATCCGAGAGGCTGCAGGCTTCACACGCAAGGAAACTGGAGTGCACATGGCAGGGGAGCCGGGGGAGCGGCGGGGAGCACATGGCAGCGCTGCTGGGGAGGGGGCACAGCCCCGCGCTCCCCGCAGGCACCGCAGCCCAGCCGGGGGCAGCGCTGGGACTGGGGGGGGTTCGGCTGCGTGAGCCCCCCCAGACCGGGGATCGCACCTCGAATTGTGCAGGGCAGAGCCAGGGGGAGTTGTGTTGAACCTTGAGTTGCTCAGGGCATGGCAGTGTGTGTTTAGAGGGGCTGCTTTGCACCCCAAGATGTGCAGGGGGTTGCATGGGGCATTGCTGGGGTGGGATGAGGATTGCACTGCACCCCAAACTGTGCAGGGCAGTGCGAGGTGTGTGTGCTGGGGTTCTCTGCACCCCAAGCTGTGCAGGGCAGTGCGAGGTGTGTGTGCTGGGGTTCTCTGCACCCCAAGCTGTGCAGGGCAGTGCAAGGTGTGTGTGCTGGGGTTCTCTGCACCCCAAACTGTGCAGGGGGAGGAGTGTGGCACTGAGCCATTCAGGGGAATCACGCTGTACCCCAGGTCCTGCAGGGCATTGCTGAGTGGGGGGGATTGCATTACACCCCAGGATGCACAGGGCACTGCCAGGGGTGACTTGGGGTTGGCAGTAGCAGTGATGGTACAGGGGAGTGCTCAGGGGACCCCAGACACAGCACTGGGGTGCAAAGAGCCTGGTCTGCAGCAGCACAGCTGAGGAGGGCACAGGGTGGGTCATGGGCAGGGACAGCTCCTGTCCCCAGATCCACTGTGCTCCAGAGAGAAGACAAAAATGGAAGGACAGGAGGAAGGCAGGAAAGACAGAAGGATGCCATCCTGCTGGGGACAGTCACGGCTGGCAGCTCCAGGGGCTCCTCAACCCATGGATCCCTTGTGCCCAGAGTCTGTGGAGGGGACACAGGTGACATGGGGACAGCCACTGCAGGGCTGTGCTGGGCTGGGCTTGGGCTGGGGCAGCTGCCACGCTCTTTCCTCACTGATTTCACTTTCTCGTCTGGGCCAGCCACATGGCTGTAATTTGGGGGTTGTAAATACCTCAGGGGAATTTTTAAATTAAAAAAAACACTGTTTTTGTTTAAATTAAAAGACACTCAAGCATTTCTATTAGTATTAGAGGTTTATAAAACTTAAAACAAATGTTGAAACTAAACTACTAGGCAATATCCACTTCGGGAAGCCCTCTGCATGTTTGACATGACCCAGTTACCCATTGGGCAGTAAGTTTTAATGTTATATGAGAGTGTCAGGGTGCCCAGTGTGGCAGGAGGGTGCTTGGTCTCTCTGAGGACCTGGAGGGGATGAAGGCTTGGAGTGATGAGGGTGAGGGTCTCAGCTCTGCTGGCCTTTGTACAAGCAGGACCCTGATGTTCCTGTCTCCATCCTGTCATCCCCTGATGTCCTCTCCACAGCTGGCACCTGCCCCCAGCAACCTGACTGTGATCCTGTCCCCACTGTCCCCACTGTCCCCACTGTCCCCGCCATCCCTGCCATCCCCACCGTCCCTGCTGTGTACGGTTCTGCTTTAACCTGGAAACAGTTAACCAGGTTGGGTTTAAGAAAAAAAAAAAAAAAAAAGATACGAGCCACTTATTAAAATGAATGTTTTACAATAAATTTGGCGAGAGGCCACCGACCTCAAATGAAAACCAGACCGGAGGACAGCGATGCTGTTTGCTGGCAGGGGCTTCCGGGACGTCTGTGCGTGCAGGCGCCCACGAGGGTCCTCCTTGGAGCAGGGCTGGGATGGGATGGGGCCCCAGTGGGGCTCATGCCCATCCCACACCCTGGCCAGACATTCTGGTGTCCACTGTTGTTATCCATGGAACGGGCTCTCAGCAGGTGCTGGTGCTCTCTGATCAAGTGGGTGTGCAATGATTTGCTGGCCTGGGTGTGAAAAACACCCTTTTGGCCTCAAAAAAGAAAAGGGACTTGGGGCAGTGGCAGTGGGCAGCAAGAGGGGACACCATGAAGATTCTCATCGTTCCCCCTTGTCCCTGCCCATCTCCTTCCCCCCTTGGCAATGACCCTGATGCAATGGGGTCTCTGCTTCAACCTCGTGGGGTTGGTGTTGGGTTTCAGTGCCAGATGCCATTGGGGCTGGCTTGCTTGGGCTTTTGCCTATTAAATTTCAAAAAACCACCTTTTGGGGGGGCTGGGGAGGAGAGGAAGGCTGGGATCGCCATGCCAGGGGTCCCTGGCTGGGAGCCAGCC
The DNA here is from genome assembly GCA_034509425.1 of Eopsaltria australis. Classification (NCBI taxonomy): domain Eukaryota; kingdom Metazoa; phylum Chordata; class Aves; order Passeriformes; family Petroicidae; genus Eopsaltria; species Eopsaltria australis. Next base: position 29,324 of record JAVTVJ010000680.1, read on the forward strand.
CTCCACACAACGTTCCTGCTATGCAGCCCCGGCTGATTTAGTTTTATTTTTCAAACACTGAGCAAAAGTCCCAGTGAGCTCTCAACACAATGATGGCCTGAGGCACCCCCATCCGCTTCCCAGCCCCCAGGAAAACTCACTTTGCGGTTAAATCCAGGGTTTTGGTGGTGCTTTGCAAGCAGAGGTGGGTGCTACTCCTGAGCCGGCGCTTGCACAAATCTCATTAGTGTTAATTAATTACACATGTCTGTGCCCTGCTGGTTAAACCAGGTAACCTGTTACATCAGGTGGCTGCATGGGAGCGATGTTGGCACCTCTGTGGCTGCATCATTGATGCACCAAATGGTGCCCAGAAGGTCTGCAGGATGGGAAGGGAAGCAGCGTCTGCCATGCTCAGCCCTGATGCAGGGCAGTGGGGTCTGTGCTGGCACCATCCATCAGCTGTCCCACATCCCACTCTCCAGTGGCTGTGGGGAGCCACCGTGGCTGTTCCCTCTGCCCAGACCCCTCACTGCGGTGCCTGGGGCTGACCCAAATCCCAGCATTTTGGCCACAGGGTCTGGGCTGGCTCTTTCCCTGAGCCACAGAGGCCCATTCACACATCTGTGAGCCACCACAGTGCTGCCTGTTTTAACGAGCTGCCAAAGTGGGGAGGCTGCATCCCCAGAGGCTGTGTCCCCAGGAGGGTGCCAGGGTGCTGCAGTGGTGTGAGGTGCAGGATAGCCCAAGCACTGCTCTCATCCCACCCCAAGAAGATCTCCTGGCTGGGAGATGAAAGCAAGCTCCGCAGTGAATGTCTCCTTGCCGGGAAGGCTCCTGGCTGGTGGTGGCTGGGGGAGAGCCAGCGTCTTTTGTTGGTCCCTGGGCCTCCACCGTGAGGGTTGGCAGATTCACAGGAGAACAAAATGAAAATTCCTTCTCCCCCGTTGGTCGGTGCTGCTCGGAACTTGGCTTGGATCAGTCAAACCCACCACGGTGTCTTTTCCTGAGGCGCTTGGCTGTGCTGGGAGGGCTTTGGCTCCTGCTACCCCCAGCCCTACCCCCAGCCCTGCAGCCACAAACATCCGCCTGAGGAGCCCTTTGGTCTGACACAGCCTCTCGGAGCATCCCTGCACGAAGCCAGGAGCACCCATCCTGATATCTCTCCTGTGTCCCCCGCTCCCTCTTTGGCATTTGCAGGGGACATCCAGACTGGCACCACTGTGGATGAGTTTATAGAGGCTCTGTGTGACCCCAACCCCAACAAAGAAAAGAGGGACCCCAGAGGGATGCGAACCCTATTGAGTTTCGTGTTCCCCTGCCATGAGCAGGGAAGATGCCAGACCCTGCCTCATGATCCTGACCAGTCAAAGCCACCATCCCCAGCAAATCCATGCAGACAGTGAGCTTTCCCAGGAGCCTTTCCTCCTCACTGTGCCATTCCTTGAGGGGTAAATTGGGTACTCATTGGAGAGCAGCACCCCAGCTTTGCCCCAGCTCAGCTCCTCCGCAGCTCCGTCCCCATGGAGCACTGACACAATGGAGGCGGCGGTGGCTCTGGAGCCGGGACAGCCCATTGTGTCGGGCTGCAGCCACAGCCTCCTGTGAACACACGGGATGCTCCTGGCAGCTCCCGAAAGCCCTGAGCCACGCTGGGGTCACCCTGTGCTGGCATGGCCCTGGGAGGGAACATTTCTCTCGCAGAGCAACGAGCCCAAGGGATGCTCTCAGCGCTCCGGGTCCGGGCTGGCTGCCCTGGGCCGGTGCCACCGTCGGCGGGTGCAGCCAGGCAGTCTGAGCCCTGCGGCCCCACAGTGGCCCCGGCTCCGGCTCCCGGGGTGCGGGAGCCAGGCGGGTAGGAAAGCACAGCCAGAGGCCTCGGCAGGCCCCGCGCTGGGCGCCAGTGCTGTCGCAGGCTTTCGAGGCTGTTTCTGGAGCAGTCCTGTCAGGAGATGCTGATGGTGCCAGGCTCTGTGGTCTGGATCCTCACGCGGGGTTGGGGCTGGGGCCAGGATGCTGGGGTGCATCCCGAGCCGGTGAGCCTCGCAGCAGGATCTGTCCATGTCACCTTCTCCAAAGGTCTGTCCACAGGCAGTTCCCACCCCAGGTGAAAGGTGGGTGATGGCACCATCTCTCCCAGATCCCTGGCAGGGTGGACAGGAATTTCTTGTGCTGCTCAGCCTATTCCCCTTACTCCCACCAGAGTTTTGTGACCAAAGATGTTCCCCAGCCCCTTCCTGAGGCTTGACAGCATCCCACCAACCCTGACTCCTCCTTCAGGGAATGTGGCTGCAATTAATTCATTAAATGCTTCCGCTGACGCAGGAGCTGGCTGTGCCAAAACACCATTCCTGGGGCCTGGCCTCAGCAGGGTTAGCACCGTGCTGGGCTGTGCAGAGCCTCTGGCTGGGGCAGTAGCCTCTGGCATGGTGGGAAGTGCTGGGAATGTTCTGGGACTCCTGAGCATGTCAAAGCCTCAGGGTTTTGCCTGCAGCACTGTGGATTTCACCACCTTTTGACTTTCAGGGCATCCTCTCCAAATCACCGCACAAGACTTGGTTCTTCACCTGGCATCTCCAGCATCTGCTTCCCTTCCTCATTCTTTTCATTATATTCCTCCTTCCTCGCTGTGACTTCCTGATCTTCTCCCTCTTGTGCACCTGGGTTTTGCAGCACAGCTGCCCTTGCTCCAGAGCCAACTGGAGAGCCAGCTCTGAATTCACTCACAGCTCTCAGCAGTGAATTTGGTGGCTAATTCTGGGCTGGAACCATCCCTAAGGGAAGCAGTGTCTCATGACATGGAGATCTTCCTTTTCATGTTCTTTCTGTTCCCAGTACCCATCTAAGCATCATGTTCCCAATGCATTTGCTGCACTAATAATGAGCTAAAAAAAGGCTTCAGTGCCACCACTGGGTTACCAGCACAGGCTGGACACATCCCCATGGGGATGCAGGGATGCTGCTGGCTCAGCCAGGACCTTCCTGCTTTGTTCAGGCTCTCAGCTGGACATGCTGTGATGGGTGCTCAGACACCACACACCATCTGGGGCTGCAAGGGGAAAACCTTCTGGGCTCTGGGGGTGCAGGCTGTGCATGGAGCATCCCTGGGGCTGCAGCACTGCTGGGCAGGATCTTCCCAAAAACTGGGTGTCTGTGTGGCTGGGGGTGGCGAACTGTGGTGCTGGGTGGTTTCTGGCTGGTGCAGAGGCAGCTCTATAACCATAAAACAGGCTGCTGCTGCCTGTCAGTGAGCACAGGCTAAGGCACCCCCGGGACAGCCTTGGCCTCTTTCTTGGTCCAGGCTTTTGCTGCTCCTTTTTAACAGAGACACTTTTCCCCCAGCAAAACTGGCAGCCTGTAAAAATGTGTCAGCGTTTCAGTTTTTTCACAATTAATGAGGTGAAACATCCTCGGAAACATTTCGCTGTAATGTTTCTCCAGTAGCTGGGACTTGCCCCTCTCTTAAATTTTTCATGTACGCCACTTGAGCCGAGAAAGTTTCCTTTGGACTCAGCACATTTGGACCCCCCCAGCTTCAACCTTCCCCCCAGAGCCTTCAGCATTCCTGGGGTCTTTTCCTGACGTTGGGGCTGGGCTGGAGGGGGAACAGGGAGTGGCAGTGGGTCAGGATGAGGAGGTGGGAGCCTTCTCCCAGCCTGGGGAGGGGCTGACAGCCCTTGTTCCCCAGGGATACCCTGTCCCCCATGTCCGTGGTTGTTCCCAGGATGGGTTTGGACCTCACAGCATTGTGCCAAGCAAAGCTGGGCTGGCATCCTGTGGGCAGGGGTTGGCAGCCCCAGGAGGCTTCTCCCCTGGGTACTGGGATGAAACCACGCAGAAAATGGGAGTTTCACCAATATGGTTTTGCCCCCGAGCTGGTGCTGTGTTGGTCCTGTGCACCCAGACTGGGCTTGCTGGTGGATGCAGGAAAGGCACCGTGCCTGGGTGACAGCACACATGGAGGGGCAGTTCCTGGCTGCTTCTGAGCCCCCCAGGCTTTCCAAGATGATTTGGGGAGATTAAAGACCTGTTGTGGTGTAGGCATCTCCCCTCATCCCTTCTGCAACAAACGCTGTCCTTCCTGTGCCCATGAGCAGGGACAAGTGCCCAGCTTCCCTTTGGCCTGAGGAGCATCCCTCCTGCTTCCCTCCTCCCTGCAAAGCCCTGGTAAAACCCACCCCGGGCTCCCAGGCTGTTCCCAACTGCATCCCAAGGCAGGGTGGTGCTGGAAGTGGCTGCTGGAAAGAGGGGTGATCTGCACTTGGCAGCCCATGCACCCCCAAATCACACCTTGGCTTCGGGTGTCTCAGCTGAAGGAGCTGGAGTGGGCACACACCATGGAGGGGCAATTCCCAAAGCCAGAGCTTTGCTCCAGCTCGCTGCAGTCCGCGGGGAAACGCTTCCTCCCCATCGCATGATTTAGAGGAACAAGTTAAACAATTGCACATGAAACTTTGGCAGACGTCATCGCCGGAGCTCTCCTCGCTTCCCCCGAGTGCATAAAGGGATGAAGGGAGTGCACATGTTTACCGAGAGAGACCATGGGAGAAACGAAAGACATTGTTTTTCCAAAGGATTTCTTGGCTGTAAAAGACCTCCACCACCCTGCGGCTTCCCTGATGAAGGCCCAGCGTTAATTTGTTAAATCCACATCAAGTGCCCAGAGAACCCGTTGTTTATTTTTGCTAATTCAGCCGGCCGAGATCAAATTGGGGTTTTATTTGTTAAGGATAAACCTTAATTAATAAAAGCTATTTATTTGGCTAGAGCCGGCCGCAGCCTGAGGGTCAGATATGCCACGATCATTATTTCAAGTAAAACAAACCCAAAATGTCTCTCAACAGTTTGAAAAACGTAGAAACTTAGAGGGCTGAATTTATTTGTCTTAGGAAGAATTTACAGCTAATTCCCTCCAGGCTATTTCAACCCTTAAATTATACCCAAGAAGAAAAAAGGAGGAAAAAAATGCCATTCCAGGCATAGTAGGGAAGTAAATGGTACAGCAGATTTGATCATTTTGGTTGGGGGGGTGTGAAAAATTTAAAGCTTAAAGGGTCTTTGGCAAACTGCTTGCAAATAAATGGAACGTGTGAAACAATTTAATGACAGAAAACTGTTCAGGGCCATGGGGGCTGTGGTGTGATGGAAAATGAAACACGTTGGAGGAGATGTAGCCTGGGCTTTTTGCGTGAGAGGGTTGAACTTGCTGCCTTCTGACCTGGTCCCTGAAAAATGGGGGTATTTGCACCCCAAAGCTAAGGGGTAGAGTTGGAGTCAGGAAAATTTGTCCCAGGATGTGGTGGTACTCATAGGGAGAGGGGTTTGCAGCATTACCTGGGGGAGAGACAGGCTGGCAGTTGGCTGAAGTGACCATCTGGGGTAGTGGGGATGGTGCTGGGCAAACACTGCGCTCTGGATGAGCATTTTGCAAAGAAACCCCCCAAAGTGGGTGTCCAGAGGGGAGACTGAGCATGGCTGGCAGTACAGCCCATCCCTGAAAGACATCCCAAGGGAGGAGCCCTGCCCATGTGTCCGGGGCTCAGGTGAGTGAGCTGCTGGGATTGTCAGTGCTGGTTGATCTGGATCGCAACTGCTCCGGGGCCATTTACTGTGCACTAATGGAGCTCGTAAGTCAGAACCAAAGCCGTGGTGGAAATCGAGTGAAAATCACCTCTTTACAGTGCTCAACTGCAACTGTGGGAGGCTGGGGGCCCTGCCAGTGTAAGTGCCCCCCTTGGCAAGCCCAGCAGCAAGGCTGAGACCTGCCGAATCCTTCCTTTGGAAAACTAATGGAAGCACAGAGGGAAAAGGCAGGAGTTGGAGAAGGGGGCTCGGTTGGTGCCCAGCTGAACCAGCACGGCCCTGACCTTGGAGTGGTGTTGCCTTTGCAAATGGGGCAGGACCTGTCACTCTCAAGTTCTCCGTGTGGCACAGTCCAGGCTTGCCAGCATTTGTGCTCCCACAGGGAGAAGGGTTTGGGGGTGACTCCCAGCACCCCATGGCATCCATAAGGGACAGCACTGCTCCCAGGCTGTCTGCAGCTCTTGGGCAGCACTGCCTGAGGCAGGACAGCCCAGACAGGAGGCTGGTCACACCCAGCACCCCAAAACTCATCCACATCATGGGTGAAAAGCCTCCTGTCTTTCCTAACACTCTGTGGCAATTTAAGGTTTTTTTTTGTGATGCACATTGGGCCCATCGTGCTCTGTGCAAAGCCCCTGTGCCCCCCTCTCCCCTTCCTCCCCCGCATGTCATCTTTCGTTATTCAGTAATGTTATCCCCCCTGTTTTCCCCCTTTCCCTGCATTTCTTTTCCTTTCAGCGGAAATTGTAATCAGTGGAAGATAAATACAGGGAAGGTGGCTGGGGGAAGGCTCAGGAGCCCCTCTGACCTCACAGTTGGCCAACAAAACTGGTCCCTCCAGCCCAAATGAACCCCCAAATTATACCTGACAAAAGCAAGGGTTTGGCTTTCTCCATAACCTCCCTGAGCACTGCTTTGGGGCAGGACAATGATGCTGGGGGTGCAATTACAAACTCTTATTCCTGGAAGCCCTTTGGGGTGGGGAACTGGTTTCCAATTCCTCCATCATGGTGTCAGCAGGTCTGGTTAAATCCAAGTCCCGCTGATGGCAGTGAGAGGACAGGGTGTCTTTGGGGGACCCAACTCATCCCCCTTCCCCTTTCTTCTCTGATGCCACGGAGGACTCAGCCATGCTCATTTTTGGGAAGCTGATTTGGGGTTATTAAAGCATCTCTGATAGAAGAGATCCAGCCTGCCTGTACGTTGTAAACCTGTCAGACACTCACCACCAGCAATTAGGGTGGCATTTGTCTGGTCCCACAAGCCTGCAGTGCCTGAGCTAATGAGGAAAAGATGTTGGTGCATTACCAAGGCTCATCCCTAAGCAGAGCAGAGGATCCAGGCAGGCACTTCATGTGTGGAGCTGCCTCCCTGCCATACAGAGAGGGCCTGGAAAAGGTTTGGAAGATACCCTCATTAAAAGCAGCAATAGGGGTTGAACAAAATGCCCCAAAACCAGCGTGGCCATGGTTTGCAGGTGTCCAAAAACCCAGGAACCACTGGTGCTCCAACAAATCCTGACCCAACTCTGGTCTTAAACCTCGATCCCAGCAGGACTGCCAGCCCCATCTGGGAAGCACTCAGCACCACTTGTCTCCTGTGGCTGTTTAGCTCTTCCTTCTGTGGGTTTGGGGAGATAAAGACCAGCCAGAAATGTGGCCAGATCCTACAGAACTGGATTGAGAATTAATTTAAAAAAACTTTCCTCCTCCTCCTCCTCCTCCTCCTTTCTTTCAGCCAAATTAGAGTGGGTGAGAGAAACCATCTCTATGGAAAAGTCCTGTTGCCAGGTTTAAATTGAGGATGAAGCCAAAGGGGGGTTATGAATTTCATTTGTACATTTCCCAGGGTTCTGTTGAAATCATTGCCAGTTTGGTGAGGGACAATGGGTGCCCTTGTGACTACACCTTTTGAACCAAACCCTGATCTGCCATTTCCCCAGAAGCCCTGTGGCATGGGCATAAACCCACAAGGAAACCTCTCACCCTGTTACATCCTGGAGCTCTTTTCCAGCCTGGTGGATCCCATTTCAGTCCCAGGCTCTCAGAAGACTCAGGGACAACCATGGCTGGACTTAATGTATTTTAATCCAGCGGCTCGTTAGCTCACTGAAGGAAAACAGGACCAAAAAAGGAGTTTAACTAAAAGGGGCAACTGGAAAGCAGAGACTGGCAGAGCATTTGAAGCTGCAGGAAGAAGTGCTGGAGGGAATTCTGAGAATTTTATTTTTGAGCCTTCAACACAATCGGTGGCGAAGGGCAGCCCTGGCTGGGGAAAGGGCCTCAAACCCACACATATTTCAAGCACTGTCCATCGTGTCTTCACCCAATCAAGAAGGCCATGTACAAAATACAAGAGCACAGATTGTTGATGGTCAACCAAGGCCAAGTTGCACCTACAACACAATAAAAGACCCAGAGAAATGCCAGTGGCTGCAGAGAGGCCTTGGGAGAATGGTATAGCTGGGCACATAGGGGTCCTAGGCACTTAATGAAAAACTTATTGTTGAACGTTTCGTGGCTTGAATTGTTGAGAGTTAAGGTCCAAGAAGGTTTATCTGGCCTTAAAGATCTTGGAACCCATAGTTTCCTCCTGCTCAACGGCTTGACAGTGTCTTGAAACAGCAGAGTTAATATCCCTTCTAGTAGATTTTGTTTGTTGCTCAAGCATCATCAGAAAATGCTGCACTTATTAAATAAGCATCATGATTAATATTGTTAGCAAGTATTTAATTTGTGAGCATACTCAGGGAGTGGTGAGTTCTGCCACCCTGGCCTCTGCAATGATACAGAGCAGAAAGCCCCAACATACCCCTGCCATGAATCAGAATTATTAACATTTCAAATAATTCCAAAATGCTTTCCCACCAGTAGGTACAGATTGGATCCAGATGCTCTATTAACAGAAAGAATCATTAACCAGTACCTCCACAAGGGAGAACGACAGCGAGTCGTGCTCCCCACGAAGCCTTTGCAGGCAGCTGACTGGGTGTCCCAGAAGAAGATTTCATAAACTAGCCCAAACCTTATGATATTAGTGACAAAGAGGAGATTAATCTCAGCCTGGCTGACAGCCCAAGATCAATACTGAGAAACCAAACTACACCCTCAGCTTCATGTTTCCATGAGCCAGCAAAGCCAGAAATAAACACTGCGGAGGCTGAGCCCTGCGAGACTCGGTGCCGCTCGTTCTGAGCTCTGAAGACAAGGGTTGGAAGAGCAGATGCTTGGCTGCAGTCCTGTGTCACCTTGGGGACATGCCACAACTGGAGCCTTGTGGGGTGCTGGAGGTGGGAGCTGAGACCCACATCTTGGGGGTGTTTTGGTCCTGAATTTTCCTACCATTCATGAAAGCTTGACTTAAAGTCTCAGCAAGAGCTGAGCCCCAGTTTGGATCAAGTGCAGCCCCAGAATACACCAAGACAGGTATTCAAAATCATGTCCACGTGGTTTTAGCCCGATGTGAAACCACCACAGGCCTTGGTAAATTTTGGGGTTAACCCTAAGCTCCAGCAGGTCTCAAAATAGGTTTTGATTCTCATGGACGTCACAGGGTTGCACATACGCAGCTCCCCACAGAGTCTCAGGTGCCTGGAGGGAGCATGGCTGGCACAGAGCACTGCACTGCACACCTCAGGAGGACTTGAGCTTGGCTGGGTCATGGGGTCTCACACAGGTCTGGCTCTCATGGGGCTTCTGTTCTTTCCCCACAGGCGAGAGCCTGAGCCCAAGCTGCGGGGCAGCCAAGAGAAAGAAAAAGCAGAGGAGGAACCGCACCACCTTCAACAGCAGCCAGCTGCAGGCTCTGGAGAGGGTCTTTGAGAGGACGCACTACCCCGACGCCTTTGTGCGGGAGGAGCTGGCGAGAAGGGTCAACCTTAGTGAGGCCAGAGTCCAGGTGAGCACAGGTTTGTGTGGGAGAAAACAACAGCCTCTTCCTTGCCCCCAGGCAGGAGCAGGGACTGTCCCCTCCCTTGTTTCATCCTGCACATCACCATGACCCATAGGACAGATGGCTTGGGACATCCCTGCTCACACTGGGTCCCCTCTGACCACCTTTCCCCCTGTCACAGGTGTGGTTTCAGAATCGGAGGGCCAAGTTCCGCCGTAATGAGAGGGCGATGCTGGCCAACAGATCGGCATCGCTGCTCAAATCGTACAGCCAAGAAGCAGCCATTGAACAGCCCATGGCACCACGACCCACTGCACTGACCCCAGAGTATCTCTCTTGGACCAGCACCTCCCCATACAGGTAGGTGGAGGCTCTGGAGGAGCTGGGGAGGAGGTGGCTGTGGGGCAGGGCTGCCCAGAGACCACTCCACCGGAATGCAGCCCTGTGCCACTGCTGGGGATTTGGGGAGTTTTATGAGGCTGGAAGGAGCTCGTCTGACTTGGCTTTGGGAACCATTTCAACCCTGTCTGAGCATCCACGGCCCAATGCTGAGCAGGCTTCCCTGCCTCCTTGCATTTTGGGGCTGGAGCAGGCGCCCTGCTCCTCGCAAGGGATTTGCTTGGCCTTGTGCTGACCCTTCCCACATCTCAGCACAGGAGGTGGCATGGGTCCCTTCTGGTTCCCAGCTGTTCATGTTCAGCCATCACATCCAAAAGGACAAAGCAGGGCCTCCTGGTGCATAGTTTGAGGGGTTCCCACATCCACCCAAGCACATAAAAATGCCGAAGCCTTGGCTGTTCTTGTGAGAGATCTCCAAGAGGGAACAGCCAGCCTGGCCTGGGAAGCCAGCAGGACCACAAAGGGCATGGGGATTTCTCCATGGGCCACTGCCTCATTCCTCCCTGCTCCCTCCCCGCAGCACTGTGCCCTCCTACAGCTCCAGCGGGACTGCAACGCCCACCCAAGGGGTCAACATGGCCAACAGCATCGCCAGCCTGCGCCTCAAAGCCAAAGAGTTCAGCCTCCACCAGAATCAGGTGCCGACCGTGAACTGAGCAGGGCAAGCCCCATCCCATGGCCTCCTCCAGGATACAGCATGGAGCTCCTGTGCCGGTCCAGGACAAATCTGCCGCCTGCCCAACACACATGCCACTCATCCAATGTCTCAGCATCTTCTCTCCTCTTCCCTTCCCTTCTGAAGGTAGAGTCAGTCCCAGGCCGCAGTGGCACATAACTATAGCCACATATGGAGCGAACTTGGTTAGAAACTTGCTTTTCCACACACCCTTATAATAACGGCTATATATACACACATACCCCCCACACGCTCTTTGAGGACAAACAGATTTGCCAAGGGAACAAGAATTTGCTTCCAAACATGGAAGGATCTTGGACTATTGGATTTGACCAATTTGGGTATCTTGCCCAGAGAGCCAAAGAGTTATTGGGTCTTCTCCTCCCGCAGGGACAGTGTGGGAGGATCACGAGCCCCCCTTTCCACCAGGCTGTGACTTGCGGCGCTCAACTGTGTGTGCCAAAGCTGATCCATGTGTTCGTTTTTCTGTGCAACCCCAGCCACAGTGCGGGGTTTGGGACTTCCCAAAGTTTGGGACTTTGGGAAGCTGATGGCTCACCCATGCCATGGCCAGTCTCGGCCAGCCCTCTGCACCGTGCTGCCTGCATTTAGAATCTGCCTGTGCTGATGGCATCAGGCTTTGTCCCTTCCCAGAGGGGCAAGCAGAGCTCGAGCATCTCAACAGACCCGCTTGGAGCTTGTGAGCTCTCCCGTGAGCCGGGGATGCATCATCAATCCCCAAGCAGGCACCACTGCCCTGCCTTGGTGGATTTGCCAGCGATTCTGCAGAGCCCCAGGTCATTGAACCATCCCAGGGAGCGAGAAAATTGGAAAAAGCTGTTGGGTTTCAGCTGAGTAGGCGGCTCCCAGCACTTTGTGCCAACGAAGGCTTCGCCTTCCGGAGGCACAGCCTCCCCGTCGGCAGCTCCACAGATGTGCTCGGGGGTCTGGGGCCGGCAGCTCCATGGGGGGAGGCTTTTTTGGTTTTGCAGAAAGGAAATGGTTTCCCCCTCATCCCACCCTGCTGCGCAGCCTAATGAAGTTCCAAGGTAGGATGTGCAGGGGGATGGACACAGGGTGGGCAACCTGGCCCCAGCCCATGGGACTGAGCTGTGGAGAGACGCAGCCTCCACGTTCCCCTGCCAATTCCGCATCCAGAGTGGTGGAGGTGTGGTGGCCCTGTGGACAAAGCCCACTGGAAACCACACCACGCTTTCCTCACCCACTGGAAAGAGCCACCAGTCGAGTGTGGGGACACCACCAGCTCAGAGGGGTGCCCTGGACAGAGAAGATACCAACCCTACTTCTCTAGAAGGGGTTGATCTGGGGGCTGCAGCAATAGATCTGAGGACAAATAGAGCAATTGCTGAGGTGCCTTCTCCAGGTAAACATCCTCTGGTCAGTGACACCGTGGCTGAAACAGTCACAGCTACAAAGTGCCCACCTGAGTCCCCACAGCTCCCAGGAGCATCTTCTCCCATTCCCACTGGGGCTGTCACTGCTGCTGCATGTGGGACGCTGTGGCTGTAACACCGGGGCCTTCAGCTGCACCCCAGGCAGTGCCAGCACAGGGGGACTCCCCCAGCACCCAGAGCTGGAGACCTGATGGGAGAACCAGGAGAGGAGCCCATCTCCTGTGGCTGGGGGTGAAGCAGCCCTCCATCCTGCCTCCAGCCCCTGCTTTCTCTGCTCCACAGTGCAGCCCCCAGTTGGGAACAGCCACCTTCTCCTCTTCCAGCTTGGCAGACAGGGAGAGGGCACAGCCTGACTGACACTGTCCACCTCATCCAGGAGCAGTGTCACCCTAAATACCCACCCTCTGCCCCATCCATATTTGCAGGGCTGGTATCCCTCCCATTTGTCATGCCAGAAGAGCAGGCAGCTCCCCACACTGCACAGAGACCTGCCAAGCCAGGGGGAAGAGGGATCCACTGTGGATCAAATCATCCACCCTGAGAAACACCACTTGGGGCAGGAGGAGGGGGCCGGGGGGGGTCCTATTCCCATGGAAAGCACAGGGCTCTTTTTTCGGTTATACAAGATGAAACCACAGGGATATAAATGTCGCTGCCTCTTTGAGAACATTAATGAAAATAAACCCATTTAATAGTTTGCAGATGCTGTTTCTGTAAACCTAAAAAAAGCAGGGAATAAATATTTCTTCACTAAATATCTATATGTATATATATATTTGAAAACATTTGCTCCTAATCTTAGGGCCCCTCCTTTGCTGTGCTTTTGGCAGCTTATCACAGCTTGTCAGTCAATGCTGAACTCACCAAGAAGAGATACAAATTGCACCCATGGAGGGGTAGCAGGACCGAGGGATTATTGTAATCTAAGCTCTCTCTCGCCCTTACTATTTGTACATTTCAATTACTTGTAACAAGATCCATGGTGGATTTGTTTTTTTCTTCTGCATGTCTGTGTTTTGGAAATTTTTGTAAGGTTTTTGTAAAAACAACTCTTGTGAAATAATGGAGGAATAAATATTTTACTGAGTAGAGACGTGTCAGTGCATGTGACAGGTACCTGAGTCTTCCATCACCAGTCACTGTGGTTTCCCCACCTGCCCTGGACAAGCAGCCTGAGCAGAAATTGAATTAAGAGGCAGCAAGGAGGGTCAGATTCTATAGAGAAATAGAGCTGAAAGAAACCAAAGGGTAGAAGTAAATCATCAGATTGTAGAGCGCTTTCCAGCGAGCAAAGGCCCACAGGTCCAGAGCAGGCAGCAAGCACCAAAAACAGGGGGAATCAGTGGTCAGGTCAGCCAGATAGTTGAGGTAGCCAAAGTTTAACAGCGCTCCAGGAGCTCACAGTGCTGAGCTATCAAGGAGCAGATTTAATGCACTGTGGAGAGGTGTGAAGATGTGCCCAGGGGGAAACTGCCCAGCGCATGCTCAGACTGAAAGGCAGCGGGTCAAGTGGCAGGAATTGCTAGGAAAGGATTAGAGAGCAAGGCAGAAAGTGTCCTCACAGCACAAATAAAGCCTGAAATCCATAGCCCCAAGATACTGTGGAGATCAAAGGTATGGTGCGTTCAGAGAGGGTGAGAAAGTTTATGGTGGGTGGGTGTGTGTTGGTGCATCGTGGCAGGGATTCAACTGCCTGTGAGCAAACTGCTGCCCTGCTGACTTCCAGGAGCTGGGAGGGCTGGGGGGAGAAGGGACACCTGGGATTCCCTTGTTTCTTTTCCTTGCTTTCACCTGCTGAATTGCAGCAGCCTCCACTCAGGCCAGCTCACATGCTGTCACTTACAGGATGCCTCTGTCACCTCTTCCTCCTCCTCCCCAGGCCATCCTCAATCCCCCCACACAGCCAGGGGGACCACAACACCATCCCATGCACCCAGAGGGGCTCAGCTCCATGAGACCCACAGGATCAGCTCCCTCCCAGCAGCAACCTTTGTCCCTCCCATCACTGGTGGCCATTGGGACATGTGGATCCTGTGGATTGCAAGGCTGAGGAAGGAAGGACCCCTAAACAATGCATTCCAGCTTTCCCTAGAGGGGAACATCATTCCTGCAGCACCCAGCAGGAGCAAGCCCCCGTGTTGGACATCACCCCAGGCCCACCACTGCCCCACACACTTGATCATCCCTGTCAAACTGCTCTGCTGCTGCTTTGTAACCACTTATTTATTCATTCACTAAGTGGCTTGTAGATCATTCAGGCAAATTTTCTAACTTCCTGCATAAAGAATATCACCTCATGTCCTCAGCACGTGGCCAGTGCAGAGCATCCCTTTGGAGAGCATCCAGCCCTGAGTCAAAAGACCCTTGGAAGTGATGAGTTTACAGATCGCAGGGCAGATTCCTCCAGTGACTCATTACTGTTGACTGCTGGAAATATGTCACTTATTTCCTGCCTGAACTGTCCCAACTTCAGTTCCTCTCCCACTAGAGCAGAAGCTCTCAACCCATGGTCAGCCAGCTCTCAGGAGCTGATGGACATCTGAGGGGTCTCAAACCAGGAGACAGACAAGCATGGAGAGCTGCAGCTCACCTGGCAGAGTCTGCACTCCACAGGGGAGGGAGGTACTGGGGGAAGACTGTCAATGAAGAGGAGCACAAAGGCATTGTGCAACCTCTCCTTTTCCAGAACAGGGGCATTTTTCTTCCTAGGAAGGGCACATCCATCACCAGTACTAACTTTGGCAGGAGAGCTGGTCTCCATCCATGCACCACAACTTTGGGAGTGGGGGAAGGTTGCAGACATTTGCAAACTGTTTCCTTTCTCAAAGCAGTTGGTTTTCAACCAGGTAATTCCAAAACGGCAGGTCTCAGGTGATGGGAGGATCCTTCTGGACCCCCTTTCCTTGTTTCTGACCCCACAGCCTGACACTTGTGCATGACTTGCTGACTGATGAAAAGTTGAAGTTTGCCCCTAGAATATTTTAATGAGAACAATTTTGTGTTGTCATCAGCATCGGCTGCTGCAGCAGCAAGACAAAACAGAGCTCACATTTTCCAGCTCACAGGGACACCAGCCTGGTTATCCTCATCCAGAATGAATTAAAGACACATCGCGGTTACAGCATCCTCTTTTCCCATTATCCTTATGCTGCTGAGCCCTTCTCCCTCTGGTGGCAACGGGAAGGTCTGAAGACCCTCTGAGTCCTGCTGCTACCATCTACAAACTGCAGAAACACATGTTCCTATGACAGCAACGTGTCACCTCCCAGCAGCCGAGCCCCTCCTGCCCTCTGGAGCGATGCTCCTGTCCTGGGGGTTGTGATGTGCACCCCAAACTCTACATTCCATATGGAAGGAGCATCTCCTCCCTGCAGCAGATATTTTGCTTGCTGCTGCTTCTTTCCAACCCCACAGGGAAGCAACCTAAGGCAGCAGAGAAGCTTCATGGTAGCTATGCACAGGGGGTGTAACGCTTTATAATTACTTGGGAGGAAGGGAGGAAGCAAAGGTTCCTTTTGTAGCTGGTGTCACAAAGTCCAGGAGGAGTTGTCATGTATAAGGAAGAATTATTGCATGGACATGCAGCGTTCCATCCATACACCACAACTTCAGAAGCAGGGGAAGTTTGCAAAGACATTTGCGAACTGTTTCCTTCCAGTCTGTTTTCAACCAGGTGACTCCCAAAGAGCAAGTCTGAGGTGATGGGAGGATCTCCCTCGACCTGGCATCGCATCTGCCTGCTTTGGAGAGGCTGATGGAGCAGACATCAGCCTCCTCCCTCTCAACCCGTTCCCCAAGGAATGGCACCCTCCCTCCATCCCAAACACCTCCATGCGCACCCCCAGCTCTCTGGCCAGCAGACGGGGAAGGGAGAACCCGTGGGTGCGGGTCCTCGGGCAGGGTCCCCGTGTCCCCCCGCAGGTCCCGCAGCCACACGAGGGTGCTGCAGCCCCGCGCAGCGCAGCGCAGCCGTGGAACCCGGCGGGCCGGGGGCGAGCCCCTATCGCGCTGCTCTGCTCCGCGCCCGGCCGGCTCCCTCGCCCCTTTCTGGGGCTTCAAGCAGGGGACGTCTCACAACTCAGCCCCACAGCCGGGTTGGAAAACGCCCGCTGGAAAAAGTTTTCCCGGTGCCAACTTCATCCTCGTGTGCCAGAGAGCAGCGGGGAAGCACCGTTATCTTCTTCACGGGACTCACTTCTGGATGCCCATGCCTGTAGAGCTGGGTCGTCTCATCCTCTCTACAAGTCACAGGAATCTCAATTCCTTAAGAGGAATAAGGGGATTTCTGTATCAAAATCTCGTCTTCTAGAGGGAATGGGAGATTTTGGGAGGGCAGAAAAGGAAGAGTGATCTACGTTAGAGGAGAGTTGCCCAAGGAGGAATCTTGATCTAGATCCCACCAGGGGAAGGTCTGGATGAAGAGAGACCCAGGGAGTGGTGCAGGCAGGTAAGGAAGAGGTGTGTCCAGTGCTCAGGGGTAGGAGGGATCCTGGGGCCTGAGCCACCTGAACGAGTGTGGGAGGGGAAGTGGCTTGTGCTGGGTCTCCACTTGCTTTTCTCCCAGCTCCAGACACCTTGAGGGAAGACACGTACCCATTGTGTGAATCACGTTCACACATTTAACCACAGAAAGGGATGGGATGGATCTTAAAGATCATCTCCCAACCCATCCTGCCATGGGCAGGGACAGATTGCATTAGATCAGAGTTGCTCAAGGTCTCGTCCAACCTGGCTTTGAACTCTTCCAGGGCTAGGGCATCCTCAGCCTCCATGGGCAGCCTGCACCAGCATCTCACCACCCTCAAAGGAAAAAATTTCTTCCTAATGTCTAACCTAAACTTCTCCTCTTTCAATTTGTACCCATTTAAGCACCAAACTGTTGTTCTGCAGTCCCAGGCAGGTTTCATAGTGTTGCCATTTCCTGTTTGAGCCAGGTGTGTTGCACATACAATGTACGCACCAAATCCCAGAGACTGGTGGGCGCAACCACCGTCCCTGCTTTCCTGGAGCAGCAGGAGACACTGGGCACATCCTTTGCCCACACTGATGTCGGAGCAGGAATTTGGGAGCTCTGGGCTTTAGATATTAATTGGGAAAAGGCAGGGATGCCCCCCACATGCAGCAGCCACTGGCAGTGTCCAGGGGAAAACCAGTGGCTCTGATCACCTGGTCCCAGCAGAGCCCTGATGGGACTGGTGCTGCCCAAGCAACTGAGCCCAGCTCAGTCCTGCTTCCCCCAAACTTCCACAACACTTCAAAATAAGTGCAATGCTTGGGCCTCTCTCAAGTTTGCCTTGTAGGCTTTTTCTGTTTGTTTTTTTTGAGCCAGGAGAGTTCACATTCCCAAGCTTTTCCCTGCAGCCAGTAAGCAGAGTTTATTTTTTTTTTTTTTAATAAAAAAAGAAGAAGCAGAGCTTTGCATGTAACCTCAGCTTCCCTGAGCAGGGCATCAGCCACAGGCACTGGACAGGCAGCTGAGAAGGGGCTGAAGCAGCTGGCAGATCTGGGGGCTGGAAGGGGGTTCTGCAGCCCCCCCTTCTTCCTTCCTGTGCCAAAATCTCCACCCCAACCACATCTCCAACCACAGCAACATGTACTGGAGAGAGTCCATTCTATAAAACCACTGCCTTTCTTATTTGAAAACAAAAAGGGAAAGAAAACAACCAAGTGGAGCCATTTTACCAAACTAACACAAACACTGACAGGGCAGCACCTCCCAAACAACTTAAGAAAATAGGGGAAAACCAGAGAAAAGAGGCATTTGTTTCCCAGCAACCTAGTGCAAAAAAGGGGGTGCTACTCATCTTGGAAAATACAAGCAGCTCCTTTACAAGTCCTAAGAACAGAAAGAAGAGCAACCACATCTTACCTGAGCTTCTCCAGCCCTCCAGGATTTTTGGGTGAACACCAAACTTTGTAGCAACTTGCTACTCAGGGAAGGAAAACTGAGCAGAGCTGCTTACAATTCCCAGCTCTACTGAATTTAAAGGATCAGCACAAATAATGCACACCTAGAAAAGAGGTTCCTCTGCAGGGCAGGTGAGTGCAGAGGAAAGGGATGTCTCTTTAGAACTCCCAGGGCACTCCAGACTCTACAGTGGGGTTTAACATCCTGCTGAGGATCTACGCTGCTGGGGCTGGACCCAGCTGCTGCCCAGCTGCATCTGCTGCTCCCAAAGGAAGGATGTATCACAGCACAATGATTTGTTTTTATTGGGAATATTTGCTTCCTGCCACCAGGATGCATGTGCAGCAGCAGAGAAACATACAGGGGTTCAAGACCTTGTGTACCATGTGAGGCAGAAAAGACTTGTTAAGAGGGGTCTGTGTTACCCAGATATCTGTGTGAAGAAGTGGCCAAGAGTGAACTGCTGAACCTGCCATCTTGCCCACCTTCCTCACAGTGGGAGAGAAAAGAATTCCACTCCAAACTTCACCACACAGCTCAGCCTGAGGCCACAACTGCACTGAGATCAGGAGTTACTAGTGCAGAAACTTCTACCCGAGCTGAGCAAGGGATGAGCGTCAGTGTGAGCAGCTGTGTCCCCAGTGCTCAGTGAGGTCTCAGCAAGAGCATCTCTGAGGAGAGCAGAGTTAAAGGAACAGCCTTAGTGCACAGAATAAGCAGAAGGGGAATTTATTTTCTACTCATTCTGGCTTGCCCCTGTGATCTTAGTCAAATTCTGTGTTGCCCTCAGAGGAGGGAGGAGGCACTGAAGAGCAGAGGTTTCTTCCCGCCTTCTCCTGCAGAGGGATGTTCCATTGCTGCTGTTGTCAGGAGCAGCTCCTGGCACCTGGGGAGAGCTGTGTGGCAGAGGAGCTCATGGGCCTTTGTCACCATGCAACACCCGGGTCCCGGCCTCTCCTCTCCAACATGACACTTTTGGGTGACATTGCAGAGCAGCAATACTCCCTTCAAAGCCCCTCTGCTCATTTCCAGAGCTTTCCTCAAACATCAGCTAGTCCAGGCTGTGAATGGTGTGGCAGCAGTGGACAGCAGGAAATAGCTGAAAGAAAACACCCCTAAGGCGACCACAACACATTTCCCAAATAGCAACGGCCATTCTGTGGCCAGAGAAAGGCTACAAACACGGGGGAGAAACTCAGTCTGATATCCTGAGGGCATTTTCAGGCCTTCGTGGCATGTGGACACAACTGCCCTTTGGGAGGAAACTGTGTCTGCAAAGCCCCTGTTTGTGCCAGCATTTTAGACTTTGCAGAAGTCCCAGAACTTTGTATCCGGCAAATGCATTCAGGCTCTGTGTCCAGGGTAAATGATTCCTGCTGGCTTCTCCAGGCATGTGGCTCTACATCTTGCTGTGGTGAGTCTGAGTTGGAAAAGCCACAGCTGCTGCTGGCTGGGAGCTGCCAGGAGCTGGCAGGGTCCTGCCTGCAGTGGAGCTGTGTCCCATGGCGTGAGACGAGGTGGCGCTGGGAGCACTCAATGCTTCAATGGCTTCACAACATCATGCCTGAGATTTTCACTTTCCTGTTATGCTGCCTGCAAGGCACCTGCCTCCTGTCCTCCTTGTGGGAGAGGGAACCTAAGGGACTCACATCCCCACAGATGCACATGGCTGAGTAGGAGAAGGGTGACCTCTGCTACCAACCACATCTGCTGACGAAGAGACTTTGTGGGACCCTCAAGATTGCCCCTCCCTGATTCATAGGGTATTCATGACCAAGAGGAAAAGATACATCCTCCCCAGTTCTAAACTCTCCCAGTTCCAAACACAGAAAACCTTTCCTTCAACGACCCCTGCCTCGAGGGGTAGTCCATGTGCTTTCCACCTCTCACCCACAGCAGGAGAGAGAGAAACTTGCCTCCACATCCCCTTCCTGCATGTCCCTTCTCTCTGGTGACTTCTCCGACAAATTCCGATGGCAATGGAATTTCATCAAGGCTGCACTGAATATCCTCAGGGTGGAGGTGGCCTCCCTGGTGACATCACACACAGACACACACACACACACACACAGACACTCCACTCACTCTCTCCCACTTGCAGGGGGGACCAGCAGAGTCAGGATGAGGGGGTTTGGGTGGTCAGTCTCTCTGGGTGTTACCAGTACGGGGTGGTGGCCAGGAGGATCTGCAGGGCCATGGAGAAGCAGGGCAGCTGGGCCACACTGTAGGCCACGGAGCGTGTGGGTGCCCTCAGCCGCAGCAGGTAGGCAATGGTGTGGATGATCCGTCCCACACAGAAGATGAGGAAGTGGATCCTGGCTACTGTGGGACTGGGATCCAGCAGGGAGTAGATGGCTCCGAGGAAGAGGAAGGGAAAGATGTTCTCCATGTCGTTGCGGTGGGCCCTGTGAAGTGAGATAAGGTTGTTCCTTGTTTTCTCTCATTCCTTCCAGACAGAGTACCCATCCCTAGGTGCTGCTGGGCCTCTCCTCCACTGGATGGGGCAGACACAATCCCCAAAAGCATCAGATTTCTCTTACACACAGACGCAAGAGAATTTCACACCCTGTGTCTCTCCCTTGGGACACTGAGCTCCTGAAACTTTCTCTCCGTGACTGGGACGCCTTTACCATGGCAGATGACAGTTTGAGGGTTGGAGCTTTCAAATAGACAGAGCAAAACAAAGACCCTGTGAAGCTGTGAAAAGCTCGAAACTGGTGTGGTGCCAGCACGGCATGGCCCCAGATGTGGCCACGCTGCACAACAAAAGGCAGTTCCAGACCACAGCTTCTCCAGCGGAGAAACTCACAGGATGGGAGGGTTTGTGGCTTCACCTCTCTCCATAAATGCGTCCAAAGGGGATTGAGGAGGAGCACCCCAAGCCCACACTGTGCCAGCTGCACCTGGGTAAGCACCACAGTATGGCTGGAGGGAACTCACAGCATCACTGCCACCACGCACAGTGTTACCAAAACAGGATCCAGTCATCCCATGAGTGTGGGTTGTGTCCCTCCTCCCCCAGGCAGCATCCTCTGAACAAACTCAAGGACTTGGGGGTTCAGCAGGACTGGAAGGACAAGTGGAAGAAGGGGGAGGAGAAAGGAGAGAGCTGAGTGGCAGCCAGGGGCCTCTTTAACAGGCAGGGGGTAAACGTCCGGCCCTGCTCTGTCCCTGCCCTGCACAGACCCCTGGCTCTGCTCCCCTCCAGATACAGTCTGAGATGAAAAGCTGACATTGCCCTTGCCCTGGGGAAACACCTTGGATTGAATGTATCTTACCCAGGGCTGCAAACAGATCAGCAAGGATGGACTCTGAGAGCTTTAGCTGCCCATGTCACATTCCACACTGCCCCAGGTCTTTGCTGCAACTCCAGTTATTTATTTTTATGGACGTTTGTTTATTATGAATAATCAAAAGAGGATTATGGTTATTATTTCTGCTCTTATTTTCTTTTTAGGAAGGAAATGGCTCATTTGCCATCCTCCTCCCCCTGGCAGCTCAGCAATTAGGTGGTACAGGATATTTTCTAAAGCAAATGCTGGAGGCAGTGGGACATGAGCAATGAGGTCCCCATGCACAGCCCAGGGCTCAAGGACAGCCGAGCACAGCTCCAGTCCCTTTCCTGTACATCACCAGCAATCCAGCCTAGCACTTGGAGCACCTTCTACGGTAAGGGGGACAGCAAATCAAGCCCAGGGCTGAATAACCCCGTGTTTTACCTCTGAGAAACTGTGATTCTCACAGAAGAAAGGTAACATTCAGAGTTTGCTCAATTAGAGGCAGAAGTTATTGCAATCCTGTTCGGCCTCTTCCCAAACCCCCAAAAAGGGCAGCTGCCTACAGCACTGGGACCAGCCACTCTGCTCCTGTCCAAGCTGTGCAGGGATCTGGAGCATCTGGGGTCCGGTCAGAGCAGGACACAAGGAGCCTTTGAGTGTGGGTATGGGGTGAGACATTGGGAGCCTGTGGGACTTTGAACACCTAGAAAAGAGTTAGACAGAGTTGGGTGTTGAACAACAAACCCAGGTCCTTCTCTTGTCCTTGCTCCAGTGCTCACCATGCTCCTGTTAAAGATTAAACTGCTCTAGTGTGCAGGGTCCCACAGCAGAGCTCGAGGCAGTTTGATCATCGAGAATATTACTTGTTAGCAAGCCCTTTAGCTTTCCACTTCTTCTTTGCCAGCAGTTGGCTCAGAGGGAATCCTGGCACCAGGAATGCCAGCACTGCTCACCTGCGGCACCGCTCCACATCGGGGTCCTCACGGCAGAACTGCAGACCCCCATTGCGCAGGGCATCCTCTGGGTTTGCAAACGCCTGCAAGAGAGAGTCCCCACCTGCTCACAGTCTTCAGGAACCTCACAGGTAGAGGCTTTGCCCCTAATCTTGAAGTCCTGTGGGGATTTTTACCTGCCCCAGTTTGTCACCACTCTTCATAAAAAAGAGGGCCACTGCGCTTCCATGTGCACTATCCCGGGGGTTAAACCCTGCACCTCCCCAGGAGTTTTCCTTGTCCTCCAAAAAGCCCCATGCTGCCTGCTGAGCTGGGCCCCAAATTGAGGGCTTCAAGAGAGCTCTCACCTCACCCCAGTCCACTTCTTCTCATGAAATCTATTTAGACGAGACTTTCCCAGTCAGCCAGCGAGATCACTGCTGGCAGAGCGCTTACAGATAAATGCAGCCTCCAAAAGATAACCAGGACTGACAGATTAGAAAATATTCCCTGGCTGGCTTTTTGGCAGTGGCACCATGTGGCTTTCCATCAGGAAATGGGATCCTACACTAATAAAGTTAAAAATGCAAATGATTTGTGCAAGCTCCCCACCTATGCTCAGAAGCTGTTCCTCAGGGACCTGGTTACATCTGACAGCTTCATTTTGCAGCCTGGAAAGGGCCCTGGTGCTTTCTTCAATTATATGACAAGCCCAAACCATCCCAGGGCTGGAGCATCATTTGCAATCACAAGGGGAGAAGACAATTCATCAGTTGCAATGATGCCACAGCACAGGGCATTTGTATTCTATCTGAGAGCAGAAATGTCTCCCTCCCGCTCCACTGACGCAGTCAGAAACTCCTCAAATACTTTAAAACAGATTTTACAGAAAGCTGGGTTTTATCAGGAGTTGGGGTGAGGGTAATAAAAGTCCAGTTAGCCCCGACTCCTGACGGCAGCTGGTCCTCCCTGTAATTTCCCCCCTGACCAAGAACCATTTCCTCCAGCTATTGTTTTATTCCCCATATCTTGCTGCTCTCCTGGAGCATTCCCATAGCCAGTCAGCCGCCAAAAGCTCAAAGGTTTTCTGCTACATCGCAACAAAAAAGACCATTGCAATGATTTCTTCTTAAACCTTTTTTTTTTTTTTTTCCATCTCCTTTTCTTCCAGACCCTGCAAATTAACTGTAAACAGACTCTTTCTAGAAGCACCTCACCTGCTTGGCATTTTAGATCTGATTATTATTTAGATTAGGTTTCCAAAATTGTAAACATCAAGCTACAGATGGTAGAAACAAACAAAAAGGGTCAAAGAGAAGTGAGATATTTATCTGCTGCAGCTATGAAACAAGTTTTGCTTTCAACTGAAGTCAAAGAAAACTCAGCTTGCTTCAGGAAAATTTTGTTGAACTTTAGAAGAATTAAAGAAGAAAGGAAAAGCACAGAAATCCAAGCAAAGAGCCAGAAAGGGAGAAGGAAAACGCAGCTGGATCTTACCTTCTTTCTGAGTCTCACTTGCCCTGTAATGATGGCAACGACATACATTTTTAAAATTAAAATTGTGCTGTAGAACGTGAATGACAGGAACACTTTATTTTCCATCATTTTGGGAGAACGTGCCGCTCAGTCACTTCAGCACCCAAAGCCAGGGGAGATCTTGGGCTGCGACAGAGCCCCGCAGGAGACAGGCAGGAACTGCTGCGTTTAAACACAACACAAATCCTCTCATTTTCCAGTGGAAGCCCCCAGCCCCTGTACCCCCGCCAGGTTGCTGGGACAGTAAGAAAAGCCCAGCCAGCACATGGAACAGGCTCCCTCTGCTCCTCACACCCAGTCACCAGCAGCTCCCTGCGGATGAGCTGCCCCGAGCCAGGAGACAGCGCCCTCGAGGGGGGCCTGGCCACAGCTTGACCTCCCACCTCTCTAAACCAGCCCACCACGATCCCCCGTCCCACCTCCCCGCCTGTGCCCCAGGGACGAAGCCGCACAGAGCATCCCTCGCCCAGCCGGGCACTGCTCACCCGCAGAGCGAAGCCTTTCAGCCGTCGAAGGAGGAGTTAGGAGAAGGTAAGCGCCTGCCTCAGCCGCTTCCAGCCCTGTACTGGAGCCCACTCCTCCGTGGCCGCGCTTCCCGTCCCGCCCAGCGCTGGCTGAGCTCTCACTATGGCAGAGGCAGCCAGCTCTTTCCTACAGATCCACCTGCCGAGGGATGCACAGGGGACAGAGCTGGCCCTCGGCCCACCAGCGCCCACCACCCGCGAGCCTGGGCTGCCCCCGCACCCCCGGCTGGGAGGGGAGCCCCGGGAATGACCAGCCTGGAACCCAACCAGGCAGGTCCTGGACCGCAAAGCCCCAAAACTGCAAGAAATGAAGAGCTGCTTGCCCACCCCAAAGTTAGCTGGTTTTCTCCGAGAGGATGAACCAAGGCAGCCAGATGGAATTTTGTCCTTGGTTTAGAAAGTGCCATGTGAATTTGGAGCTGGCTTTTCCTCAGCCATCAAACGTTGGGGAATAAAGAGTGGGATCGGAGCCTCTGCAGGCAGCTGGGTTGCTATTTAATGCAAACTTAACTCTTTCTCCCCCGGTGCTAGCAGCAGCAAACCTCAGTGAGCCAGAGGTGTGGGGGCTGACAAGAGCTCTCCAAGTTTATTAGATTGGAAAGGCTGGATTTGGTGTTAATTTCCTTAATACAGGAAAGAAAAAAAAAAGGAAAATACTTGTTGCAGAAGAGCAGAAAATTCTTTGCATTTGCCTCTGACTGTTCCTCATGGCCATTTCCCCCTGGTGCTGCAAACCCAAAGATACTGCTCAGTTCAATGCTCTGGCTCAGCCCCACAATATCCAAGTGTGCAGGTGGAAGCACAGAACAGTGAAGAAAACCCAGAGCCAGATGTGCAATGGGATCAGTGGTGCAAGCATAGAACATAGATGTGGTTTGTGTTGCCATGGCATGGGGGCAAATGTGGAGTGCAAGCCATGTAGTCTAGTTTACCCAGAAAAGTTGATAACCCAAAACCTCCTCCCAAGAAATATTGTGTGCAACATGCCCACAAACAACGGAAGATTTGGTCACTGTTGGCAGCACTTTGCACCATAGTAGTTGATAAGGTGTAAAAGCCCCCAGTTCCGTATTTTACTGGCAGACGAGAATTCTGCTTGAAATTCCAGGAACAGTTTGACAGATTTGCCTTCCTCTCCCGCCCCAGAACGGTCATCTTTTGGTAAGTCTTGTGTCCTCAGATATGCTGAGTGTTAACTTGGGAAATGAAGATTGTGATTGCCATTGTATTGTTAGTGCTCTATAAAGCCACTCTGCAGTTCATGCATTTATCATGGGCAGTCCAAAAGAACCATATATGTTACAGTCAATAACTTGTGCTATTCCTGAACCCAGCTGGCTCCTTTGAAGACCTATAGCTCACAGACTACTCGTGCACCTGGCATGGAGTCCTGTGTTTACATTTTTTCAACAGTGCAGAGAGTCTTTGTAAACCCCAAGCACTTGGTTTTGAAGGGGAGGTACTTACAGTTGGTCACCACCACCCTGGCGTCAGGGAGGCTGCAGAACAAGTCGTGGCACAGCCCAGCATGGAGCTCTGAGGCCTCTGGCAGGCTGCTTCCCTGGGGGTGGGAGTGGGGACACCAGGACGTGCAGCAGCCATGTAGATTCAGGCTCTGTGGTAAGAGCTGGGGTGTTCACCAGAAAACTACACCCAAAACCACCCACGTATCCCTGCAGCTTGGCAGGGTACTGTAAACACCATAATGCCAAATATAAGTAGATGGTGGCAAAGCCACATCTTGAACACTGCTCTCTCCCCTCCCTCTTCCCCACAGCTGATAGGGATCAACACATAGCAGAGAAGACCTCAGTGCCCAAGGGGTTATGCAGGGCCAGACCAGCCCCACAGCAAGGATGAGACTTTCTCCAGCAGCCCCTCCTCCCAGGAGCCTGGCAGAGGGCAGGCAGCCAGACCCTTCACCAGCACATCACACCCTCCATCCAGCAGCTCCAGTTTTTACCAGCTGAGGATCCAGTCCACAGGGTCTTCAGCAGTGGGACCTTTTTCCTTCATGCACCTTCTTCCCCTCCTGAGGCAGCCAACACCTCGCTGAGCAGCAGGAATATGCACCTGCAGACAAGCCAGGACTCCTCCCGCCAGCCAGCCAGACTTCTCCTCCTTGGAATAGTTCAAACACTGGCAAGGAGCCCTGGACAATTTGCACCAGCAACTGGCACAAATTTACACTGAATGAAGAGATCAAGAAGCACACCTTGTTCAGGGATAAGCCCTTGGGGCAAAATCAGGTGTGGATGTGTTAATTTTAAAACAGTTTTTTTCTGTGTGTTTATTATGAATTTCAATCCCTTTCACTGTTACACAGACTGGAACCCCAGTGGGGAGGGTTATGGATGGGGTTGAGGGGCAGAAGATGACTGCAAAGGCAGTTGCAATGCTCCTTTTCAGTTTACCAAGTTCAGGGGTCTCATGCTGGGTAGAACACATCCACACTTGCACCTTCCTGGCTTTTGAGACCCAAGGCAACGCAGCTGCCGGAAGCGTGTTCAACCATCCCATTAATCCATGCGGAAGCAGGCTGTTAATATTAATAGTTTGATCCTCCTCCACAGATCACATCCTGCCAAGACAGAGCCCTTGCTTGAAGAAGGCCAGATTCTAAGGGCAGTATGTCTTTAAACTACAAGTCATGCCTTAGAACATCGAGCATGAGAGGTCTTAACCCAGAACAAGATCTACCTGAACCCAGCACTGCTAGCCAAAAGCACTGCTTTTTTTTTTCTGAGAAATTATTAATAAAAATCTGTGTGTGGCTTTGATAGATTAGGTCGTCAGGTTAGACTGACCCCAGGAGCTGAAGGGAAAAACTGGAGGAACTGAATTGTAGGAGGCAGAAGGAATGAAAAATTCATGGGAGGTGCTTGAGAAAGTACTTAAAAGTAGAAGCCTGTAACAGCAATTCTGCTTTAGAAAGAGTATGGAATAAAAATCACCCTCGATTCCCCCACATGTTATTTATTTGACCAACTGAATTACGCTACAGTATTGTGACTACAGTTTTCCACTCTTGCTATGCTGGGGAATTTCCTGGTGGCAAGGAAAGGTGAGGATTGGAGCATTGGCACATCTGCTGGGGTGGCACAGCCTGGGCTCCACCCTGATCCCAAAGGGAAGCCGACACTGAGCAATTACAGCTCAGATTCCCCAAAATTTTCCCTAATGAGCAATTACATCCCACAACTGGGGCTAAGCAAAGAGCCCGAGGGGACTGCTCCAGGCTGGCAAAGATGAGCAGGTGGGTGGCACTCCTCCAGCGTGCTTCCACATGCTGGTGGAGAAGGTGCAGAGCCCAGCTGGGATTTTGTTTGCCCTGGGCCCACGGCTCAGTCCAGGAGCTGAGCGACATTCCCAGCTTGTTCCATTGTTACCATGGACACTGGTGCCTTCCTTCCCTGCCATTTCTTCCTGCTGCTCCCAGCACAAAGCCTTGGAGCCTGCACACTCCAGTGATCACCGGCCTGTGGCTGCACCCATCCTGGGATGCCCAGGTGCCAAGGGAGGCTGTGCTGTGCTGGCTCATCAAACACGATGACTTTTCAAGTAAAGGCATGAGCGTTTTAGCTGTTTATTAGTGAGAAGGGTGCTCCACCTGCGTTCCCTCCTCAGTCTGCACGAAAGCTCCCACCACCATGACGCACTTTCTTCAATGGATCTGTGAAATCCTCTTGCTTCACCTGCAGCTCCCTATCCCCAGACTCCTGGGCTCCTCATGCTTGTTTCAGCGAGCAGGACACAGAAGATACTGCCAAGTCAGTAAGTAGTGGAACCACCAGCATCTCTGGCCTCCAGCATTAGCACCTGCCATGGTTTGACACTGGTCAAATGCTGGGCACCCACAAAAGTTGCTCACTTGCCCTCCCCTGCCAGAGCTGGGCAGAGGAGAGAGGAAATTAACAAAGGCTTCATCAGTTGAGATAAAGACTGGGAGAAAACAATCCAAGGGCAAAACAGGCTCAGCTTATTACTAACAAAATCAGACTAGGATAATGAGAAGTAAAATAAGCCCTTAAAAACACCTTGCACAGGGTCCAGTCCTCCAAGGACAGGCTGCTCCAGCCAGGGAGCAGGGGCCATCTCTCTCCACTGGGTCTCCCATTGGACCACAGCCTCCTCCAGGTGTCCACCCACTCTGGCATGGGCACCTCCCCCACGGGCTGCAGGTGGATCCCCATGGGCTGCCAGGGCACAGCTGCTTCACCATGCTCATCACCATGGCCTGCAGAGGAATCTCAGCTCCAATGCCTGGAGCACCTCCTGCCCCTCCTTCTCCACTGACCTTGGTGTCTCTATGTTGTTTCCCTCACATGTTCTCACCTCTTCTCTGGTTAGAAAAAACTGTGTCCCTCACTTTGTTTTGATTTTCTTCTAAAATCTGTTATCAGGGAGGCGTTACCAACCTCTGTCATTGGCCCAGCCTTGGCCAGCAGCATTTCCATCTTCAGAGCCATCAGGGATTGGCTCTGCCAGACGTGGTGGAAGCTTCAAGCACCTTCTCACAGAAGCCACCTCTGTGACCACCCTCCCCCCCTGCTACCAAAAACCAGGCAGATGAAAACCAAGACAGCATCTCAGGAAACAACTGGGATGCTTCAGCCTTTGGCAAACTCAGGCAGATTTTGTCTGGTTTGCATTTTAAAGTGACAGTACTGGCTGCAGCTATCTGGGAGGCCTCAGGCATAAGGAATGTATGATCAGACCCTCCCAAATTGTCCTTCATGCTCAGAAGAGCAGATGCCTGCAGCAGGAGAAAGTCTTCAGGAGAGGCCCGGGGAAGGGGCAGGGATGTGGTGGCTCTGAGTCTCAGGCAGAGCTGAGGAAGCTGCTGTTCTTCAGCCAGTCCCAGGGAACAGGCCCAAGGCCAAGTGAGAGGCAGTGGCACGTCCTCCTGCCTTTTTCCTCCAGCTCCATCCACCATCCTTTCCTGCCTGCTCCCGGGGCTGCTGCCCTGCTTCAAAAGACTCTCCTGCCCCAAACTGTCATACCCACCCTGGCTGCAGAGGAGTCACTGTGTCCTCTGCTGCTGTGACACTGTGAGATGCCAGAAGAGAGGCCATCAGGCTGTGAGTGTGTGGGAAGTAGATTATTTTCTCTTGTTCTGAGCCTCACATGGATTCATGCCTGGGCTTTCTCTTAGAGGAAAGAATTCCTTGGCTATGCTGCTCTGTGCCTTCAGGGATGAAACCCCGCTGGGAGAGGGGCTGAGGAAAGTTATTTTTCCTCTCTCCTGCTCCCTCCCTCTGCCCAGCTGGTTTAAGAGCTGGCTTTAGGCAGAGCTGCACCTGCTGCCACCAGGTAAAGGTGGGAGATGGGGGTCAGGGCTTGGGGTGTGGGGAAGCCCTGACTCTTACTCAGCCACACCTCACTATCTCGTGATGTGTTTTGCTTCCCAAGAACCAGATCCCATCAGCTGCAAACAACAGGCGAAAACCACTTGTGTTACTGCCTAAAAAGAGGGAGTTTCCCTGCCAGACTGGGAGAGGAAAAGAACAAATTGCTGCCAAAAATTTCAGAATTTGGGAATATTTCCTAGACTTCAAGCATTTGCAGAACTACAATGGAGATGCAGATTCCCTGGTGGGGTGCTCTTAAATAAGAGCAAAGGTAAAGGATGCTGCATGGCCCAGCCTCCACATGCTGTGTTATGGGGAAATGAGAGTCAGGGCATGGCAATCACAGCATTAACAGCCCTGGCTCGCTAACAGGGCTGGGAGAGGAAGCAACTGCGGTCACTGATTCCAGCCTTATGGAGATCTGACATTCAACAGCAATGAGCAGCTTCAAGGTGAAAAGTAGAAAACAAATCTCTTATTTCCTGGGCTGTTAACCCTGCCTTACAACCCAGGAAATATAAGTTGCAGAGCTTGTCAATTTTAAAGTCTTTTAAGCCCTGTTTTCACCAGATAGGCATTTGCAAGTTCTCACAGGATAAGGGGGAATGGAAAGGTCAGCACATCATTGCCTGTCCCTGACCTGAGCTGAGTGGCTACACCATCCTGGTGAAACCAGCTCCAAGGAGAGGCTTCGTTCATGGCTTTGCCATAAAGCTTCACCTATCACAAAGCTTTCCAAAACACAGAGCTTATTCTTAAACCCCTGAGTTCTCTGTGTCCCTTCCATCATCCCTAAATTAAATGGCAGTATTTCCCCCCACCCTCCTGTATAGGTCATGTCTAAATCTATAGCACACGTGCTGATCTCGTACATGCTATTGCTGCAATGTCCTGGAGGGCAGCTGGGCTTCCTAGAGCAGATCAGGGCCTCCTTCCCACAAAAACCTGACTCAGGCAGAAGTCAGAACTGCCCAGTAATTTGAGGTTTTATGAGTCAAGTAATTGTATCATTGGTCCAGACATATCCTAAAACTTTCCCTTTTCCCTGCACTGAATCATGAGCTACATATTTTTTGGGCTTGCTTTTAGGCTGAAAGGTGGCCTGGGTCTCAATTCTGATGTTGTTAATAAACACACCTCACTAGCAATGCTAAAACCACCCTCGCCTCAATCAGCCTGGAAAGCAAGGAGCAGTTTAGCTGTTTTATGTACAGCCCCCTTGCCTGGAAGCATTTTGTTGTGCTGTTGTCTTAGCTGGCCTCTTGCTCACAACGGTGGGAGCACTGGCACAACATGACCCAGGCTGCATGACCCGGACTTTATCCAGAGCAGAATTTGGGTTGAATGATGCAAAGAAGTAGAAAAACCTCTCCACTGTACTCTGCAGGCAGTGATGTTTGGGCTAACCATCCGAAGTTTTCTTCTCTGCCTGAATGACCCAGTGGCAGGACTCCAGGAGCTTGCACAGGTCCCATGCGTCGATTACTCTCCTGATTTACAGCCTACATCCTCATGTCCATGGTGTTCCCAGAAATCTGCTCCACCCTGTGTTTATGCAACCCTGAAGCCCTCCGTGGGGGAATATGTGCTTTTTTGCAATTTTTTACAAAGCAGCAGAATGCATCTCTCTAGCACAGCACGTTTCTGTTAATAGTACCACTGACTCAGGCAAAACCGAACAAGAAGTGTTCCCCAATTAGCAGGAGAGAAGATGGATCCCAGCTATGGGAAGGCTGTAGGGACAGGAGGCTATGGGATGCTGCATTAATGAGGCTAGAGCTGTCCCACAAGAAGAGCATCAGGAAGGGGCAGGGAGCTTTGCTGCATTATTATTGCAGTGGGGAAAGTTGGTGTGAATGTTCAGTGGTGGAAGGAGCTGCTGCTCTTCACCATGAGTGAGGCCCTTGCGGGGTTGTATCAGCCCTGGGACACACCGTGGCTTCAAGGCAGGACGTGCCTCTGTGGGAGATAGCAATGGATTGAGGCTCTCTGGTCCCGTTTGCCCTGATTCATCCAGTCTTCAGAAGTCAGAGATTACCTTAAGCTCTGATTCACAAGGTTTAATTCTCTTTCTTGTAAATTTGTTGTCATACATGAAGGTAATGTTTCATAATTACATGCGTCGAGTCACCGTCCAAACTGTTAAATTACTTCTCGAGACAATTAAGTTCCGTAATGAAACACAGTTTAAACAATAAGTTCCATAATGAAACACAATTTAAATTAAGATGATGATAATAATAAAAATAATAATAATATTTTATGGGATCTCCTTTCCCCTTGTTCATGTCA
This sequence comes from Eopsaltria australis, assembly GCA_034509425.1. Taxonomy (NCBI): domain Eukaryota; kingdom Metazoa; phylum Chordata; class Aves; order Passeriformes; family Petroicidae; genus Eopsaltria; species Eopsaltria australis. The sequence continues at coordinate 61,088 of JAVTVJ010000680.1, forward strand.
CAGACAGACACACAGGGGAATTAAGAAGAACAGCAGTTCTTGCTCAGCTTTGCCCAGCATTCTCCTTCTTTGAAACACGTCTATGAAAGCACCTCTTACTCAGCTAGTACAGTCCCATTCGCTTTCATCTCTCTTCAAAGGAGATTTCTCCATGCTTTTGATTATCCCAGTCATATTTTCATATTTCCCTCAAATGCTGAAGCAAGCAGATGACCAGCACATGACTGCAAACTCCTTCACCCCTTGCACTTCAAATGTCCTTCAACCTCCTAAAAGCTCATTTTTCTTTTAAATGCCACAAGTCCTCACTGAGGGGTCTAGGATGACTCCACACCAAATTATTTAGTACTCTAGAGGGGCTGCTCCCAAACTGAAGGAATTCCAGCAATGTTATATAGAAGACAGCCCTGGGACTCTTCACAGCTATCAAGCATTAGATCTGACTGCTCATCCCTGTTCCTTTGGGGCCTTTCTGTATCCTCCAGCCAATCTCCTCTTTCTGTGCTGTTAGCATGGACCTAACATTGTTCTTTGCAGAGCACATCCTGTTCTCCTCTTTTCAACTCATTCCAGCTCCCTGTTGGCCACACGGTTCCCAGCTCTCAACCACACATTTTACCAATAGCTTGAAACTGGAGTCCTGCAGGGAACCTATTATTTTAGCAGAGTACATTTTTCTTCCTGTTAGATAAAATATCTCCTGGGAAAAGAATCTAACAGTCTTAGATCCCTTCCTGACCCTCCATCCTTTATTTAACATGGAAACGATACTTTATAGGTCATTCAGAGTAAGATTCAAGGCATAAATTAACAGGTCCTCAGGCTTCCCTGCAATGACATTCTGATGTCCAAAGCACAGAGAAGGAGGGACCTGGTGGAATTTCCAGGAAGCCTCACTGGTCTCCACAGAAATCACCAAATCCCTCCTTGCTCGGGAGGGCTCACTGCTAGAGCTGATTAAAAGCAGGCAGGGGCCTTTATGCAGAGGCATGAACTGAGGACAGAGAAGGGGCAGCAGAGGCACCAGTCAGAATGGCTGCCTTGCAAGACTAATTTTAGTGACCTCTGTTTATGGCTGTACCACAGGAAATGGGTGTAGGAGCAGGGTGTTAGCTTTGCTAAACCCCAAGCCAAATACAGCCTCTGATTCTGGTCCAACCCAAAACCTTTTAAATCCTCTTCCACCTAAGGGTCCAAAACCATTGGATGGGGCTGTCTGCTTAATAACACCACCACCTTTGTGCTTTGGATGAGATACAAGCCACTCACCACATCAGAGACCATGACTGGAGGGAGGGCACAGCATTATTCATGCCCTGCTCTTCCCTCTTCCTTAGAATCCTCCCACACCATGTGAACATAGTGTTTTCTTATTTCGTCCAGCTGAAGTTTCATCTCTTTCACACCGTTTTTATCCCTAAATTATTATTTACAACAGAATTCTATTTATGCTAAAGTTTCCCTGTTATTTCTTGTTCTTTCAGTGAGAACTATTGCTACACAGGCAGACAGGCTCACATGAGACCTACCCTACTCCGAGCCAGCCTGGAGAACAAAACCAGAAACTCCTGGAGCCAAGTCAAACAGGAACATTCTCCAATTTCAAATTCTAGGCTCAATTTTAAAAACAAAGGTAAAAACCACAGGCAGGATCAAGGCAGGTAAAGTTTAACTCTCACAGTGTCCCCATCTTACCAGTGAGTACCTACAGCACAAGGTTTAATTCTCTTTCTTGTGGATGTGTTGTCATAAATGATGGGAACGTTCATTATTTACATGCCAAGTTCACTGCCCACACCATTCAACCTCAACGACATCCTTGGACAATAAGTTCCATAATGAAACAAAACCTGAATTGAGATGATGATGATAGTGATGATAATAATGATGATGATCATTATCATCATCACCTTTTTATGGGATCTCCTTCCCCTCTTGGTTCATGACATGGAGAGACAAGTGGAGGATTAGGAACAGATGGTGTGACTAAGCCAGTGTTGCTGGAGCCGGGTGAGAGCACCTTGACCTGACCCCAAATGCAGCTCCCAGATCTAATCACTAAACCACAGAGGATGTCTGCTCCAGGAATGTTTAGTTTACAAGTCAGAACAGAGCCTAACTGCCAGCATCGATAGCCCATCCACTGGGTCTATTGCTACCATTTCATACATTATTCATCTTGATCTTGCACGATACAGGCCTTGAAATCAGAGCCTGGAGGTCATGAGATCGGAGCAGAGCCAGCTCGGCAGAAGGGGTGGAAAGGCGACGCTGCTAAATGGTAAAGCACCATCCACACCCTGCTTTGCTTTCCTGATTTCCTGCCCTGAGGGTGCCTCTCTCAGCTGCCAGCCCAGGTGAATTTGCATGGTCCAGTGGAGGCTGCTGCTTATCTGCACCTGGCTTTGGGTGGTGCCATTATTGTGGAATCATAGAACTATTCAGGTTGGAAAAAAACCTCTAGGATCATCAAATCCAACCCTTAACCGCCCATGTTCACCACCAAACCACTTCTCCAAGTGCCACATCCCCACGACTTTCGAACAATTCCAGGGAGGGTGAACCAGACCCTGAGCTGCTGTGTCCTCTTGCTCTGCAACAGCAGACACCCAAAGCAGCCCATAAAACACCCACTTGAGCCCCAGTGTCTCACAGCACTAGTAGTTAACAGTAGTTAACCGCTAATTAAACTCTTAACAGCAATTTTCTCCAAGATATTTCTTAACTTCTTTATTCCTGGCACCAAAACATGAGACTGGAGCATGTCCAGGATGTAAAAGTCCGTTTGAGAAGTGGACACATGTTAAGATCACCCAAATACAGATTTAAAAGCTCTTCAAAGCCTGCCACTGTGGCAGTCCTGGCAACTCCTGTTCATATGAACATAAACCTCTGATTCTATCCAAAGCCAGAGGGCTACCTCTCTCCATCCCTTCTGCCTCTGGAACACACAGTGCCCTGTGGGGGAGCAGAGCTATTTTGGCTGCCAGGCACTTAACTATTTCCTTGTGCTTGTTCTGAGAAAGACCATCTCCATCCATCATTGCTTGATGGAGTTGGTATGTGGGAAAGATCAAGCAGGTTCCAGCAGCAGGACTCAATCCATAAAGAGCAGAGAAGTGTCCTGGCAGCATTGTCACGTGTGCTTATCTAGAAAAATTACATTACCAGCAAGTTCCCACGGTAGGCAAGAAATGTGAGACGGCAGCTTCCCTCACCCACATCGAGCACGGCTCAAACGCGTCCCCTCCCCTGCCTCTCACTCCCATCCCTACCAGGTAACACGACCTGTGCAGCTCCACCTGCTGCAAACCACTGGAGATCAGATTAAAAATCACATTTTTCTTCCTCTGCACAGCTGTCAGCGTTCACCACGGCCAAAGGGCACCGGCAGCATTGACAACCCCTGCTCGTTCCCAGCTGCGCCGGTGCAGACCAGGAGCACCTCAGCATCCAAATTCCAGTACGTCCTCAGGGCTGGTTGTTCACGCTGCTGGGACAGCACGGCGAGACTCTGCTCTCTGACTGCAGCCCAGGGTCAGGGAAAAGGGCTTTGGGATTTGGCATCCAGACAAGAAACACTTTTTTCTTGTTGTAGGGAAGAACCTCTCAATGGAATTTTTCAGAGACAGCAACCAGAATAAAATCCAACCCTCCTGGTACCTCAGAATTTCACAAGGGTTCAGTCATGATCAAAGGAATTATTTCCCATGGGCAGATTTATTGAACAAGTATATAATGTTCTATTTCACTCAGATCCTAAGCTCATCCATATCTTTCCCTGTTGGACTGTCCCTCTTCACACAGCACAGCACCACACACTGACCCAAGGGACTGTGATTTTGACGCCTGTCCAAGCTGAATCAGGGCTCAAGCTCGAGTAAATATTTCAGTGACAAAACAGAATTGTTAAACCCTTTGCTATGAAGTACTGTGTTAAGAAAAAACACTTTCATAATCTGCAAACCTCAGTTTTCCTACCTGCAAGAGAAGGATGGGCTCTTGACTCCTTGGGTGTTTCTAGGATTAGACAATGTCTGCCCAACATTAATGTAGATTTTGGTATTTTGTGTTATTGCTCCTGTCACGTTGCACAAAGGTCACTCAAGGAACACATTCCATGAGTCAGAGCATTTCCACAGCATTAGTGTAGTCCTCAGAGCTTAGCCAGGCTCTGTATTTGGATAAAGCCCACCACAATCCCACTCTTTAAAGATCCCAATGTACGTCAGAGTGGCAGCCCTTTCCTGTCACTGCCTCATCTCTGTGTTTAGGATAAGCAGCACTTGGAAGATGATGCTGAAATTAAAGCAGGGAAAGAAAACAAAACAAAACCACACGTACGGGGAGGGGGGAGGAGTGGTGGTTAGAAAAGGGTAAAAATAAAGGAAAATCCTCTCAAAAAAACTCAGGCCATTAGAGTGTCTAGCCAGAGTCAGAAGGCAGGGAGAGACTAAGTAGAAATGAAGGTAGGGAAAAATGAGTCTTCCAGCTCTTCTTCTCCAGTTAGAAACCTTCAGAAAGAACCTCTTGCCAGCCCAGCACCTCATGTAGAACTGCACATTTCCAAACCTCTTGCACAAAGCATGTGGAAATATTGAGGACCTTATACATTCTCCAACAAAAATACAGACCTTTTCTGGGAAAAGCATTGATTCATTGATCCTGCAATTCTTACCTGGAAAACTCTTGCATTCCATGAACTGAAGATGGGGCTGCAGCCCTGGTTCCTAGCACCCTGCCCCCTGGCTGGAGACATTTTCCTTGGCTCACCAGCCAGCTGGGAGGCCTGCTGCCTTGTGATGGGAGAGACCTGCTAACCAGCCACATCCCAGATTTTCTGAGCTCTCTGCCACAGAGCTCCAAGCTCAAAGCAAGACAAGCCCTAAGTCCTGAAAATGCTGACTTTAAACCAATCAAACTGCAGGTGGCAGGAAATTCCAACACACCAGAAGCAGGGTCAGGCCAGGCAAAAATCTCATCCGAGACTTTTCTTGCCTCACCCTTGGCCTTGAGTATTCCACCTCTGTATCCCTTATCTCTCACTTTGCAACACTGATATCCCATCTCCATTGCCTCCTCTACCACAACAGCTTTAGCACCCCAAATTACCCACTGCAAACACCCTATATCCTCCAGCTCATACCCCTGAGCCCCAAATTCCTACCCTTCATCTTCCTGTACTCTCTGCCATGTCCTTTCCTTTTCCACACCCTCTCCTTCTCACCAACCCCTTCCAGTGCTGATCAACACCGCAAATCACAGACACCCCAAGCCTATTGCACACTGAACATCTTTCCAAAGTTCTTCTCTATTGCAGATTTTCAGTACTTTCAGCTTGTGGCAGCTGGTTCAAGATGACCTACTGCTGGCCAACAACCCCACCCCTGTGCTGGTAGGAGGGCACTGTCAATGCATGACAGGATGCCAGTTCTGTGTCGAGGGCACAGGAGGATGTTGAGGTGAAAGAACACGTTCAATGCAACAGGCAGAAAATACTGCACTGTGGACTGCGTGTTTCAGGGTCTGTGCTCCACTTGGAGCTTCCAGACTGCTGTTCAAGGAAATTGCCATCAATGTCAGCCTCACCACCACTATTAGACATCTCATCCATGTCCAGGCCCAGCTTGAACCCATTTAACTTGTAAGGGATAATGAGATAACAGCATGACATGCAGCAGCTGAAGATTATTTAAACACCCATCTGGTACCTGTTATGCAGCATACGTCCTATTGTTGTATAGGAAATATATGCCACCTCCCTCCCACATGGAATGGAGAAGTTCTATAGATGTGTCTCATGCTACCCCTTCTTTTAGCACAGATGAGGTAATTCTCCTTCTCTGTGCTGTTTCTAGTGTATAACTTTGCATTTTTCATCTGTGTTTTGGGAGATGCAGTCCCTTTCAGGCTGGTGAGACCTTATGAAAACATACCAGAGGACAACGAATAATGAATAATTTGCTCAGGACGTGTCACCCCCTTCACATACCAGTCAGAAAAGACTCTGCCATGAAACTGATTCACCCTTTGCAAGACACAACGTGGCACTACCCTTTATCCCAGAGAGATTCAGGGGTGACAGCCCACATCTGTGCTTGTTGGACCACACTTATTCTACGGGGAATGGTGAAATACCTGCTGAAGCCTGAGAGGTGAGCAAGGCAACCTGCTCGCACTTTAATTCAGATGGACAGACGAGAATCTGCAGATCCCAGCTGAACAGCCTCATTTCTTTATCCAAACTCTTCACCTCCCTTTGCAGGATGACTTTGGCTGCTTTGCTGCAATGGCCCTCATGGCTCTGGCTCTCTGTGATCCCTCAGCAGCCTCGGGCCGGGTTATTGTGTATCCCAAGAAATCACGTTTCACAACACAAGTTGTCAGCTCTGCAGATGGGAGTACGCACTTTGTTTTTCTCAAACATGACTCAGTTCTCTGCAAAAAAACTCCCATATAAATCCTGGACCAAACCCTGTGTGCGATGCCCCATCTAGTGTTCAGCACGGACAGATGCAGAGGGGGTCGGTGCAGAGGAAAGAGGTGACTGGAGAACTCCCAGCATTTTCAGCGGTATTAAACCACCTTTATAAAACTTATTTGTCACCAAGAGGGCTCGGAGAGAGCCCAGGCGACATGGAATCCTGCACATCCCACTGCCAGTACCTTCCTCTGGACTCTGCAGTCTCTGGGTGTCCAAGTGGAGATGGCATCTGGAAAGCCCTGGAAATCCAGCTCCTCCGGTGCTTGGCAGCCCACCCCGGGGCTTGGAGGACACCTGGGAGAACCCAGGAATGAAACCCATTCCAGCCTTGGAGTGAGGAACCACGAGTGTGAGCTGTGCCCGCCTCCAGGCTCGATGGCAGCTGACAGCCTGGGTTCTCTCAAACAGGGAACGATGGCACTTCCCGGCCGCTCGGCAGTCGGCAGCACTGGACGATCTTATCAAGACAGACATCAAACCCTGAGCAGGTATTTTGAGCACTAAATAACGCTGCTCAGTGTTTTTCCGATGAGATTTTAAAAATAAATGGGAGTTACTGAAAAGTGCGTTTCACCATTTTTTTCATTAAATTTTGTTTCTGCTGAGAAATCAAACCCTTTTTCGCTGTCTGTCCTTCTTTGCAAACACACCTTTTTTTTTTGGTGGTGGGGTGATAGTGAAGTTGTCAGGACAAAAAAATCTGCTCTGAGGACTTGGTTTTCTTACAGCAGCTTTCTGACACGTTCAGTGCTGCGAATGGGAGAACCCCAGGCACTGCTACGAAAATCCTCGGGCTGTGTAATGTTGTGTGCACAACCACTCGCAATTAAGTCCAAAACAAGCATCTCTGTGTTCTCTGTTAATCACCAGCCCAATTAGCACCTTGGTTAAGATGCTGAGAGGTTCCAGTCTTCCTCCCATCAGAGCTGGGATTGTTCTAGTGAAACTCTCACTCTGCCCGTGCAATGCTCTGTTCACAACACTTTCAGTTCTCCTGGAGCAGCGTGATAAGTCTGTTAACTCATTAACACCTCCAGCTTACAGGAGACTTGGCTTGCAGCCCCTTCAGCAGCTCCGGGTTCCACGCTCCAGGAAGTTTTTGCTACAGTTTCTGTTTTGGTTTCTTTTCCTGCTGAGCCAGGCTGGCAGTCAGCTCCCACCATGAAACTCCTGAAGGCTGCTGTGATCTTTGTTCTTGTGCCCACTCTGACGCCGGCTTTTGACCCTCTCAGCGCTTCATTCTTTGCGGGAAGCGCTGTTGTGGCTTGGCATCTCCTCTCCTCCGACTCCTGGCTCAAGTGCCACTTCCAGGAATGCTGCAAAAAGAACAGCACTGTGAACTTCACAGGTAAGGAAATGGCGAGGGCAGATGGGGCCAAGCTGGTGCTCCTTCCCAGGGTGGTGAGAACTTCCTTTGGTGGGGTTGTGGAAGATAACGATCACCACCACAGCAGCACTGACCTAATATTCCTTATCCCACAAGAAGTCGTGTACCCTGCTTCTCCGAGCAGTTCTGGAGCATTTTCCTCGCTGGTTTCTTGGTTTATATTGGCAGAAATGGGCTGTGCTGGTTTATGGCACCATCAGGGCAGCAAGTGCCATTGACAGACCTCATCAATGTGTACAAATATCTAAAACAGGGGTGCCAAGGTGGATCAGGCTCTTCCCGGTGGTGCCAAGGACAGGCAGGGAGCTGAGCTGCGAGAGCTACTGAAACTTCACATTTTAAATTAAAATTAAATAAATTAGCTCTGATATGCCTCAATGAACAAAGCCCGAGAGAGAAATATGTATTGTTAAGGCTGAACACCTGGAATGTAGAAATTGTGGACAACAAGGACATTTTGTAGGAACCATTTCGTCGGAGACTGGCAGAGACTCAGTTTCTGCATTGTGAAGTCCCTACCAGGGGAACAAGATGCTATAATTATGGACTAATTAGCATGAGAAGCGAGAAATCAATAACTAATAGAGGGTAGAACATTAATGAAAATGATTAATGAAAGAAAATGATGTAATTTAGAACCGATCAGCAAAAATTTCTTGCCTTGTTAAAAAGGTATAAGTAAGTGAAAAAACTTTGCGTCTGTGTCGAGGCTGCAATTTGGTCGGCCTGTCCGGAATACAGTACCGCCTCCCTCGCTGACACTAAAAAGCCGGTATTGGAGGGTTTAATTTCCCGGGCGGATCTGGTAACCGGATGGCTCTCTGCGGTCCCTTCCGTGCTCCTCATGCCGGGGTTCGGGCTCCCCGCCCTGCCCGTCCCTTCGCCCGCCACAAACATGGCGGCGGCGGCGCCCCCTCACGGGGCGGGAGCGCGCGGGCGCGCAGGCGCGCTGGGCGAGGCGCGCGCGCTCGGGGCCGCCATGGTGCGCTCGGTGCCGCTGCTGTGGGCGCTGCTGCCGGGGCTGGCGGCGCTGGAGCCGCTCAGCGTGGGCCTGGCCATCGGCGTGGCCTCGGCGCTCACCGGCTACCTGTCCCACCCCAGGTTCTACTGCAGCTACGTGGAGTGCTGCCCCCGCGCCGGGCAGCGCCTCAACGCCACCGGTACGGCGGGGGCGGGGGGCGGCCGGGCTGCCCCCGAGCTCGGCCGGTCACCGGGCAGCGCGGCCCGGGGCGTGCGCGGTGACCGGCGGTGCTGAGCTGTCCCTCTCCCCGCAGCGCTGAAGGCGCAGCTGGACAACAGGCTCTTCGGGCAGCACCTGGCCAAGGACGTGGTGCTGAAGGCGGTGCTGGGCTTCAGCAACAACCCCAGCCCCAAGAAGCCGCTGATGCTGTCGCTGCACGGCTGGGCCGGCACGGGCAAGAACTTCCTCAGCCAGATCCTGGCGGAGCAGGTCCACCCCGCCGGCCTGCGCAGCAAGTTCGTCCATCTCTTCCTGGCCACCCTGCACTTCCCCCACCACGACCAGGTCAAGCTCTACAAGGTGAGGAGGGGCAGGAGGTGACCCGGTTACCCCCAGTCGGTCCCCAAACCCCCTGCACATCTCCCTCAGGTTCCCACTGGGATGAGCTCAGTTGGTCAGGGTATGATGCTGATAAAACCAAGGTTGTGAGTTCGATGCCTGTATGGGCCATTCACTTAAAAGTTGGACTCGGTGATCCTTGTGGGTCCCTTCCAACTCAGAGTATTCTGATCCATATTCCTGACAGCTGGAGGTGTGCAGCTGGGTATTCCAAAGTTGATGCTTGGGAGAGTCAGAAGGGGAAGTTCATGCGTAAAGTAAAAGGCACCAGAAAGCCGAGAAATCAATCCCGAGATAGTTTCCATTTCCTAGCCCTGTCCTCTCACTGATGCCATCTGCTGATTCTCGTGCTCGCTGCAAGGAGAGTTTGTCGTTCCATCTGCATTATCCTGGCTGTCCGGGATGGAAGGAACCTTCTCCACAGCCGCCGCGGGGCCGTGTTTTGCATTTATGGCTGAAACAGTGTTGATAATGTTGAGAACAGAGTGGTGTTTTGGCTGTAACACAGTAGTGCTTGCACACCTTCAAAGTTTGCTGGTTTTTCCCACTCATATTGAGCAGGATGGGGTGGGCAAGAGATGGGGAGGGGACACAGCCTGGACAGCTGCCCCCGTTGGCCAGAATGATATTTCATACCCCATGCTGTCATGCTCAGCCATAGAAATGGGGGCTGAAGAAGGAAAAAGTGGGGGGGCATTTGTTTCCAAGGCGGTTGTTGCTCTAGCTCTGGGTGGACATTGGTCTGCATGTGTTGGGTGATTCCCTTTGCTTGTTTTTTTCCTTTCATTCACCAGCCAGTGTGTGTGTGATACTGGGATTTGACAGTGTCCCTAGAATCTGTCACATACAAGAATCTTGCAGTACATCCAGTAAAGAAGTTGTTTTTCAGTGGTTTTCAACCTCTTGTTCCAGGAACAGCTGCAGAACTGGATTCGAGGCAATGTCAGTGCCTGTCCCTCCTCTGTCTTCATTTTTGATGAGATGGACAAAATGCATCCAGGTGTCATTGATGCTATCAAGCCCTTCTTAGACTATTATGAGGAGGTTGATGGAGTGTCCTACAGAAAAGCCATCTTCATCTTCCTCAGGTCTGTGCTGCCAATTTCTGTCATTTTGAGATACTGAATGTTTATTTATGATGATAATGATGTTTCTTGGGGACTTCATTCAAAGACCAGCAAAAAAAAAATGCTCTGGAGGGGAGATTCTCTGTGCAGTGGGGAGCACTCTGAGCTTGTGCCTGTGGCTGTAGTGGAGCAGGTCTGATGCTGTGCATGGCCACTGCAGGGTGCTGAGCTCATGAACCTGGCCCAGGTTCACATTTTGGGATGGCTGCACCAAGGACTGGACCTTGCAGGCACGGAGTTAACTGTCTTCAGAGCAGCTGGTTTGGTTCTGTTTTGGATTTGTAGCTGTGAGGGTGTTGATAACACACCAATGTTTTGGATGATGTTTGCAAAGCTTCAAGGCTTTTCCCACAGTAGGCTGGGGTGGGCAGGAGCATGGGAGGGGACACAGCTGGGACAGCTGACCTGGACTGCCCAGGGGGATGTTTAATACCGTGGCATGTCAGCAATAAAAACTGGGGTGGAGAAAAAAGTGGGGTTTCAGCTTTAATGTGGTGGTTTTTCAGCATTTGCCTCGTTTGCAAATTGCATTGGTCTGACTGTGGGGGTGGTGAGTGATTTCCTTAGTCCTCCATGGGGTTTTTTTTTCTCCTCCTATTAAACTATCTTTATTTTGACCCACAAGTCTTCAGACTTTTGTTCTTCCTATTTTCTCCTTCCATCCCACTGAGGCAGGAGGGAGTAAGCAAGTGGCTGTGTAAGTGCTTGGCTGGGGGGCAACCCACCACACACAGATGGCTACTTAAGAACTGGAGACTTCCCCTACATTTTGGCTTACAGGATTCTTTTGGTGATTTGTTTGATATCAAGGTGATTAGCAATATGTGTAACTGGCTGCAAAAGAAATTCTGGTTCAGTTGTGTCTGTATTTTACCACTGTACCTTTTTCTTTTATAATCAGCAATGCAGGTGGTGATTTAATTAACAAAGCAGCTCTTGACTTCTGGACAAGTGGAAAGCGCAGGGAAGATATTCAGCTGAAGGACCTGGAGCCCTTGCTCTCTGTGGGAGTCTTCAACAACAAGAATAGTAAGTCACTTTGCCTCAATAATGGGAAATTCATTCCTCAGTGGCTGAGACAAACTGCTCTGTGAATTCAGCCTGGCTTGTGGATCCTGTCATATGCAGGATCAAGTTTAGAGAAACTTCTTATGATTTTTTTTCCTCCCAATTTATCCAGGTGGGCTGTGGCACAGCAGCATCATTGACAGGAACCTTATTGACTACTTTGTCCCTTTCCTGCCCCTGGAGCAAAGGCATGTGAAGATGTGTGTCAGGGCCGAAATGACAGCCCGTGGCTATGCTGTGGATGAGAAGATTGTTCAGGCAGTGGCTGATGAGATGACCTACTTCCCCAAGGAGCAGAAGATCTACTCTGATAAAGGCTGCAAGACTGTACAGGCCAAGTTGGATATTCACGAAGATCTTGTGATAAGAGATACAAAAGCCAGGGTTTGATTTTCCCATTGAGTCTCCAAAGCACTTTTAGAGCTTTTGGAAATCTGTGTATTTGCACTTACACTTTTTTACTGTTGCAGGGAGTATGGTGAAAATACCAGAGTGAGCTGTATGGGCTTGGTAGCTTTTTTGTGTGTTTGGTTTTAGTTGGTTTGTTTTAGTTACATGGGCAGGGACATTTTTACACTGAATCAGGTCACTCATAGTCCCATCCAGCCTGGCTTTGAAGCACTGTTCATCTCTGAACTGGCTGGTATCCAAATGTTGCCCCTTTTAGTTTTCTTTTAATCTATAGAGAATTTCTAGTGTGAGACACAGCACTGGATACAGCCTCTCCTGCTTTAGTCTTCCAAATGCTGGGATTATTAAGTATTTAATTCCTCTTTCCACATAAACTAGATTGGAACAAAGGAAAATAAGAATTTTTCCAGATTGTTGTACTCCCTTCCATGTACTGGTCCTGTTCACATTCACAGTGAAATGGAGAGATGTGTGCTGTGTTCTGAACCGTGATCATGTCTGCAAGGGTGAACTCCTTGCTGCACTGCAGTAAGAAGATGATATGGTAGAAATCTTCCTATGTTTCAGCTGGGCATCATCCTACATCTCCCAGTACAGTAATATGGGAAGTCATTATGAGCTCCTAGAAGTCTCACTAAATAATAGAGAGGGCAGGGGAAGAGGAAGTAAGAGCTTGCCCCATGTTTCTTTGGGGAAATAGAAGTTGTTAAAGAAACTTTGTTGTTTAAAGGGGCTAAGTAAATTTGTGAAATCAGATCTTCCTAAACTGAGGGACCCATCTGAGGGATCTGTTACAACAGACTCAGCCAGTCTTCTGTAGTTAGGCAGAAAAATCTCTCACGAGAATTTGACTGTTACAGTTTGTCAGGTTAATCTGTGTGTGGGCTCCTGGGCCTGAAGTCTGTAAGGTTTTTAGTAGTCCCTTCCCACTGCTCCTAATGGTCAAGGTGTGGATAATGCTGCTCTCAACTTGCTTGGAAGACACTTGGATGGAAGAAATTATTTTTAATAGTGTATTTTTATGCTGAAGTGTAAGCAACAGCAACAATCCTATACCTCAGTAGTCAGGTATGTTTTATAGTAGCTTTTGACATTAAAGAATGCCGGTGTGAAAGGGTGAGTGATGAGTTAAGAAGCTGGGAAAGATCAATTTAACCTTCACCCAGTGGGGAGGCTGGGGTTTAAACACTGTTGCAAGCTTTAACTCTTGGTCTCCCATCACTTGTGTATGGAATGTTGTAATGCAAGACAGAAGTGCCTTTCACTTTGTTGATTGTACTGGTTTTAAATGGGTACGAGGGATGGGGCTGTTTTTGTGCTGCATCATCCATTCCCTCACTTGTTCTTAAACTCCCTTCAAGATGCCAAATTACAGGTCTCATTACAATTATGTTAATTCCAATTACAACAGAGTTTAGCGCTCATGTTAAGCTCTAAATTAAAAGTGTTGATTGACTTTTACAGCCACACTGGAGTTTGTCAAACGTTGGCAAACTGTTCACACTGATGCAATCTCCAGAGCCAAACACGGAGCAAGCCATTAACCTTGGGACATTGGACTGTCACTTTTCAGTGTGATGTTTTGCCTACTAACTGATTTATTCATAGTTGTATATGCTGCATCGTTTCACTTACTCCAAAAAGAAAATATTTGTGCTATTTCAAAACACTAAATACTACCGTACTGCAGTTGGAATAAATCCTAAGTTACTTCTTCTCTCTTGGTTAATCATTTTCAGATACAGGAAAGTTCTAGTTTATGCAGTTTGCAACCAGCTGCACTGCACATTTCTGTTACACTTCCTTTATCAGTGTGGGGCAACTGTTGGCAGCAGCTCACACCTCACTGAAGGGGTCAGTTGTGAAGCACCTGCTGTGCTCTAAGGATGCACCAGGAAGTGTCAGGGAGCTGCCTGGGAAGCACAGGCTGTGCTGTTCACTTGGACGTCAGCACTCATGGGACAGCTCAGCTGCATGTCCCTCCCTGGGCACATCAGGCTCTGGCTGGCAGGGCAGCAGCACCTCCTATTGCAGTGTATTTAAACCATGGCCTCTGATTTTATGAGCACATTGTGAGAGCTCAGAACAGTCCTTGCAGAAAGTTGAACTACAGCAGCAGCTGCTTGTACTGGACTCTGGTAAGAACAGAACTCACTCTTGGGCCTGCTCAGCTCCTCTCACCTGGCCAATGGACTGTTTCTCTGGGCAGCAGACCTTTCCCCCATGACATTTTCCTTTCAGTTGTCTGATCCAGTCTTAAATGGCCTATTAAACAGAATAATGGCCAAAGTTACCCAGTCACAGCAAGGAGAGGACCTTAGCTCTAGAACCGTACAGGGGAGGAATGACAGTATCAGAAGGATCAAATCTGCAAGTGATTTCAGGCACAGGTATATTTTTTACCCACGAAGCTGCTCCTGGCCAGGTCTGCAGAACAGAAGAGAAATTAAACAGAGGCAGTCTCCACCCTTTCCACATAATTCCTGCTCTCCAGAGGAAGCTTCCATCTACCCTGAGCCATTCAGGGCTGTGATACAATGACATACTGGCTACCAATGTATGTCAAATGCTTGTATTGATGCTGCAGCAGCACACAAAGCAGAACTCAGATGGTTCTGGAAGAGCCACAAGACTGCTTGGTTGTACTGATTCTCTTGAGGAGAAGTTACCAGACAGCAGTACAAGTTTATCATTATTACATCTGCTTTTCTTCCATTAGCCAGTTATCTGCTATAACCAGGAAGTCAAAGAAACAGATAAATACCTGTGTTCAAAGCACTCACTTGCTGACAAATACTAGGATTGATAATTTGCATATCACACACCTTCAGAGCAAGTGGACAGCTGGAGCCTCACTGGCCCTTTTTATTTCCCCCCCTCCAGAGAAAACTCCAAGATGCTGCCACTGAAAACGTGGGTGGCTTCAAACAGAGCCTGCAGTGTTGAGGCAGTGGTACCACAGGGGGAGGAGGAGATGAGCAGCAGGGTTTTAACTGGTCTCTAACAAGACAAGTTCATCCTTACTGAGCACACACAGATCTAGGAAGTCTGGCTCTACAAAAACTACACAATTGTAATTAGTGTAAACGGTCCAGAAGTGCAGTTTCCATTCCAAGCTTGATTTGTTTCACCAGATAGCAAAGAGTCACATCTCCTATCTCTGCCCTTTGAACTCCAGAAGGGAGATACCTGTACTCAAGCACAGCTTCAACAGCCAGGAATGCAGTGTGCTGTTCCTCCACAGGGACTAAATTTGTGCAAAATTAATACCAAATCACTGAATGCAAAGCACAAAAGAAGGTAGTTAAGGAGTACATTTTGGATGAGAAAAGTTTATTTTGAACAGCAACTGGAATGAAAAAAGCCTCTGCAGTGCTCACATTCTGAAACAAGTCTGACACCCTTCACAGTAACTTCAGTGGACACATTTTATGGGTTATTTTTTTCCAAATGCTTTTAGATCCCTGCCTCGAAGGCACACAGCGTGGTGAGAAGATGAAAAAGGGAAACCCCTGAACTCAACATGTAAGTGAAGAAGAGAAACTTCTTTTCAATTTCCATGGTGTAAAATCTAATCCTCATGACGTTGCAGCCTTGCCATGAAGCTGACTCACCACTCCCAGAGCACAGTTCTCCCTCCTGAGATCACTCCTGGGAGAGCCTGCTGTGGGCAACTTTATACATAAAAACTAACCCAAAATAGGAACTAACTACACCAAAGTGGCAGTTAAGGATTTTAACTCACTTGTGATATTAAGTCAGCTTTCTGAACACTATTCACAACAAAGAGTTTTATATTCTTGGTTTGACACATAGTCTAAATTACACCTCTATTTTGAAAAAGACAGTGGCACTGTATGATGTTGGATAGAAGAGCCCAGATTCCTTCATCCCCCCTTATCTTTACTGGGCCCAAGCTGTTGAAGGCAAAAAGACACATATTCTATTTTTAATGCATTTTCCCACACAGGACCAATGAAGGCTTTCAGAGACACAAGAACTTTGATTAAAATTCTCAATATTGTCTAGAGATCATCCACATCAGAACAAAATCAAATTAAAATTACGTCATAGCCTCAGTCCTTCTCTACCTGTCAAGAGTCTGCCAAAGGGTTCCGATGATCGACACATGATTCAAGGAGCCTTGAGCCCTGCCAGATCCAGGAATTCCCAAAGCAGTTCCTTCTTACCTTCACAGCACAAGGCTGAAGCACTCGGGAGCCGTGACTGGTGACAAAACAAAAATGCAGAGGCACTGCTGCTTATTTACACACCAGTTACAAAATAGTGTTCCTTTCTTTAAAAAGTACTTAAAAATGAAATGTCTCAGGTCCCCCACTTTGTGATTAAGTTAAATTTGCTTCTTTGCAGGTTGTAGCAATAGAGCATTAGAAGTCATAATAATAATCCAGCTTTGCATCCACAGTTTTACATCCTTTATCTGAGTAGATTCTCTCCTCTCTGGGGAAGTAGGTCATCTCGTCAGCTATCCTGCTCACAATGTCTTCATCCACAGTGTAGCCACGCGACTCAATCTCAACCCTGACACACATCTTCACATGTTTGTATTCCAGAGGCAGGAAAGGAATAAAGTAGTCAATGAGGTTTCTGTCAATCAAGGTGCTGTGCCAAAATCCACCTGCAAAGGGAAGAGAAGAGGTTTGTTAGTACTTCTCTAGTTAAACACTACCACAGGTTGAATGGCAGCAAAGTGCAGATCACAGCTAAGAATTCACCTGGGATTTTAGGGCACTATAATGCACAAGTCAATACAAGCCCCTTCTTGTGTTACTTTGTGCACGAAGTTTTGGACAGACACTTAAATGTGGTCCTTTGGGCTGAATGAATGAATTTTGACTGTGCTTGAGCCTTGCTCTCCAGGTGCTGGTCTCATACCTTTCCCTCTCTCACCTAGAGAGGGGCAGATTTTCTCTCTTATCAGCTCTCCCAGACCAGTTTTCTGATTCCATTTTTTGGAGCTTACATCTAAACTTGTAAAGAAGTACAGTTTGCTTCCAATGCTAAATTTAGAGCTTAATTATGTTAAAACCCCTTTTCACCAGAAGTCCTGTGTGAGGCAACCTAAGAAGCACTTCCTCCAATACATCCAGTCCAACAAGCAGCAAACAGGCTGGTGGCCAAAGGTGCACACTAAGCTCCTTGATCCTCACTCATCCTGGGAGCCAACTGTAGACCCCAAAACTGCATTTTTGCAGTTTTCCTCACAAGCCAAAATCTGGAGGCCACATCAAGAAACCACAGCTTGTAAAAATGCAGCCAAATACAGCCCATCCCTTTTGTGTAACTTTTACAACCTCAAAAGCAACCCCAGTTTTACTCACTATTTTTATTGTTGAAAACAGACACAGACAGTGCATTTTGGATATCTGTGAGCTGGATATCTTCCCTTGTCCTCCCATTTCTCCAGAAATCTAGTGCCACCTCTGTTATCTTTTCAGCTCCTGCATTGCTAAGTAAAGAAAAAACAGAGATTGTAGCTGGGGGTAGTTTTAAAAGCTGAAGTTATGAAGTAAAAGCATGGAGTGTACAGAACAGCAACCCTGAGAAGCCACTGTTTACCTGAGGAAGATGAAGATGGCTTGTCTGTAGGACACCCCATCCAGCAGCTCATAGTAGTCCAGGAAGGGCTTGATTGAGTCAATGAGTCCTGCGTGCATTTTATCCATTTCATCAAATATGAAGAGTGACCGGGGACAGGTGCTCACATTTCCCCGGATCCACGACTGCAACTGGTCCTGAGTGCCATGAAAGTGAAAGATGCTGAGAAATTTGTGTTGAAAAGACAGAAAAAGCTGCACTTTCTGTTTGTAGGACCTTGTCCTGAAGGAGTTGTTTCAGTGGTGTAATTTTAATAGCTTTGGCTTCTTGACTAAAACACGGTTACAAGCTGTAAATGAAACCTCAACAAAATCTTGTGCTGGTTCTGAAAAATTTTAAGACACCAAGAGACAGGATGGAACAAGCAGGAATTCTCCAAGATATTCCTATAAAAAATGAATGTGCACTGCAGGACAAAAAATGGGTCCCACCAAAGAAAAGCCACACAAAGCCAAGTCCTGCCAAGCCAGACAATGACTTTTGGCAGCACTTTGGTCTAAACATCCTTAATGTAAGCAACATTAAATTTGCTGCCTGGCAGCAGCAGCGAGAAATTGCACCTGCAGTCACTGACAGAAGCAGAAACAAAACTTAATTCTCTGTGTTTTAATCAATCAAAAGTTAAATGAAGACAATTACAAGTCCTTCTTAAAACATTGTCCAGAAAGGCAAATGCTTTATTGCATTGAAAGAGTCTCTCACTTAAGCATTGCACTTTTCTCTTGAGTATTACATTCAAGATCAGTAATGCATTAACTGGGGGAAAAAGGGTTGATGTGCTGGTAGATGAATGAGAAATAACTGTTCTGACTATTTTCAATGACTCATCACTCTTTAATTTATCCTACTCAGTCTCTGAACCACAGGTGTATTGGGAATAATCAGCATTACTTCATCCTACTGCCTTGGGCAGCAAATTCCCCAAGTGTGTTCACCTCAAAACAAATGCAGAGAAACATAATTTTATTTCAGTTAAAAGAAGGGGAGAAATAAGTTGTGAAAGAGGAAATGTCTATTTCCTCCATTTAGAAATCAGGTTTGTAAACCACCCTGTTCCCATTTTCAACACATACAAACTGAATATCAACATGCAGTACTACAAGACAGAGGTATTCATTCAAACTGTGCTATGAACAAAGTTAGAACAAAAAATCCCATAAAACACATCTGAGCTACTGCTCCATGATATCTCCCTGCCTACAGAACTGACACAATTCCAAATAGTTTATCTTCTGGCAGCAGAGTATTTTGTGATTTTGCTTTACAGCTGGGAAATGGATCCATAGAAAACTAAATAACCTGCTCAGTGTGCAGCAGAACAGACAGTGATGCCTCAGAGAGCCAGCACCACCTTGCCATGCTGCCTGACAAACCTGGGGGTCACCGGGTTGTTTCCCAAAGTCACGAACTATTTGGTTTTTTGCAGTGCCCACCAACACATCACCTAAGCAGGTATTGTGTTCATCCTTAAGTCAGCCCCATCTATTAAGCAAAGTGCAGAATGAAAATTAAACCATATCACTCTTCCCTAAAGAGAGGCTCAAAACACATGCAAAAAACTTCACATTCATGGAAAAACCAATCCTGATGGATGTTAGGATCTACACAGTTCTGTACAGAATACCGCAAAACTGTCATAGCACACAAGTTACAGCATAAAATAGCATCTAGGTCTGTAGTACTGATCATGACATGACATTTATAACTCATTGCAGCACAGCTCATTCTTACCTTGTAGAGATTGATGCTGTGAGCGTGAGGAAAGTGTAAAGTTGCCACGAACTGATGGACATATTTACTCTGCAGACCTCTTTTATAAATGCTTTCGGCGACGATCTTACTGACAAAGTTTTTGCCTGTTCCAGTCCACCCGTGCAAGGAAAGCGCGAGAGGCTTTTTGGCGTTGGTGTTGTTCAAGAAGCCCCTCACGGCTTTCACAACCACCTTGCTCACCAAGTGCTGTCCGAACAGCTTCTGGTCCAAATTCTCCTGCAGAGCTGCATGGAGAGACCACAGTGTGAGCGGCGGGGAGCGGAGCGGAGCGGGCCGGGCGCGGGCTCACCCCGCCCGCTGTGGCGGCCGCCAGCCCCGGGCAGGGGCCAAAGGGCCGGGCTGGAGCGGCGGGGAGCGGCAAGGCCCCGCGGGCTCTGCCCGGCTCCCGGCGCCGCCGCTGCCCCCGCGCCCTCCCGCACCTCCCCTCAGCCCATCCCGGTCCGCACCGGCGGCGGCGCGCTGGTCGTGCCGGTGCAGGCAGCACTCCCTGAAGTAGCAGTAGAGCCGCGGGTAGGAGATGAAGCCGGTGAGGGCCGAGGCGGCGGCGCCCGCGATGGCGAGTCCCAGGCTGATGGGCTCCACGGCGCCGGCCGGCGTGAGGAGCAGCAGCAGCATCAACGCCAGGGCCGCCCGCAGCGCGCCCCGCCGCAGCTTCATTGCCTGCCCGGCGCCGCCGCCCCGCCGCCGTTTCCGCCCCGCGGCGCCGCTTCCGCCGCCGCCATCGCGGGTGAGGGCAGAGGCGGGGCCGGCGCTGAGGGGCGGCCGCCATGGTTGGGCGGGAACGGGCGGGGCCAGGCTGAGGCTGAGGGGCCGCCGCCATGGTTGGGGGGGCACCTGCCGCTCTCGGCAGCGGAGGGCGGCTTCGCGCAGTGGAATTATTAAATATTGCATTGTATGGCCGTGCCCCCGGTGTTAGAATAGAGGAATCAAAGAATCATCATGGTTAGAAGAGACCTTTAACGTCATCATGTCCAACTGTCCATCCAGCACTGCCACTGTAACCCCTAAACCACTAAAACCCACATCACTCAGTGCCACATGCAGATGCCTCTTAAAAACCTCCAGGAATGGTGACTCCACCACCTCCCTGGGTAGACTATTCCAAAGTCTGACCACCTGAACAGTGAAAATTTTGTTTCTAATATCTAATCTAAATCTTCCCACTCTCAGCTTAAGGCCCCTGTTCACGGCATCCTCCTCTGACCTGCACAGGGCACAAGCTCAGGGGCAAACTCGCCCCTGGCCTGGCACAGAGATTCTTCCCCTTTTCTGACAAAAAGTAGAATCTGATGTTGTCCCTCCCTGCCCTGAAGCTGTCACTTCTGAGTGATGGGACAACCTGGCCATCAGCACCACCAAAACCCACAAACCAGGAAAAACCCATCAGCATGAATTCCAGAAGAGAAAAATGCTACAATAACTTAAAAAACACTTTTACTATTTTCAAGTTACAAATCCATTACAAGTACCCACACTGCACTTCTGGGGAAGACATGTGGACAAGAAGACAAGCTCCCAAGAGCTTTACATTTACAAAGCAAAAAGCATTGCTGCTTTTAAAAGGATCTCCTTTTTAAAGTATTTTTTTAAGATGGTGAAAAGAAAAATCCATAAAAGCCAATTTGTTTTCTCACTAAAAAATACCAACCATGAGAGCTCACTTTCCATTATAAAACTTCATTTATAAGAACGTATTTATATACAAAGTTTCACCAACCAAAGAGTTCACAATCACCTGCAAAATGATTCACTACAAGATCACACAGGGAAAGCTTTGTAGGTAACACCAGCATGTGAAGGTAGGGACTCTTCCCAACATCCATCGCAGGTCACTGACACAAAATCCTTTATTGGTGGAAAACAGGAACAACTCCAAAGGTTCATCAGTATCGCCTGTTCATCTTCTTGAACTTCTCATAGTGATAATCATCTGTGGCTTTTTCATTGAGGGGACGTTTGCGATTTGGAGGAGACCCTTCAAAAGAAAGAGAAGGATATTTTATAACCCTGTCCTTTCACAGGAGACATTTCCTGAACTCTGCCACCTCCCTTAGCCAGCCCCTCACTTTGTGAGGTTACTGCCTTACACCCTTTGCTATTCCAGCTTCCACCAAACCCTTGTCATACAGTTTTGGCAACACATTTCAGTTGTGACCTTCTCCACTCCACCCCTGAGCATCTCTACAGACATCCTCCATCCAGAGGGTTTCAGTGTGATCTAGAGGTGGGCTCTCTTGGGCTTGGATTGCTCCACTCCCCCTACCTCAGGGCACTCAGAGAAGAGGAGGAAAGCAGAGACAGATCTGTACAAGACTCCTGAAGAGTTTCAGTGTCTCCTTACAGCCCCTCAGATTTGGAACTTACGCTCAGGTTCTGGCCTCTCCGTGTCCCCCACTCTCAGTGGACGGGGCTTTGGCTCCTCCTTGTTCCTTCGCACTGGTGCGTTCAGCTCCTCATGATAAACTACAAGAAGGAAAACATCAGATAAGGAGTATTACATGGAGCACTCTTACCCAGATGGATTAATTTCGATGGCCTTTCAGTTATTTATCAGTTATAATTGATCTTTACCAGAATCAACAGAAGCCCAGAACCACCATTCTTGGAATTGGTTTCTATGGATAATTAGGCAAGATGGGACAAAATTTTAACAGCACTAGTTCCAGTGGCCCAAACACTCTTCACTTCCATCAGAACACACCAACCTGATTCCTATCACCCCTGTAAGCATGGAAGGACACAGCAAAAGGCTGCCTTTCCTTTAGGTGTCTGCAGCATCAGAGGATCACACAGAAATTAATTCCTGTCTCCTGTCCAATAAGGTCTGTGTTTGCTTGGCCACCTGTCTGCTCTGGCAGCCCACAAACTGGAGTCTCTCCATCATACACCATCATTTCCAGCACACAAGGCACAATGTAAGGAAAACATCTTGAAATTTATGAGGCAGTATCAGCTGGGAGTTCAGAAAGCCCAGCCATGAGAAATACACCCCTCTCCTTGTGGATGGGGCAGAAGAAAAAGACCAGGCCAGATGGGATCTATGTGAGAATCCCAGGAAAAGCAATCGGACATGCTGATACATGGACTAATTTCTCTGTCCCGACTGGGTCAGGAGAGACACTCAAGACTTACATCTGTTGTGCTGGACATAATTAACAGCCATGTTGGTGGGAACAAAGGAAGTTTCGCTGTCTTTCTTTTTGTTCTGCTGCTCTGCCAGCAGCTTGGCCTTGGCCTCTTCAGTTGAGATGATGTTTTTTATTTTTGCGCTAGAAGAAAAACAAAAAAAAAACCCTCAGTCATAGTTAGAAAAGGTAGCAGGCACAGAAGTGCTAAGTGGATGGGTCTGGAGGACAGTGATGATAGCACTGCTGTGGCATCTGATGCACTTTTTGAGAGAGGAGGCAGCGCTATAAAACAGACACTTTGTTTCAACGGCAAAACAGAAGCTCCCATTTTTGTGCATGGCTTCAGTGCAGGGCACAAAAGGGTCCTGCAGAAATCTGCTGGAGTCAGGCCACAGAAGTTAAGAGCCTTTTTGCAGATGTCACAGGATGGAGCTGCACCGAGCCCTGGGGCTGTGTAGGACTTGCTGTGCTAATTACCACACCAATCCAGAACAAGGCCCAATCCCATCCCAAACTGGGGCTGTGTAATCCAGCCACAGAGCTGCTCTGCCAACCAACAGCTGCTCATCCTGGCAATCCTGGCCAGCACCCACAGATCTGTGAAACACGTACTCGATTCCCAGGTCCACTTCAGGAATGCCGCTCAGCATCTGGTTGGACAACATCTCCTCAGTCTTCTTGGCAGAGGAGACACGGATGTTCTCTGGCAGCTCGTACAGGGAGTCCTCGGCATTCTTAAGCTTCACCTTCTGCTCCTCATTCTCCACAATTCCCTTTCTCTTCTTCAGCTCAGTCTCAATGTACTTCATCCTAAACAGCAGCACACAAGACACAGGGCATTTAATTCTTTTCCTGTACTCTGTCCCAGCGCTGCTGGAGCACAGCTGCATCCCTGTCCCGACAGCTGGGAGAGAGGAAAGAATCATCTCTCCAAAAGCACTCAGCTAGTAACAGTAGCAAGAATTAATTGTCCAAGAAAAAACCAGATCCTCCAAGCTCTTTCACAGCCAGCAGGGAAGGCTCCCACTGGGATTTTGTGCCAAGCTGGCTGGTTGGCACCTCCTAGCTTTGTCCACAAAAAAGCCTTCTCAATTCCAGCAGGCAGGAAGTGAAAGGGCAAAGGAAAATTTCAGTGAGAACTGGGAAGATTCTTGGGACTAGTCAGAATCCACAACATAAAAAAATAAACGGTGAGGGGCCACCCAGCCTGATTCAACATCAGAGACACAACAGAGCACAACTCACATGTCAGCATCTTCATCCCGCCTGTTGGTTTCTGCTGAGAAGGAAGTTCCCAAGTTCAGATCTTCCTCTTCATTAATCCTAAGTGGAAAGCACAATGTTTACAGGTTTTGGTGGGTTTTTTCTTTTTTGGCCATTTGGGTTTTTTGGGGGAGGCGTGTATGGTGGGTTTCCTTAAAGTAATTTAACAAGTTAGAGCAAAAGTAACTGGCCAGACTGCATTATATGAAACTCTTCAAAATGACACCTCTGATTAATTAACCTCTGATTAATTAATTACCAGTTGTCATTAAATACTAGTCCAGAGAGAGATTTTCAGTGCTCACATGCACTTACCTGTCCTTGCCTCTTTCTTTCAGCTTCTTCATGTCCACCATTCCCCCAGATTTTATCTTAAATGGGTCATCCTGTAAAACAAGCAATAATAAAAAACCCTGACGCTTCTCTCTAGTTTAATGCTAGTCTTCAAAATCTGGATAAAACCACAGGAAACATCTAAGAATTGAGCTGTGACACCAGTCCTGCCCCAGGCTGGACTCACAGAGTCAATGTTCTCACACAATCACATCTGAGCCCCGAGGTGATGGAATTGTCCAGCACTTACCACAAGGGTGGCTTCTTCTTGCAACTTCTCTCCCACCAGCAGAGCTACAGCACTGGTCAGGCAGAAAAACAAAGAAGATAAAATTCAGCAGAAGCAAACATAGTACCAACAATACTGCATTGCTTTATCCTTCTCTAAATCTCCCTGTCTTTTCTAAACTCAGGCTTAAACATAGAAACTCCTCTGTCGAGAAGATAATTTTGGCAGTATCTGACACAATGGTTTGTACTGGAAGCAGGCAGATGATGAGAGAAATCGACTGTCACATCACACCCCTGGACAAAACACATTTTCCCCTTCCCAGTCCCTCATCCCTTACCTCACCCCATTGGGCCGCTTTCGGAGGCTCTGAACTTCTTTGGCTTCCTCAAGTTTTAACCTAAGGAAAAAAATACATTTGACTTAGTACTTGATGCTTTGATTTTAATGAATTCCTTTTATTTTCTGCAGTTAACACAGAACTTTCTACGCAACTTTGCCCTGAACCTCTCTGTATCAGCATCCACTTTTCAGGTTTCAAATCAAATAGGTATTTTCTATTTATTTACACAATTCCACGCACTTCAGCAATCAGAAAAAAACCAAAAATAAGACACTTGCTGGAGTTGTTGGTTTCTGATGCCTTCCCTCAGCTGAGGAAGGCAGCACCAAACACTGAAAGGCCTGAAGAAGAAGCCAATTTGGGAAGGACGAGCCAAAACACATCCAGGCATGAGTGACTGTGAAGAAAGTTCATGGTGAACTGAAATCTCGAATGTTCCTCTCTAAACTGAGATGAATCCGTCATTTCTGCCATCATGTAACGCTGTGACGCACGCTGTGACGTCACGCCGCAACACAGTGGTTCAACACGGCAACATGACGTGACGTCACCGCTCACAGCACAGCCGCACGTCACGGTATGACGACAGGACACGATGTGACGCGCGGACACGGCACTGCCGCACTAGAGCACACCCGGACACGGCACTGCCGCACTAGAGCACACCCGGACACGGCACTGCCGCACTAGAGCACACCCGGACACGGCACTGCCGCACTAGAGCACACCCGGACACGGCACTCCCGACCCCACCTCCGACCGCCGCAGGACCGGGCGCGGCCGGGCTCCCCGCCGGCTCCCGACCCACCTGACCTCCTCGGCGAGCTGCTCGTCCTCCTCCTCCTCGTCCTCGTCCTCCCTGCGCCGGCGGAAGGACTTCTGGCCCGGCATGGCTGCGGCCGGAGCTCCGCGGCACCGCCGCCACTCCGCCGCCTCCCTGCCGCTGCTGCGGCGCGCGCCGATGACGCCACAGCCCCGCGGCGAGGCCGGGCGGCACCGCCCCCTGCCCGCACCTCGGCCGGGCAGGAGCCGCCGTCACGGCGAGCGGCGCCGGGAGCGCTCCGTGCCCTGCCGGACCGCGCTGGGAGCCCTCCGCGTCCCTCCCCTCCGGGCCATGCACTGTCTTCTCTGAGAAGATCTCGTGTAAGTCACGAGGGTCGTTCCCTTGCTCGCAATCCCGGCAGCGGAGCCTCCGCCGGTGGCCGGTGCCTGTCAGGGACGCCGTGCAGAGGAGGCGCCGTGGGGAGCGTCGGTCCCACAGCCGGGTTTACAGCCCGGCCCTTGCAGCGGGACGTGGCTCCTTCACGCGGCTGCTCCCCGCTGTCCGAGGCACCGAGCCGCGCTGTTGGGTCCCCGGCCGAACAAGCCGGGTTTCGCCCCTCCAGCACCCGCTCCGGGGGCTGACCCCGACCGCTCGGGAACGCGGGCATGCTGCTCGGGGAGCACCCGGGACCGGCCCTGGGACCCCGCGGGGTCAGAGCCGCCACCGCCTCCTCCGCTCGGTCCCGCCCCGCCCCGCCCCGCCGGGCCCGGCCCCTGCTCCTCCCCCGGCCTGCGCGGCACCGGCCGCTCCTCCGCCGCCTCCCCGCGCTGCTCGGGGCCCGCGGCCCTTCCCGGCGGCCCGGCCTCGGGCAGAGGCGGCGACGCCGCGGGCATCCCGCAGGTGAGCGAGGGCCGCGGGCCGGGGCGGCGGGGCCGTGGCCGCGGGGCTGTGCAGGGGGAGGGCGGCCGGGCCGCGCCGGGGATGATGCAGCAGCAGCGGCCGCGGGGGCTCCGGCCCCGATGCTGCCGTGCCCCGGCGCTGGGGCGGCCCTGCACCCCCGGGGCCTGGTGCCGACCCCGGGAGCGTCACCTTACGGCTTTAGGCTCTTTCTGTGCAGCCTCGCTCGTGCCTGGCAGCTGCAGCGGCTGTCAGGAGAGGACTTGTATTTTAGGGGTCTGCTGCGCTTGGGGAACGACATAGCGGGCAAGGGGGGGATTTCCCACAGGTGTTTTTGCCTGGAAGCTAAATCTCTAGGTGAGTCGTTGTGTTGTGACCTCCCATAATAAATCGGTGTTCAGACCTGCTCTCCTTTGCGTGTTCCACATAAACCTCCCGGTTTTCCCATACCTGATGCAGCTGCGAGCTAGGAGCACCTGCTTTTTGCTTCTGCCGTGTCAGTAGGGCAGTTTGGTAAATATTTCTTTCTTCAGAATCTCAAGTATAAAATGTCTTGGAGCACAGCTGCAGATACTTCTTTCTCTTGGTAGGTTATGCAATACCAGACCTGGTAGTTGTTTTGTGGACGAACAGTGCAAAGATTTCTTTTATTTGTGCAGTTGCTCCGAAGAATGTCGGCCTGCATGGATCTGAAACTCTTGACAGCTGGCTCTAGCTTTGGTACAAAACCACACAGTTGTTTCAAGAAAAAAAAAACAACCAACAAAAACCTAGAAACGTGTTCCTGTAGAAGGCAGAGACGCTGGGTTTGGCAGCAGTTGAAGCGACTGAAAGTAGGTTGCAGTTACGGAGGGATTGTTCTGACACGTTCATGTACTGTTCTCCCTCAGTGCTGCTTCAGAAAGGCTGAAGGACTTGTTTGAGGGTAACTTCTTTTCCCATCATACACAGTACATTTTGAAAAGCACAGTTCAGCTCTCTGGCAGTGCTTTTATGAAATTCCTGGTTTCCTGAGTAGAATTAGAACTGTGTGTGCCAGCTATAGCTCTTAACGCAGAGTCATGGAGGGACAGAAGTTGAATATTTTCTTCTGAACAGTCACGAACCTTTTTCTGGTGTGTGCTGTCAGGGCTGAGAGGCAAAAATGAGGTTTTCTCTGCTTTGTTCAGAAAGGGAAGCTCCGTGTGGGCAGATCAGCACCCCAGTGCTGGAAAGTCTAAAGACATGGTTTTAATTTTGAGGAGAGGGATGGTCCCATGGAATGCACTGAAACCATCCACATCCACAAGACTCTACTTAACAAAGTGTGCTTCAAAACCAGTTCCCAGTTAGCTTAAGATGGTGAAGATATGGGGTCTGGAATTAATTTTAAAACAGTATTTTGTTCATTAGATTTTCTGGGAAGCATCTGGGAGAGAGATAAGAAATCAGGGATGGTGAAATAGCAAATACAACATTGATACTTTTTTTTTTAATTGGACCTGCTGATGCATTTGGGGAAAGGGGTCTGTTTTGATGAAGGAACTCAGAACCTGAAATGTCCCAGTTTTATGTGTTAGTCAAAGCTACTGTGCTCTTGTCTTTTAAATCAACGTGTGTTACACAGTGCTGCTTTCCTTCTGTGTGAAGCTGCATGAAATTGCTCTGTTGTTTGTTAAGCATTTCTTCACAGGTTACTGAGATCCAGGTCAGCACCCCTGTGGTGTTTTCTACCATGCACATATGATTTCTTCTCCCTTTGCTCCTCCCACCAGTTTATTCAGTTCTAAAGAGTGCTGGGAAAACATTGTAAAATTATCCTTGAGGTTTATCTTCTGCCAAGACAAGGTGCTAGGCAAGCTTTTCCACTCCCAAGATAAGTGTTACTGATATGGCATACTCGTTTATAATTTTTTTTCTTTTCTCCCTACTGTCAGTGATTCAGACCAGATAACACTGGGAATTGTTTCAAGTGTCTTCAAAATGGGAAAAAAACAGAGTGTAGCAGCCATGCTGCTGCTGGAGTCATTAACATCAAGTTCATCAGATTTTTCCACTTCTTTGTTGCAATGATGTGGGCTCTTCACATCTGCTTCATTTCCAGCCAGCAGTAATATTTTGGATCCTTGGCTGTGCTATTAATATCACTTATCTTCTTTTCTATTTTTTTTTAACAGCCATGAGCAAGGTTATTTAAACTCTGCTTAAGAAACACAAACCCTTTTCATTTTATAGCTGCATGTTACTGAGACATGTTTAAAGTCTTTTACATATCCATGGACCACCATGAAAGTGTTTATTGTATTCATAAGCTATGAAATCATCTGTTCTCGTGGTGCTTGGATGTATGAGCTGGGTGGAACAGTGTGTTGTTATGTTTTGCACAGACTTCGAGTTATGTGGCTCATACTGTTAAAAATTTACCCATGAAGTGCTAAATTCCTCAGAGACTGAAACCTGCTTATCGGTGTTACAGTTCATTTAAGTCTATTTCCCTCTTGCCCAGCTTCATTTAGAACTAATCATATTTGTAATGTTTGATGAAGGAGTGTAGCAGTGAAATGTTAGGTTCAGATCAGCACAGTTGGGTGCATGAAGCTCATAGACACCACAGGCTAAGTACTGGTGTCGTGGGCTGCAGCACCTTTCACTTTTCATCAGAGTTTCATGCAAATGAGCTAATTAGGTTTATATCTCTGCAGCTGAAGCTGTGCCTGCGTGCCAAGCACCTCCCACATTTCTGAAGGCACATTCCATGATATGGATTATTAGCTTTATTTGTTTCCTTCTCCTCCCTATGGCTTTGCTCCTTCCCTACAGTACCACAGTGCATTGGGGCCAGACTGTGGCAGCTTGTGGGGCTCCAGGTTTAGTTTTGTTTCAATCTCTGAACCTTAAAGAGAGGTATGGAACTCTAATATGCAAAACATGCCCAGGTATCTTCTTACAGTCATGAGAGCAAATCTGACATGTAGTGAAAGGAGCCATCCTTTCTTGTCCTAGGAAACCCTCCTCACATGAGTGTTGGTGAAAATGGGGGATACCAGGGACATCTGTCCTCACCTGGATTCCATAGGAGAGGTGACCAGGGATGATCTGCTGCTCAAATCCAAGGTACAAGCTTGTGGTTCTCAGTCCTTTTCCTTTTAGCTGTTGTGCGTGGATTTGCATGTTTGCTTTTTGAAGAAAATGCTGCCCATCTCCAGAGAGAAACTTCCTTCCCCCACTGATGTACCCACATGTCCCATAAAATCACCCTTTGTGACCCCACAAATTTCTCACTGTCATTTTATCCTGCTTGAATGTGTCACTTAGTGGTGCAATTATGTATTTGACTGAAGTGTGGTGTTAAGGAATGAAATACTATGAGCAGAAGGTTGGGCTGTTTCATAGGGAAGTTTGTCACTCTTCAAGGACTTGGTTACTTAAATACCAATCAAGCAAACCAACCTTCTTTTATCATGAATATGCAGGGAACTTGCCAGTCTTGTGGAGCTGTGGGACCAAACCTCTGGGCTTGTCTTCAGGTAAAAATGTGCTTGATGTGATGGGACTTCACTCGAATAGCATTTATAGTGAAAAAAAGAGTGGGGGGCAAAGAAGGGGTTCACAGTAGAGCTATACACTGCTTTTTGGTGGATTCCAAGGAGGAGACTCTCTAGGTGAAAGGGTAATGCTGTCACAATCTGACAAGATGTAACAGGTCACCCTTGTAGGGGATTGCCCTGGCTGTTCCCAGTAGGAATGAACACACACTGCCCAGTGTTGGCTGCTGGCTGGGTGCTGCCTCTGCTGGCACCTGTGGAGGGGCTGCAGGGTGACACCTTGGAAGTGAGCAGGGAGGGAATGCCATGGGCCTGTTTATTTTTACACTGAAATGCCCAGGCTTGGGGCTGCTCACATGAGATCCCTGTTAGACCACTGGCCTTGGAACAGAGACTGCCTGGGTGCAAACCTGGTTCTAGGTTTTCTTTCTTGAATCACTTCTAAATTTCCATCAGTTATAAATTTTCATCTTATTCTGGGCCCTGAATAAAAAGCAGGTTAGAAAACTGGCAATATAATTCTGAAGTTGCTGAGTTACAGACTGTTAAGGGTCTAACTTGATGTGCCCATTGTGCTTTGGCTCTTTTCACTCTCTAGATTGGTTGTCCTTATGTTGGTTGTGGGGAGTCCTTTGCTGACCACAGCACACTTCATGCACAGGTGAGCTTTTCTCTGTTCCCCACGTTTAAACAGACAGAGTTGGATTTTCCCTGTTCCATGTTCTGGTAGTCCTGTGCTCCAGCTCAAGCCAGCTGCCAGAGGAGATCTGTTATTTCCTCTTTAATTTCCAGGCCAAGAAGCACAACCTGACAGTGAACCTGACCACGTTCCGTGTGTGGTGCTATGCCTGTGAGAAGGAGGTGTTCCTGGAGCAGCGCCTGGCAGCGCACCCGCCCTCACCCCCTGCCAAGTTCCCTGAGCCGGTGGGTCTGTGGCACGCAGGGCAGGGCTGAACGCTTGGCAAGGTTTTGTTTGCCTGCTGTAAAATTAGCCAAGTGATTCCTGCCATGGTGCAGCATTTGCTGTGACAGGATATCTTCACAGAAAGTGGCTGCTTGTAGCCAGAGGACCACTAGCCCTGATTTACAGGGTCTCCCAGCAAAAAGACTTCCAAATGACTTAGGAGTGGGATCTAGATGACCTTTGAGGTCCCTCCCAACCCAAACCATTCTATGATGCTATAGTTTTATGACTTGAATATCCATTCTGACTTTATTTTTAACCTTTCCAATGCGGTGTCTGCATGTGAGAAGAGCCTGTCTGTCACATTTTCATTTTCAATGTGTGGCCCATGGGAATTTCAGCTGTCAGACCAGAAACACCATGTACTTGTGACGCTGCTGCTCATTCCTGGTGTTTCTTATCACATGCACTGGAAGCAGTAATGGCACTATTTCCATTCCATGCTGCCTCAGTGAGAAGGGTAGACAGTGCAACCTGTTCTTCCTTCTCCTTCTACTTTTCTTGAAGGCTGACATGATTTATATGTAAGATAATATCTCTCACAGCTCATCTTTCAAAGCAGGCCTCTGACTGATGCTTCTTTCTGTGTCTTTAATCTAGGATTCTCCTTTGCCTGCTCACCCTCTGAAAGCTGTTCCGATTGCAGTGGCTGATGAAGGCGAATCTGAATCAGAGGATGATGATTTGAAACCAAGAGGTAACTTTGCATTGAGTTGATGAAAGGGCTGGCAGGGCAGCTCTGCAGTCTGTAGGATCTGTGCTGAGAGGGTTCCTGGCAGCAGAATGTGGAGACTGCCTAGAAAGGGCTGGATTCCCTCTCCCTGGGGAGGAATATAGAAAGCAGCACATCTGGAAAGTGATTCATCCCTCTCTTGTTTGTGCCTTAGGCCTTACTGGAATGAAAAATCTTGGGAACTCCTGCTACATGAATGCAGCACTTCAGGCTCTCTCAAACTGGTAGGCATTAGGGCTTTCAGTGTTGTCCTAATTGACTTCACTAAATACCAAAACTGTCATGTCTGATCTGAAACCTTCATGATTCTTGTAAAGAGAGATTAGCCAGGCTGGGGACAGAAAAAATTAGTATTTTTTTAGGGCAACAGAAGTGTTACAGTAGTAAATTGAATGACCAGCCAGCTCATGGCTATGTACAGGACTCATGTGTAGACAAATGCTTGAAGTAAAACTTCATCATTCCTATTGCAACACAAATTATTTATCCCAGGGAAAGCCATGTTATGTCTCTTTATTCTCCCCACTGATATCATTCTAACAACCTATATCCTAAAATATTCTCTAGCCATCCTGCTGAAAACTACTTCCAGGATCTTTTCTGTACTGAGAACAGGTTCAGATCAGCCTTTTTGATTTGTTTCAAGTGAGGAGTCACATCTGCATCTGGAATCACTTCTTCCCTTGGTTTAAAATCAGTACCTTAAGCATGCTTTTGATAAGGCCTGCATGGCGTTTTGATAAATAAATAGAAGCAGAGGAGAAATTTCTGTGTGCTGAATTCTTTTCTTTTTCCTTCTCTTGTAGCCCCCCTCTCACACAGTTTTTCCTGGAATGTGGTGGACTGGTTCGTACGGATAAGAAACCTGCCCTGTGCAAAAGTTACCAGAAGTTGGTGTCTGAGGTTTGGCACAAGAAACGGTGCGTGGTGACCCCTGATCTAAGCTGGCCAGGTTTCAGAGGTCTGTTAGTTCTGAGGTCTGGCATCAGCAGAGAGGAAATCTGATCCTCAGGGACAAGTGCATTGTCTGAGGCAGTCATTTCTCCCCCTGCGTGGATGGGGATGTGAGGATTCCCTGGGATCCAGGAGATCCTGTGTCCTGCTGCTGGTGATGAAATGGGCACGTTGATGTCAGTGAAAAGAATTCATTCTTAATACTACAATTTTAAAAAGGAAGAGTTTTTTAAAAATATACTTCCCCTGTTGGCAATGAAGAAAAAATGATGGAGTGAGGGAATACTTGGGGCTATCTCCAAGTATTTCCATGGACTTCAGTGACCAGCAGTTAATTGCACTGCTCTTGATTAGCAGAGGAATTGATGATTTAAGTGGAAAAAATTATTCCGAGATTTTTACTGAATAGAGTGGAAAATGCAGGTGACATTTTGGGAAATGTTTGCTGTTGGTTCAAATTCTAGACCAGTTCAAAGGACAGTGCAAAATTATGTAGCTCTGTTTAAATCTGAAGATGTCTGCTCTGTGCAATCAATTCAAAACCATCAAAACAAGACTTTAAATGGCATTGCATGTTTGCCTCAAGTTCATTATTAACAAGGACTAAGTGAGATATGGAGCAAGGTGAGCTGTGTCTTGGTGGAGGAGGAGGAGGCTGCAGGCTTTGAAGCAATATCATGTCATTTTACATTGGTTGGATTTACCTCATTTACTGGGTGCTCAGCCTGCCCAGATTTTGAGACAGACACGGTGATGGAAAATCAAAGTAACTAACTGCTAAACCCTGCTCTGGAAAGAATCACTTTCCACACTTAAAGTGTGGCAGAGCTGTAAGTGAAATGTGTTTTGGGGAAGGGTCTGTCTGGAAAAACAGACTGAAATGACTGCAAGGTGTTTTCTATCTCTTGGTGTGTTTGCCATCCAGCTCAGGCAGAAATCTCTGCCCAGGCTTTGCAGGTGCATAATTATCTTTTGGCCTCTTTAACTACACACCACACCCTCTGTTATGGCCTATTAGACAAACTGGCTCTAGGCCTGATAAGCAAACTAACTTTTTCTTTTTTCTTTTTCCATGCCTAAACAGCCCGAGTTATGTTGTTCCAAGCAGTCTGTCCCATGGAATTAAGCTTGTCAATCCCATGTTCCGAGGCTATGCACAGCAGGTGGGGCCTGAAAAAACCCATGCCATTATTCCAAAGATGGTGGGAATTGAATTCTTGCTGTGGTGGTGCTTGTGTTCAGAAGGAAGGGCTTGAGCTCAGGAGTCATGGCCTTTCTGTGTCGATATCAGTGATCTGACAGAGCACTTGGGTGGGATTTGGGAAACTTGGATTGTTTTCCAGGCTTGCCTCTGGCTTGTTGGTACCAAATCAGTTCCTTTTCTTGTGTCAGCTTGCTCACCTCTGAAATTATGCTGGTCAAATCCTTTATAAACAGCTTTGAGATCTATTGATATCTGCTCTATAAGAGGTTGGGATTATTTATTCATGTCAGAGCTGAGGAACCTGGATAAATCTGCACGAAAAAGTCAAAGATATGAATGTTCTATATTCTTTTTCTGGGGAATTACAGGAAACTAAGTATTATTTAAAGGTAGTATCCTTTTTTTTTCCCCTTTGAAGTCTTTATCAGCATAGCTCTTCTGTTTGTTCTTTATAACAAAATGTAAACAAGAAACTATGATTAGAAAATTTACTAGAGAAGTGACAGTGCATCAAAACTGGGATAGTGACAAGAAATCAAAACAGAGAATAAAAATAATGATTAATGGAAGAACTTCTACATTTGTCTTTGATGTGAAATACGTTGGATTGGAAAACTCTGATCTGAAGAGACAAATTTGAAAGGTAGGCAGGGCAGGCTAAAAGCCAAACTTCATGAAACAACTGAAATGTCGTAATTAACTTTCTGGAGTTGTCAAAATACCAGGTTGCTTTCCAGCAGCTCCTTTGAAGCCAATGTTTCAGCTCTTTTACCATGTATTATGAATGTAGGAGCTTGCACCTAGACTGTAGAGCCTTGGGTTTCTGGTTCCCCTCCCTGTTCATTAAAGATTTTAATCTGCCTTCTCTAAGAGATGGCTTGCCATGAGCAGAAGTCATTGTTCATAATTTGTGGGTAGGAGTCTGTTCTCCAGGGCCTGCTGTTTTCATCAGGTCTCTCCTTGCTTTTCCCCTATTGTGTGTGGCAAATCCCTTGTAAATGTATTCCTGGTTTGCCTTCTACAGCTGTTCTCTGCCTTTTCAAAGTCTTTCAGCTGAAGATACTCAGATAAAAAATTTGGCCTTTAATTATTTAGGAGTTAAAGCATTTCTGTAGCAGACAGGCCCTTTGGTGCATGGCCCTGCTTTAGCTGGGTCTGTGTGCTGCACAGGGCTCAGCTTTGTGGGTGCTCTTGGAATTGGCTGTGAATAGAGCCATCTTCTCTTTTGCCCCATTTCTGGCTGGATACTGACATGGAATCTTGGTTTTCAGGACACCCAGGAGTTCCTGCGGTGCCTGATGGATCAGCTCCATGAAGAGCTGAAGGAACCCGTTGTTGCAGAGACGAGGGATTTGGACACCAGTGACCAGGAGGACAAGCGGGAGGGCGACCGAAGCCCTTCAGAGGATGAGTTCCTCTCCTGTGACTCCAGCAGTGACAGGGGTGAAGGAGAGGGCCAGAGTCGGACCTCAGGGAGCATAGGCAGCAGCTCCCTGGCAGAGACAGAGCTGCTGATCCAGGATGAAGCAGGGAGAGGGATCTCGGAGAAAGAGAGGATGAAGGACAGAAAGTTCTCCTGCGGCCATCGGCGCAGCAACTCGGAGCAGGTGGATGAGGATGCAGATGTTGATACTACGATGATGCCAGTCGATGGCAGAGCCTCACCTGAGATGCTGCCAGCTCCCCGTCCTGCCAGCCCATGTAGGACACCAGGTACACCCCTCTTCCAGTCAGGATATTTCCAGGAAGATGTGTTACCATCCTCCACAGGGACTGCGGTGTAGTGCAGTGGCAAACGCATAATGTGATTGTTCCTTCTCTGGGTTTCAAAAGACTTTGCATCCAAGGTTTTCCTCAGTCCCTGCCTTTGTGCACAATTGCTTCTATAAGGAAGTGAGCCAGAGAGGTGCTTAGCCAGGCTGTGAGCTGAGTGAAGGCACAGCAGTGAGAGCTGCCTCTGCCAAGCCTGCAAACACTATTGATGCCTTTTAAGAAAAAAGGTTTGGTATGTGTACATCTTTTTATTTGATACACTGGCTTGGGGAAATATTAACTGTGGAAAAGGCATGGCAGAAAGTATTTACTAATGTTAGACTGTGGGCTTTGGGGAGAGAAAAGGGAGAGGCACGGTTTGAGCATTTCTGTGTCTCAGGGAAAAGAAAAGAGCAGCAGTGTGGAGTCACCTCAAGCTGAACATACCCGGTCTTTCAACGCTTCTTTATGTAAGAGTCTTACTCTGCCAGCTGGCACTGAAGGCAGCAATGCTGTTTGTGTGGATTAGGGCTACAGGAGCAAGCTGCAAAAACTAATTAGTCATAAGTGTGAAAAAATGGCAGGTTGTTTTTTGGGTTTTTTAGTATGTAATTATTAGCTGTTGGGTACAGCTCCGTATGCACTCTCACCCATGACTGAGGGAGCTGTGTCTGCCAGCCTGTGCAAGCAGGACAGTTAATGGACACTGAACTGTGCCTTAGGGAAAGATTCTGTGCTGGAACACAGAGCTGGGCTGACACAGATTGCAGTGGGGTTGCCTTTCATAACTGAAGTTTTCACCAGTGCTCTTTTCCCTCCCCATTTTCCCAACCAGAACCTGACAATGATGCCTATGTGCGCTGCTCCTCGCGCCCTTGCAGTCCAGTCCATCATGAAATGCACTCCAAGCTCTCCAGCAGCCCTCCCCGCTCCAGTCCTGCCAGGCTTGGACCTTCCTACATACTCAAGAAAGGTAGAGCAAAGAGGGATTGCTGGGAGGCAAAGGGAGGAGCATGTAAAGGAGGGGAGAGAAGAAATTCGTCATGATTCTTGATTAATAGATGTAAGAAATGCTCGTTCCCCTGGACATCAGTGTGTTCTAAAATAGTTTTTGGCAAAAACTACAGTAAATCTGCAGATAAAGTCAAGCTCTAGGCACAGCAATGTTCTGGTGTGTCCTTACAGTGGAGCCTAATGTCTGCATCTGTGTGCTGTGTTTGTTGTTAATAAAATGGCTCTGAAGTCCCAGGCACAAGCTCTGTCCCTTTAGGGGAGTGTGGAGATGCAAAAACATTTGTCTGCCAGACTTGAATTTCATGGCATGTGGGCCAGAGATGCTGTTACTGACAGAGCTTCCTGCCTCTTGGACATCTTGGGCTCATAGGAATGGAATTAGGGCTGCAGATGTCCCTGCAGTGCTGGGAGCACTGTCAGGCTGCAGAGTGGAGCCTGGCTTGTGTTGTTATCAAACTGGTCCCTTCATCCCAGAGCAAATTGCAAATCAAAATCCCTCAACGCTGCATAATCTGCAAACACAATGGCTTGTGCTTGTGCCACTGTCCCCCAGCTGCTCCATGAGGACATTCTTTCTTCATCCTCTTGGCTGAGATCAGCACAGCTGCAGATGTTCTGGCTGCATGAAAATCACTCTGTCTTCCTGCACGTGTGTGTGGGGATAGGGTTTGTTGTTAAACAAAACCTTGCATTTGGCCAGTCCCTGCTGTGGAGAGTCCTCTCCAGTGCAAGACACTTGGGGAACACGTGGTAAATGTCAGGGGGGAAATAAAAGGACAAAGTACAGAGGTGAGGGGGAGAGGAAGTGAAATGCAAAACATGGAGCAAAATGTCACAAGACCCCAGAAAACCAGTCTGTGGCAGGGCCAGGCTTCTAAACATGTAAAAGGATGGAAACAGGAGTTCAGTATGACAATTTCTGCCTCCTGAGAGCTGACTGGTGTTGGTTCAGTTGGCTGCCTCCCCCTTATACCACACACAGCAGAGTCTGCCATGTGCCTTCACAACTTGCGTCACCGTGTCCCTGGAATGGGATCTGAACATCAGGACAGTGCTCATCCCGTGTTCTTGTGTGGCTCTGTGGAGACATGACACTGAGAGGGCCATTCCTTGTTTTCCAGCCCAGATGCAGGCTTCTGGGAAAAAGAAGAAAGAGCTCCGTTACCGCAGTGTGATCTCCGACATCTTTGACGGCTCCATCCTCAGCCTGGTGCAGTGCCTCACCTGTGACAGAGTGAGTGTCCTGGGCCCTCCCAGCCACCCAGCACAGCCTTTGTGCTTGTAGATCCCTTCCTAGGGAATGGTGCTGCTCTTCCCAAACCCTGTGGGATGCAGCACCTGCTAACATGGCAATAGGTGATGGCAGGGGAGGTCTGAGAACCTGCCATGCCAAGGAGATGTGTTTCTGTTTGCTGGTCTGTGTTACTGAGTTGACCCAGCAGTATCACATTCACATAAGAAAACTGAGTCAAGTGTTCCAAAACCCATGACAGAAGTCAGTACTGACAGCAGGGAAGAATAATTAGCCACAGGGAGTTGCTCCTGCTGCCAGCTCAGATTTCTAGCCTAGACAAAATCCAAGCAGTGATAAAAGGTGATGAAGGTCAGGTTCCAGCTTCATTACACACAGGAGGAACCCAGACCTTTTCCTCTTGGATATTTCCAGGTTTCTACAACAGTGGAGACGTTCCAGGACCTGTCACTCCCAATCCCAGGGAAAGAGGACTTGGCCAAGCTGCACTCTGCCATCTACCAAAACGTGCCAGCTAAGACAGGGGCATGTGGGGACAACTATGCCTCGCAAGGCTGGATTGCTTTCATCATGGAGTATATCCGGAGGTGTGTTCCCTTTGCAGGACCTCTGCTTTTTGCCCTGCAGTGCTGGAAGGCAGCTGTCCCTAACCAGTGGTGTTAACATTGGAATGTCAATTGGAGCTGTTCCTTGGAGGACAGTTTGTGGTACCTCACAGGGCTTTGAGCCTTTTCGTGTGGACCAGTTGTTACTGCTCCTCCAGATCTCCCACACACCCTGAGAGCTCTTCTGCAGCTGATCACCCCTTGCTGCTGCCTTTAGCTCAGACTTGCCCTCCAGAGCAAATTAATTCCTGGCATAGTTTTCCAAATAAATTCCAGTCTGAGTAGGAACATCAGTTGAGAGCAGTTGTGCTTTCCCTGCTCCTCTGGGATGTGGGATGAGCTTAGGACCTACAGCTAGGAGGAAAGCTATCATCCAATTGGGGTTTTGTGTGCTAAAGCATTCAACTGTTTTATTTATAACTCTTAATCCCTTCTCCTTGGCAGATTTGTGGTGTCCTGTATCCCTAGCTGGTTTTGGGGTCCCGTGGTGACACTGGAGGATTGCCTTGCTGCTTTTTTTGCAGCAGATGAGTTGAAGGGTGAGTTTTTTCAGTGGGATATGACAGCATGGAGGAGCATTCCATGTGCATTTTGAAGGCAGATTAAACCTCCTGGAAATCCTGCCTTGGTGTGTCATTAGAGACTGGCAGTGCCAAAAGTTGGCAGCTCAGCGTCTCTGAGCAGGAGGGAAGTTTTCTACCTGCTCAGGAGTGGGAAATCTGGGTGAGCATGTCCTCAGTGAGGGCAGGCAGAGCTGTTGGTTGGTTGAGTGCTGTGGCTCCTCAGTTTCTTCACTTTCTCTTCCTTCAGCTCTGGAGGACTCTCACCATTCGTTGTTCAAGTGTGGTGGGGGGCGCTCACCTCCTTTCCTGCTAATTGACTGCATCCCCTTCTTGCCTACACTTGAGAGGAGTTGTTTTGATCTCTTCTCATCCTGGCGTGCCCAAAAAGCTCTTACATGCTTTCTCTGCACTCTCTGTAGATGTAGCTGTGTCAGCCTCGTGTTCTCTGAGCAGCTGCATAATGGTTCTCTTCTCTCTCTACAGGGGACAACATGTACAGCTGTGAACGGTGTAAGAAGTAAGTTGGCATTATCTGTATTGTGTTGCACATCTGGAGTTTCATTTCTGAAACTTTATTTCTCTGTACTGCTGTCAGATATTTTGCTGTGACCTCTTGTCTGCACAATTCTTCTGCTGGAATTTAGGATTTGTCTTGGATTCCAAAGCGAGCAAGACCCAGCCATGCCTTTGCTGTAGAGTCCTCATGACTCTTTTCTTTTCCTCCCTCAGGCTGCGGAATGGAGTGAAGTACTGCAAAGTGCTCCGGCTCCCAGAGGTGGGTAAAAGCACCTTGTTTCCTAATTCTCTTCTAGCAGCCACTGAGGAGGTCAAGAGGCCAGAAGTAGAATAAAACCAGCAGATTTTTTGGTGGCAAAGTCCTGTATTTAGATCAGAAAAGACTTTCTCAGTCTAAGCTGATGAGCCAGCAGGATTCATGAGAAACAGGCAAAGAAGTCCTGCAGAGATCAGACACACAGAGATGTGCTGTGCTCCCAGAGCTCCCATGGCAAAGCTGCCCTTTGGTGTCCTCTGTGCTTGGTGTTTCAGATCCTGTGCATCCACTTGAAGCGGTTCCGGCACGAGGTGATGTATTCCTTCAAGATCAACAGCCACGTCTCCTTCCCCTTGGAAGGGCTGGATCTGCGGCCTTTCCTGGCCAAGGAGTGCGTGTCCCAGATCACCACCTACGACCTCCTGTCGGTCATCTGTCACCACGGCACGGCTGGCAGTAAGTCCTCAGGAAGAGGAACAGGATGGGAGGGGTGTGAGTGAGGCAGGAGTGTGGTCAGCAGTAGCCAACACTTCTGCTGGGCTG
The DNA here is from genome assembly GCA_034509425.1 of Eopsaltria australis. Classification (NCBI taxonomy): domain Eukaryota; kingdom Metazoa; phylum Chordata; class Aves; order Passeriformes; family Petroicidae; genus Eopsaltria; species Eopsaltria australis. Next base: position 101,372 of record JAVTVJ010000680.1, read on the forward strand.
AAGGGCAGCGTAAGACCCCCTCCATTCTCAGCCTGAGCAGCCTCTGCCTTTTAAAAGTGAACTGAGCAGCTTCTGACAGATCCCCTGCAGCTCTTTCAGCCTCCCCATGGGCTTGGCTCAAATCCTTTCCCACTGTTCAGTCTTGCTGAGAGGCTCTTCCAAGGAAGGCAAATCAGGGTGACAGTGCCAGGCTCTGCTGCTCTAGCAAAGCTTGCCTGAACAGGAATTACCCTTTTTTTTTGTCTCTCTCTCTCTGTTCTGTGCCAGCAGCTAATCCTGTTTGTGCTGCTGACATTATCCCAGGCCTGCCTTCTGTCTGCACTGCAGATCCCAGCAGTGCTGTGCTTTCTGTTCCAGGTGGCCACTACATTGCCTACTGCCAGAACGTGATCAATGGCCAGTGGTACGAGTTCGATGACCAGTACGTCACCGAGGTCCACGAGACCGTGGTGCAGAATGCAGAAGCCTATGTGCTGTTCTACAGGTGAGCTGTGCCCTCAGCCCCTTCCTGGGTACAGAACACCTGGAAATGCATCTCACAAATGGAGTTCTCCTTTCCCTGCTCCAGAAAAAGCAGTGAGGAGGCTGTGCGAGAGCGTCAGAAGGTCGTGTCCCTGGCCAGCATGAAGGAGCACAGTTTGCTCCAGTTCTACATCTCTCGAGAGTGGCTCAATAAATTCAACACCTTTGCTGAGCCTGGGCCCATCACCAACCACACCTTTCTGTGCTCCCATGGAGGTAAGGCTGCTGGAGCTGGGAGCAGCACCTTTTATGCTTCCTAATGCATAGACAAATGCAGGAAAAAGCTCCAGCTGCCCTCCTGATACGGGGAAGCTGCAGTGGGATCCTCTTTGGCAGAAACTCCAGCCTGCTCAGGGAGGGATGAGACAATTACCCATTGTGCTGCTGGTTGGAAGCCTGGGGGATGTGTAGTGCTGGGAAACAACAGTTTTCAGTTCTCTGTGTTTAAAAACAAACCTGTAGAAAGCAGATAGGGCAGGGTTTATCTGTGTTGCCCTGTCAGCAGGGCTGGCCCTCAGGGTTTGTTTGGAGAAGGGAGCCGATACCACATCTGACTCTGCTGCTGCTTCATCAGCCATGCTGGGGAGCACTCAGTGTTTGTAAATCTCTCTTCTAAATTGGAAATGAAGCACTTGATTAGAAATTGAGGCCGTGGATTGAGAAAACTCCACAGTTAATGAACTCATGGTTGTCTTCCATTAGCAAAGGAAGCAGATTCTGGAATCAGAGTTCTCAGAAAGGAAAAACTTTTTATTTGTCTGTTATACACAGCAATAATGAGATCCCTGATTAACTCTTCCACTTGCCTTTCCTCCACAGGGATCCCTCCTAATAAATACCATTACATCGATGACCTGGTTGTGATTCTGCCCCAAAACGTGTGGGAATATCTCTACAACAGGTGAATATGGCCATTCCATTCTTTCTCCCAGTATTTGTAGAGTGTCCTGATCTAAGCCAGGATGAGCTGTATCAGTGCCTGCCCCAAAAGGAACAGCAAGAGCTAAGCCAGAAGAGCAAAAGTGTGGCTGAATACAGGCAGCTCTGTGCCCTCAGCTGCAGATGCACCTCCCTCACCAGTGTCTGGAGCAGTATAAAAATCCCTGTCTGTAGGATGCAGGGCTGGGAGGAGTTTCCACTTCACTGCAGTTCCTCATTCCTCTCCCTGTCCCTGTGCCCAGGTTTGGGGGTGGCCCTGCTGTGAACCATCTGTACGTGTGCTCCATTTGCCAAGTGGAGATCGAAGCCCTCGCCAAGCGCAGGAGGATCGAAATCGACACCTTCATCAAGGTTGGCATGGGAAGCATCTGGAAGGCAAAGGGCAGGGGTGGGAAATGGAGACCTGGAAAACTCCTGCCTGTTTTCCAGAACATGATCTACAGCATGACCAGGAGATTGGCCTGGGGATTCCCCAGTGCATGAGAGTGCAGTGCTGACAGAAAGTGGGAAACCATCCTTGTCTCATGCCTGCTCTGGTGAGCAGGAACAGGGTGTGAGGAAGGAATTCCATGGGGTTCTTCTGGGGAATGGCAAGGCTGCCTTACAGTTAATGGAAGGGGCCCCCCAAGATCTCAGGGGTGACTAAGTCCTTCGTGTATCTTTGTTGCTGCTCTCCCAGCTGAACAAGGCTTTCCAGGCAGAGGAGTCTCCAAGTGTCATCTACTGTATCAGCATGCAGTGGTTCCGGGAGTGGGAGGCCTTTGTCAAGGGCAAGGATAATGGTAAGGATCAGACACTGGGAGTCTGTCAGGGGGGAGAGGGGGAATGGAAATGAGTCCATTTGCTGGGTTCTGGCTGAGCACTGCCCCTGGCTGGAGTGACGAGGCTGGGCAGGGTTCAGGCACCAGCCACCGGGGCTGCCTGCAGGTCCCCAGGGCAGGACAGAAATGACAAAGAGAGGAAGTTAGGAAAGCATCTGAATCTGGAGGCAGCGAGGAAATCAGGTGTTTTTGACATTTGTTCTCCTGCAGAGCCACCTGGACCAATTGACAACACCAAGATTGCCCTCACGAAACCAGGTGGCCATGTGCAAGTCAAGCAGGGTAAGGCTGGTGCTTGCTGCCTCTGGTGTTCCTAAAAGGTAAAGGAGACTTCCACTGGATCTGGCTGTCCATAATGAAATCCCAGAGCAAGATGGTGTTGCAGAGGATGTCAGTTCTGTACCCAGCCCCTGCTCTGAGTGAGCCAGTTCTCCAGTGGCAGCTCCTGCATGACCAGTTTGCTGCTGTGACTGGTTCCTGCAGACCCCCAGCTCCTGCCTTGCTGCTCCCCAGGCCCCCTCCACCATTCCCCTTTGTGCTGGAGCTTTGATCTTGTGTTGCTTTTGATGTGGTCTTCACTCAGCATCTGTTGTGGTTCAGCTTCTGAAGTTAAAACAGCCTCATGTTTAAAACAACCTCACCATGCCAGGCGAGGTTTAGATGGGATATTAGGAAAAATTTCTATCTGGAAAGGGCTGTCAGGGTTTGGAACATGCTGCCCGGGGCAGTGGTGGAGTTGCCACTCCTGCTGGGATTTAAAAAATCTGTAGATGTGGTGCTTGGGGATGTGGATTAGTGCTGGTGCTTCCAGCAGGAGGTGGCACTGCAGGGGCTTTGTGGGGGGACCAGCGGTGTCCCCTCCTCCTGGGATGGGCCTGTGAGGGGAGGTGTTTGGAGAGGAAATCCTGGCGCTGTGCTGCCCTGACCTTTCCCCGCTGGTGCATCCGGTTACCGGTGTTGTCCCTTGCAGGTGCTGACTACGGGCAGATCTCCGAGGAGACGTGGGTTTATTTAAGCACCCTGTACGGAGGGGGCCCCGAGATTGCCATCAGACAGAACGTGGCCCAGGTGCAGGAACTGGAAAACCTCCACGGGGAGCAGAAGATTGAAGCAGAGACACGTGCAGTGTGATCTGTGCTGATGGGGCAGGGCAGGGACGGCACAGGTACCTCTGTGGGGACGGGAGGCTGGGAATCCTGCGGGGTCCAAAGCCCCGTGTGTGCAGCTCCCCCACCACTCCCGGGGCAGGCAGGCTTCCTCCTCCTCCTTTCATGGGGCTCTGAGCACGGGGTGGTGCTGGGAGAGACTGAGATGAAGCTCTGCACCTCACCTCTGGCTGAAGCCGTGGTCTGAGGCTGCAGCCACAGTCACAGGGTTGTCCTGACCTGAGCCCTCTCCCTTCCCTTTGCTTCCACCAAACCAGCACTCCCAGCTTGTCCCCAGTGCACCGAGCTCTGCTCCTTTGCAGGTTTTGCTTTTGGCACTTTTTCTTTTTAATTCAAACCTATAAAGATAGCGAGACATTATTTGTGTTTTCAGCAGGCAGTGTTCAAACAAGAGAAACCTGGTTTTGAGTTTGAGTAAAGCCACGAGGTTTCCCTGTGGTTTTGTGCTGGTGGTGCACAGCTGTCACAACTTCCTAGTTTAGCTCTTTATCAAATTCTTGCAAATTCAGTTGCAATCAACTAAGAAATTTGGAAAGAAGCTATTCCCTCTCACTCCCACACCCACACCTTCATGGTCCTGCAGAATTTTATTTTCTCCTTGTCTGATCTGCTATGTTCAGCACATTTTTGGACAACGAAGTTGGAAGGTGAGTCCTCCTTCCCAAAGCCTTCCTCAGACTGACCCTGCCATGAGCCTGTGTCTGTCCCCCCTCAGCTGGTGAGGAGCTGAGGGGGTGAAGCTGAGGAGGAGCCCCTTTGTTCACACAGAGCCCCTTCAGAGGGGTCACCTGGGGCTGGGGAGGGGCCTGGCTGAGCAGGGCCCAGCCTGGTGAAGCAGCTTTTTAGGAACAAGCTCTTTCTGCAAACAAGCCCCCACCTGTGTGCTGAGGTCATTCCAGATGTCCTTTGTGTGTACAGTGGCTCATTTAATGAATTTGCTCCCCGATCTGCTGCCACCAATGCAGCCAACAAGCAGCTGATGGAGGCAGCAGAGCCAGGAATGTGGGCAAAAAAGGCCAAACTCCACTTTTCTCAGCAGGGCTATTCTTAAAATGTTTTTTTGTTCATCTTGCAGCAAGGCAAGAGTTCATTCTTTGCAAGCCTTTGAGTGCAGTTTAATGGAGGCAGAGAAGGCAGAGCTGCCTCCCAGGGTCTGAGGAGCCAAACTGTGTTCATGGTGTGGGTGATGCCACAGCACCAAGTCTGGCTTGGTGGTGCCAGACACTGCAAGGAGCTGGGACCTCCTGAGCTCCTCACAAAGAATGGGAAGGAGGGGGAGGGAGGGAGGGAAAGGCTGCTCCTTGACTTAGAGACAGAAGAGGTTAGGACAGAGAATGGGAGAAGAAAAACATGGCCTTCATGTTATTTTTTCTTTTCTTTTAGATGAAGTGTTTGTTGCAAAAAGCAACTTCTTGAAAAATTGTCTATAATTGATTCAGCATGTTAATTTTACAATCCTGTTCATGGGATGCTTGTTTAGACCCAGCCAGGCCCTAGGGGAGGTCAGAGAATGAGCCACTGTTGGGATTCTCATTGTTCCAAGCTGTCTTTATTCCCCAGTGCAGCAGCCCTGGGCTGTGCTGCAGAGCCTGCAGGGCTGCATGTCCGTGTTGTCTGTGTTCCAGAGGGTGCTGTACAGACTGTAATGACACTCCTGTGCTTCAGTGTTAGACCTTGTGCTGAAAGTGGTACAATAAATACATGTGCATTCAACAAGGCCTGTCTTGCCTGGTGAGAGGGGCTGACAGCTCCAGGGAGCAGGGTGGTGAAGGAAGAAAAAGAAAAAAAATTAAATATAACATAAAATCAAAAGTTCCTGCTAACCAGAAGCTGTGTGAGGACAGATCCTTCTGGGCAGCAGCCTGAGGACACTGAACCATCCTGTTCCCATTCAGAGGGCAGCTGCCCCTTCAGTCCCTGCTCACAGCCCTCCCTTCACCTTTCATTAACCCCATTTCACCTGAGTGTGCCTCAGAAAGCCTGGGGGGCTCTGGCTGTGCTACTCATTGACCATATCATTATCCTGGAAGTAACTTGCAAGGGAAGGAGTTGAAGTTCCATTGAGCTGTTCCAGGATTCTACAGGAGTTTCCTGTCACTGTTGCATGGCCAAATATCCCTGCTGGTCCATTCCCCTCCCCTAGTAACACACATAAGCAGCCTGTTCCCCAGAGAACAGCAGGCTCTTGGCACTGGGAATTAACAGAGTTTCTAAAGCAGCCCGAGGGGCTGGAGCAGGAATGCCCTGCCTGAGTGAGTGATGCTGCCTCAGCTGGAACCTGAAATGTCTGAAGAAGCAGAGCTGCAGTTGGGTAATAAGAACTTGCAGTTTGTTCTTGAGCAGCTTGGAGTCAACTGTCCAGACTTGGATCTTACAAACAAATCTCTCACTTGAGCAACTGAACAGCTCCAAACCTTCCCAGGGACACCGAGAACTGCCCTCGCCAGGGAGGGGCTGCTCAGGGTCCAGACAAACAGCTCCAGGGCTGCTCTGGCAAAGCCCTGACTCTGCTCTGGGTTACCCTCTGCCTGGTCAAGCACCTGAGGGTCAGTTCTGCATCCTGATTTCATCTGAGATCCGACTGCAGCCTCACTTTCCTCCAGCTCCACTGGAGGCAGCCGTGGCATTTCTGAGCACATCTTGGACACAGCTCTGGGAGCCAGTGCCAGTGCTGAACTCTTACCAGTTCTCTTTGCAAATCATTTTCCCCTCTTTTAATCAGGTCCCTTTGCCAATTGCAAACAAGGGGAGCTGAAAGAACTGTTCATGCACTGGGGACTGATGGAGCCAACCTCAGTATCAGATTATCTGCTCCCTCCCCTCAGTGCTCCAGGAGCTCAGTTCCTGTGTGCTGCTCCTGTTCGTGGGAGCAGAGCCATTGCTCCGTTGTAACTGTGACACCAACACCCCATACAAAAACCTGATGCCATTTTCTTCTCCCTCTTTGCTCAGTTCTCCGCCCCCAGCTCTCCCTCACCCCTTTGGCTGCGCTGTTTCTATTTAAAGTCAGCAGTGCTGATTCTGTGAAAGATAAATCCAAGTCAGAGCCAGAGGGACACCCCCTCCTATTCATTATTGCCCAAAACCAAAGACCAGCAGCCTGTCACAAACAGCCCTGATCTGTCCTGAACTGACAGGGATGTTAATTAGTGCTGGCAAAGAACAGCTGAAATCCTGTTGAAGAAATGTAGCAGCTTGACTGTATTAAACAAAAATAATCTCTACATTATTTCTCAGATGAAAGGACCACCAGGTGTCACCTACTGAGCAGGAAAACTGCAAATCTTCTTGGTTCATAGATGGGCTCTTTGCAGTGACCTGGACCAAGGGGTGATGGGGAACCTGGCCAAGAGCTGGGGGCTTTTGTCTCAGCCAGAGACACACACACATTATTGACAATCCTGCAAACAGAATGGAATTGGACATCTCAGCCAGAGGCACAGAAATGTGCCTGGATTTTGGATTATTTGGTGAAGGGAGGCATTGCTGTGTTGGACACACACATCCCTGCCCAAACCCATTCCTTACCAGGCTGGCAACAGCCTGAGTTTTAATATAAAACCAATCAGCATAAAAAACATCTGCCAAGACTCCCAGCCAAACCAGAGCATTCACCACAGGCACTCCCTGTACATGCTCTCTCTTTAGATGAAATCTCCCCAGGTTTCCAGTTCTCATAGGCTCCTGCTGAAAAAGCACAAACCACCTGCCCTTCCAACCCCAACTCCAGCCTCAACAGCCCATTTTTTCTTTCTCCTCACATGACCAAATTAAAAAAACATAACAAACAGCCCAACCAGTTCATTCTCTCTTTAGCACCAGCTGGAGAGGTCAGAGTTTGATAAAGGCAAATCTCAAAGTGCCCTGATGGGACCCAGCTCTGTGGGAGAGTCAGAGGTACAGACAGAGCCAAATTATTCCTCCTGAAAATTCCAGTAGGAAATAATATAAAATAAAAACCAAAACCAAAGCCAGCAGGTACCCCAAGTGAAAATGTGTCATCACTTACTGAAGAGAGAACAAGGAGCAGCACCACACTGGAATTCGCTGATCCACTTGTTCCATGTAAATTCTACAGCTGGAAGCAAAACCCAAATCCACCCCAGAGTCAGGAAGAATAATGAGGAGAAAGAGAGCAGCTCTGGGGAGTTTTAGTCTGAATTTCTGTGGTTGAAGCAGCAGCCACAGCCAAATTCAAATTCCCACTCTCCACTGGACACATCCGTGGGAAGCAGCAGCACCTCAGCAGCCCCAGCAAAGAGGCACCAACTTTTCTGATGGGAAAAAAAAAAAAAAGCAACAAACCCATTTTTCTTCTTGTCTGGCTGATCAAAAGGGTCCAGTGAGACTGAATTTCTGGAATTAAATGTTTATTTAAATATGCAGATGACTTTGTTTCATTGCTACAAGGTCAATATTCGCTTTCAAATGGAAGCACTTTATTTGGTTGAATTCTGTCTCCAGAAATGAATGGGCAACACCAGAACCTTTTACATTGGCAATGAAATCACAACACTGAGATGCCACCGAGATCTCGAGATCAGTGCTCAAACACACATACACACACATATACAAATAAAAAAGTGCTCGACATCATCATGTTAAAATAGAATTTGGCTTCTTTAAGGTCTTCTGACATTTCAGGCAGGAAAACAGAAAAACCAAAGAACAATATGCATCAAACTAAATGAACTTCTGAAAAATACTCAGCGTTAAACACAACTTTGAGTATCAGTAAATATGTTTCTTCTCTATTTACAGGTGTTAAGAAAGGGCATTAGAGACTTTTGCTGGGGATCATGAAATTTCATAGGATGTACAGTCCACGCTGCTGGGCAAGATTAGTAAATCCAAGCAGAGTTTTTATAAACCAGTCACATATTTAGTTCTTCAGCGTTTGCCAAAGGTAAATTCTACAAAAATGATTCATTACCCTGAATAACAGCAGAGGAATAAATGTGTGCAGACCATGAGATATGACTGTCACTATTTCTTAAATAAGTTTTAAGATCCAGGCTTTTGGGAACTACTTGCCAAGTTTATAAAAACTCCATACATGGTCTTTCAATAAAACTTCAGGAATCAATCAGTCAGCTAAAGCTAATGCTCCTTCTACAGCACAATTTAGCAACACAGACATTGCAATTGTTCCAATGTTCCACAGAGGCTGACAATAATATACTGTCCACCCAGATTAAATATAGAAAAGCAAACTTTGATCTAATTTTTACATAGATGGCACAACAATAAGTGAAAATGAATTCTTAGCTGCTGATTCAACAGTGCATTGGACACGAGAATAAAAATAGTGCAGCTAAAAATATTTTAAGGATATTTTTGCACACCTGTTAATTATTCAACCCTTTAGATCCCCTGGCAGGCCGAGGCCACAAAGCCACAGGTGCCAACCATGGGGATCCCTCTTGATCTGAACAGCTCAGTGACCACAGCAGCAGCAGTGCTAAGGCAGTGATTTATGGATTCTGACCCTCCAGTGCTGCAGCAGAGCAACCCCAGCACTGGGGCTGCCTGTGCTCAGCACTTTTGGGTTGGGTTTAAATCACAAACCTTCTGCTGGTTGATGCTGGCAGCTCTTAAGCACCGTCCCACAACAGCTACAGGATGAACGGTAGCACCAAGGGACTTTGCAAAAATAAAAGTTGGCATCTTAAATGGAGAGAAAGGGACAGAATTATGAACACCACACATAACCCAGCTTAAAAATCACTTCATCCACCGTGGGGATGACCCAGGCCATCCCTAACACGGGGACTCTGAGATTCTGGGATGTGTTTTGATGTGCTGACCCTGCAGGACAGCCCAGCAGGCAGCAAAACAACACCCACCTGCCTGCAAACAAACCCTGAGAGGTTTCATTTTGGGGTCACTGCCCATAGTGGCTTCCATGTAAAATTTCTCAACTTGTGGGGATTGTACAGAATATGCTGGAGTTGGACCAGAGCCAGTAGATTCCCCCAAACAAGGTGTGGATCCATGAATAAATTTGGCCCTCAGGAGCTGTTTAGTGGCAACTGACTCTTGCAGGGCTCAAACACGTCCATGACTGTAAAACCCAAGCAATGGTAACAATTCAGGGGAAACCAAGTTAGAATTTAGAAGTTTGTAGAAGTTTAGAGAGGAAATTGACCCTTTGTTAGGCAGCTGAGGTCCAGATCATGTGATGTTTGCAGATATTGTAGCTCTCTCACCACTGTATGACAGGATAAAGTGCAGAATCACTTATCCTACTTCTGCTTCAAACCAAACCATGTGAAACAGGGTGGTCACAATTCCTGTCTGTCTGCTGGCTCCAGGTCCAGTCCATGACAAGATGGGAGAAGGAAACAGTGCGGTTTCTTGTTTTTTTTTTTTTTTTTTTTCTTTCCTCTTTTATTTATCTAAAAAAACTCCATTATTCCGACATGAACTGATGAGAACGCACAGGAGGTCATGCAAAAAGAGAAGGCAGGTCTGAAATGCTGAAAAACAAACCAACCAAAAGAAAACTGCAGAGAGATTAAACCACGAGCCACAAAATAACGTGACCCTGAGGAAGGTGGGCGCAGGCAAGGCAACAGGGCGAGCATGCAGGCTGAAACGAGAGCCAAACGGGGCCTGTGAGCAGCAGCAAGGGCTGCCAACCAAAATGCCACTGTCTGTGTCTGTGTGTGCCTGTGTGTGTGTGAGGAACAGCAGGGACACAGGAGGGGGCAGAGAGAACAAGCAGGAAAACAAGTACATACGTGAGCTCGAAGGGTTTCAGGAAACAGCAGGGTCAGAGGGATTTAATACTTGGAATGAGCATCAGCCTGGATTTGAAAAAAGAGAAATAAAGGCTGACAAGTATTAGTGACCTTTTGGGGAAGGCAGAGTGTTGAATAATGCACGGGGATCAGATTTAATATTGACAAATGGAGAGCCCAGTCCAGCTGCTGTAACACTGTTCCCAGGGGAGGTTTTCCACCTCCTTCCCACGAGAGGTTTGGCACTAAAGGCACCAGTGTGTGAAATGCTGATGGAGCAGTGTGTACATTCAGATGGACTGAGGGACAAGGGGACAGAAGACAGACCAGCACATGCTTGGGACTCTCTGGCTTCCCCCTGCATCCAAGGGCAGCCAGCAGTTCTCCGACAGAAGTTGGGAGGGATTGGGTTGGGAGAAGTGTGTGCAGTGTTTGACAGAGGGGCTGTGCCAGCCTGGCAGAAGAGTGGGAGAGGCTGATAAGGAAATCTGAGCCACAAGTAGCATGCCATGGAAAAGAGCAAGCATCTGAATGGGACTGGGATGGAATTTAGCTCTGAATTTTTCAAGTGGGAACTCCAGACAAGACTGGGAGTCTGGCTTTCCATGGGTGTGTTTTAACTGCCTGCAGGGTAAACAGACCATTTTGTTTCTCCTTCTGTGACAAGCTCGCCCCGAGGTTCTTGCACCAGCACAAACACCTTTAGGAATCTAAAACATAAGAAAGACAAAAAGAAAGAGACTGGATTAGAAAGAGGCTGGGGAAAATGGGGTCCCTTAAGAGCAGCTCTGCCTGCAGGAGGTTAAAGGAAATAAAGCAATGAAGCATCTACTGGGTTACAGGGCTTGAGGAAGGCTCCTGACTCAGACAGCAGCCCTTCACCCTCAGCCCTCCCCTCCAGCCTGGGATGAGCATCACTGGGATTCTGCTCTGCTCTGGGAGTAAAGCACAGGAGCAGGACCCTGCCTGCACCTGCTTTGTGCCACTGAGAAAACAAACAGCTTCTTCATTTTCTGTCTGCAAAGCAGCACTGCATCTGTCCAAGTGACAGCTCCAGAGACCATCAATGACACTGAACAAGATCAGGAAATTAAATCAAATAATTTGCAGAGGAATCCAGAGCTTTCCTTTCCACCACAGGCTGCAGAGGCCTTTCCTTCTCAGGGGAAGCCAGGAATATGCAGGGCAGTGAAGCAGCCTGAGCCTCCAAACCCCTCCTCTGTCCATCCCTGTTCCCACAGTCTGGGGGCTGAGGACAAGTTTCTCCTTTGGCCAAGTGAAGCTGCAATCCAGGAGCGTGGTTTGGCCCAAACTGCTGTATCCAAGGGAATACAGGAGGAGTCCAAACTTCCCTTGCATTTCAGACACCAGGGGAACCTTCTCACCTCCTTTGCACCCACTTCCATCAAATCCTTCCAAATGACAGCACAAAGAAGTCTTCAGAGAGCCACAATAAAATATTTTTCTTGAGAAGAATTGCATTTGTGCTTGGTGTGGGAAGCAGCTCTGGGCCATTTGCTGTCCCTCAGAAAAGTTAAATGCCACTATTTTTTGCCACTAATTATTGCCATCTACTAATAACTGCCATTAAAAAGACTCAAAAACCAAAACCTCACAGGAATGAGAAAATATAATGTTTATTAGAAGAAGACACCATGGTACATCAAGCTATAAAGAGATTCCTGACAGATGATGATTCTTTAAAAAATAAGAATAGAAACAAGACAACCACACTGGCCAGATTGAACAAACCTTAACACACAACAGCAGTTCCTATGCAAGTCCAGGTGCAGGCAGCTGAGTAACCAAAAACACTTAACATCAGAGGGACTGAGGAGTTACCAAAACAGCTGGGTTAAGCAGAAGAACAGCCTATAAAACCATTTATATTTATACACATATAAAAGGATAAAAACAATTCAAATTCAAGTAACTTTAGTCTTTAAGTTATGTTATATACAATTTTTTTTTATACTGGGAGAACTAAGGGCACGTATTTAACAAAAGGATTTTCAAAAGCCACAGTCCAGTTTATAATTACCAATTCCTAAATAATTTGGCAAGCATTAAATAATCAGATATATCCTAGATAAAAAGTGCATCAGCGTGGTTAACTTTTACCTATTTATTTATATAAGTTCAAGGCTCTGCCTGATGGTTACAGCAAAGAGCAGAGCTGCAGCACTGGGAACCCCAGAGCTGCCCATTAGGAATTACTGATATCACCAGAGGTGAGGGGGAACAGACCCACAGTGGCAAAGGAGCCAAAATCCTCATCAGCCCACAGCTCCAAAGTAGTTTTGATCAAGAATTTTAACCTCCCAAGCCAGCCTGTCCTCCTGCATGTCACCCAAACAAACCTCCAGGCTTGCTGCTGGGAGGGAAGGTGGCGTTTCTGTTGGGTGCAATGCAGGGTTTGGACAGAGCTGGGTGCTCCACGCAGGTTTTTTTTTTGTGCCACACGATTTCACACCATCCCTCAGTGAAAGACAGCTTTGTTCCCAAGCAGATGAGGAGGTACCACAGTCAGTAACACAGAGTGCTCAGTCTCGAGCTGAAAGGCCCAACCAGTTCTGTGTTTGGGAGTTCTCAGCACCATACACCCCACAGGGACAGAAAAGCCCTGCAAGATGCTACACCCAGGTGTGCACAGAACAGATTCCTGCACGAATGCCAACGGGAGCAGAGCCTGCAGCTCTCATTCCTATTGAGGACAGCAATGCTGCTTGCACTAAATGGACACGGTCGGGGCAGCACCTTCCTCAGCAGTGACATTGCAGAGCCAACCTGGCACCTAACAAAGTCTTTCAGTGATGGAGATGTGACATGTGCATTCATCTCTTCTAAAGAAAACCTTCTCAAATAGAGCTCTTAAAACAACCGTAGCAGCAAACCAGGAGAATAAAGGGTGGACAGGCCTATGCAAACCTACTCAGAGATTTTCTGAAGTGGTTTGTGCACATCTGGAAAAAAAAAAAGGCAAAACAAGATAGACATTACTGTTCTTTTTGTGACAGGGTTTGCCAACACCCTCTGACCAGAGGCACCCCTGTAAATGTCACCAGGAGCCCTCACACAGGGACTGGCAGGGCACAGACCCAGCCTGGCTCCTCCAAGACACCTGCAGCACACAACTTACCTGTCCTGCTCAGCTCAGTTCTGCAGCAGAGCCCTGACAGCAGAGGCCTCAGCTGAGTGAAAAAGCAGCTTTTCACAGAGCACTGAGCAGTGGCACTGAGCTGCCCCTGGCTCATGGCACAGACACAGCCTGGCCAGGCAGGTAAGGCTGAGCCAGGTGCTGGCTGGGACAGTCACAGAGGCTGCTGGGAGCTCCCACCCTTCTGCCACCAGCCTTTCGTGGTGCCAGCTGCTCAACCTTCTTTCCAAACACAGGGAAGGATCACTAAACTCTGCAGATGCTTTAGTATTTACAGTGTTATCTGCAGGAATGTCATCGCTTCCATTTCAAGGATTGAATCAAGTCACTTCCACCAATACCTTAAAAATCAATTTGCAGCTTGCAACAGAGTTCACCTTTTGCAGCATTTCCTCCAAATCTTTATGCTGCATTCTATGAAAAGTTTTCTTTTAGCTTTTCTTTTAAATCAGAGACTTAAGAAATAAAAGGTAAACATTATAGCTCCTGTACATTAGATATTCACAGATACATTTGATTTTGCTCCTGAAATCCAGCAGAATTAATGGAAAAACTTTAAATGATCTGAAAAACCTCCATTGAGGCTACAGAAATGGCTGCAGCTGTATCAGCCTTCACCCCCAGCACAGTTTGCATGTTTACTCTGATGGAAGGTGTCCCTGCCCATGCAGAGGCTTGGAATGAGAGGATCCCTTCCAATCCAAAGCAGTTTGTGATTCCATGATTTCCAATCCTTCAGCCTTGTTCTGGATATAAAGGAGAACAGATGATCCATGCTCCTCTTTCAAAGGTTAATAAAAACCAGCAGAGAGGGATGAACTTTTTGCACTCTTTTCATCTCAACTGACCGTGTATTCACCAACAGGAACATAAAACTACTGTATTATGGCAAAATAAAACAAGGCCCAGATTTTCACCTGCAGCAGACAAGGCACTGCACTGATTATCACCCAATCCAACACTGAACTGCTCAAATTCCAGTGCTGGTTTACAGACACAGTTCTGCTCCTCTCCTCCTGCTGCCCATAAACCATAATGAAAATGGTTCAGTTTGCTTTTGACTTGGATGAGGCTGCTTGTTTCACACCAAGAACTCTCAGGTCTAGGAAATGCAACAATAATCTGAAGGATTAAGTGACTGAATAAACACAAATTATTTAACAGTGGAGTTCTAACACGTCCTGATTTGAAACAGGGTTAAATCTTTTGATTTCTTGGTGTGTCCCATTACCAGGTGCTCAGCACTGGCATTCACTCCAGCCAGGTCTGCCCTGCAGCACTGCTTCCTTACACAACACATTTGGGAAGAATTAAAAGCAACAAACAGCAGCTTACAGAGTCCAAACTCTGAATGTCTCCATTGATCTCATGTGAGCAAAAGATTAAACTATTAGTTCTGGTAATCTGAAACAGCAAATACATCTGAAATGTAGCAAGGTGGGAAAGAACAGAGGAGCTTTCTTCATGTTTGACCCATTTATCAAGGACCACAGAGTGCTGTGTAGAGGGGTTTTGGTAAAACCTCTCCTTTCCCTTCCACACACACTGATCTAAATTACCACCAATTTTCAATCCAAAAAGTCCCCAGAATACAACAACTCTGAAAAGCTCCCACACAGACACAAACCAGCAGCCTAAACATTCCCTCTACAAAGTTCCACCGAGTGACTTTGGGACATGCAGTTGACTTGTGGATGTGTCTGAGATGCCACCTGGGTATCTGAGGAGAGCTGTATGATCCCAAAGGGCTTTGAGCTTCCTGCACTAAGCTGGGTGTGCAATGGCAGTGACAGATGAGCAAACACTGTCCAGGAAAGGCTGGATCTCCCCTCTGCTTTCACAGTCCCCCACACTACCCTTCTCTGAGCAAGAAAAGCACGTTTTGCAGTAGAACAAGCCATGATTAGTCCACGTACAGAATAATGCACTTGGTGGCATTGTACAGACTCTTAAAAGGCTCTATCTGCAACACAGAGCAGCTTCAGGGTTGGATTATCTCTGTGAAAGCAAATAAAACAATAATAATAGCATTAAATATAGGTCATAGCACCTTTGGCATTTTTGTCCAAATAGACTTCAACATAGGACGTGGGGACATAGCCCTCCTCATCTTCGTTCCTTCGGATCCGCGTCCACCCGTCACCTTTGTCTTCTTCTATTACATAGAGCATCTCTCCTTCTGCTACAGAGATTGTTCCTTCATTCTGACCTGAAATACACACCAACAGGGACTTCAGGCTGTGCTGCACAGCAGGAGTCAGTACCTCAGACCATGGGCAGACACAGCTTTTGGTGCATCAGTGGCAGCAAGAACAGGAGCTCGTGATTCTGGAGTCAGCAGTGAGTACACAAAGAACCAGACAAATGTGACCCTGACAGCAGAGTTTTGGCTCTTTCTCTTGCAGAGTTCCTGTGCAACATGAGACAAATCCCTGTCTTGGTGCCTTTCTACAGAATCACACCAGAGCCTCACTTGCCCTTGGCTATTTAAGGTTTAATGAAGGTTTCCCACTTGCCTTTACCATATGAACTTAAAAAAACCCCAGTCAGTGAAATGAGGGTAAAGTTTGAGTGATACCTTCAAATGTATAGAGGGCTTTACATGTCCCTATGGTGGGTAGTGGTTCTTCATCATCAAACTCATCGTCAAAGTCTGTTGCAGGTACTTTCATCTCAGTCTCCTGGCTTTGCTCTTCTGTGTAACTGCCATCGGGGCTGCTCAAGAGAGGAAGAACACAGCAACTATAGCAACCAACCTCAGCAGCAGAGAGAACCACTCTGTCACCCGGCTTGGGGCGAGGGGAGCAACTCCAGCTGGAGCAGCTCAGTGATTCCAGAGCTTGCTTGGAGCTGGCTGTGAGTACAGATGGGTGAGAACCCTCATTGTTACCATTAAAAGCTGTAAAAATGCACTGGGCTCACTTGCCTTGGCAGCAGTGAGTGAGGGGCTGGCACACAGCTCATCACAGCCAGGAACGCAGCTCTTGGAGCTGGGAAAGGGCAAGATCAGGCTGCAGAGCCTGGTGTGTGCCCTGCAGTGGCCCTGGTGGCAGTCCCAGACTGTACAGATACTGTACCTCTCACGGTCCTGGGCACAGCTGTTCACTCCTGAAGGGTTCTGGGCCTCGTAGACCCCGCTCTGGCGCCGGGGCTGCTCTGTCCGTGCCGGCAGCCGCCCCTCCACCTCCGCCAGCCAGCCCTGCCAGACACACAGACACACAGAGTTCACCCTGCTGGGACACCCCTGGCACCCAGGCTACAGAACAGAGACTGGTTTGTAAACATGTTCACATTCTCCTTTGAGTGGCAGCAGTCAGTTGTGCAAACTCTGGACTGTCTTGCTGAAAAATACACTTACTGAAAATGTAACTATTTTTTGGCACTGGGTGCTGGAAACACCCTGACAGTGAGAGATGCAGTTAACAGCCAGCAGGAGATGATGCTGCTCTAGTCACAATCAAGTAAAAAGATGTGTGGCTGCTTAGAGTAGTGTCAGTAACACCAGAAACTCAGCAGCTGCTGAATGCATGAGAACAAAAGCTGGGGAGAATGAAAGAGCCACTGATTTCAAATGGGTAGGGAAGCAATGGATAGTAAAACCACATCTGAAATTAATGGGCTGTATCTGTTTATGTTCAAAGCATAATGTAGAAAGGGAAGCTTTTTCTCAGCTGTCTAATCCTTCTCATGTAATTATAATGGGCTTCATATATTCCAAACACTCCCCTTCTGTTCTGGAGATTTTATATCACTAAGCAGCTTCCTGTTCATGGCAGACTATTCCTTAAAACATATTTCATCTGATGGCTTCTGTCTTGCTGTTAGTCTCTAAATGGTGCTTTGCATTTATGTCACTATGATTTTCCACAGACATCTGTAACATGATGCTTCAATTTATTTAATTAATTAATTCAGCATCTGAAGCCCTCTGGGCAGTCCAGAGAGCATTACATTTTGTCTTCACTTAGCACAATTAGTTTTCTGTGGCAAATTTAACTGTGGGCTGACAGCCACAGGAGATGAGGCATGTTTATGTGACACAAATCAGCTCAAAGACCCCAGTTACTGCAAAGGCTCACAGAGCCCTTGCCCACGCACACCAAAGTGCATCAACACATCTGGAAAAGCCAGGAAGGTCCTGCTCAGACCTGAGCTGCTTTTTACTGACATGTCTCTTCTCATACCTCGAATTTCTGGACTTCCAATCGCAGCTTTTCAATGTTCTGCCCAAGCTCTGCCAGCCTGTGGTCCACGCTCGCTGCGTCTCCCATCTGGGGGTTCTTGATGTACACATCTTTCATCTTTGTTAAGGCATCTCTGAGGGGCAAAACAGAAATAAAACACATTTAGTGCAGCTGGGGGTAAATGCCTTTAATGATAAACTGTCTCTTCTTCACCCTGAGGTTCAACCTAAGCTGTTACAAAGGGAACTGAGAATACCCACATGGGGCTTTTGCCCCATATAGAACCAGCCATTAAAAAAGAACAGTAAAATAATTTGCCAGCAGAGAATTTACACTGTCAGAGATGAAAAACAGTGAGTTACCTACAATGTGAGAAGATACTTGATATTGATTTTTAGCCTGACATGGTTTTTTATGTAGTACAACAGTATCTACTTGCTGCCCTGGGGAAAACAATAACAATAATAAATCTCACAGCCATTGCAATCTATGACAGCTCCAACTTTCTAGATTAATATCTTCCTGGTTTTCAGAGCATAGAGAAATAGTTGAATCATGATTGTCCATCATGGGCTGACCTCCAGTTGAGAAACAGGGACAAAGATGTATCAATAACAGAAAGGGAGTGCAAACCAGAAATTCTCACCCTGCCTGTTACAGCTTGTCTTTAGCAACCCAAATAATCTGAAAGACATTTATTTGTTTCACACTGCTCAAAAAGAGCTGGCTCCAGATGGTTTGTGTTTGTCACACCACAGGGACAGAAGGACTGGAGGCTACAAAATGTGACCCCGTGTCCGGCTGAGTCCCAGGGCAGCTCCACTCAGCTGCTGATGGACATTTCAGAGCTGAAAATGGAATTATGGGCTGGTTTTAGGCATGACTATTCAGATTTTCTCCAGGCATTAGCTGGTGGGAGAGAGGTTAATGAGAGTCCCACGACTCAAGTTAACACTCTTTATACTTTAGAGTTTCCCACCAAACTCCTGACAATTGCAATCCTGTGCCTTTGCCCTGTGTGTATGGAAACTGGGAAAAAGTGTGGGTGGCAAGGAAGTGGGACTGCTCTGTGCCTGAAGCCTTAAGGGACAATGTTGCAAACATATGAGTCACAATTATTACTGTTTGTTTAACTCTTATTTAACTGCTGGTGCTATTTTTTCCACCATAAACTGTCTTTATTTAAACTTCACTCTGCTGTGATTCCATATCTGATTTTAATGTTGGGTTACCTCAAAATCAATACAGAGCAGAAGGAAAAACCTGCACAGAGGCAAACCTAAGTTACCACAGAGGAAATAAACAAAGCAATGAGAAATCATAAAACCACGTGCCATTTTCCTTTCTAATCCATGATATTAAATATAAAGGAGAAAATTTGGGTTAGTAGGCAAAATAAACAGGTTCTTGTCAGCAAGCTGACACAAAATGTAGGCACATGTGTACAAATGCAAAGCAGTATTTAGGGACAGACCAGTCCTGAAATCCTTCAGGGAAGAAAAGTTCTGTGTCTCACAAACAAAACACGCTGAGTCTTCAATGCAACTGCAGAATGTGAACAAACACAAAGCACAAATACAGGCTGCCAGAATCAGTTAAAAGTGTGGCTAAAATAGCCTTATTCTCAACCAGAGTGATAAATGCAGCCTTGTAGAAAAAGCATCCACAGAAGCACAGGGGTCATTATCTTCCTGCTTCCAGGAAATCTGAGCTACAGATCAGAGAGACTTTGGATGATGCCATCACCTCATGACAGCCTCCCCTGTTGGGATCTACCCATGCCCACCACACACAGGGGCTCTGCTCAGTGCAATTTCACTTTTTATTAAAGAGGTTTGGCTCACCTTTGATCCATCTCTTTCTGAATGTCCCTGTTTAGTTCATCAACCTTTTGCTGAAGCTTCTTTCTTCTTTGCTCAGGTGGGAGATTGCTGAAGTCTTCTGGGCCTGCTCCCTGCACAGAGTGGAATGGAGGGTGGGGGGGGGGGGGAAAGGAAAAAAAAATTAATAATCAGAGTCTGAAAAAATCCTTTGGGCTTACATTTTGAAAACAGCTCACCAAGACCTGTGCAGAATCACAGTGGTCTGAAGCATTGTTCTCATTTGTACTGTGTTATCAGTCCCTGCATGGTGAGGAATCTGGATGCCCTCAAAATGATCCCAGGACCACATCCTGCTTCCCTAACAGTGGCTAATGGAAGATCAACAGGAGAATTCCAGAATTCAACAGCAAAGCTGAGAAATCATTTTTATCTACAGTTTTATCACCAGATTTTTTTTTTTACAGAGTTCCCTTCTCATGGAAAGCTGATCCTTCCTGCCTTCTTTCACTCTGCTACAAACAGCATTCCCCTAAAAGCAGCTCCTGGCTTTTATTCCTCTGTCACAGTTGCACTTCTCCTGTGCACTGCTGAGTGCTGGTCCAACACAAGTTAATTTATGTCAGGGCTCTCCTGAACACACCAAGCTAACAGAAGCATTCCCCGCTGGATTCTGCAATTTCAAAAACATGCTGCTTACTTTCCAGGGTCCACATTCCACGCCAAAGCCTCTCAGTTTTTCCTCTCTCACTTGTACTCACATAAAAACCAGAAGTTATATCAAAGCCATGCAATCAATCAGTTTGAAATCATAATCAAAGGGGAAAAAAAAAAATGAAGACCACAGTGGTTACCTTTGTGTGATTCTGCTTGAAAAGCCCTTTTCTGCCTTCTGCTATGTCTCCTCTTGATTGCCTCAATTTGATATAGCAGATAGGTGACACACAAAATACATCCACACTCTTTTCTTCACAGTAACTCCTATTTTTGTCTTGCCAGAAGGCAATGGGGGCAGATTGGGTGGGCCACACTGAGCACACATCAATACTCATTAGTTGCACCATCAGGGAGTGGAGTTCTTGTGCACAAACCTGAATTTGGGCAGGTTTTGCTTGTTTTGGTTTCTGCTCATTCCCTGTCCCGTTTCCAAGGGGGAATTATGGGAGAAAGAAAGGCAAAAAGTAACCAAATCCAGTGGTCCATCAGCTTACTGAGAGCTTGTGAGCAGAGCTGGGCCATTGCTAGAACACTGAATTTCTCCGTGGGGAGAGTGATTTAGAGGAGACACTGGCACAAAAGCTGCTCATGAGACCCTTGGCTCTGTACTGAACGTGCTGGGACACTGGGACTTTCTCCTGCAGCTGCAGAACAAGCTGTTCAAAACCAAAGTGTGGGGGTGTCAGAGGGCTGGAGGACAACACCAGCCAGGTCACCTTCTCCTCTGGACTGGCCATTGCAAAGTCACAGAGCAGGCCTGAGGAAACTGCTGCTGCATTGACTGTCAGTCAAAATTGGCATGTGCTTCTAGTTAAGCCTTGATCATCTGCGCAATAATACACTCAAAATTCCATTTGTGAGACAATGAGAAAGCAAATTTAAGGTAAGTGATTAACAAAGTTATGCTGGTTCTGAAGCTTTACCCACATGGAATCCTAACAGTGGTTACATTACTTGTTGTGCCTGGTAGATGAGAGGTCTGATTTCATTTATTCTTTAATGTTTAAATTTTGCTTGACAGCAGCTCCCACATCACAACAGACATGAGAGTGATTCAATCTATTTTATGGATAATCTACACTAAAGCCACACTCATCTTTTTAAGGCAAAGCATCTGGAGGCAGCTTTGTAAACAAACAAGCACTTAAAGGAAAGTCTAAAAACATATTTTGACATATCCTCCTCAATTCTAAGCAGAAGAGACAGGCTTGAAAATATCCCCAGCTGCACATTACTAGAATGCAACAGATAGAGTGAAATTTGAAAAAGCATCCTTTTGGTGTCTGGTTTTTGATTATTCAGCTTCATTCAGGAGTTTTGAGCTGGACTAAATCCAGCAGGTTTGTTCACAATGCTTCAGACCAAAGCACCTAAGGCTGGGAGGTGACTTCACCCCACCCTTAGTCCGTGCTCAGGAGTTTCCTGTCAGAAACTGAAGCCCCTGAGCTGAAGTTTCCAAAAAGAAGAGTCAAGGAGCAGTTTTTGCACATGCTGGGCACATTTCATGCTCAAGCACAAACACACCTGGGCTGCCTCTCAGGCTGGGGACAGTGCCTACGTTTTTAGAAATGCTGCAGCAGTGAGGTGAGGGGAAAGCTGTGCTATTTCTGATGTGCTGCTCACAAGGTCTCCTTGCAGAAAGATATTGAGATTTAGGATTTAAATTGTCCCCAGATGAAGGACTGTGAAAACAGAGGCTGTGTTAGGACCAGTTTCTGGGCTGAAGCTACCTGTGAGAAGAGCATGAGCTGTTTCAGCCCCAGTTTTGGCTCTTGCATAGTGAGGATCCAAGAGGAGATTACAAAAAGCTGCTTTTCTCCATCTGAGGTGAAAATGGGTCTCAGCTCTCCCTGCACATCTTTCCAATTTCTGCAATTTCAGGCCAGCCCTTTTTGGAGGACTTATTCCTACATACAAAGGCTTAACTCAGCTACACAGCACACAAGCACTGTGACCAAGAAAATGAGTGGGAATGCAGTATAAATGCATTGAACTCCCAGGACAGTGGCTTGGCAACAGCCAAATGAAGGTTTGCAAGTATTCCAGGCACTGCCATCATTCCTCAGACCTGCCACAGGTCTTCAGTGAGAAGCACCCTTGCTAAAGGAGTCCAAGAAAGTCACTGTGCTCCAGAGCAGCAGCAGGACCCAAATCTGCCAGATCTGCTCCAGGCAGCTCTAGTGGCCCTTGTGTTGCTCTGGCTGAGCTGCCATGAGCAGGAGAGGCCCACAATGATGTGTCCAAGCACAAGATAGGTGTACAATCACAGAATGGTTTGTGTTGGAAGGGATCTCAAAGCTCATCTTGCTCCACCCCCTGCCATGGGCAGGGACATCTCCCACTGTCCCAGGCTGCTCCAAGCCCCGTCCAGCCTGGCCTTGGACACTTCCAGGGATCCAGGGGCAGCCACAGCTTCTCTGGACACCCTGTACCAGAGCCTCATCATCCTCACAAGGAAGGGAAAGAGCACCCAAAGGCACGAACTGCTGAGGAATAAGAGAACTTGGGAGCTAACACAGTTTAGGTGCCCCTGTGGATCCTCTGAGACCCCAAAATGCCATCACTGGCTGTGGCTCACGTGTTTGCACAGGGTGGGGCAGCAAACCAGGCACATTCTCCTGGTGAGGGGCTCTCCAGGGCCAAAGGAATGCAGAGAAGCAGTGAGGGACACAGCAAGGTGTGGAGTGTCTCAACCAAACAGTGCCTTGTGCACGGAGTTCAGCACGTGATTTGCTTTCCCAGGTCTGTTCACCCCTTCCCTCTCCAGCTCAGTAACATCTTTATCTTACCACAGGTTCAAGCAACCTTCCCAGCTGCATCCAAGATGGAATTTAGGATTCACACGTAAATGCATATGTCTCAATTTGCAGATTCAAATCAGATTGAGTTAACCTTGTTGGTTAAGGTTTACAGAATTTTAATTAATGTCATTATTGGTTATTCTGAAGGACTACATAGGGCTGTAAAATGTAGGTGATAATGATGCAGATTTCCAGTAACATTGGACATGGAAAGCAAACTTTGCAGCTGCTTTACACAGAAAGACATGCATGGCTCTCTGGAAAAAGTCCAGCAAGCACAGAGACCTTTATTTTAATTTTTTCCCCTTCTTTCAATGTTTTAATGTATACTTATACAGTAGCAGAATTACTTGATACTGTTTTTCTACATTTTCATAGCCCTAGATTATAAAAGTGAAAACTAAACTATGTATTAGAGTTAATTTTTTAGCAGCTTATTAGAAGACTGAATTCTGATCACCTCTATTAGACTCCAGACCTGTGTATTCAGATTTATCTGATAAATGTCAAAAAAAGCAAACACAAAGAAGAAACAAATTTAACAGTTAATTTCAGTGTCATGTCACATGTGGCACAGTGCACATTAAAACACACACAGGAAATTGTGATTAAAACACAGGACAGGCATGCTGTAAATGTGCTTACCAGCTTGAGAGAAAGCTTCATGTAAAATTGGAGAGATATAGGGTAGGGGGGGAGAGAGAGAAAAAACAACAGTGCATCAGTAGAAGAGGAACTTTTTCAGGCTGATGTTACAATAAAATGACACAATCCCCTTGCTGTAGGAAGGCAAAATGGGTCACACTAACAGATCTGTGCAAAAGTTCACAAGATGGGCTTGGGCAGCTGCCGTGACCTGGCCAGAAACAGGAATGGAATGGGAAGTGCTGGACCTGGGCAGAGGTGGAATCAGAGCTGGACTGACTGACAGCAGCTACACAACAACTCTCGGAGATCTCATCACAGCAACAGCACTGAGGTGGGAAAAACTCACAGCTTGCAAATGTATGGGCATCACTTTAGATCAAAAATGAGCTGAAATGCATCAGCTGCTTCATGGAAGGGCTTTGGGGGGATAAGCCCTGAGCCAAACCTCCCTGGAGAGGTGAGGAGTGGCTCCAGCAGCACCCAGCACCACGGGACCTCCAGGGAATGCCTGGTTTTCTGGCTACAGCCAAAGGACAACACCCCTGGACTGTCCCTATGGACTGCAGAGTGCTGCCCAGGCAGGCACTGAAAGCCATTTCACATTCTTGAACAATTCAGAAACAAATACTCAGACTCAAACGTACTTTGGCCATGGCCAGACAAGGCCAGGCCCAAGGAGGAGGAAAAAAATATCTATTCTCTTGACACCAAATTGGTTCTATGACAGCATGGTAAGACATTATTCAACCTCCTTAAATGATATACATGATCTAATTCTTCAGAAGTTACCACATTTCCTGGGACAGAGCCCAAACATTATCTTTGAGTTACTCTGGGAAAGCAAGACTGAAAGCAGTGAGTGCCCATGGAGCTGAACCTCTGCCCTGCCTCACCTGCACTCACAGCCCTGGGCAGCTGCCCCAGAAACTCCCAGGTGAACAACTGAGCCTGGGCACCCAACAACCACAATTCCCAAAGCCTCTTCCAGCATTGAAAAACAACAAAACAGCTGCAGTTGAGAAGGATTTCCAAGAGATAGGGGGACTGCCAGTGCTCAGCTCTGTGCCAAGCACGAGTGAGCTGCTGCTCGAGATCTAAAGCCAGACAGAAAGGGAGAAGCCAAACTCCACCCAGCCTCCTCCTCCTCCTCCTCCAGCAATAGGCACTGAGCTGTCCCTGCCAGCTCTGGGGGACACTTGTGAAATGCTCAAACTACCCAACAAATTTGAGGTGCATAAAGGCACACGCTCTGTGTTAACAACAGCTGAAAGGTAAAAGCTTTTGGAAAATGCCTCTCTCCAGGCAAGGATTTGTGCTGCCAAACTTGGGATCCTCTTTCCATTCAAGTTCTCTGTCACTACCAACAGCTCCTGGGAATGATGTTCTCAAACGGATGCTCCATTTTTAGCAAAAACACAGCTCATTAGAATTGGATTTAAAATAAAGGCTCCACACCTCTTGTGGGCAGCTGATTTAAGAAATAAACTTTTTTTTTTCCCCCCAAAATACCAATTCCCATTATTACCAGGATTTTTACACATGCCAGCCATTCAAGGAAAATAAATGGTCTTGAAATAACAGTGAAATGCTGCATGTGAACTGATCACTCAGTGACCAGGCAGCAGTGACACTTCCCTCTGCAGTCCAGTCCATTAGGGAACAAACACATGATAACAATCACAGTGCCATGAAGAAATTCACCCTCTGAGCTAAAGAGGCCATTAAAAAAAAAATAAAGCAAACAAAACCAATCCATTGGGGAGAGAGCAATCAGAGAAGGAGAAAGAATGGTCTGAAGAAATTCAGCGAAGGCAGCTTGTGTTTGCATCATTGCTTTAGCACTCCTGTGAACTTTAGCATAGACATGATCAGCACAAATTGAGATTCTTGTACATAGATACAGACAAGACTCATGGTGCAGAATAAATATTTACCTATGAAGCACTCTAGAAAGGCACAAATGTATGCTACATGCGCTAGTGGCTAAACACTACTCACTCTAAAGGCACTAAACACTGCGGAGAATCATCTGCATCAAGGCTATTCTTTTGCTGCAAATACAGCAAATTTGAGAGGGATTACAGACACTGTATGCCCAATTCTTATGCTGTTAAAGTATGACAAAAATAGAGATCTTATTAATAGCATTTCCAAATAGTACATCAGGGATTGTTATAACCAGTATAAATAAAGCAGTTCATAGGCTGGAAACAATGAAATGCTGAAATAAGTCATATTCACAGTTTTCCATTTCTGAAATTTATTGGTGATTTTACGTGACAGTGATTCAGTTTCTATAAACAAATCTAAGCAGATTGAAAATAAATCTGCATTAAACACTACATAACTACTTTTGCCCATTGTGTTGGGTTTTCACAGCTAGAAACTTGCTCTCAGCTCCTGGGAGAACAAAGGCATTTTCCCCCCGAATGATCAAATAAGTTACATTTCCTTGAAATGAGCAAATGCGTTTCAAGCTGTCAATTTAAACCAAGCCTAGCTTAGTCTTGCAGGGAAAAAAATGAAGAGTCTAAGAGCCACAAGCTTCAATAACACATGAGAGAGCATGAAAGCCAGCAGGTCCATGTGTTATTGGACAGTCACGGCCACTAACCTCACTTACACAAAACAGGGTTGAAATAAATCACTGGACTTCAAACAACCAAGAGATAATTTTCTTTCTTTTTTTTTTTCTCTAGTGGCCTTGTAGCAATCTCCCCATACTCTGCTTTATCCAAGTACCAGATTTAGAGGTCACATATCTTGATTCCATGAACTATCATCATTACAGACAGTTCACAGAAGCTTCCAAAGGCTCTAGGGAATGCTCCACAACCAAGGCACAGAATTCCTGTCCATCAGGGCTCGTGATGCTCAAGACTGCATTCATTAAATAATTTAGAATAAACATGCAGAACCTGTTTGCAACACGTTGAGTTTCACAGGTCCAGCCACTTTCATTGTGCCAATTTCAGCATTTCCAGGACTAGCAGACATTATCTTTCCTGCACATCACACCATAAGCTGCCACTTGCCTCCCACCAAATTTTCTTTGGCTCTTTGCCTAAGCACATTCCCACAGCACACTCGGGCCGGCGTTGTAAGTGGGGTTAGCGACTGTGTAGCAACAGTATGGGCTGGTCACACCATACTCAGACTTACAACATATTCCCTAGCCTCAACGGCACACGTGGGTGTCCCTAAAGTCCTCTTCATGAGTTCTTTGTGAATATACAAAGACTGTGTCTGCTGGTGAGTCAGCAAGAGAAAACACACATTGGTTACACCGGGGACGAGCGCGGCACCTCTGCGTTCGCTGCTTCTACAGCAAAAGACAGCTTGGTGTTTAACCTCCCTCAAAGTGCACAGTGGGGACCAGGTGAATATTAACAGTTCAGCATGCTCAGAGAGATCAAAAAACATGGTATTTTTAAATGCTTGTTTAAATACCAAGGTCAGAAAACATCTCTCTCAGCGCTAGAACAAACTGTGGCTTTAATGACCCCACCCACCGAAAAGTCCCGGTCTTGGCACAGAGAGAGAGACACATTAGAACAACGAATATTCCCAGGGCAGGGAACAGAGCAGGTTGGAGAGGGGTGGTTTGCTTGCTGTCTCTGTATGCTCACAGAACAGCAAAGAACTGATCAGTGGGGCAGACTCAGAGCTCGGTGTGGAGGGACAGGAGTGTCAGAGGAGACGGGTGGGGAGGGACAGCAGCAACGGGTGCAATGGAAATAAAATCACATTGTAATGCAGTCAACAACTTCCACTAAAAAGGAAACCACAAAATTCCCTCTGTGTGCTTTGTGGAGCTTGGATACTGGCAGTAATGTCTGCCCCAGCTCCCAGAACACCCTCCCTGCTCAGGCACTTCCCAGGGTAAGGGAGGAGAGCCGAGTGCACACAGAGCACAGGGAGTCATTCAAAGGTGTAAGTTCTACCCCTGGATGTTGTTAGTTTGAAGGAATTGCTCTTTTTAAAAAAGGTGCTGATGTTAACTGCCACTGCAGCAATAAAACAAAAGAACACAAAATTAGTACCAACCAGCAGAATACCGAGTTTCCTTTGTCCTCAAAATGGAATTAGAAAAAGCAGAGCAAGCATAAATGAAATTATAAGTTATGTAACTGGTTCCTCATTCTTTGTGCTCTTCTGGCTTTAACTTCCCTAAAGAGATGAAGTTGATTTGAAGCGTTACACTAATTTCATTGTGTCTTTTTAAGCAGCTACTAGAAAATCACAAAAAAATGTATGAGAGTTTTTTCCCCTTCACCTAATTCTGATCCATAAGAAGTGTTCTAACAGTTTTATGGTATTCTCTATAATGGACATTTCTGCTGCTGGGGTTAGAAGAAAAAAGCTTTGAGGAAAATACAAAAATGTGATTAGAAAACCATAGACACTGACAAGAGTCAGCACCTAAATATTTAAAATTTTTTTTAACAGACTAGGATTTCATATTGGCAGTGCTCACTGATACTGGTATTGGTGCCTCCACATTAACTTTGCATCTGTTGCAAATTGTTCAGGCATCTGGCTCCCTCCATGAAAACAAGATTCACTGGATTTTTGGTTTGGAAGCAAAATTAAAACCAGGCTGGGCACAGGATATATCATAGCTAATTATATAATTTGTTTTAACAGTCACCAGCGATTTTGCCAAATGCAACATAAGATGCTAAACCAAAATTTTAAAAGGAAATTGCTAAAACACACTGCCTCTCCAGACATGATCTGATCTCACAGATTTCATGGAGGAGCTGTATGGGAATCCATTCACGTGTTATGTTTCAAGGATCAATTACAATGTGCAATTCCTGCTGCTGGAATTTATCCTGCTACAGTCTCAGGACTTGCTAGTGTCAAAGAGCTTCTTTTCTTTCCCTTATTCCTTAAGAAAGTGCAAAAAAGGAGTGTGATCCCATCTCTTCTGAAGTAAACTTTTTTCCCTGGCTGTGAAGGAATTGAGAGCTCAGGTTATCAAGAAATCCAGGAAGCACCTGCTTGGCAATTTGGCTGAACACTCTAAAATAAGACTTAAAGAGCCTTGTGGGCACCTTCACTGAAGGTGTCTGGAGTGGAATTCTGCCAAGGAACAAACCCAGCAGTGCAGAGCAAATGAAACGATCCAAACTCCTGCTACACTGTGCTGCCCTGCTGCTCCCTGCATGACCTTCCAAAAAGTTGCTTCCCTGAGGTACAGATCAAATGTTCTGTGCAGAGGAGAGTTCCACCCTACACCCTCCTCAATCCCCTGGTAACATCACAATCCAGTGTTCCTGACAGTAATGCTCGTGCTCCTGAGCAAAATTAAGATGGTTTTGGATTTTACAGGGGAATGGTAAAGAACTGAGTAAAGGAAATCTTACTAAACAAGGTTAAAGCAGAATTAACAGGATTGTCTAGCTGTACTTCATATAATAGGGGTCATATCAACTGAAACAAAAACCAAACACTCATTTTTCACCTGATAAATTTAAAAGGATTTGTGGGTGGTTCTTGATTTCCTTTCTGCCTGGTTAGAATGACTTTATTTTTGAAGGTCATATAGCACGTTGATGTTCTCTTAGTCTGACCATTTGTAAAATACAGATCACCAAGGACCTATGAAATGTGAATTGGATCAGTCTTCAAATAAGACAGAGAAAACTGCCAGAGGTTTGCAGCCTCTCCTCTTCCTCCATATCTCTGGATGATCCAAGGGGCCTGAATTCATCCCTCTGGGATTAGAGATGATGATCTGAACGCTGGACTCCAAATCCTCAGGATGAGTCAGGCAGGAAAAGTATTTACATACAAACACCCTGGTAGCTGACAGGGGAAGGAAATGAAATAGCAAAAGAACACAGTGAAAGGTTTAAATGAAGATGTAGCAACAGCCCTTCCTTGCACATTCTCAATGAAAGTGTCAGCAAAAGTCTGAGGCATTCCAGAGAAGACTACAGGACATTGTTCTCATTACTTCACCTTTCACACACAGCACTTAAAACAATGTGGCATGCAGAATTTTTAAGCTGTGCCTGGATTTCTTAGATAGTTTATAGATAAAATAATGGCCTTTCTTCAGGAAATATTAAAAGCAATTAGTTAAAACTGCTTATATGGCCATGTAATCACTCAACGGGGATTTGTGCATTTGAAATACAAACTGGTGAAGTGCCCATGGAACTACAAACCAGTGTTTTTAAATCAAGTAGGAAACACTCAGCACTATTTCCAACATTCTGATCTCTGAATGGCACTATGGAGCATTAGACTGCAGCACAACCTCTGACCTCCAGCAGTGCCTTCACCCCAAAAGTGACCCAGCACTGCCCAGGACAAGGAGGACTCACTCCAGGTGCCAGCACCCAGCACATCCTCAGCTCTGCTGCTGCACAAGCAGAGCTGAAAGTCTGCCTCCACCTGGAAAAACCACTGAGAAAAGATGCTCTGAGCCAAATTGCAACTGAGGAAAGGAGAGAAATGTACAGAACCTGCCTTTGGACAGGTTAGAAACTTCCCACTTCCTCAATGAAACAGGGATGGGAAGAAACGGGATTTTTTGTATTCTGAGTATCCCATTAAATGGCAATTTCCTAGCGAAGAACTGAAACTGTTTAAAACATCTTTATTTTTAACTGCTCTGTCTGTAACCAGACGAGACAGTGCATTGTTTACAGCACTGTTCTCAGTTCTTTGTAACCAACCACTGAAGTTCCCCATGGAAATCATCTCTGCTTTTATACAGCTCCAATCCTCAAGTCCTAAATGAGTGCCTGGAGCAGAATTTGGGCTTTTTAAAGTAGTCACTTCCTCACTGTTACTGTCTGCTCTAAAAAACATTTTAAATACTGAACACTTTTGTCTCCTTCCTGTAATTTTTACAGGAGAAAATAATTCTTAGGACCTTCACCTAGGAGGCAAAGCCATGCTGTGCCAGCAATTTTTCAATACAACCATGCCATGCTTGAGTTTCTGGGAAGATAAACTCTTATTTTGGTTTGAAAAATGGAAAATTTTATCTCAGGGACCTGACATTTTATTTACTGCTTATGAAGACCACCAATGAGAGGATTCAACCCCACACAAACACTCCAGCATTGTTTTATGAATATAACTACAGCTGCTGTCAGCAACAGGAACAGCAGCTGACCTGGAAAACCTCAGGACATATTTCCTTCTTTATCTGCAGCAATGGAGACAGCAATGGAGCAGCTTGGAACAGCATGGATGTGTCACAAAGTGCTGGTCCAGTGTGACCTAAACCCAGGTGAATCCCCAAATCAGCCATGGAGGATTTCAGCATTAACACACTGCACAGCAGCTGCTGGCAGGGGAATCCCAAATCCTGCTCCCTCAGAAGATCTCCTCTGCCATTTGGAGCTTGCACACTGCACTGCCAAAACTTTTACAGGCACATAATTTGAAACTGTGCATTGTGGTGCTGGGAATTGTGTCCCAGTGTCCCCTGACCTGGCAGCCCTGGTTTAAAGCACACATGGGCCATGGAAATGACTTGGTTACCAGCCAGAATCAGTTCACCTTCCTCATCTCACCAGTTTCTTATCTCAAGACTCAGAGTTTCTACACAAATGAACACTGGAGCACCTGCACCACGAGCTGAGCCCGAGTGACTGGAACAGAAATTCCCCCTGCTCCAGCAGTGAGAATGTCACCTCATTCCAGGGAAATACCTGAACTTCTACCACTTGAAATCACAACAATTATTTTCTAGAATCCCTCCTAATTTACTCTTCTCCTTCTGACACAAACATTGAGCTGAACCCACCCTGCAGAGGGAAAAACTAATGACTTTGACCTCTTACATGAGCATTACTCAATGTTCAGCTCCTCCTTCTGTGTTTTGTCCAATCCCTCCTCCCCCAAGACACCCAGACTGGTAATTTCCATCAGCAACTGTTCTTTTTGTGGTTTCGTTGTGGGGGTTTTGACTACAAATGGCTTTAAAGGTTGGGAACCCTTGGATTTGTCTGCATGTTATGATAAAACACAATGGAACCGTTCACAAAACAAAAGTTTTTACATAACAGAACGTGCAATAAAAGCGCAAGAAAGAAAAGAAAGAGAGAGAAAGAGAGAGAGAGAGAGAGAGAGAGAGAGAGGTATCCAGAGGAGAACTTACCCCGCGCTTTAGGCTCCTGAAGCAGTGGATTTTGGGTTTGGAGGTCATGAACTCGTTGAAGCGATGGGAGAGGGGTTCCTTTTGCTGCTTGGGAGACTGGGGGCCGTTGGGAACAGCAGAGGGTGAGGCAGAGGCAGGGGGAGGAGGAGGGGGCTGATGGGGGGATGTTAAAAGGGACATAAGCTACGTATAAGAGATGGAGAAGTGACAGAATAAAAAACCAAAATAAAAAGATAAAACACAAAACGAAAATAAGCATCAAAACCAATATTTGAAATCCAGAGAATAAAAACCAATTAAATAATTAAATATTAAAGGCCATGGTTCAAAAGAGGGGAGAAAGCAGTAGTTATAGAGTCGTGTTAAATGAAGAGTTGTGATAAATGAAAGTTTTAGTAAGTGATGCAACAGAAGAGGAACACAAAAGTATTTTGAAGGAAGCTCATGCAGACTCTTCCATGCAGCACTATCCCCATAAATTGCCCTGATCTGCTCTGTGGACAGCTCGGAATAATGCATATGGATAGAGCTTTCAAATACCTGAATTTAAATGGATCAGATAAGGAAGGTACCTTAGTGCCCAGTAGCGTTTCTATTATCTGGAAAACAACAAACCACATTCCTTCCTGCTTCCAAATCATACCTCAGCAACGTGCATCACACTTCACTTGTACAAATTAGTCTATGAATTTGCTCAGGAGTTAAGTCCTGGTTGTGTTTTTATTCTGGCTACACTGATGTAAGCCCCAGACAGCGAGTCCTCTCTCACACCAGCACTACAGGGAGATTTTTTTAAACTCAAATTTAAGTGGTTTGGTAAAGGATCAGAGCAAGAGTGAGGTCAAGAAAAACGAAGCTATTCTGGGCTTCCATCAGTGTTACTGAAACCTGATTGAGTCCAGTCCCCCTGACACGTCCTGGTAACCCCAGATAAATGCTGCCATGCATTATGGTGTAAAGTATGACAGTGGAATGAAAAAAAGATTTAATGGGTACATAAGTTAATATGGTCTCTTAAAAAGTCAACTGCTCAGTTAGTTCTGCTCCATTAGTTGTGCTTCAGAGTGAATCCCAGCAATTCCCTGCTCCCAGCCACCCTCCTGCTGACCCCAGTGCACAGACTGGAAAGACAACGCAAATGGAAAGCCAAGGAGAGTTTGAGGAGTGTCAAAACAGTCACACCACACTGAAGCTTCCCACAGGTAACAATGTTAGTTGGCACACGTGGCACTAGGTAAGTGGTTTACAACTCCTTCTCCGAGTTAGGAACAGAAATGGACCATGGCAGAGACGTGACAACTTAAGTTAAATTAATTTTAAAACTGCAACGTAATTAACGAAATTATACAAGAAAAAAAATTAAAGATATAAAGAAACTTAAGTAACCAAAGACTACAACAAAACACCATATTAAGACATCAGTTATTAATTTTCTAAACCTAAAATTCTTTTTAAAGAAACTAAGCTTGCCAAGATTACTAGACAAGACACAAGTTATTGACAAAACACACGCTAGCACCAAGCTCAAGTCTGCAAATCAGTACCTTATTTTTCTTGATGAATGGCCATAACTTGCCCTTGGATTTGCTACCAAACTTGGGCTCTGACTTGCCATCCCCTCTGGAGTTGGAAAGGCTGGATTCTGACACCGTCCTCTTCATGGGCTGCGTGAAATCCTCAAAGTCGATGTCTCCTGGAGGCTCAAATCCTGATTTAAAGGCTTCTATCACCATCTGGGAATCCTGCAGTGGGACAGACCCAGCACAAGTGTGAGCATCTCAGTGAGGATTGTCAGCATTAAGGCAGAACAAGGAGGTTTGTCTGTGTGGGACCAACCCTGAGTGTGACCAGGCTCACTGCTGGGAATGAACACCGTTCCAGAGCCCAGGATCAGTACAAGCCTCTCCACCTTCTGCAGTAAAGGACTAAGAGCTCATGAACTTTACTGACTAGGAAAGCAAATCACACTTCAGTACCCAAACAGGTAAGTGGCTCTTAACAGAGATCTAAGGTACAGATTTGCTGGGAATACAGCTGTTAGCAAAGCAGAGGAAAATCCCAATAAATACTCCTATAAAACAGAGCTCTTGTGTGATCACTCTGCCACAAGTTGACATTGGTTGTGAATTTAGCGACAGTAAATGGCTGTAAATGTTTCAAGAGCTTTACCCAACATCTGAGCAGCCCAAGGTCATGCCAGCAGCCTGGCGCCCTGGTGTGGGAGCCACTGAAGCCAATTTCCCTTTTGGCACTGCCAGGAGGGATCTCAGTCAGCCACAAACTGCCTGTAGACTGTGTACAATGGCTTTGCTCTTTGGTTTTGGACAGAGGGAAATGGAAAAAAAAACCCAACAAATGAAAGCCAAACCAATCCATAGCATTTTACCTACTCAAGTCTACAAACAAAATTAATTATACATAAGATCAAATTCAGACCTCAGCTTGCCAAATGCATTTAAATCTAATGGACTCAGGAAAAAATATCCTAATAGACTTCTTATCTACTTGTTTTCTTGGGAAGAGAGATTATGTTCTACTCCAACAGCTGTATTCCATGATCACTAGAGAAACTGTGCCTTGGCACACAAATATCTTATTATTCTCTAGAGATGGGCATCACTGCCCTGTTACATAAAAAGAACTTGTTGCTTTGAAGGCATTTCACAGGTTCTGTGAATGGCTGTAGGTAAAATGCTGTTCAGGAGAAATCTAGTGGGATATGAACATATCCAGAGGCCAGGCTCAATTGAGCAAAACACAGACACAGGAAAAGCTTTGCAAAAGTCTTCATGGGATTGTGAAGATCCATGTGGATTTGAGATACTCGGTCTATCAGGTGGCACCATGAAATTCCAATATGAGTTTTAGGGAGGTAGAATAACCTGTCCATCATCCCATCCTTGTCTGACATTAAAACATCCTGAGAGCCAAACCTGAAGATATTTTCAGTGATAGACATGAAATCAAGATGAAGCAGGATTAGAGAAGAGTCAAAAGCTGAGACAATTGGGATTGTTCAGCCTGGAAAGGAGAAGGTTTTGGGGTGACTCAGCTGCTGCTGTTCAGCACCTAAAGGGAGCCTACAGGGAAGATGGAGACTATTCACAAGAGCCTGGATTCTGTGGATACCCCAGAACCTGGAAGTGTTCCAGGGCAGGTTGAGCAGGGCTTGGAGCAACCTGGGATAGTGGAAGAAGTCCCTGCCCATGGCAGGGGGTGGAACTGGATTGCCTTTAAGGTCCCTTCCCACCCAAACCATTCTTTTAAGAGATTACCCCATGTTATATTAAATACTCCACTGGTGCTTTAACCTATGCATGGAGCTTTTTACTTTTTCCCCCTCTGAATTTTACCAGTGTTCCTTCCATTTATTCAAAACACCATTCCACTACAATGGAGCTAAGAATAACCAGCATGCTCCATAGATCACAGAGATAATGTCATAACAGGAACTCCAAGCCCATAAAAAATTCATTTTATCTGCTGCTGGAGCCCTCTGAATCAAGTTCTGCACAGGTTCACCTGGCACTCACCACAGCTCACACTTGCCACACAACCTTTGTGTTGTTCAAGTGGTTAGAAAGGGGAAATGGAAAAAAAAATATTTAAAACTGCCTTAGAAACACAGTAACAGCAAACCAGTGTTCCCTGCTAAATCCAGGCAGTTTCTGTTGGTGTTAACAGGAATTCTATGCACTGCAGTGAGGGCATCAAGCAATCCTATTTACACATTTGCACGTTTAGTAACTAATCCAGCACTTCCATTAGAATCAATAAAGTTAAAGATTACTGCTCCAGAGATGAAAAAATCCTTGATGATATTTAAGGAAGAAGAAGTCTTTGTGAACATAACTGTTTCCACACAGAACACACTAAACCCTTTGTAGCTGCTCAGACACAACTATTCTAATTAAATACATTTTTGTCAGCACAGTGTCTACAGGAGATCCTGGTAAATTCAGTTATCAATGCTCAGTCATCATCTTCCAATGTCACACCTGTGCATGAGCCATTAATTTGACTTATTTGTGTGCAAGAGTATATAAAATTCACCCTGAGTCAAACACCCAGCTTAAGCTTCACGTGTGTTTTGCTAAGAAGACTCAGGCAGAGTGTAGGCTGAGATATGAATCTCCCCAGTAGGATTTCACCATGCAGCACCAAAAGCTGGACCTCAAGCAGGGTATGTTATTCAGTGCCCCAATTTCCCTTTTTCCCTCTCAAAGAGTGCCTTGCAGATTCCTGAGTTTCCTATGCTGCTCTCAGTGAGAGCAATTACTGAACTGAGAGGAGGGGATTAATTTCAAAACTTCAGCCTCAGGCTGATGCTGCCAGTTCATGGCTCTGGGCACTCAACAGCTCAGAAAAGATTCCAGTGAAGAACAGGTATGGGAAATTCAAACTGGCAGCAAGACACAGCTGTCAGCATTTGAAGCACTAATGTGATCCATGAGAAAGGCTGGAAGAACAGAGGCTTCACGTAGGAAGGGAGCAGATCATTCTGCAAACAAAATAGAAAACATATTTTTTGCCTTTGTGGTCACTATACATCAGGCAGCTCAACTGAAATCTTTATCAGCCTTTTTATCAGAGAGGTTTCTTTGCATCCTGTGAAGGAAAATAGTGTTCAGAAACCAAGATTTGCTCATTTACAGATTGCCAGCAAACCTCAAACCTGCAAGGAAATATTTTACAGAAAGATTTTGTGATAGTTAATGTGACCAATTCTTTAAATACTTTCATTATTATAAAGCTAACTGGAATTGAGAC
Organism: Eopsaltria australis; assembly: GCA_034509425.1. Taxonomy (NCBI): domain Eukaryota; kingdom Metazoa; phylum Chordata; class Aves; order Passeriformes; family Petroicidae; genus Eopsaltria; species Eopsaltria australis. The sequence goes on from JAVTVJ010000680.1 coordinate 137,788, forward strand.
ATTTCTGAAACATTCAGTTTTCTGACTATGAGACATAGAAACCACCTTTATAAGAATTGGTGATTAAGTATCTGAAATTATGTCCAACATCATAGTCTATGCAGATGCCTACTTTTAAATTGCAATATTTCAAAAAGTAATTATCCCATTAAAATGAGAGAATATTCCTTAAACAAAGAAAACAAAAACCAAAAAAATTTAAAAGTATTGCAGGAAAGGCATTTCTGGGTGTTAAGTAGATTTGGGAAATAATCTGAGCACATCCTGCCTCAGACAAAGCAGCTTGGGACAAGAAGCTGTTCTTTGGTTTAGTTCCGTGACTGCAAAGCTCTTGTGCTGAGCCTGGACCCAGGATTTAAATCCCCATAAATCTGAGACCAGTACTAAATATGACAACCAGCAATGCAACACTTACATTCTTGTGATCCACTGATTCTGCAGCCTTTGTTATCTCATCCAGACACTTCCCAATGATGGGGATCACTTGGCGGTCGACTTCTGCAAAGGTTTTCATGGATTCACCTATCCTCACGATTCTCCTTTCCTCCATCTCTTGTATTTTCTAAAATAGAAAATATTCAGGTCAAACATCAAGATTAACTTCACAGTTTCACCCAATTTTCCTCTCCAGCTTACATCAACTGTTTTAAAACTTAGGGATTAAATATTTATTTTAAGAATTTACTAGGACAGCTGTTCTCAGGAAGGCACCAAGTGATACTGTTCCCTCAAACATCAAAATGTCATTCTAAAAGTAATCTCTTTTACTATTACTGGAAATTTTTCAATTAACTTTTTATGTTAAAAAATGCTGATTTGTCAAACCCCAGCTTTCGACTTTTGTAAGGATGGTTCCTAAGGCTTTTAAAAGAATTTCTGCAACAAACTCTTTCATTTTCCGTGCATGTTCAGAACAATCTTATTTTCATTCCACTGTAGAATCCAAGGAAACAAATATCCTGATGCCTCCCCTTCTTCTCCCTAGAAGGTAATTTTTGGGTTTTAGGGAGTCCTGTACATCATGTTCTGTACATCAAGTATTGATCTATTAATGTACAATAAAACACCACACCACAGCTCCTCATGGCTCAGTGGATTCAGTTCCAGGATCTCCAGCATCTCTTCCAGGGGCCTCTTCTTTACCACAGAGGGAAAATGAATGTGGCATAATTCTGTTATGACAAATACAAATTACAGCAGGATACAGAAGGGCATGAACAGAATCAGCCTGTGTCACACTGGACTGCAGGAGCAGTCAACTTAAAAATCCCCTTTGCCTTCACTGGTCCACAAGCAGCATCAATTCCTTACAAAATAACTTATTTCAACAGCTAAAAGAGAGCCCTGGAGCTCACTGGTGCACTGACAGGATAAAGGGCACATCTGCAGGACTTTAACATGCTCACCTACAGATCAGAGTGCTCCAGTATTTACTTGATTCCAGGAATAGTTCATCTCAAGGCATTGGTTTGAAATACCATGAGGCAAAAGAGGAGGTGTCCATTTAGCTCACAAGTTTCAGCAGTGGGTATGAAGTGCGTGTTTGCCACGCAAATATCAGCTACTTCTCATCTGATGACAAGCATGTGACATTTCCTCCCTTGAAAAGGTTGTATTTTCCACTTCTGATGCTCATGACCCATTACAATGGAACAGCCATTTAGAAGTTCTGTTCTACTACATTAACCTCAATTCATTCAGTCAAGCACAAACTCAGACTTTCACTCAGAATGAATCTGATGGCTTTTTAATTCTTCCTCTGCAGTCTGTCCTTAGGCACCCTAAGACACAATCAGTAGCTTGCTTAAAACCCTTTGGAGTCACTGCTGCAGAATTATCGTGGTTCACATTGAAGCATCAGTGCAGCCTGATTTGAACACAGGTTATAAAGGGCTGTGGGACTTTGCAGATGTAACAATGCCCAGCTGCCTCCTGCCCCAACAATGCCAGTGATGCTCTCCCTCATCCCCAGCTGCACAGACAGGAGCTGAACAGAGAAAGATTGTGAGGATTCCAAAGGCTGTCCTCATCTGCCACGACAGCTCAACGTCACCTTCCTTGTGTATTATTGATCCCTTTATATCTAATTTAAGAAAAAGGGATCATTTATCCTATCACCTCTCAGGGTGGCAGATTGCATATAAAATTTGCTAAGGATGACCAAAAAAGTCACCCAAAATCAAAAGTCAGGGTCATAGAATCGAGGTGATGTGCAATATGTTCTTGTCACAGGATTATGGGCTCCTCTAGAGCCCTGCCAGTGACCCTTACCTGGAAGATGTTTGGTATGTGTGTGTAGTAATGCTCATGCTGCTCACTGTTGAACTTCTGTAGGGTGGAAGAATATTCAGCTTTGCTGTCTTCTGCCATCTGATGTCTCAGCTGGGCTTGCTGTCTTGCCTGAAGAAATACCAAAAGAGATTTATAATTTAGGCTACATGGGAAGCAATTGCATTGTGGTGCTCCTCATCTTACTGTCCAGGAGCATTGGGATATGAGACTCTGAACACCAGCTTTTGGTTTACTCCTATTTTGTGAGACATTTAAGCTGCAGTGTGGACAGTGCTGCTGCTCCTTTCTGGGATTACAATGTGCTATTCCATGAACCATTTTGCATTCCATGAACACCCTCTGCTTGGACTGTCAAACACCAAAATGAGTTTGCCCCTCCAGCTGCCCAGAGGACAGGCACCTTCCCAGCACATTCATGGACACACTGCTGGCTCCCCTGTGCCCTGGTGGGTGTCACCTGCTTTCCTCTAATGAGCTGCTTCCCTGTTGGCAAGCAGTGCTTCCTGGGGAAGGGGAAGTGAGAAAAAACACAATAGTTTTTGTCTCATTTTAGCCAATATAATCATGACAAAACCTCTTAACTCTGGGTGCTCTGCAGAGCCCTTTCTCCACACTCCTCACACAGCCCTGGCATGAAGCACACAAGGAAAGGGGAGCCTGAGCAGCAGCTGAGATGCCTCCCATCCTATTTTTACCCACACAGATGATTTGCTTTGCTACCCAACACAGCAGAGCACTGGGCAATTAATCTCACTTCTTTCCCTAGAATAATCTGTCCCCAAGTGACCCTTCCATGTTTTCAGATTCCAGCCCTTACAGTTCTCTTCCCAAGGCCTTCTGCTCTCTGTTTCACTGCCCAGTATTATTCCCTTACAGCCTCTCCCATCTGTTTGGTTTAGACGCCTTTTCCTTCCTTGCCATTGGCTTTGTACAGCAGCTTTCTTTCTCTTCTCTTCTCTTCTCTTCTCTTCTCTTCTCTTCTCTTCTCTTCTCTTCTCTTCTCTTCTCTTCTCTTCTCTTCTCTTCTCTTCTCTTCTCTTCCTACATTCCCTGTGCTTTCCCTCCCTGCCCTGCTCCCCCTCTCCTCTGCTGTTCAATTTCTGAATAATTCCTCAAGGCAAGGCAGAGAAATGCTGCTTTAAAAACTGTGTTTCAGGGGACACAACACAGCAAAGAATTTTAGCCTATTTTAAGCAGGCTCCCATTAAAACCAGTTCAGCACAGGGTTATTCTCTGGACTGCTCCAAGCAGACAATAGTTTCCTGACAATAAATCCGTGGAATACCAAATCATGGAACGTTTTTGTAATCATAACTGGAAGGTAGCAAATTCTGCCAGGAGGTTTCAAATTTCAGTTTGTAAAGAAGTAGCCTTCCCCTGCATTCATCAAGTTTGCACCTCTCACCTAATAATTTATTTCACCTCAATTCAGATATTGCTTCTGCAGCTGATTGTAGGAATTTCACAGATCCCCTCCACATTCTTTCTACAGAAATAATTCAGGCAGAATGAGGAGATACTGAGCACTAAGTGCATCACAGGAGATGAAACAGTAGCATCAAATGGAGAAGAATGTGACTATAACCAAATAAGTGAATCCAATAAAAGACATACTTTCATATTTGCTTGTTCCCAGGAGCTTTAACTGTCCACTAACTCCTGCAAAGGATGAGTGCCTAATTCCAGAAAATTCACCTCCTGCAATCAAATTCCAAGGAGCCACATCGATCATTTCCCTGCCCAAGTGCTATAAAGTTTATTAAACCTTTCCATCCACACACTCACATACAGCTACATTAAATACCAGTGGAAAACAATATATCCTTGTGCCACAAACACAAATTTACCAGGAAAACAAAGTCAGCCATGGAAAGGCAGGCAGCTGTAAGGGTGGTTCACCCTCATCTCCCAATCCCTTCCTCACATCCCAGCTGCTGCAGATCAATATCCATTTGTGAGGCCCATTCTCCTCATCCACCTAAGAGCAACCCATTGTCTGAGCTGACTTTACACCAGCCCCACTCCCACTCATACAGCTGTCTCTCTCTTTCTTTTTTTAAAAAATAATTTGAAATAATGCAACTCAGGAATTTGTCCCTTGACTCTATTGTTGAAGCAGAAAAACAAGAAATCCATTATTACACATTTCCAGGCAGACCCAGCAAGCATTAAAGCCATCAGAGTTCATTTTCATGAGCAAACTCATTGGCTGGATATGACAAAGTAACTCTGAGCTAAATGTATACAAGAGTAGACACTCAATTTCCAAAATTATCTTAACTGGCCCCAAATAAGAGGGGGCAGCAGATGAGTAAATAAAATTGGGTGCATTCCAAAACCAGAAATTTTTGTAAGAGAGCTCTAGTGATGCTTTGTTTCTCTTGGCCATTTAATGCATTTGGCAAGCTTCAAACTGTTCAAATACCTTTCCAATGAGGTATTTGGATCTTAAAATAAAAACATTTTTTAAAATCTAGAATCTTTTTTTATTACTTCATTTCAGTATGTCACTTCCTCTAACATCATCACTTTAGCATTAACAGAATTGTACCTTACAGTGAGACTCCTGCACTCTGCTGAAGCACAGGATGATAAAAACGAGTCAATGATGTGAAGTTTCACATTCAGAGTAATGGATGCAGTAGCCCAGAATTACAGAGAGTCACAGAAGCTATTTCAGGAGTAATTTATAGCTGAGCTTTACAGAAAATAAAGTTTTCCCTTCTTTACTGCTCACTCGTGCATGCAAACAGCTCCGGTGAAGGTTTTTTGGGGGCTTCTTAGAGTTAATGTAAAAGATTTGCTCTGAACAGTATTTCCAGGAGGAAAGGCTTTGGAATAATTGGGGTCTGGAAAAGCAGACGATGACTTCAGATACAGCAGAACAATCCTGGGATGCAGCTTTCAGTCAACACATTCTCTCCTTTAACTGGGCAGGGATGAGTGAGCAAGAGCTCAGTTTCCAACCCCATATGTGAAACACAATCCACCTCTACAGACTGACTGATTGCTCAGTTGTAAGAGCTGTCAGGGCCAGGGACTCTGAAAGCAGCAAAAACTCCCCTCTTCAAAGGAAGAAAGAATGAGGTCACCTTTCAGCATCATAGAAAAGAAAAAAGGGTATGTACACCTGAGGGGTTTGTGGGGAGAACAGCAGCTTTTTGCTTCCAAATGCCTGTCACTGCAAAAGATGCACAGATTTCACACATCTCCCACCCCAAACACACCTTTGTAAGATTTTTTTGCCCCAAAATAAACGTGCACAGTGCATATAGGCACTGCTTCCACCCCAAAGTCTGGTTTTGTTAAGGCAGCTCTTGTCTGAACTCATGTGGCAGCACCAAAGCCAAAAGGTCACAAATGTCAATGCTTGTCTCATCCAGAAAAGAGCTCCCCAAAATGAGCACCTCCAGCCTTGTAGGGAGCACACAGGTGAGCTTTGGGCTCCCACTGCAATCAGACCTGAGACAGCCACACCAGGGGGGTGTTTCTATAACTCTGAGAGAACACTCGAGGTAAAGGAGAGCAGCTCTGATAGACTGAGCCAGGTAAGAGCTCACCAGCAGCAGGCAAGGCTCATTGTACGTGACCTTCTCTCTCAGAATCTATGCAGAAGTGCCATTAAATAGAATCAAACCCAATCTTTTTCCCTTCCTTTAGGCAGCCTGGCTGGCTGATGGGCAGGAATGCAGGACAGTAGCTGACTGCAGAGTAGTATGAACTTGCAAAGTGCTGATTTCTGGGACTGTCTTCAGCACTTTAAAAATGTTTTTTAAAAATCAGGCCTCAGCAGCACACCCACCTTAGGTGAAAAACAACACTAAATTCAATGGCCATACAAGCTGGCAAGACACACTGTGGCATCTATGTCTTAAGGGAGCAGGAAGAGCACAAACGTTGATTTTCTTCTTAACAACTGAGGTCCAAAAACCAGACTCTCAAATAACAAGGAGTTAGTTCAGATAAATGACTCTACCAGGAGCTCAGAGATGCCAGAAAGGAGATGCCAGGGTGGGACACTGATGCACTAAAATCTGACTTGAACTGAAGTGTTTATGGGGGTATTTCTTTCCCCTTTAAAATAAGAAATTAGAAGAAAGTTAACCCTGGAAACCTTTGAAATCACTCGTGTTAGAGAAATATGTTTAGTCTGAGCCTTCTTATCACCTGCTTGAAAACCACCTGCGCTTTATCACTATGATGCAAATTCAGCAATCAGTGCAGAGCAGAACGAGACCAAAGAATTACAGATAAGGGACCTTATCCATAATCCTTGCAAAGGTGCAGTATTAGTAAAGCTTTATATTGATCTGAATGAAATCCTACTTTATGCCTTTGAACAGGAAAATTGAACAGAGAAAGGGAATATGGACACCTTTATGATGGGCACTGTCCACCCTGAAAGTGTAAGAAAACTTTTGTGAACTGCTCCACTTTACATGAAGGCTCTTAGAGAATTAAATAAATTCATTTGTATTGTTACATAAACCTTCTCCCCCAAGCCTCCTTTGATATGAAATTCAACTTGTGATGAAGTGTAGGAGAAATTTTTAAAAACCAAGTACATTTTCTGCCATTTTTGTCTCCAGTGCAGAAAAGAATGAGGATATTTTGCTGAGAACAATTTTCTGAGACACATTCCAGAAACAGCAAGAGGGTCAATAGACACACTGTCTTCTGGGTTTACACAGACAAAAAATGCAGCTCCTCAGGGCTGTTATGGTGGGAGTGATATGAATAACTGAAAAGGGCAGAAAAAAGCTTTGGCTGTTATTCAGCTGGTCCACACTAAGTGGAACAGTTCAACTCCTCAGCAGTTGCTCTTGTCCAGAATGGCAGAGTTTCCAGTCAAAACTTTGGTGTCACTTTATTTCTTCTTTCTTTTCTCCCATTCTGCACCCCTTCTTTTCTTTCAAACTCAGACAACATGTGAGATGCATCACTGCCAGGCCACTGCCTGCCAAAACAGATCTGTCTTTGGCAAATCCAAGATCAGACTAAAATGCAAACACACACACAAAAAAAAAAAAAAAAAAAAAAAAGAAGAAATCACCTCTGCCCCCTCCCCTCAACTACCCAACCCCTTCAAAATAGCTTAATGATAAAGGCAGACTCAGAAACACTTCACCAATTTCAGGAATGCTTTCTATTGCTTAGAGATTTTTCAGCTCTGGGCTCTGGCCCTCCCTGCGAGCAGCGGGCACCGGGAGCTGCAGCCCTGGCAGCGAGTGCAGGATCATTAATAACAGTGGGCATCCTGCCACAGGCTGCAAAACAGGGCCAGGCCTCCAGGCTTGCATTTACACAGACTCCAAATCAAGCTCCACTGTTTACTATTTTACAATAACCAGTTGGGTCTCTCTGAACTGGCAAGCGGAGAAAGGATTTGAAGTTTGCTTTCCCGAAAGAAAATTAAAAAAAAAAGGGAAAACGAGGGGTGCAAAAAAACAGCAGGGAAAGAAACTAAAAGAAAATCCTTTCTTTTAATACTTGAAGAGGTAGAGGAAAAATCTGAGACTCTGTGGGTCCTTGAAATCCTTTGGCTGAATATAATATACAAATGAGCAAACCACTGACAGAGGATGGAAAATCTTCCTCACCACATCTCAGGAATTGTTATCTAGTGCAGTCTCACTGCACACAATTCTGCCAGAATTCAGGGACTCACACTAACAAAAGATATCCCCAAACAACACAGTCCTGCTGAAGCTCTAACAACAGAGATGGACTAAATTAATTAAGAAGAGCAGCACAGCAGCACCTCTCAGCACACTGCTCCAAGGCCCTGGGGAATAACTGTGCCACAGACACAGAAGTTTTTCTCCTTGCACTGCCATTCTCATGTCATGAATACTAAATAACCAAACTCTCTGGATGACTGAACTGTGAACACACCCAGGAGTTCTCCACACAGCTCAGAGAAATGCAGTTCCACAAGGATATCTGGGAAATCTAATTCATTACAAAAGAAAGATAATCTCTGTGGATGGAAGGTTATGTGGATTTGATGGAGGAGGTAACAAGAAAAGATGTATTTGGAGCACTGGCGAGCAATGTTTAAATGGTTTCTGGAGGTCTGTTTAGTTGTACTACATAAGCAATTAAACTCTGCCATGTATAAATCTGGGTATTGAATATAAATAATGGAAATTATTTCTTGAATATAAATAATGGAAATTTCAGGACTGGGTAATAGATTGCTTAGCTCATACTTGGAATACTGGGCACAGTTCTAGTCTTCTCTCTCCAAGAAAGAATTTACAAACACAGCCAATGCAGAAGGGACAGTCAGGGTTGAAAAAGTTACCAGTGTTCATTTTGTAGCCTTGAAGAATAATTTTATGGGTAAAATACACAACTTTGTCTCTTGGAGAGGTGAATTAGTCTGAGTGAGCAGGGTGATGCTGAGCTGCAGCAACAAAGGCTTTCCCAGCAGAGATAAAGTCATTGTCCCACTCTACTCAGCATTTGTCAGGTCTCACCTGGAATATTGTGTTCAGGGGTCCCCACTATACAGAGAAGATTAGCTGGACAGACTGGAGAAGGTCCAGAGAGGCCACAAAGATGATCCAGCATGGGGAAGTTGGCATGTGAGGAGAGGCTGAGGGACTCAAGGCTAGGTCAGCCTTGAGACAAGAAGGCTTAGGGTACCTTGTCACCGAGTCCCAGTGTTCAAAGGGTGACTACAGAGAAGATGGAGGCTCTACAAGGAGTCACATGGAAAAGAGAAGGGGTAATGGGTACAAGTTATCCCTGGGGAGATCCCAATTGGACACTGGGGACAATTTTTCACAGTGAGAACAATGAGCCATTGGAATAATCTCCCCAGGGGAATGGTGGAATCCCCAACATGGGGCACAACTCAGCTGAAAAGGGTTCTGGGCCATCTTGTCTAGACTGTGCTTTTGCCAAGGAGCACTGGGCCAGACAATCCTTCAATTCCCTTCCAACCTGGTGTTCTATGATTCACCAGAACTGAACAGCTTACAGACTGAATTAGCTGAATTCTGAGGCCTTACTTCTCACACAGGTGAAAAGATTTGTTCCAGTGTTTTGACAGATTAAAAAATGACTATAAAGATGCTTTCCAACTGTACAGCATGAAATAATTGCTTTGCATTAGCTTAGAACACCAGTTCTATTGCACTGGTGATTCAAACTGCAGTTGATGCTTAATTCAGAAGATGTTTTTAAGCTTCCCCTTCACACCCCCTTTCCCTCCCTTTAGCAATCACCTCCCAAAAGAGTTGTATTGTTACAAACCTCAGTCAAATTGCCACCTAGAGCATTGCTGCAGAGGAGCAGTGCTAAGAGGAAATTTAAGTTCACTTGGATTTCCCTGTCTTACACTAAAAGTGGCTCATCATGATCTGCTCTTTGATCTCTTATCACCAAGCATAGGGTACATATGGAGATTTATTAAGCTCCCCAGACACTCCTGCTGGAGTCATTAACTCTCTATTGAGTAGAAATCGACCCTCTTAAATTAGTCATGATTCCAAAAAGGAAACAGCTGCTCTGCACGGAGTGGAGCGTGAGGGATGGCAGGTTGTAAACAAGGCTTACTCTTCCAGAAATGCAAATTGCTCTCCTGAGGGACTCCCTGCCTTCACACACTGCATCATCCTTTAGGAAGGAAGCAGTTCAGGAAGGAGATTGGGTCTCGTAACCCAGAGAAATAACATTAAATCACATTACCCAGCATTTGAATTGATGAGAAACCTGACACACATCACAAGCAAAGACACAGAAATTTAGCCAGTTCCATCTGTGGAGCAAAAGAGAAGCAGCTGCCTACTCAACATACAAAAAAATCACCACCACAAAGGGAAAATCTTCTGCAGTGTCAAACTCTCCAACAAGAACTGCACAGGCCAGGCCCTTCTGGACCAGGCTCAGGACTGGGCCTTGCACACCTCACCTTGATGCTGCTGCTGTATCTCTACAAATTCACAGCAAAGAGCAGGAAAAGCAAAGCCTCTGGAACCACTCACTGCAGTATTAATAGCACAGGCACTGTAAATCTTCTCCACCTTTGCATGGCACTACATTTTCTGCAAGGCTGGTACACTCATGGTGCCAGTGGGTGCCTTGATGTGGGCAGGAGAGGGAAGGGATACGAGTCCCACCATCACACAGCACATGACTTGGCATCTCCTGAAAAATTAGGCCTATTAAGTAGTCACAGTCAGCAGAAGGCAGATACCCACAACCTGGGGTTATGGTGAGGTTTACTGCTGCCAGACTTTGCTGACTAAACCTCAGGAGAATGTGGCAACAGCAGAGCCCCGAGCTGGGAATGCTCCTCCAGGTTGGTCTGGGGGGTGTCAGTGAATGCATCCAGCTCTGCTGTGACTCAGCTGCTGAAACACCCATCTGAGATATCTCCAGAGCCCAAAATAGCTTATATTACACCCCTCACTGTGAGGATGTGTAAGCTCCCAGTGAAGGGATTTGTGTCCCACAGCACGGCAGCCCAGAGGCTGGAAAAGCAGCTACCACCTGACAGCAAGATCAGCTAATCCCAGTTTCCAATTAGCAGGATTTCTACACCTACATGCTGCTAGACTGTGCCATGATTCAGCTCATGGCTACCCCAAGCCATGCTGAGTGTGTCTCCTGTGGGTAAGGAGGGGGACAGACTCTGTGCTTTGTGCAGAAATTCAGCACTCAGGTAACGTGGCACGAGAAAAGAGAAAATGAAACATCAAACATGAAACCTCAGTATCTCCCCACAGTTATATTTATAGACTAGAAAAATAGTATCATGGTGATATTGTATTTTAAGGCTTTATGCAAATCTGAAGCTATTCTGGGTCTCCAAAACATCTTGGATATTGCAGACGTAACCTGAAAGCTGCAGAGCATAGGGGACTAAATAGGGGAATGCTCCTAGAGATTCCAGTAAACTTGAGATCACTCCCATTTCCCTCAGTTTCTCCACTTCAAAACCAAAGGCAAATACATCTAAAATTCCTAAGCATCTCAGATTATTGCCTAAGGTCAACATTTGACCATGCTTCCCTTCAGCCAAGGGACAGATCCTGCCTGACACCAAGTACGTCAAACCACTCTCCTCTGAGCAAATCAAGAGGCAACTCAACCTTTCCCATGGTTGGCCTCAGCCACTTCCTCTTTAAAATCAGATTCTGAAGAGCCTACCTTGAAAAGAAACCCTTAGAAAAGCCAGCTGATTTTTAAATTTTATTACAAGAAGTCTGCAAAGGCACCACTGGGTACCACATTATCCCATAAAGATGTCAGCATTTTAGTGATTGCAGCTCTGAAGAGAAGGCAGAAACAATAGAGCTCTGCCTTATATGTACAGTGGCTCCGTGCTGGCGACAGAGCCCGTTTCCCCAAATGGTCAAAAAATTGAAGCAGCTCCTCTGTGGTTTTTGAAAGAGAAGTGCTTGAAAGCACACAACCCACTGTGATCCAAGTGAAATAAAGCTTTCAGTGATACCTACAAGGCTTCCTGGAAGCATCATCAGCATATTGCAGCATTTATTTAGTTTATAAGGATATTTTCACAGACAGTGAGCTTCCTGCCCTGACTTTGCTACACTGCGTTTTGTGTTGACACAAACACCTCTGCAAGCTTTGGCTGCTGGTGGTTTTAGAGGCTCTGTACAAACAGGGAAGGGGGTTCAGGTGCCCTGCTCCACTCTCCCTCTATTCCTGCATACTGTGATCATTGCAGAGACTGAGCACAGCTTCTGCTCCATGTTACTACTACCAAAAAAGGAGCTGAGAGGAAACTAAGCCAAACACTCCTCCCTCCAAGATCAGCTACCAGGCTGCTGGCTGGCAAGGTGATGGAGCCCACAGAAAAGGCAGAGAAGGGATGTGCCCTCCACGTATCCAGTTCTACACAAGGAATGTGGACCTTGGTCCCCCATGCTCAGACTCCACATCCAGCCCTGCCTTTAAGCCCTTTGCCAAGCAGTCCTGGAGAAACAAGGAGGAAAGTGGCTCTCATTCTGCTTCTCTGCCACTATTCTGGTTACTTAATACTCCCAAGTTGTAATACTTTGGGCAAGGGATAAGTGCTGGTAGATGGCAGCTCTGGCACAGAATTTCCTGCTGCAGTTGTCAAAGGCAACAATGACTTGAAAGATGAAGAGATGTGAGCATTTCAGAGCCTCTCACAGCTTAGCATTAGGGAACTGCAGCTGTATTCTCTTCTGTCTGTGTGTGTCATTGTGATCACCGCAGAATTTTAATTCCGTTAATGCCATCCACTCTATCATGTGTGATGCAAAGAACAGCTCCTGTGCCTGCTCATATTGGCAGGCACAAGCTGAAGCAGCCAAGGTGTCAATCTCAAGCCAAAGAAATGAGGTCAACCAGCCCCACTGCTTGAGGAGCACCTTGTTCTGCCAAAGAGGAGAGCTCTGACACAGCCAAAGTGCCCGTTCTCCTGGCCAGGTGGATTTCTGGGAGCTTTTGGGAGCAGGAGTGCAGCAGACAAGCCATGAGGAGCAAGAGAAATGAGAACTGCTGCAGCAGAAGGAGGAGGTTGAAGTCATCCTATTGCTTCATTTGGAGCTGAGCAGTTCCTGCATGCCCCTGGAGCTGGGGAGAGCAGCAGTGCTGGTGGAACAATATCCCATTCTGCACTGGCAGTTATGCAAGAGCCTCCAGTCACACGGGCAGAGGGGAGCAAAGAAAGGCCATTATTCACAGCCTGACATGGATGAACCCAGTTTAACACATGCACTTGGAAAACACTGTTCTCTCTGTTCAGTAATATTATTTCACATTCCACTCATTTTGATAACCTTTTCCTTCTCCCATCTACTCTGTTGACTGCCTGGAAAGTGGAGTAATGCCTTCTCCTGAGAGCTGCCAACATGCATAACTAACAGATTTTTCTTTCAAGATACCACTGAGCCTCATTTTGCAATAAATAATTTACAAATTCATACAATAAAAAGCTAGAGGAATTTAAAAAGGAAGTCTTTCTGCTTCACTTGACAGGGAAAAAGCACCAGGGTAGGAAATCACTTCCCAGAATTTACCAAACACTCTGAGACTGATATATCACCAATATGCCAGAAAAGGCCAGCCTTTGGAAAAGGATGTAGAAATAAAGAGTTTCAGTTCCTTATTTCAAACAGTAAGTCATGTCTTTGTATCCTTTTGACATGACCTCAGCTTTGGAAAAAAATCTAGGGCAAGCCCTAATTTTATCTATGAAAGAAGTATTCTAAAATCACTTTATAGAGATAAAGCAGAGATGATCCCTCTCTGTTAGAAAAACCCACATGTGGTGCTACATCTTTAACAATCTGTACATGCATTCATCTGTCAAGTGCCCTAGCAAATCCAGAAGGCAACAAAGGATCAAATCTACATGGAGAATTTGCAGCTAAGAGTCAAGCAAATTACAAGACCACAGAGGTATTTTGTCCTTTGATATGCAATAGCACTTGGGGGAAATTTTCTGAGCTTGTTTATGATTTACTGTCCTCATTTCCAGCAGCATCCTCGATGTTATCTGCCACGCAATGTCCTGATGCTCAGCACACTAGAAACACAAGATCCCACAGATGTAAAGGGAAATTTGTATCTCATATCTTCACAGGACTGAAGTAACTGAGAATAGAATGAAGCAGACCTCTTGAGAAGCAAAACCTACATTTTACAAGGCGACCTCAGACTAGAAAGATTTCTTACCTATAATTCACTTTCTTTTCCTGTCCCAGCAACAGAACATTTGGTATATTTTAAGCTTCAGCTTTTACTTTTTCCTTTCTCTTTTGGTTGCCTTTTTTTTCCCCTTCAAGAAATTAACATTTTCAAATGTTCTGGCTATTTTGTGCCTGTCTGACTCAAATTCCAGGAGGACAAAACTGTCCTTCCACATTGTAATGTGGTGTTTCTGATCTACATTAGTGCACCTTCTGAGCAAATGTGTAACTCCAAAACCAGAAGCTATTTAAAACATTTTCTTCCTCTTCATTGCTTCCTTAAGTTACAGGTTACTTGAACCAGTAAAATTTAAACTTGAAGCATCCTTCCACACATCCAATTTCGAACCCAGCTAAAGAGAGAAAGTATTTCCAGGCAGATGTGCTGGAACAGGACTGGATGTTTAAAATGAAGCATTAGTTCAAAAGCTTCACTGAGTGGGGATCATTGTAAAAAAGCCACAAATGACTCTGCAACCAGCCAGCAACTGAGAGATGAAAATAAAAGCCTTGTGCCATCTGTGACAAGCATGGATTCCAGGATTTTGCATCACATGGAAAGCTGTCCTTCTCTAAACCTACAACTATGAAAAACAATTCTGGTAATACTTCATTGCATCCAGTGACACTGGGAAATCTTGGAAGTGCTGCTCAAAGGGCAGGAAGTTTGGTTCTACCTGGATCACAGAAGGAATGAAAATGTGTGGAAACTGCTGCAACCCTCAGGGAGCCCTCACAAGTCTGACTGTCACAGAATCTGGGGTGTTAGCTAAAACTGAGCTTGCATAAACTCCTTTAGAGCCATACCAGCTCTGTTAAACTCAGATATCACCTACTAAAAAAAACCTGACTGTATCTAGAGTTTTTATATAAATAAAGGTTTCTGCAGAGATCTCCCTGGTTTTAATTAACCTGCAGACAGACTCAAGTAAGGCATTAAGCCTCAGTGGGTTTATCCTACCAGTAGGATTGAGGAAGCAAACCTATCACATCCATGTTTACAAACAGTCTCTCCACCCTCCAGCTCACCTTTTCAACATCTGCTTTTGTCACGTTGATGTCAGCATCCATTTTCTCAAAATACTGCTGTGCTCGATCAGCTTCTTTGCAATCACGTTCAAACCGCCTTTTACTCTGAAAAGAAAAACCAGAAACCTTCATCATGGGAAGCAAGACATACCAAAATTTACCTAAAATTCATGCCTGCCACTAAAACAATCTGTTGTAACAACTGAAGCTCTCTTGTTTTCACTGGAATACATTTTCATACTAATGAACTTCAAAAAATGGAGTTACCAGAGGCACATTTTTTGTTCCATTAATCCAGGCTGGTCATATTTCAGTATTTTTCCCTTTTAGCATCCCTTCCATTCTTATAGATGAAATCACTCTCTTCCAACACTTAACCCCTTCATTTTTGTAAATGAACAAAGGAGTTACTAAGATGAATAAATTTGCAAGTAGAACTTTTGGTTATTGGTAGCCCCTTTCTATCCTTGCCTGTACTTACAGCCTCACTTTTCATTCAGCACACAAATGACAGTTCCAAGGTATTTACTTTGGAGAAGCAGCACCTCACACAAGAGATGGTCCTGTTCAATTTATTCACACATTATGAAGCTGTTCAACTTTCAGTGGAATACCTGAACAGGACCCTTAGGGACTCTGCAGTTTCAGCAGTGCTTAGCACACTTTTCAAGTCATATCAAATGAAACGCTGCTCGTGATAGACAAAGAGCCCACAGAAACCAAAAGTTCTGTTAAAACAGACATTTTAGGACTACAAGTGTATTTAAGGCAGCAGTTTTTAAAGTCTCATTTTTACAACTTTTATCCATATACCTTTCTTTTTCCAAAAAACAAAAAGCTTAGAATCATCTCTTTGAAAACAATATATAAACGACTTAAATGTCACCTCTGAGGAATTTGCCACTTACTGCTTCAAGTTGTTTCCAGCAAGTTTCAATGTGTTGTTGAGCCTTTCTGCCATCATGGAAGTGCTGTTTAGGAAAAGAAAAGGGGAAGAAAACATTTTGAACAACAAAAGAACAAACATTCAAGTATGCTCAAGAAAAAGCCCAAGCAGAAATCATTCTGACAGCTGTGTTCTGCAAGGCTGGCGAATTGAGCAGGTGTGTGATGACTATCTAATGTCTCAGCAGGCTGCAGATGGATATTTGCATCAATTATAGTGGTTAGTTCGACTAAGGCTAATTAATCCCTTTAGCAATTCTACCTTGTATTGTTCACTGGATCTCATAATTATTGGTTTCCCGTATCGTGAGATCTGAAGCACTTTTATCTGACGAGTATTTCTTTGGTGACAGACTGAACACAGGATCTAAATTAAAATTTCTCCCTACATGAATTTACCAAGATGCACTTGATTGGCACATTCTAACTAATGTTTGTCCTGATTTTCATTCAGACTCAACAAAAAACCCCTCTTCTTCCTAGTTACTGGCTGTGTGTGCAAGGCCAGCTGCTCCTTCCTCTCGAGAGGTTTTTGGTGCTGTGTCCCTCCAGAACCCCTCCTCTCCCACATGCTGGGGGTGAGTGTGTGTTCACTGAGTGAGGTGTAACAGGAATTTTCAATTGAGATGTCAGCTGAACAGCAAGGAACTCCTCTCCTGACGCGCTTTTTGGAACAAGACTCGTAATTGCAGTTGGTTTAAATAACAGTTCTCAGCCCTGACACAATGCTCTTTATCAAAGACCCTAATATGTATTACACTTTATCCCTCTACAGAATCACAGAACGGTTTGGGTGGAAAGGGACCTCAAAGACCACGTTGTTCCAACTTCCTGCCATGGGCAGGGACACCTTCCACTAATCCCAGGGTGCTCCAAGCCCTGTCCAACCTGGCCTTGGACACTTCCAGGGATGGGGCAGCCACAGCTTCTCTGGACAAGCTGTTCTTCCATATGCCTGCCTTTCCCTCAGGATGAGCAATACATTTCAAATCTTTGTATAAGTCAATGACCCAGGAATGTGAATGCAGACCCAGCTGACTGCTACAACAGGTTACTCCCCTCCACAAACCCCCCTTGTAAAATAAATAACAAAGCAAACTGAAACAGAAGAGAGAGGTGTTTCTTTTGTATTATTTACTGGCAATTAGTTTTACTCAAATACAGGAATGGTGCCACATAGTAAGCTTGAAAAATAAAGGCCAGATATTGCCAGATAATCCCACTAGAATTCATGTGCCCTGCACACCCAAGTGTAATCAGATTTTAGATAAATCTTAAGGAACGTGATACCCATGGTTTGTTGGGTTAAAAAAGCTCACACTCCAGATCATTAACCTGCTACAAAATGCCACAGTTAGAAAAACATGCCTGCAAGCACTTTATAATTGGCAGCTCCTTGGTTTCCTGCATCTTCCACTACAGTGGAGTCAGGGACATTCCAGTGTTGCCATTCTGGCTCCATCAGACATGACAGCAGAAAGCCCCAAAACTGCAATTCTCTACCATGCCATGTCCAATAGGCTCATTTAGCCTTAAAAATCACAGTAAGGTTCAACTTTTCTGCAAGAACAGAACAACACCAGGGCTATGCTGGGTGCTCTAGATGCTGTAACCTGCAGTCTCAAACACTGTCTGGTAAGGAGGGACGCTCACCCAGAACTGAGCACAGGGACATCCTACAGCTTTACGTGTCTGGATGGTGATCATCTCCACATGAAAACTCTTAAAGCAGACAAGAGAGTCCCAGTATCAGAAATTTCCATCCTGGCGTGTGCCGTGCTCAGCCCTGGCTCTGCTCCTGCCCTCTGAGGAGGGAGCGTGTGTGGCCACTGGGCCATGGAAGGGGGAGCAGTGACAGCCTGGCACTGCCGGCACAGGAGGGACCTTCTCCAAACACTGCCTCACCACACTGTGACATTAAACAACCCCTGACATCACTGTAAAACTGCTGGGTGGCAGGGAAAGGCTCCAAGTTGATTTCGGTTCCTTTTGTAGATCCCCCATGTCCTTTCAACTCCGCGTGTCACAGATGCTGCCTCTTCCCTGCCAGGGGCTCCTCGTTTCAGGCTTCTGTAATTAGAGTCTAGCAAAACAGTCCCAAGGAGCGACAAAAACAGTCCCAAGGAACAACTGTAACTTAACACTACATTTTTCAACATTTTGCTAATGAGCATGATATTCATGGAAGTCTTAACAGTGAAGCTGGAAGTGAAATGACTCCGATGTCTTCACATTGCCTTCCCTGCTTCCACCGGCTCCCATTTGTGTGCTCCCCTCTTTGCTTGCCCCAACTTGGCCGGGGTAGGAAGGGACCTGGATTTGGGAGCAGCTGGGCTGTGTGAAACCCAATACTGTCAATGATCCATAAACCTCAGGAAAACAACACACCAGGTTCATTTAACACAAAACAATCGGAGAGATGAGCTGAAGGATGAACTTGGAAACAAAATTGTCAGCTAGAACTTGGAAACAGAATTATCAGATAACAGGACTGCCCTCAGTGTGTATTTTTCAACCTTTGTAGTTGAATAATGTAATTTTAACAAGGCAGCCCTGTTATTTCCAAATTTGCCTTCTCTGTAAAACAAACTGCACAAGCTTCTGGAAGTACATACAAGAAGCACTGAGCTTGAGTAGTGAGACTGCATCTAGTTCAGATTTTGCTACATTTTGATACTGTATTTTTTTAGAAACTCTTTTGCACAAATGGAACACTGAGATGTAAAATGGGCATTGCTGAAGATTATTAAATAGTGAAATATTAAATAATGATAAATTCAGGTGCATCACATCTTGAAGAGTTCAGTGCAATACTGTCTTTTCTTAGCTCAACCATTTTCTAAATACACTGATAATTCCTAATTCTTGCTGTGTTGTCCCATATATATCCTAGTTGTGAAGTTGCTAAGGCACTTCTGCTTTTGCAAATCTTTTGCCCTCAAATTGTAATTTCTGCCTTCCAAAAATTCATTTTTATATAAAGCAACTAAGTGGGACCTTCTAATTATCTCTATTTCCTCACTGGCCGTGTTTTATAGGGTAAGAAAAATCAAGGCACTATGGTCAAGTGATCTGCTTAAAGTCATACAGGAAGCCTCCAGTTTCCTCAAACCATGCACTATCTTCAATTTCTGCAAACTCATTTCCTTTACAATCCTCTTAAACAGCAAATGTCCTTTACCTTCATACCTCCTCCCCCTCCAAAACCCCAGCAAAAATAACTCTAAGCTCCACTATTCCTTGGTAAGGTTTCAAGATACAAGTTCTAATTTAAATAAATTTCTTTGAACAAGTTAAATGATTGGTTATTCTACACCTGAACATTTAGCAGATGGAAACATGATGAACGATTCAGCAAATCCATTCTTAGTCACACACAATGATGAATTTAGAGCAATTAATATAATATTGCTTTTTCACCCCCATTCTGAATGCCCAAACCAATGCCCCCAGTCAGGCTGTTTTAAAACACAGAATATGAGCAAGATACCCAATTAATAAATCACACTTTAAGTGTGCCAGTGAGGCATTAGCAGCAGTGTTGGTGGCTCACATGCCATGATTTCCTCCACACTTTTCACCCATATCCATAGAATTCCAAACACACATGAGAAACACAGCAAAGTGAAAAGTTTGGGTGTGTTAGTGTTCATTAAGTCAACCTCCCTCAATCACCTTGAAGTCTATACTTTGCAGTCTTTGGCTGGCAAATACTGTGCCAACTTTAAGATTTCCCTGAACAATATTTTATTGAAATATTAAACCAACGAAAAGGCTTAAAACATACCAGCATTGCCCAAACTCAAACCATACATGACCACACTGTCCTATTTCCCTGTGCTATAGCCCCAGCACATCCCAGGGTGCTCTGGACAACCCACAATGACCCTGTTTTGACTGGACAACTCCATCCATTCCAGCTCACAGGACAAACACAATAATGCAGGTTTTCAGTGATCTCATGGGAGTTCACAGAATCAGTTTGGAAAAGACCTCCAAGATGGAGTTCAAGCCGTGACCAACCACCACCATTTCAACCAGACCTGAGAGCCCTGTGCAGTCTTTCCTTTAACACTTCCAAGGATGGGGACTCCACCACTTCCCTGGGTAGCCCAGTCCAACCCTTTCCACGAAGAAACTCTTCCTGGAATTCTGAAACTCAGTTGTTAAGACTTGAAATACTTTTATCAGAGTATTAAGTCGCTCATGTGAGGATTGTGGATTAACTCAACTTTTTAAAAGCTCCCAGCTCAAGGAATGAGCTTTTCCCTTTGCAAAAATCCAGCCATTGGGATCGGTGTGCTCCCCTCATTAGGATGCTGCCTGTGTCTGGAACAGCTGGGGAGCAATCCTGGCTGCTGTGCAATCAAAGACAAACCTCTCATTGACTTTTGTTGGGCTCAGATTTCACCCGTGTTGATCAAAACCCCGGGAGCAGCGAGCGAGGGACCCACAATGCAGAGCCTGTTCCTGCCAGCACTGCCACAATTAGGAGCAGCAGGATATTTTTGCAAAACTTCCTTGGTATGCACGAGGGTTTACACAGCCCCAGAGCTCACACAGCAGACAACAACAGCTTGTTAAAAGATGCATCTTTTTTTTTTTTTTTTCTTGACCTTTTGAGAGGAGCAGGAGAAAAGCTGTTGCTAAAAGCATCTAATGAAGGACAAAGCATTCCAATATTTTTGCTGAGGAGTTCCTGGGCAGTTTTAAATGAAAGAATTGCCTGGAACATGTAGATTACCAGCATGACAACAGGGCTGCTTAGGCTCTCTCTAAACTGATTGTGTGAAACCTTTTTAAAACAGGCTGTAATAAAACAGCCTTGTTTTTCTTAAACAAACAGGAGTTGATTACATGTTTAAACCTAAGACTTGTACATCTATAATATGTTTGTATTAGAAATAATCAGAAAAATAGTCTTAATTTATATGCATAGCATATGGTTCATTTGACAACATCCTTTTCAAGAATTTGCAAAAAATAGATCTAAGGCAAGGGTGCTTAATTTTTTTTTTCTATTTACATATGTGATAATATAACAGACTGACAAAACAGTTACCTTTGACTTCTGTAACAAGTACTCACAGCTCACACTGATAATAAATATAAATACAGTGCTTCATCCTCCAATTCAAACTCTTATCTCCACTTTTGTTACAAGTGATTTCTAAAATAATGGCTAGTGATTAAAGCACACCAGAGACGGAAATAAGAGAACACTATTTTTTCCTCGATTTTCTCAGCAACATTTTCAAAAAGCCTTGTCAAATGTTTTTCTCTTCCTGGCTGCAAAGACAGGAAACAGTCTCCTCCGAAGAAATCTTTGTTTCCAAAAATAGCAACATGTTCTTGAGGTCTTATCTCTCTCAGTTGTAGTAAGAGGAGCATAAGATAGTTCTGTGAATGTTGACACAAATTCATGACAATTTTCACACATATTCATCAGCTACTTAATATTGGGTATTACCCTGTTCTCCTTTGCAGTATCCATAGGAATATTATCCTTAGCATGTACTTATCAACTTGGTCAAGGCTGAACTTAATTTGATTGAAGTATCTGCTCCTGGAGTGGTGCATTCCAAAGAAATTCCATTTAATAAGCACTATGGCTAAAGCTTCCCAGGCTTCAAATTCCACACCAGCTGCACGTGACAACCTGAAGTACCTGCCCCTGCTGCTACTGAGCTGTCTCAGGAGAATGATGGATGGGGTTTGGAGCAACCTGGACCAGTGGAAGGTGATCATCTTTAAGGTCCCTTCCAAACCAAGCCATTTTGTGACTCCCTGGTGATTGGCACAAACCTCAAAGACACTGTGGCAGTAATATTTATGGTAACTCGTTATTTTCATGCTACATGTGACAGATAAAGTCCTTATATTGGGAACTGGACCTCAGAACTTCCTCTCAGGCACAGAGATTATCCTGCAGCTTCCAGTACAAGCCCGTGGCAGCAGAGCTAAGGGATCTCAGGAGCACTCTGCTCCTCTGGCCAGCTCCTGGAGAGGGGTCCTGCTGAACCATCTGCCTTCAGGGCAGCAAGGCCAGGAATCAGTGAGCACACAGGTTGTTACAGGTTGTTTGGAGATCATGCACCATCCTCCAACCCATCCCTAGGGACTAATCTTGTCCTTAAAAGCTCACCTGTGACCAAGTGCTCCACAGAAACAAACTTAGGGCTTTTCAAATGGAGATTCACTGTTACTGCTAAAAACTATGGTGTGAAAAGTTGGTTATGCTTTTATTTCCTTCAATGAGAATAGAGGAACACGCTGCTTTAGCTTCCACCTCTGCTCAGTCCCAGTCTTGTCACCAAGCTCCCCTTCCACTGATCCACACTTAAAAGGTGTGAATTCCAATGGTCTGTGACATTCCTGTGTAAGACTTCCACTAAGAAAACTAGAAAATGTACAAATTAATGCCTCAATATGCAAGGAAACACTTTTAGCTGTTTCCATATCCCCTTCATGCACACATTCACCTACACAGGAGTATCAAGACCTGCATCAGATATATAAAATATTAAATGTCAGCTAAAATGCCAGCTGAACGTGCCCACATGTACCACAGGCTTGGATGAACACCATTCTCCACAGTTAACACATGCTCTACTCATGTGCCTTTATTGCTGCTCTTTCATTTCAGGCCAATCTCTGTGGCTGTGCAGGCAGAACACAAAGGGAAAAAATACATCCATGGCCAATGCTCAACCCCCTCACCCTCAGGCATCTCTCAGTCATGCACTGAGCAGGAAATGTAGCTGTTCACAGAAGGAAACTCTCTCATCTTGTCCCTCTAAAGGGCTCTTGCTCTGCAGAGCAACATTCAGGCTAATTCACAAAAAATTGAACTACATTTGTTAGTAAACAGATTTTGTTTTCCCAATCCAAATCCTTCATGTGGTAAACAGAAGCCAATTTATTTATTTGGACTATCATGTCTTAGTTCAATGTACCCATTCAAAACTGGGAAGAGCAGGATATTAAGTTCAGTGGTCTCAACTTTAAATCCAGAGGTCACACTACACTTTTCACCACCCCTATGGATGGGATATTTGTATTAGTTTCCCACACAAAAATGCTTTGGAAACCTCCATAATAAGCACTTGCTTTTTCCCCTCATGGAACAGCCCTTCACAGCACAATTACATGAAAACACACCAATATTTAACACAGCTTCATTGCATTTAGGATCCATAATTTGGTGAAAACCAACAAACACTCCATAAGAACACATAGAATTTATTATGATCTTTCCTAAATAATTTTCTACATTCTTTATTTTATTAATTACTACTTAGTGCTCTACTGGTACAATTTAACTCAATGAAATACAGCTGAAATACCTTGCAAGAAAGAGGATGACTATTTAGAGTAGGACTGTTGTGCAGTGTATTTATCAAGCACAACATAATCTCCCATAAATACCTTTATATTTAGATTAAAACTAAGACCTTCACTCCATCCATAGGGCAATGAGCTGGAAGTGGGTTAGTCCCAAAAACAAGAGCTGGGGAAAGCTTGGTTTAAATTGCATCAATCAAAAGTTTGAAGTTTGGCGAATCTCTTCCTTTCACTGTCACTCTTTTCCTTTTCCCACCCCTCACTTGGCCCTTGGTTTGTCACCTCTGGAAGGCAGCACTGTCTCTCTGTGCCCCTGCAGCACAAAGCACAGCTGTGCTCCAAGCACACACGGACCTTGAGGCACATCCAAAATGCAACATGGAAAAAACCCATTGTGCTCCTGACAGGGCTGGGCGCTGCCATCCTGCCCCACGCCTGCTCCACGCCGGGAGAAATCCTCTGCAAAACCACAGGACTATTTGCAGAACAGGGCACTATTCAGAATGAGTGAACGTGACAGAATTCCTCCAATTATTTACTTTTCATCAACACCTGAGAGCCTACAAGAAACAGAAAGTCCTCTGACAGGCACCCCCTGGATGAATGCACACAGGGAGGGTGCACATGCTCCACCATAAAGAACCAGACCCGTTTTGCCCCCATGGTACCAATAAGGATTCATTCATTCCCCGTTCCCCTTCCATCCCCGCACAAAATGGAATGCATTGACATCAGGTAAATTCTCTCCCAACCACAGAATCCCAGTGCTGCACCAGCTCAGTCTGCAGCAAAGCTCTTGGCTTCTGCTTGACTTTCATGCTTGATTGTATGGAGCCAGTCCAGCCCCAAGGGGAGGTGGAGGTAGAGGTGAGAGCAGCAGCAGTAATAAGAGGGATAGTTCATGACTCCCAAATACATTTTTAGCAAAGCTGCCATGAGCAATGGCTACACAGAGCAGCTGCTACCAGAGGAGGCCGTGAGTCAGACCTAGTTTGTGACCACAGATCTAAATCAGAATGGCCCCAGGAAAGAATTCTTGAATTTCTATTCAAATCACAGAATTGAAGGGTTTCCTCAGCCACAGTTGGATCTGTAAATCAAGCTATGTCCTGTGAAGTGTTAAGGGAAAAAAAACAACAAACAGGAATTCTCAATGGTTGGCTCGGTACATTTCCAACACATGTCAGTGCTCATGAAGTCCAAACACTCCTCTTGACATGACAGGATCATCACCTTTTCTTTTGTCACAGATACACAGGATTAAGACCTAATTTTGTAATACTGCAGGGCCTCCAGCTCAAACTTGACACCTTTGAGAGCTACCCCAAAGTAAGGTTTGGGTGACATTGGGGTGACATGAAGCATGACTGCAGCAGCAAGTTCTTCCCCTGAACCACTCAGAGATGATTCCCACCTCATTTGTGTGACCTGGTGCCATCTTCCAACACAAAGGGGAATTCAGTCACAGGCATCTAACCTCAGTAACCTCAAGAGGAAGATGGATGAGGCATGCCCTTCACACAACACAGAACTGAAATTTGAGCTTTTAAGCAGTTAACAAGGACCCTGAGGATGAGACTTTCTCCTGGGAGAGCATGGACACAGTAAGATCAAAAGAATATAAGAAGAAGTTCAAGTGAGGAACTGGGCTATAAAGAGTTTCACTTCACTGGGCAGCTGGGAAGAACTGAAACAACACAAGGAGTTCTCCCTCTCACTGTGTGAAAAGCAGGCAGGGTGTGTACCTGACTTCAGTGACTGTGAGGGCAAAACAACTCATTTGGTACAGTGACAACATTGACAATAATCCTATGGAAGAGGAATGTGTAATATGATAAAGTCATTTATTCACCTTTATTCCTAAAGATATTCAAGTTTCACGCAAAGAATCTTTGCCTGATTTTTTGTAACCACTGTTCTGATGGTCAAAAGCTATCATGCAACAAAGGACAGGATCTGAAAAAGTGTAAAGGCAACCCAGAACTCTCCCAAGTTCTGAATCAGATCAGAGAAAAAAGGAGGTATTTGTCTTTCGAACAACAGCACCAAACCACTGACCTTGCACATCATCCAACCTGTCCAACCTGCTCACTTGTCCTGCCTGGTTTTCATTAGTTGCTCCTTTCCTTATTTTCACCACTAGCAACCCCCTTTTACAGGAAAAAAAACATGGCATAGGCAGCCATCAAGCACACCTTTCAGAGAGCCAAATGAACCCAACCTATGTACAAATTGCACGCCAAATGAATTTTATCCAGCATAAAACCAATGTAAGGCGTGATACAGCATCAGTTCTGCGCCGCTTGCAGACCAGGGGCTTGCACTTGTCAAGGAAAACCCAAGAAGTGATTTATTACTGTGTGACCCCAATCATCTGCTGGTGTAATTCCACATGAATCAATAGAGCTAAATGAGCATGAAAACAGAGCAGAGCAGGCAGGCACCAGCCCCCACGTGTTTAAAGATCACCAGCCACGCTCATCGCCTGTGACTGCAGGAAACACTCTTGTGCATCAAAGGGGCTTCCTTTGGAATCAGAAGCTGCAAATTCAGCTAGATTTAGGGATATTAGAAAAAAATTCTTCCCTGTGAGAGTGCAGAGGCCCTGGCACAGGTTGCCCAGAGAAGCTGGGGCTGCCCAATCCCTGGAAGCATCCAAGGCCAGGGCTTGGAGCAGTCTGGTCACGCTGTCTCTGCCCATGGGAGGGGGAGAATGGGATGAGCTCTAAGGTCCCTTCCAGCCCCATTCTCATTTGCCTGACCACTTGCTGCTGAACTTGAGTTCATCTTTCACACATTTAATAGTTATGACACCTCTGTGTACCATTTCCATTTTTCCAGGTGGGAAAGCACAACCAAAAGAGCAAGGGTGCTCATTTACCACAGCCAGGTTGAAATCCTTGGAAATTTGTACAATTTTACAGGTATTTGGACAACTGAATGATTTAATTCAAGACTCAGTGGACAAGAATGTGGGTCTCCCAGGCCCAGGAGTGGCTCATCCCAACGATTCCTTGGACCTGGAGCACAGCAGCTGATGGCAGAACAAGCAGAGAGCACGAGAACTCTGCCAGCAGCATTTCTGGAAATACCAAGTCATTCGTTTATTGATATCATAAAAGGTTCTGCCAAAGCTGCAGCCCTCTGTGATATTTACACAACAACCACCCTCCCCTCCTGCAGATCTCAGCAGGATCAATGCTTTCACAGGATGAAGTGAGAGGCTGTGGATGAAAAATGCCTGAGGGTGGGAACAGTTTCCTTTTCAACACCGTTTTCTCATAAATGAGAAATCTATAGGAACCAGACAAAGATTCCTAATTCATATGAGCTTCTATTTATGTTGCAAGAACAAAACAACTGTGACTGACAACTGTTAAAGACCAGTAATTATCAGCAGCAGCAGGTAAATACACTGTCAGCTGCTTTTTACTGCTCCTATGTTCTTATCACAAGGCCAGTATTAAACTAATTTTCCTGTCATTCACCCATTACTTATATGAGCCATGCTTAATAGAAAAGTTTACAAACAGAAGAAAAAACCAGAAGTTACTGCTCAAGTTCTTCGCAAGAAATATTGCAAGCCCTCTTCCATCATACTTAAAATGGCTAATACATATTCCAATCACCTTATATGCCAACAGAATTGAAAAAATAGGTAAAAACATTAGAGCTGACCAAAAAATGCCACACTAGAATGCTGGTTTTTTTGGGGGTTTTTTTGAGTTTTTGGGGTTTTTTTTGCTTATTGTTCAGATCCGTACTGAATACAATGTCATGGAGGGGCTGAGAAAGATTAAAGGTATATCTATATATTCTTTTCCTCTGTTGACAGAATTATCATTCTAATGCTATACTTAGGAAAAGGTGGTGATTTCCAGGGCTCTGATCCTACACAGCACCTCAACACATGCTTAGTGTTTAGTGGGACTATTTATAAATCTGTAAGTTTTGCAGGAGTATTTTTGCACTTTCCAAAATAGACCAACAGTTTGGAAATTAAATATAAATCCCTGCTGCTTCCTTTGCACTTTGCTTAGTCATTTTATACCTGTTGTGCGAGTATTTGTAGTGCATGGAATCCTTCCCCTATGCTCACACATCCAGGAGATAAAAGGGTTCAAGGGAAGGAAAGGCAATCACATCTCAACTATTCATTTTTCAGAGCTGGTGATGTGCAAATTAATCAGCTTTGAACATTCAGTGTAGCAGGCACACAGGTCCCTAAAGTACCAGCTGAAATAGAGCACTAACATAAAGCTATTAATTCTATCAGTCTTGAAGGACAACAGGTTGAAAACCACATTCCCCACCATCACCAAACAAGACAAACTCCTATTTCTTACTAGAATAACTTTTTTTTTTTACAGAGTCCTGTTGACCAGATCCAGCTGAGAAGCACAAAAACGTGAATCAAAATCCAAGTAATTCTCCCAATCAGCCTCAGCACTGCAGTTCCTCTGTTTATTTCAGGCTTTACACAGCACTGCTGGACCCTTCCCTAAGCAAGCTCTTGGCTACCAGGGCCTTAAGCACAGATGGGTCTCTGACCTTATTTAGCAGGGATTCTCCTGCAGGCATTGCTGTCTGATTTTATAACATTTGATTCAAATGGTTCAGCGACTTGGCCGGGGCACATAACCCACTTCTTTAATGCTTGCTTCATTAGCACAGCTCATGTTTATTAACTACAAATAAATCTCCCTTAACACTGGACTGCACTACCACTAATTAGCTGTCTTAAATAGCAATTCACTGTGAATAATAAATACAAAAGGATCAGTTACCGATTTCCTCTCCTGTTTCAGCTCCTGCACGTAGCGGGTTAACTCTGCAGTGATCAGAGAGGTCATGTTCTCTGAAATGACCTCGTGCTGTCCAGCATAGTCATTCATTTCATTTAAAGTGGCTAGGAAGGCTCTGGTTGATGTGTACCTGCAAAGGACAGAAATGCATTTTGCTTTTAGTCCCTTTCTCCTCAGTCAGACATGCTGCAAAGGGAGGTGGGATCCTCCTCAAGCACTTAGCATTGCTATGAATTAGCACAGATTCACTGGAAGGAATTTCTCCAAAGGAAGCCTGTCTCACACACTGACAGTTGTCTGATAAATCTATCTCAATTTAGACAGTTTGACACTGGCTCTTAAAATATCAGCACTTTAGAGTGCCAGGTTCTTTATCAGCACAGCTCTGGGGCTTCAGTTTTCTAATCTCTACTCACCAAACACTTCTAGTTAAATTCTTTCAAGTCTTACAATTCAGTGCACAGTCATCAGCATATCCTACCTGGCAAAATCCTGTCTAAGCAAGCAAAATTTTGGCCAGCACAGCCTAGAAAAGAAAGTTTTTCATAGTGTAAATTTGATTTAAATCAGATATAGTTTATAAAGTTTTCAAATAAGTAGCGAGTTTACCAACCAGGTGTTCATTGTCAACCCATATTTTTTAGTACTTTCCATCACAAGGTTTATTTTTCATATCAAATAATCTCCCATACAGCATTCCATGTATTATTGAAAGGAAGAAACATCTGTGCACACAAATTTTGAAACAGCAGATTATGGCACTGGTATATTCAGCCCAGTGCCAACAGAGCTGGATTTAAATATCCCAGCTGGCTGTGCTGGGCAGCTGGAAACCAGCAGCAAGACACCAGTGCACACTAGAAAAACTATTATTATTATTATTATTATTATTATTATTATTATTATTAAGTAGTGGCCTGCACTAATAACATCACCTAAAGGTGAAAAATCAAAGCAAAGATGGAGATATTTAATGGAAATAGAAGGGAGTGGTACAAGGAGGGATGACAAAGGCATCAGAAGAAAACAAAACCAGGAGAAACTAAAAAAAAAGGGGACTAAAAGGGACTAAAACTATAATGCATTACAAGCAGAAATATCCACAGTCAAGATGTGAAATGAGAGAAATCCCAGTTGCAAAAAAAACCCAAGGTATAAAAGGCACAGAACTAGAGAGTGACAATGAGCTTAAAAAAGCTGGTTTTTAGCCAGGTTGTCTCAAAGCAGCATTTGAGGCACCCAAAGGTCACATGGCAAATCCCCAGACATTGTTTTGAGACATGAAGTAACTACACTGAGGTGAACACTGCATTTATAAAGGGCAAAGGATACACAGGATCTTCTGTGCCACATCCCATAGAATCATTTAACTCCAATATCTTTTTTCAGCAGTGAAGGATGTGTCAAAACCCATCCTAGTAAACTCAAAATACCCATTTATGGTAGAGCTATCCAAAGGCAGATTTATTCCTAATTCTGGGTACAAACCAAAACAGCTGCTGTGCTGGTAACATAATCTTCCTTGTGTAAATACCAATATCTCAGGAAACAATGGCATAAATAACTGATTCCCAAACAATGTTACTAAAAATAAATTAAAAAGCAAGCAAAAAGGCTGTTATCTCTGTTATACAAGCCACTGGAGTAGCTGTACAGAGCTTGGGGGATTGACCCAAAAATCTGTATTCATATAATCATCCAGTTGGAGCCATATCCAAACTCTTTTAAAACATGCCAAATTTCAAGGGCAAGGGTTTGAGGCTGCTGCTGGGCTCTCCAGAGGCAGAGCAGCCTCCTGAAACACCAGGCTGAGGGTCAGCCCCTGGCAGGCTTTCATTGAGAGCTGCATTACAAAACAGTGATGTTGAGAAACCCCAGGGTCACGGTGCTCTAAGGGGAAAGGTTCTTGCTCTGGATTAGAGTCTGTTGGGAAGCTCATGTTCTAGAAAGTTCTCCTTAAAGAATATCTTCATCCAAGGGCAGGAATGTTTTTAGTGTCTCATCACCTGGACCATGCTGCTCAGAAGGAGCTGAGCTCTCTGTTGCTGCCTGCAAGCACAACATCAATCCCCTGCCATGGGGGCAAAGGTGAATCAAAAGCAGCCAGGTGAGGCTGTGCCACATCCTTCAACAGCAGCAAGCCCCAGGATACTGGGAGTACAAACCTCACCCTCCACCCAGCTCTGCAGGAGCCACTGTGGTGTTAGAACATTACCCCTTTTTTAAGTTACTAATCTGTGCTGTCAGCCTGTTTGAGTAATTTAATACTTACACAGAGTGCTTGAGTTTCATGCTAAAATTAACAACTGTTTCTGTTCCTGCTGAAAGCAGATATGAATTTGGTTGTTCACTTCAAAGAGCCAGGATCAGTCTGGCTTGAAGGTTTTAAGGCACATTTAAAAAATGAAAAAAACACCCAACCCAGGCATCCAGAAACTGCAACTTAAGGGAACTGAGTAGTTTCAGACCAAATCCACTCCTTAGTATCTAACACATAAACCTGTTTCTGCATCTGTGACTTCTATATTCTTACACTTGGCTTTAACATCTTTGGTTTACAAGCCAAATCCTAGGTGATGACCCAAATTTTGCCATTCCTCCATCAATGTGTGCTCACCCAGCAGTGGATCATGAACATACCTATATTCTTCCTCCTCTTTGGAGTTCTTCTTGGGTTGGTATTTCTTTGAAAGATTCCTAAAATTAAAAATACAGATATATAAAATTAAATTTTAAAATATCCTTTGAAGCTTACTGATGATCTTCACATGCACACACTCTGTGAGGCTGGAGTTTTTATCTGCAGTGAGCAGACACCTTTCCAGAAGCACAGCTATAATCAGGCTTTGATTGTGTTGTAGTAACACTCAAAGAATGGGCTGCACAGAGCTCCAGTCTCTGCAACTACAACAAAGATTCTGAACCCAAGAAGTTGCTGAATTAAGGTCATGAAGTCAATACACCCGAGCTGTTGTTCTGCTGATGCAGAGATCTCCTTCACCTGATCTAGGAGAGGTCCTTTTAGAGTACAAGACACCCCAGGGAAGGGAGATGTGAAGCAGCAGATGACACTCTTGGCCAGGCAGGTTTGCCTGCCTTTAGCAGGATTATTAGAAGACAAAAATAAAACCTTCATAAAGCTGTGGGAAGCTGCACTGAGATGGCAAAAGGGGGATCATTTTGTGATTATCACCTAATGCTGGGGGAAGTGTGACATTTGATTATCCTAATTAGCACAGATGATTGCATCTCATTATCCCCCAGCCAGCTACTGATTTAATTTTAAAACACCAATATGCTCTTGGAGTGATTGTATCTTAAACAAGAAGCCTGAAGCTTGCTGTGAGCACATCTGACAGTGATTGCATGGTGTTCATTGCCATGCAAGCCCCTCACCCCCAGCAAATCCAGGGATTTGAGGAGGGGATGCTGCCCACCTGCCCCTCCCTGCACCTAGCTGGCATCAGCATCAGCTGCACATTGCACTGCAGCACAGCACACCCTGTGACTAGTGCAACCCACAGAGCTGAGAAATCACTGAGCCAATTTAAAGCCTTTCCAGTGCTCCTCTGTCCTAAACTGAGCCCTGTTACTCTGTTCTCTCTGGCAGCCTCTCACCCTATTGTGAAAGGGGAGCCATTTGGTTTAGTTTTACAAGGTTGTTTCAGCGATGAAGAACAGCACACCAGGAATATTGATGGAATAATTGTCCAAAGGAGGACTGAGTTTTATCAACTTATCCATGCCAAACTCTTTGGAGAAGTCCCAGAACACATCAAGTTGTAAAGAAACTGCTTTTTCAGAGGTGTAACCCATTCCCTGCTGATGCTGGTTTTAATGCTGACTTGGAGACAGCAGGGCCTCCCATCTCACATTTCTTATTCCTTTTGTTCTCTTCGAGGAATTAAGGAGCATCTGCCCCCACGGAGGAGTAGCCAGAACGCTGGCAGATTTGCACAGACAAACATGTGTTCCTCAAAATTTAAGTATCTCGACTGGAAGGGATCCAAATGAGTATCTCCCTCTCAGTCTGTGCCTCCTCCCCAAGAACATGCTCTGAAAAAAAATCAACTTCTCTAGTTCTGCAGCTTCCACTGAACACCAGCATGCAAAGGGTTCTGCAAACTGCTCTGCAAGATGAAAATAAATCTTACAGCACCCTTAGTATGCCATGGGAATGCCTCTTTCCATGCACTCGCTTGAAGGGGAAAGGAAAAACCGCAAGAAAACAAGCACAGAAGGCTACAGTAATAAGGCATTGTCACACAGTCAAAACTCCATCTCCCTGCACTGTCACGCTGCCCAATTAATTCTGACACACACAGCAACTGGCTTCCTGTGAATCTTTAAAGGTGCAGAAATGCTACAGAGCTGAGGCAAAAAAAAAAAAAAATCCAGTCTGCTTTCACAGACAAAAACCACTTACCAAGGATTAGCATCTGGGTTAAACACTTCATTATCTTCTATGCAATTAACACAACACACAAATTGAGTCTATATATTTAAATTCTTTGGGGTTTTTTTTCCCCGTTTTCCAGAATCAGATGGAGGGGTTTAACCAGTTACACATAAAAACCCTCATGAGTGATACAGAATCCAGAATTAAGCATGTCCTGGTGCACTGGCACCACCAGCACGGCCCAGGCTCAAGCTCAGGAAGCAGTGACAGTGACACCTTCAGTGCCAGCAGTGATTGGAGAGGGAACTAACACAAAATAAAGATCAGCAGTAAAACAGCAGCTCTGGAAAGATTCTGTGCTACCCTGAGTCTCCATCACCATGAGTGTTTCTGTTTGCCTTTCACTCTGCATCATTTTTTCTGCCTTTCCAGCTTGTTTCTCTGCTCCCTTATTTCAACGTGGGTGACAAATGTGAGAGAAAGAGATGTCAGACATCAGGGGTTCTGATTCTCAGATTATCCTGGCACCTGAAGCATTTTTCCCAGCACATTTTCCTCGAGGCTATCTATCCATCATCACATTAGGCAAGGGTTTGACACCCTTTGTGATGCTCTGAGTGCATGTGCTGCAAGAGAAGTGACAAGGACACACTACCTCAGCACTGGGAGCACAGATCCAGCACATCAGGGTCCCATGGAAGTTAAAATACAGGAATAAGCATTCTACCATAGTTTCTACATCCCTTCCCTCCCAGCCTAGCTTAATCATTCAATAAACATGATGCAAAACATGTAAAAAATAATCATGTCGGATCTGAAGTGGACCCTCAAACCAGGCTAATTGTAAATGGCTTATAGGTCTAACCTAAAATATTAAATATACATTTGCAGAATTATAAAGAGGAAGAAAAGAAATGTTTTTAAATAGAAGAAAATTTAACTTCAATAGATGACCAGGCTGAGATGTAGATAGAGAGGAGAAACAGCTAGTTAGGGAACCCAGGGATGGAATAGAAAATACAAACTTCACAGAAGGAAATAAATTTCAGCAGCTTTACTTACACTATAAACAAAATTGACTTACATCCACAGGAGTACCTTGAGTTAACCTGTCCCTTTTTAATAGTATTTTCTGCATGTTATGACATGCAGTGATGTGATGCAGCCCTTTTACACCAAATGGATGTGGTACAAAAAAGATTTGCACCAGGTTTAAGGACACTTATTAAATAAAAGCAGATGCATGATTTATTTTTCTTTTTTAATGTCCAGCACTGTTTTACCTCAACACTTGACAAGTCTACATTTTTGGTTTTTTTCTTTTATACTTCTAACTTCTTAGATGCCTCCAAACAGCCCTGTGTTTAAAAGCTCCTTGGGGACAGATGTATTTGTCCTCAAACCATAAAAATACAGAGAGGCAAGAAACAAATTTATCACATTTTTTTTTGGGATGTCTAGGACAGAATAAGAAATAAAGCTCAGGAATTCATAGTTTCTACATGGTCACAGGTAAAACCATCTTTCACTTTCACTGACATTTTGTGTGTTTATTTTAATAATCAAGCTCTTTACACCTGGAATTTGTCATCCTGAATACCCCAGTGAGTCTAGTGCAGGGCTGTTCCTAAGAAAGGCCAGCTCACACAGATACTCTGCTGGGTTTTCCCAGCCCAGTCACACTCTCTTTGTTCCAGCTCATTTTGCCTCTGTAATTCAATCTCTGCTCCTCTCCATAGGATGTGAGCAATTTGTTCCTGCACAAGTCATTTTCTATTTCCTGCTTGTCTGTAGCAAAAACCCTGGGGAACCCTCCTGGCATTCCCCTGGGAGAGCACACAACCATCAGGGCAGGGATTTATCTACTACAAGCTCCTCATAAATCACAGAGCATTGTGCATCTCAAATCCATTCAAACACAAGCAAATTCTGGGTGATTATTTTTTGTTTTTAATAGGCACTGTGTTTTAGATACACAGATGAACTGAAACCTCAAATCCCTCCTCTTTAAAACCTGAGAAGATGGAAAGAGTTCTCAGATTTATTATCACCATGCAAATAAAAGGTGAGTTTACTGGAGGGGTTAGGAAGAATTATTCCTGCTCTCCCCTTCCCAGTTAACTCCAGCACTCCCAGTTTAGCACTGGTCACCAGTGGCTGCCAACAATGTTGCCCCACAGGCAGCAGCAGGACCCCCTGTGTGCTGTTCTCCCTTTTAACCCCTGATCAATTCTCAATTTTTTCTACCTTAGTGGGGAAAAGCAAGGTGATCTCTACTCCTGTGGGAGGGTTCTTGGCACCTCTTCCCCAGGACCTGACCTCAAGGAAGTTTTCTGTGTCTGGTTCACACATATTTGTCTCTGTCTACAATCAAACCAGACACGGACATGTACAAAGTACCCAGCAGGAATTATTTGAGATTAATTCACAAAGATCTCTGCTCTGATCAGGAGACACCTCAAAAGGTTATAGAACTGTAATTCAGATTTCAGGCTGTAACCTTGTTGACTACATAGGAAAAATTACCAAGGGCTGGAGCTGACTTTCTGACCTGCAGTTCCTCCCCATGCACGTTCAAAAAGGGCCTGTTTTAGTAAATGAAAAATTAAACATCCAACAAATGACCATTATTCTGTTGAATTCTTAAACCCTTCAGCATTTGTGCACAGCAGCCCCAGTTTCATGGAAAACATTACAGTGCTGTCCTCAAAGCCTGAGCCATTAATCATGCATAAACTGTGAGTAAGCCCCAGAATGCTGCTCAGCCACCTCAATAACCTCTCTTTTTGCAAAACATATGATTACTAGCAGATAGAATACAACAGGATCTTAAATTAACTTTTACTTTCCAATCTCTGAATTAAACCTATTTTCTAAAAGCCGTCATTATAAACAAAATCACCACTGACACAGCAGACTTAGAGTTGATTACAGGCTCTGAAGAGATGCAACTCAAAGTCCAGAATTTTCCATATCAACTTACCTAAGCTGCTTTGCATAGCTGAGTTCAATCTCTGTTCTTTCTTTTACAAATTTGATGTACTTTTCCAGAACATCAATACCCCACTGCGTGTGTTTTTCTAAGTTGTCAAACTGGTCCTGCAATGAATAAAAAAAAAAAAAATAGTTTAGTCTCATTGAACACAGAGACAACTAAAATTAATTTACAAAGGGAGTATCGCCATACAGAAAGTGTTGTTAATATTTTCCATTACCAGTTAGATACTTTTATAGTGAGACAGGTTCTTAATCAACAGAAATCTGTATTTTAGCATGAGCCCAATTCAGTAACATTCTTCATTACTCATTTCTGAATCAGTTTCATTCCAGAAATACTGTCAATTCTATTAAATACCATCTTCTAAGACAAAAACATACTTAGACATAGGAAAAGAAATAGATATTCTTGACAGTATTTTGCTTTACTCTGAAAAATTAATAGAAGTTCCATGAATTTGGGATCTACACCTAATTAATAATTCTGATTTTCATATGAAAGTTGTAGATTTAGACTCTAGCTTTGTCAGTGCCATGAGTTTAAAATCTTATTCAGAACAGTTAATCTTTTTACAGAGCAGACTTCAATTCCTCTGCAGCCTGTTTTGTTCTAAACCAGATGACACAATGCCCCCCAAAATGACATAAACTGTATTTTCTGAAAGTTTTCTTGTCCACCTCCATTTATATACAGATACTACTTTGTTCTTCAAATATTGCTGCCCCCAAAAACAGTCACACATGTTTTCAATAAAATCAAGAACATTCCACAAGTCAGTTTGGGATTTGCAAATGCCAAGAGAAATTAAGCAACTCTAAATCCAAATTAATTATCCAAGCCAGTTTATTACTATCTGCAGATTTCAATGACAATCACCTTATTTTTCAAAATTTTGGTTACTTCAACAGCACTCAAATTCCACAGCCATCCATTCCACACAGCTTTGCAGAAGTTACTGTTTCTGCAATACTTGAAGTATAATTTTTAAACTGTGATACACTGAATACTTATTCTGACAGACAGACAGTGTAAAATAAACAAGGGCTTTAATACCAGCCTAACTTATTTGGCATCAGGTTCCATTATGGTTTACAATGAAAATAAAGAGTAAGTTTGCACAATCTACAAATTAGATTTACCGTGTTTTCCAAAAAACCACAGACAGCACTAGATTTGGGTCGGGTGCTGAGCTACCACTACTAAAGGTTCTGACACAAGTGATGCTTTCCTGCAAAAGATTTGGCCCTGTGACTCAGTTTGCAGAGCTATCACTGAGTTACAAAAACCAGACAAGCCCATTCCCTTTAGACACGGAGCAGAAAAATAACTGAAAGCTCCAACAAAGCCTGGTTTGTGAATATGTTGCTTTTATCAAATACCATTTTCTGCTCTGTAGCACATCTGGCTGTGACAGCGAGTTACACTGGTGGCAGGAGGGACTCTGCCAGCATTGAATTATGTACACATTGACTTATGTACACAGCAGCTAACAAAGAAAATAAACCTGTTAATAAAAGTGCTTAACTGCAATTTGAAGGGGAGAAATAGGAACCATGTTAAGAAGACAAAATTCGCAAAACACCGTCAAGAAGAGAGTTAAACCAGCAGGTAAGACACGTGGAATGGGACAGACAGGGCTTGTGCATTGTGTGTTTGCTCTGGTTTAGCATCAGGCACTGTTTCAAACCAAGTCAGCCAAACCAGACAAGGTTTCAATTTATATTATGTCAGTTTTAGTCAATTAAAGAGGCCCTGGGGGCACAACAGCAAAAAGGTAATGGTATAAAGTTACAAAAATAGTAAAGAACTTTAAAATCTCGTGCTCCAGGAACTACGAGAAAGTGGTTAGGGACACCTGAGGTAAAAAAATTCAAACTACACACAATAAAAGCCTGACTTCCAGCAACATAAATCACCCTTGAACCAGTGTAGCATCACTCACTCAGAAAGAGGATGTGTGTGTTCTGCAGAAAGGGAATTCACAGACTAAAAATGTACATGTTTGCCTATATACAAATCTCAATTTCAGACGATTTCACAGCTGGGGAGAAGGCAAAATCAGGGGTAACAATGGTCCTCCTCCTGCCAGAGGGCTCAGCTCAGCCTGGAGCCTGAGGCCAGCACAGAGAAGCACCTTCTGCCCTGCTTCAAATATACAACCTTTCCACCTCTGGGATTATGCTGGAGTCAGGAGAGTACTGCAAACATGGCCTTTCTAAGGTTTCTGATAAAGAGGTCTTCTAGCTCTCCCACACCCTACTCTTCCACAATTTACATTGTTTAACATAAACACACACATATAAAATAAATAACCCCTGGGGAAGTCCATTAGTCACAAGTTGACATGGATTCACACACTCCTGATTTAGAGAAGGGAAATCTCGGGCAGGGAAATTCACTCCCTAATCCCTGTAAGCAAATTTAACCACCTTTATCAGACAGATCATATTTGTACCAAGAAACTAGCTTATTATCCTATTGTGACCCCATCCAAAGAGGAAAGGTCAAGGTTTCCCAGAGGAAAGAATGCCTTTCAAGGAGATCCTGTCCTTCAAGGCAATCCAGATTTCAAGACAGAGCAGGTTCACTCTGAAAAGGCAACCCTGGTGGTGGCTTGTCCAAACCTTCCACCATCATCCCACCCTCAATCAATTCTCAGAGCAATCATTTAGATCAGAGTTTGAATAAAAACCCAGAAATGGCTCCAGGTTGCCTCAGTGTGGGCTGGCATCTCACAGAGGGACCTCCTGGACTGTTTCTAAGGTCTCACTAGGCCAAGTTTGGTGAAACAAAACTCCCTGAGGAGCAGTGTAAGAGGAGCACACAGTGGTGCAGCTGTCAGGCAGATCAACCACGGGAAGATGCTGAATTTCTATTTATAAAGTGAGATGAGGCACTTACCCTGTGCCAAGCTCTAGGCAGAACCACCTCAAAAGTACAAGCACTGACCTCCACTATCAAGAAGAGAGGCAAGGGGAAGTTTAACTCTGCAGATTTGCTAAAGAGAAGAGTTCCTGTTCTTTTCAGGGCATGGAACAGTGTTGGCCCGAGTGCCATTTCACTCAGCAGCCAACGCCCCACAGCAGTGTGTTACACTGGGGTCACGCATTCCTTTGTCCCTTCCCTTTGCTGAGTGCCTTGAGGATGAAAAAAAGGCAGTAAAATTGACAACACCATCACTGGCTGAGCATGAGATTCCAAAGGAAAGGCAGTGCAGCCAGAGGGACACGACACAGATTGTCCTCCTCGTCCCATGGATCTGGAAGGACACTGAAGGTAGGCAAAGGCTCTGAGTTAATCAACCATGGGGATGACAGAGGACACAAAATGTCTTGATTGTACAGCATAGCCTTCAATTCATGGAAGACCAAAGTCCAGGGATACATGGAATCAATGCAAAATAAGACCTCTGAAAAAGAGATTTCTGAACAACAATATCATGCCTTCAAACAATCAATATTGAAAATACTTTTAGAAACTGATTTACTTTTCTCAAAGTTCAGTACAAAAATGCATTATTGGAGTTAAAAAAAAAAACCTCAATTATTCTGGAGCCTAATGAGAACAGTACATGTTTTCAGCACAAAGAGCAGCAGCCCTGGCAGTGATGGTTGAGCAGGTGAACTGTGCCACTGTAGCTCTGCAGGTTCAGTAACCGGCTGCAAGAAGGCTCAGGTGCCCCATGAGCTGCTGTTTCAGCTTTCAGTTTCAATACACAGACTCTCCCCTGTTCGTTTTTGCAGCATCCTCACCCTTCCAGTCAGGGAGAACATTAGGAAACAATAAACTCCACAGGGCTTTAGCATTCAAGAAAACAAGGCAAGAAATATGATGCAATGTTCGGTAAGAACGCTCCCACTTGACCACAGTGAGGGAGAAACAAAAGGTCACACCACACCTGTTTTCTCTGAAAAAGAAACACCACAACATTTTCTAGAAGAATTCACTGCTTTCCTCTGGCTCAGGGACTGGTTCACACCTAAGAATGTTCTTTGAGCAGAAATACTGCACTGACAGTCAGTTGTGTATCACAGTAGGCTCCCACCACAGCATTCACGTTACTGTGTCCTTCCAACCTGCCAAATCCCATCTTCTCCCAGTTTCAAGTGCCTATTTTATTGTGGTATCAGCTTACTAAAAAGAATAGACTTCTAATTGACCATCACAATGTGCATGTAATTAAACTGCTCGTAACTGTAGCTTACCCCCTTCGTCAGATTCCACCACTTCCCAAAGCCAGCAACATGTGCCAGCACAAACACTTCCCCAGGTGATGGTGGAGCTGGAATACAGGAGCTGACCCACCTGACTTACACAGGTGAAAAAACAGAGCCTCTACTGCTTAAAACAAACTGATCAGAGTTTAAAATGTTCTTGAGCACACACACAAAAATCAAAGCTCAAAAGAAGGAAGTATAACTTCAGTCATTAACTTGAACAGGAATTTGACATCCAAGTACCCACAATGCTTTGAATATTTTAACCCTAAGGCAAAGTGCGTTTCTAAATTCATTTTCTAACTTCATTTCTGTTTCCATTAATGCTCTCCTGGTGCTTTTACCACTGCCCAAATAACCTCCCATCCATGCATTCTTTCTGAAATTCAGCTGCATGCTTGTTACCCTGACAATGCTTAAAATGGAAATAGTGCTGCCCATTTGCTTCGCTTCATTTGAACGGTTACTTTAAGCTGTCAAATCCCCTTCGCTTCTCAACTGCCCTCCTGAAGTCACATTCCCCAGCTATGTGAAGTATTTTGGAAAGAGGAAAGTTAGCCATTAAGGAAAAAAAACACAAAAGAAAAGCCTTCTTCCCATTTCTCAGCCATATAACATGGAGTACAACCAATTATTGAGCAATGAAGTGTTATTCATGAGGTCCTTGAAGATCAGCTCAGTGAGATATTCCTTCCTCTTTCTAGAAGGCTTCCATCTATTGTGAAATAGTTCAACACAGGCATTCAGATCCAATGATGGACCATCATTTGCCACCAAGGGGCTGCTTCAGCCTTAACACTGACTGAAATAACGGGGATGTCCTCACTTTTCTCTTGACCTGCAGCCTCAGTCTCTCTGCAGCCAGGCAGACTCAGCCTGCCCAGCTCCACCACACAGCCAGGCCACAGGGACTGGGGTTTCTACTTGGTTTCAACTGTGAACAAAACATCAGATTTTAGGAGAATTTGCCAATTAATTCTGCAATTTAACTCTTCCTACCAAACCTGCCTGGAGTAGACTGAGCTGGCAGTGCTTGCTGTACCAGTGTCCAGGCTGAACTGTCACTGTCACCCTTTCTGCTGCTTTCACAGGTGACAGTGCTGAAGCGTGAAATTAGGAATGCTAACACAGAGACAAGTAATGAAGAAAGACTGTGCTGAAAATTCAGTTGCTAATAGCAAATGAAAAGCCTTTATATTTAGCATACTCCTCCTGTAATTCTAATACAGCAATACAATAAAAGACCCAGAATTCTTGAACGTTAAGAATATTTGAAGACTTTCTGCTACCTCATTCCTCACTGAGTTTGATTCTGTTTCCTCACAAAATTATTTGTTTACAGACTGTCCTTAACAACAAAAATAGGAATAGGGGAATTAATAGCTAATTTTTACCTCTGGTCATACCTTCTCCTCCCACAACCCTTTTTCTTTTTTTTTTAAACGCTCTCGTTCACTTTCATAGGCAAAAAGGAATTAAAGTGAAGATCAAGAATACACTACAGTGTTCAAATTCTAAATGACTTTTTTAGATTCCACGGTTTAACAACTTCAAATTATAAAAATAATTAACGAGATGATGAGCCCTTCACAGGCTCGGCTGAGTCCCATATGGCACTACAGTGCTGGCAGAATACACGGGAATTCAAATCACAGATCCTCAGAGACCTACAATAAAGCTATATGCAAATGCTCACAGTCTCCAGGCAAATTAATAATGAAAGAAAATGCATAAAATACAGGCTACCACTGCAAGAGCCTTCCAGAAAACAGAGAGGAGTAGAAAATACCAAAGCAATTCAGCATCTGTTGACTCAGCCACTACTGATGAGAATCAACTTCCCACACAAAACTTGTCAGCAGCAGTCAGTGAAACCCTCAGTTAATGACACTAAACAAACATCCCTGATTATATATGGAACACAGGACACCAACCTTCCCCTTCCTGCAGCAGAGACAGGGAGCACTCACAGCACCAGGGAGCACGTACAGATGGGGCAGGGAGACCATTTCTGCCTGATTTAAACTCAAATGATGCTGTGGCTTCACTGGTTGCTTTTTGAGTGAACCCTTCCATTCCCCCACACATCCGGTTCTTGTTAACAAAGCTATTTATGATCACATGCATTTGTCATGCAGATCACCTCTTCAGCCACACATGCTTAATTTCATTCTACCCTTCAAGTATTAAAGAAATTCTTCCCGACCTTTCACCAGGATGCCTAAACAGGCATGATTTCTGCTCAAGCTGAATAATAAATAGCCCAGAGAAAAAAAAAAAGCCATCTTACTTGCCCATCTCCATCTTTCTTTCATTGCCATCCCCTAAACACATTTTCCCATAAAGCCCTAAAGGTTAACTATTCTATCTCTTCTTTTCACCTGGGAACTTGATTTAGTTAGGAGGACACAGAAACAAATGTAAGATTCTTTGCTGCATCATTAGGAAACTGAGTGTATTTCAAACCTGTGCGAAGGGGACTTGACAGAAAGCAAGAGTGGAAACAGATTATGTTTTAGGTTGAAATACCTTTTATGTTGCTAGATAAACTCACCTCTAATTGTCCTGCCTATTTCAATGGACATTATGAATAAAGCATTTTCTGGGCCATGTTTCAGCCTTGAAATGCTTACCCACTTCAGCATTTTGCTGAAGCTGGAAAGCAAAATAAGTTCTAATATTTATGCCAGTTTTAATTTGGATAGAAAACAACATTGCCCTGGTATAATAGCAAGGCCCTTTGCACAGCCTTGTAATTCTGAGACCAACCACATTCATCCCCACCCCAAAAACCACCTTCCACAAACTCAGGAGTGACCCCTCCTGCTAATTAATCTGGGCTGCTGTCCCACAGGCAGTTTTCAACCATACCTTAACCTTACCTGGCTAAAAAACCTGACTTAATTCAAACAAGAAGCACTTCTGAGAAAAGCCATGAGCAGCTGGCACAAAGGCCAGCACCTGGAGAGCAAGATGAATATTCCAGCTGCTCTGAGGCAAGGCCAGTCCTGGGAGTACAACCAGATCATCAGGGCTGACAGGGAACCAATTTGATTGCAACATCTCACTAAAAGATCCACCTACAGCAGAGCTGCACAGGAACAGCCCCCACTAATGAAAGGGGTGAGCTTTGTACTGGTAAAGGTTAAAGCTCCTCGTAAGAAGGTGCCCAACACCAGACTAAAACACAGCATGGGGTTACAGAGCAGTGAACAGCAGCAAAGCCAAAGCTCCCAAAGCAGGGCTGGGAGGGAGAGCAGCTCCCTGGGCAGCAGCACAGAGCAACAGGTCGGCAAGAGGACACCTCTGCCTGCTGGAGAGGTCACTGGGAGTACAGCCACACTCCCGCCGTGGTGACCCACTTTAACACCTATTATGGAAGCCTTGCAAAACCCAGCACGTGGTTCAGGGGAGGGAGAAGCTTCCCGGTGTGAGTACAACCGATGTCATCGGCTGCCAAGGCGTTCTCACACACACACACACACGCTCTCCATGGCTCAGTGTCTCGTTCTCTCTGCTGACAGCTTCAACTGTGAACTGAAACTGCTCCTTTTGCAGCAGCCAGAAGGCTCTGAGTCAGACACCACAGAAGCAGTGGAGCTCCAGGAGCAGGTGATCCTGCAGGAAACCTTGCAAGTCTTGTCCCCAAGGGCTGCTCTTACCACTACAGCAAAGAGCCCCAAACCCTCCACCTCTGCCATCCTGGTGTCAAACCCAGCCTCCTCCTCCCCCTACGCCTGTTGTATCCTGCAAAGGATGTGGTGAAGCAGAACTTGTAGGCCCTTCATAGCAGCAGGGTAAGCAACTGTGCTAACACAGCAGCCAGGAAGGAAGGTGAGAGAGGGGATGTTCCATCTGAGAGAGGATGTGGTTGTTGGTACCGCAGCAGCTCAGAAAGATGCTGAAAGAGGTAAGATAACAGAGAGGAGTGATTAATTCTGGGGAGTGGGAAGGCAGGAGGATGTGATCAGCTCAACAGGACAGAGCTGATGAGCAACAGGTGATTAAGAGAAACAGCAACTGAGCCAAATGCTGGATAGTGAGGGACAAACAAGACTATCCTTTGTTTTCTTGGAACAAGGAGTTTTTGATGGTAAATTATGTAGCCTACATGTCCTGGACAGCATGGGCAGAAGTACATCCAGCATGGAGCATTATCTAGGTGCTATTTTGGTTTGATTCAGTTACCTGAAAAGGCCACACTGAGGCATCACCTGCTGCTATCAGTGGGAGATCCTTCTAAAGATAGTGCTGCATCTCTTGAAAGAGGAAATGTGCTTCTTAGACGTGGCACAGTTTCATGCTCTTGAAAATGAATTTTATAGTTTTCTTTGAATAAGGAAAAGGCAAGGCTCAAAAAATCACCATTTGCAATGTCCAAGGACACTTTTCATAGATGGCCACGATGCAGCAGAGATTCATTTCCTTCAAATAAATTTATACACTTTGAGGTTTGAGGCACTGCATGACTTTGCCACAATGAGAACCATCTGTCATGAGCAGCCCATTCAGAAAGGAACACTTCTTTTCAAACCTACAATTCTGCTTATAAAACACACTCAAGAAACCCCAGAACAAGACACAGTTTTGTTTCAAAATACATTATAATGTGCAAATTACAACCCAGGATGTAAAAAAGCTCTTAAAGAACAAGATAATAAGAGAGAAACTTCAACTAATGCCAGATGTAAGGTTGGACTGTTTTTATTGAAGGACTGAGTGCATCTCAACCTTTTTCTGCACTTGTTCAGTTATTTAAACTGAAGACAAACATACACATGCTGCTTCTTTTGGTGATTCTGGTGTAATTCAACTGATTCAACTGAATTTATTTGTACTATGAATGAGGATAAATGGCAGAATCTAGACTTCAAAATCCAGACTCATTAGCTAAGCAAAGGCTCATAACTACTAAAATCTACTGGGGCCAGAGAGATGATGCATCTCTACCATTAGCATTAATTATACCCACAAAACTCATTTAAAAAAAAAAAAAAAAAAGAAACAAAAGCCAAAGAAACAAAACAAAGCACTGCTAACCTCCTCCTTCTGCTCATCCTGGGGGAAAAGGAATGGGATAAAGATTTGGTTTTTGCTGACAG
Organism: Eopsaltria australis; assembly: GCA_034509425.1. Lineage (NCBI taxonomy): Eukaryota > Metazoa > Chordata > Aves > Passeriformes > Petroicidae > Eopsaltria > Eopsaltria australis. The sequence continues at coordinate 182,615 of JAVTVJ010000680.1, forward strand.
TATCCAGAGCTGCAGCCTGAAAGCTGCAAGGACCCACAGGGATTCACTGTTCCGTGCATTATAAACAAGAGCTTTGAAAATGAGCAGATCCTCCTGGTTTGTGGGGCTCTGCTGCTGGGAGGGTATAAATCATGAGCTGCAGCAGAGCTCCAGATCCGAGCTGCCTCCCCCAGGAGCTGCAGCATGGTAACAATGCTAAATATACGCTGCTGTTGTTCCAGGAAGGTTTTTCAGTTGACAAATGTTGCAACTTTTCACTGTTCCCCAGCACCATCCCACTTCCCCGATTTAATACACACCCATTCGTTTCTTCTGAAATTATTTGAACAAATGCAATTTTAGAACTAATTCCCAGTAAATCTTTTGCTGTCTGGCCACATCTTGGATTAACTGTTGACTGATTTTCATCCTCTTTTTTTTTCTTCCCAGTCTGCGAAGCTCTCCCTTAATAATACCAGCTGTTAAAACAAAGATCAACAAGAGCTCTTGCCCACGGTTTCCCCTTTGGGCAGCTGTGTACTGATTATTAAAAATGAGCCATAGAGTGTTCCTGCTTATTGCATGGCATGGATAACTACAATAGAAAGCCAAACAAGCCTGCTGAGCCATTTAAAAGGACACACACAGAAAAGGCAATTCTGCCCTCTTATCCAAAACCATCCTGAATCACAACAGCAGAATCTTACCCACAAAAACAATACTTCAGACTGTAGCAGTCTGTGGGAATGTTTTTTGGGGAAATTAGCTTCTGCCCAACTTCATTGCAAACCAGTGCCATACTGGCTTCATCATGTAGAACACCCAAGTTGCTCTATGCATCTTCAAAGTCAAAATTTCTCCATTAGTATCAAACCTTTTTGAATATGATTCAGCTCCGAGCACACAGTTGGAGTTTAGGAAAGGGTTTTGGGGGTTAATTTGATTACTTTTTTATATAACCACTTAAAAACAATCAGTGACTTTGTTACACTTTGGAAATAAGAGTCCTTGGTCTCCCTCTATCAAAATTAGCCCAAAAAGATAACAGCTCAAAAACCAGCAAAGGTCTCGCCAGGTATGCCTGGCATTCTCAACAGCAAAACTTTTAATCTCCACTAAATAAATCCCCTGGTGGGTGTAGAACTGAGCACGTCTGCAAAGCTCTTTTCTACACACGTTAATGCAAAGATGTATTTATTCACTAAACACAACAGCCTTTACTCCTGATACTCCTTCTCACCTCCTCCCTGGCTGTGAAGCCAGAACTGACCAAACCCCAGCGCAGGCACCGTGTCCTTCCAGGATGTTTGTGCAGACACTTGGAAAAGAAAAATGTAAAATTCAGTAATTCTGCCTAGCTTGAGGCTGCCTCCTGGAATCATTGGAGCAATGGCAGGAACTAGGGTTAAAAAAATAACCACCCCCCACTTCAGAAGGTTCCAAACCCTTCCCTGAAGTTCAAAAGAAAAGTGAGGATCTGAACTGACTGTTCCCTCCTCTCATTTCCAAATTAAATGGAACAAACTGCTGAAAAACTTCTTTGTAGATGGAGTTCAAAAAGCATTTAATACCTTAAATACCATGACATGACAAACACAATCCTAGATTTTTCAAGAGCCACTTCACACTCAAGACTGTTATGCCTGAAGTATTTCTATCCGCCATTGCATTCCATTTTTAACCCAGAAATTAGATTGGGTGCTTCCACTCTGATCCAAGAAACAGTGAAGTTTCCAGAACAGGGAGATTTTCAGAGACATATGCAACTCAGAAATCCAATGCAAGAGATAGAATGACAATGTCAGAGTGCATAACATTTAAACTGTCTGTGAACAACAAAGTTGGTCATTTCAAAATATGTTAAACAACTCTGTTCAAAGTGCATTTTATAATTCAGAATTATCTACTCATACACTCCACTCTGGAGTGGTGTCAAGCTACACTGGCAAAAAATGGATAAATTCTGTAACTAGGCCAGAAATATAAGCAAAGAGCCAAAAGAAAGCTGCACAGAATCTATGCCTTAGATCCATCTATTAGGGTTTCTCACGCAGCTTTTTTATTACAATAAGACCTGGCCCTTCCTATAGCTGTAAAAATGGCAACCAAGACATTCTTCTAACATCCTGTCACGTATTTTCCTTTTACCCAATACCTTTCTCCTCTCAGTTTTTCACTGATAAACATTCAGGGAAGAGCTTTACCTCAGCTGCCTCTGCACTCTGCAATGTCCTAGAGTCGGGCCATTTATCTCAATTTTGACAAAAACATTGTTTCAGTCTGATCCCCCTTGCATAAAATATTCAGATTTAAAGCTGATCCTTGCCGTGCTTCTCCTCTGCTACAAAAGACCACGTCACCTGTACACTCATAGAATTACCAAGCTACAATATGGTCAAACAAAACTAATGTGGCAACTCTACCACTGGCACATCTTGCTAAGGATGAGAAACATCCACCTGTGCTTCAAAGCATGAATTGCTATCGATAATAATTCTCCAATTAGTTCAGTCTCTTATCCTTTGGAGGAAGAAAGCATATCTTCCTATTCTCACATGCTCACTTCTGTGACATTTCTATGAAGCTTATCCTCGGCTAACAACTCCCATTAATTATGGTGTGAACTTGTGTTACATCAAAGTTTAAATCTGAGGAAAAGTAATCGCATTTCCCTCAAGCGAATAATCACTGTACAAAGCCTCTCAAACTCCACTGGGTCTCCCCCTTCTCCCAACAGAAGCCTCTCTCAGCTCTCAGTGCTAAGACTGCAGCAGAACTAAATGAATGTAACAAAGTAGGTGGAACAAGAAAGGGGAAATGTTGTGCAAAGTGCTGACCCACCAGAAGCATACAAAGCATTTGTTCAGTGGTGACAATGAATAATTTAATCTGAGGCAAATTACCAAACAAACATCAATTAAATTACATGCTAGACTACAAGAGAAAGTCCTCCCACACACATTTCAGGTTTGCAGAGTCAACAGAGCAGCACAATGTGCCCGGGATTGTGATGGAGTCATCCGGGCTGCTCGCTCGGGGATACTTGACATTCTCCACGGGACATATGACAATTGCAAGAATCTAAAGAGAAAGAGGTAAATTTAACTCCACACTAAACAAACATTCACACAAGAGGAATGGACTACATGTCACCCAGCCTTGTAAAATGCAAGAAATCAGAGTTCCCTACCCCATAAAAGACACTCTTGAAATGTGCAGAACTAGAGTTTATAGAACAATTGTCTCTACCATCCATCAATTATAGGTGCCTGAGCACCTGATCAGAGAGCATTTAGAGCAAGTTATAGCAGCAGAAAGACTCCCCAGTCTAACAGCAGCCTCGTTGTGCTGCGTGCTGCCTTTACTGCAACAGTTCCAGAACTGGGAGCAGCTCCCAGGAATCAGAGACGCGTGGGGAACCGCAGCGTGGCGAGCGAGGCTCGGTGGTTTGCTGGCCGTGCCACAAGGATGCTGCAGGACGGCCACACTCCGAGCCCCAGCACACAAAGCTCAAGTTCAGTCTGCTGACCATCCTGTGCCAGCCAAGACAACCTAAAATTACAGTTTCTAGAAAGTAGGGCAGCTACAGAGTGTCCAAACCTTTTGGTCTGGCTCTCTACGCAGCCTCCAGCCTCTCAAAGAAAAGCAGTCAGAACATTTTATGGAAATAAATCAACAATTACAGTCTCCTTTGACCAATATGGCTTGGAAACCTAAGCATTAGGAATAAATGACATTTTGCCATCCTGAGCTAGAAGAGCAACATCCTTTGATCCTTTAAGTAAGGACTGCTTCCCTCAGCAAGGATATTCTGCTCCTAAGCTGGGTAGGCGAGTCTAGCTGAGCAAAAGGGGTAATCCAGTTTTCTTGTGACAGCAATCTCATTTCCTTAGGTTCCAAAAACACAGGTGAATATTTTATAACCCATGCTATAACAATGATGATACTGTGCTATGGATATCAAGTTTTCAGTGCACTTGAAGAAATATCTTTACAATCCTAATGAGAATTACATCAGTAAACAGTCTCCTATTAATACAGTTTTCAGACACAGTCGTGAAGAAAATCACTGCCCAATTTAAAGCAGTGCTTATTGGAGCCAAGATTAGAAACCACACTTGGGTCACACCAGTCTGACCACTTGCCTCTGCTCACCACATCTTCTAGAACTACATATTTGCTTAAATCCAGGAACAGTGCAACAAGGGACAGCATGGTACACTGGATTTTTTAGCTCTCACTAAAATATTTGGTTCATCCTCTAAATATAATTATCTACTTCAAGACCTTGAAAATTGACTTCTAAAGTTTTAAACATTTTGTAGTTTTCAACAACAATTCACATCCCTCTCCAGCTGCCAGGCAGAATATTGGTTTAAAGGGAGGAGGGTGTTGGCTCACCAGACAAAGACAAAAAAGAAAAATAGTTTTATATCATAGCAGTTCTACCCTGGCATTTAAATATTTACTTAAAATGAAACTGAAAATGCACATAAAATCAGGTTGACTGCATTCAGCCTCATTAAAACCACATTATGTTAGTTTACCTAACTGCAAATGCAAATATTTTTTCAACATAAATCCTATGCATAAAACCATGCAATAAACATATCCATTGGCATCTAGGTAAAGGCACTAATAGGAGGCTCATATAATCAGATATACAGTAAAACCTAGAGCACAATCAAGCTCCAAGACAATTAATACTACCAGGAAAAGCTCTTACTAACTTTCCTAAGCCCAGGATGCACAACCTTTCTGAAATACAGATCTCCAAATTCTTTATAAAGCTGGTAAGGCTAAGGCAAGCAGACAAGAATTTAAAACTCTCTTTAAAGGAGTTTAGAGCCAACAAAGCTCCTGGTATTTTAGTGCCATTGCAGGCTCTTGTAACACTGCAGGCATTTAGAAGCACCAGCAAATTAATATGCTGCACCAACTCATTTGGTGAACAATCTCATTCAGATCTTAAGCTGCTTGTCCAGGGTTCTGAATGTGTGAGCAGGCTGAAAAAATCTGAGGCGCCGCAGACATTTCCTGAATGGGTGCTACAGTTTTTCAAGTGTAAAGCTGCTTGCTGTACTTTGGACTGGTTACTGGGGCAGCAATAAAAAGCATTCTTGTGTCTTGAGGGCAAACAAAACCAAGACCACCACACCACGTACATCATGATGTGCTTAGTCAAAGGACTAACACAAACCATGGTTCAATGTTATTAAAATCTTTGCCATGGAGAGCTGCTGGTTAAGTTTGGGTCAGTGTGACAGCACAGTGTGTTGTACAGGAAAGTTTCTTAATTAATTGGTTTATTAGGACTCTGTAATAGCAAAGTGTGCTGCTCACAGAGCACATGGGGTGGAACTTGGTGACTAAAACTACAGATATGTCACCCTGGTTTCCACTCTTCTCACATTCCTGGAAGATCAAGTGGAAGGCCACCACAACAGCACCAACAAATAAACACAGGGAATGCTTACATTACAACCTGCTCCTTGTGTTTTCCTATCACAGCAATAACAAACCATGAAGCATCAAAAGAGGATGGCAAGCACAGCGCTGCTCTTTTCTGTCACTGCTGTGGGAGGAAGTTTAACAAATGCTTGTAATTCCCAGAAAGTAATGGATTCCCCAACTCTGGCATAAACAGTGCCCACAAATTGCATGCAAATCTGTCACAAATTCACTTCTTCACAAGAAGGATGATCCTCCATTTACCATCAGCAGCTGGTAACACAGCACTGACATCAAACACAGCCAGTTCAGATGGAAGCACTGCAAACAGCTTAAGAGCAGACTCACATCTCGCAAGAGAGCCATAAATGTAGGTCAGCTCATTGCTGTGCTGCTCAACAGAGGAACAGGAAACAATGTCATGTGCAGAGTAAGATGTTGGTCACTTGGGCTCACTGTTTCCTGCAGCGAGAGAAAAAGTGCAGCCCATTTTCAGTGTAACTTCTGCAAACTTGCTGCAACTGGACAAGCCTGCAAGGTGGAGACAGAGTCATTCCATTCAGGAAACAGAATCTCCCTTTCTGGTAGCACCCACAGGATTCACAGTGCAACAGCCTCCAAAGAGAGATGACGCTCTTTCCTACATTGTTTTTGCACAGGCCCATGTAGGGCACCTCTCAATCACATCTTTAAGGAGTAATTCATTCCTCAAATGAAAAGAAAACACACACATTCCATCCTCCCTTTATCAGGGATGTGCGAATATCACCCCCACACAACTTCAAAAGTCTAGATTGGGAGGGTTTTAAGTAGATGCCATTAAATATTGATGTTGTATTTCATTTTTTTGCATGACTATTTATTTGAAGAGAATTAATTAGTACATTGAAAAAACAACTCTTTGAAATGTGGCTGACAGACATACATGCCTTTTATAACACCCAGGGAACACTGCAATACCTAAAATAAATTGTACTACCAGCCTGCTATGTTAATTTTCTATATCAGAAGATAGAATAAAATAGATACTCTCTATTTTAGTCTAAGGTTTGTCCCAGGCTACAGTAACTATGCAGTAGTTACAATTTCACAACGCAGAAGAACTTTCATAACAAACATGGGCACAAGAAATTGCCATATTTTACCCCAGACCAGAAGAGTCACACGATGGGAGAGGTTGAGGATTTCCACATCCTTGAGTGTCTTGTGCTCTCTCCTTCCAATCTTTCTTGTCTTTAATTAACGCCACACAATTTGCAAGACAGGGACCATCAGTGCCTGGATTGCACAGAGCCTCCCCAACACAAGGGGGGGTGGGATGTCCAGCAAAAAATTCTGACAACAAACCCAAGTTCATGAAACAAATAAATATATAAATTTTTAAAAACCAAGGGACTTCTGGAACAGTACAATACTTTAAGCACTGCACTTATTAAATAAAAGCAGAAAGCCAAGCGTTACAAGGATTGACATCCTAAAAATGACACTGAGGCATTCCTCAAAAGTCATGCTAGATGGACTTCCAATTAATTTATTACTGAAATGAGATGGCATTAGCCATTTACTTCCAAAGTGGAAGATATTAAAAGGCAAGTTCTTATGTGGCAAAGTGGAAGTGACACCTAGCTTTGGATATTACGGTTCATCAGAGCAAATGGAAACTCATCACCTCAAAGCACTTTTTAAAATTCTCAAATATCTTGCTGTTTTCTTATTACTATACTTGCTGATATCACCATCAGCAAGTCTCTCTCCAGTGCTCTGGGTATCTTAGATTAAGTTATTTGCTGTTCCTGTGACACTTGGTGTTTTCAGCTGTTCAGGACCCTTGCTAAATGTGACACTTTGTGACACTGTGGCACTCAAGCCTGTGAAAGGTTATCACACTGCACTTTAAGCAACATCTTTGGAAACAAATGTTGCAAATTCTAAAGTACACGGTGATAAGATAAATCTTATGAGTAATGCAAGAAAGGCAAAACAAACTGGTTTTGAGAATAAATAATCTACTCGTGGGAAGGAAGATGCATGGGGGGGGACATGGGAAAATTATGGGATATTAAAAAAAACAAACCTGCCCTGCTGCAGAACATTAGAAAAGTAAATTTTCCCTTTAGCAGACGTCAAGACTAAGGTGTAAGGCATCTGCACAGCAATGTCAGCCTTCCTCTTCTTCCCCTTTCCCTCTTCCTCATATCTACACTTTGCTTACTTCAGCTTTCATCCATTATAAGGCTGCAGCTCTGCCTGTTGGATTAAAGAGCGCTCAAACACACAAGAAATGCTTTTGTTTGAGGAACAAACAGGAACCTCCTGTCCAACCTTTTGACTTGAATGTGTCTGAGCTACTGATCTTCTCAGAGCAACTGGAGCTTCTGGGCTCAGTTCCCTGAACGTCCCATGACTCCCCAACTATTTTATAACACAGGGATAGACAAGTTGCTTGATGAGCAGTTGAATCACCTAAAAAATATGAAAGAGGATATTGACTTGAATCTGCAAGATGCTTTATCTGCCAAGCAGGGAAAGCAAGTTTGGCCTCTGAACCAGACTGATTCAGAGAGGAAGAGGAAAACAAATGTGTGTTTACCTACCTACAGAGAGGGCAGGGAAAGAAAGAAATGATTTCTCACAAACTGACAAGAACATCCCCTCCCACAGTGAGGACAATGAGGTCACTCATTTCTCTGCAGTTGTTCCAATGACAATACCTTCCACCTAAAATAGTTTTTTGGAGTTACAAATCTGGTCCAAAGGTTGAGTCAAAACTGCTCCCAGGCAAGGAAGGGAAAATAAAGAGTTTGTTTTTCACAAACCCAGAAGTCCAAATCCATCTCTCTGAATTTTTGGCTGCTAATTCACAGCCCAAACTGGTGGGCCATGAACTACTAGGACCAATTATGGGAGAAGACTTGGGCAGAGCATCTCTGAAGCCAGAGGCTCAGGATGACAGCACCTGCCAGTTTCCATCTGGGACATTCAGAATTCACAGACTTTAGTAACAAAGAGCCACCTAAAACATTCCAGCTTTCATGAAGTCCTCAGGCCTTACAGATATACTTGCAAAGGTTTCCAACACTCTGGAAAAAGAAAATTACTGCTTACCTGGCTTGATCTGCAGAGTGGGATGGACCAAGACAAAGCGACTGAGAGCTAAGAGCAAGTCTGAACAGCTGCCAGGTGGGCTCCCTCATTTTTATTTTTTGAGTACTTCTGTACATGAATGACATCCATAATGATCAGTAAGCACATCTAACAAGGCTACTGGCACTTCATAGTTAGTTCTTGCTTATGAGCACTTACTACACAGACCAAAGCTCAGTGATCATGTATCATTCGTCCTCCAAATTAAAAAGTAAAATTCCAAATAAAGCTGAATGCCACCATGACATTTTTATCCTTATGAAATTCAAGCAGATTGTGGACTCTGCAAATGCACACAAGCAAACACAACCTTAACATTTTGTAAAATAAAGACATAATACAACATGCATAAGATCCCACACTTCCTCAGTAGTGATTGTTGTTTAAAAAACGGTGTATTTCCTGGCTTTAAGATGCCTAATTCTACTAATTTGGTATTTGTGACCATATCTATTTTTGGAACAGCTATGGAACACATACACAAAGGAGAGAAAACAAGTTCTAAATGCAGTGCCATGAATAGAGCTGTATAGTTCATGCATCTTTTCTTCCCTCAGAGAATCTGGGCATTAAGCACTGCACCACACAAAGAAAATGTATTATGGTCCCCTTTTTAAGGGTGATTTGTGCCTTTGGCTTTTTTCTGTTACTTTTGGGTTCATCTTCTGATTATTTTAAAATTCTCCTATCCACAAAAGCCTCTTGAAGTGCATTAGGGCTTACACACCAGTCCCAGACTGTTTAATTTAGCCCTAATACCTTGAGGAAGCTTCAGGATGGATTGGTGCTGTTCCGATTAAGGAACCAATCCCACCCCCCGCCAGGAAGGTTGGATGGATGCCTTGCCCCCAGAGGGAAATCAATAGTGCTCCAGTGACCAGCAACTCCTAAACACCTTGTGTGTCGATATATCATGAATAAAACCCCCAAACACTTCATTCTTACATTCTAACTGTAAAAAGGGGGTCTGAATTTCCATTATTTCGACATTTTTCACTTGTTCAACTCTCCCAGTGTGGATTCTGGCTTTTGGTTCCTCTGTAACTATTGCATTTTTTTTGTTGTTCCCAGAGATTAACCCACAAGCAAACCACAGAAGACTACACTGAGCCAACAGCAGATTCAAGTCAATACAAATGTCCGTAATTGTGTGCATGAAACCCATAAATATCATGTAAAATGTCTTCTGACCTCTGTGTGAATGGAGCACACCATTCTGCCATGCTGTTCCCAGCCATTGAGTACTTCAACTCAACTGCTAATAGCCAAGTGGAATATTTATATTTGTATTGTTTAGCTCAGCAAAGGTTTTTGTTAGTGGAACAATTCAACACACTCCCTCAACCATTAAATGCTGGCACTGTGATACCTTTCTGTTCAAGACTAAATATTTTCCAAGAGTGACAACTATGCAGAGACCCAGTCTCCAACGATGCCTAAATTAGGTGCATGTGTTTCACAACAGCACATTCTCTCACAAAAATTGTCGTTTTCCAACAATTGCAGCTTTCCTATTTCAAGATCGTTTCATGTCAATCACACTGCAACCACTGGAAAAGGAGCTTTCAGCAATTTTGTACATAATACAAGTATAAGGATGATGGAGACAAGAATCAGAATAGGAACCACAATGCAAAAATAAAACCAGCCCACAGTTATCTGGAGGAGGAGGAGGTGGGGAGATGCTGACACATACCAGGAATGGATGCAAGCTGCTACCCCCTTCCAGGGTGGTCTCCTGGGCTATTCCAATGCATCTCAGGACACATGCAGTCACACTTGAATTTTATCTTTAAATAGAGCTGGAACCTAGCAAGCCCCCCCCTTCCAAAAATAAGGCTGTAAATCCCCAGGGCACTGATTTAAATAGGCATCGAGTCACACATGTCATGTGAGATGCATTCTCACTACCTAAGGGCTTGGCTGGTGCAATTTTGGGTTTCAGGTAAAGCATGCAACCATAATCTCTGGGCACTGGGTGCCTTGATCCTGGCAGTGCTTTGGGAGGATGGAGCCTCTGGGATCAGCTGATGATGGTGTCCTTGAGCAAAGCAGCAAAGGAACCCCTAACCAATATATCCATCACTGGAACATTTTCTTAGGAGTTGTTTTGCACACCAAAAACTGAAGCAAAGCTCTGCAGTTTTTCAGCCTTTGCACATTAAGTTACAAACACGTGCCAAAAGCATCCTGTGCGAAACCCAGATGTTTCACAGCTCCAAAGACTTGTAAGGAAATGAAGGCTTTTGACCAGCACATAGAACCCTTTCCTCTCACCCTTTATTTTTAGGCTTTTCCAGTGACTACACATGAGCAAAAGGATCTCAGACTGTTATGTTATACTTAGGAGAGAGAGCCAGGATGGGTGAAAAAATATTTATGTAGTGCTCTATCGCAGCTCTCCCTGTTCATCCACTGCCAGTTTTTCTTTTACTACAGCAAAACCTGAGTTACACACTCCTAATGAATGCCACTCCTGTAAGACCCACATTTGACAGATCAACAGCCCTCAAGAGGGCAAGAAATATTTCTCTTCCCCATTTAACTTTTGTTTGAGAAAACACACTTCCATTCACTCCCTGCTCCACGCCAATCATTTTTTCCTTTTTGTAAATACAAGATGAAAGTGCTAAAGTGTTTCTCCCTGCCTAAGAGAGTATAATGCAAAGTGAAAAGTATTATCTAAACACATTTTGAACTTATTTGCTAAAAAATTCCTTCAGGCTTTCTGCACAGATTGAGTGAATGAAAAACAGCAGTGCACACAATTCTGGATAAAGCTTTTATTAGGGGATGTTGTCAAATATTCTTCCACAGTGAGTAAAGATGCAAAGTGCAACCAGAGAAACCAATGTATATACATTCTAACCAGTACGTCAACTCCACTTAAACATGACAGGGAAAAAGGCACATAAAATAGCAATACTACAAAGTCAAAAGAGGACTGCTAGGTCTCTGCACTACTTTACTGCTTTACTTCTTATCTAATCTTCATCCTTTGCTCCATGCTTATTCCTTCCCCTTGTGCACCCACTATACTTTCTCCTGATCCCATCAAACTCTTGACTTGCTGTTCCTAATGCACTAATCCCATTGCACATCCAGCCTGACAGCAAGTCACAATCCCACCCATCCTGCCCAGAGCCCAGCCCTGCTCTCTCTATGTGCTTTTATCCAAGCTGTTTCCTTGTTACTGGCTGGTTCCTTGTTTATTTTGTTTAAATTAATTTTCTCCTCCTGAGCTCACCGAGCTCATTTCTGCTGTTTCCATCACCCTGCTAGTCCTGCTTCACTCACTGTCAGAACTGCCAATTTGAATTATCTCTCCTCAAATGACCCTCTCCATCACTCCTGGCACTTCCATCACAGGAACAGCTCCTAGACAAGCAGCCCCAACTGTCTGTAACTGGATCCTGGTGTGATCTCAAGTCCTTCTTCTCCACGTTCAGCCTCTTGAATCGGGTGGTTTCCTCTCTGACCACAGCACCTCACTCACCCTTGGGTGAGTGTAACAAGAACCAGTCCATGACAACAGAAGAACCGGTTTGCTGCCATTAACAAAGAATAAAAGTGCTCAGATCGATCTTTACCTTGACTTGGTGCAGCCACACTTCCCATCCCCCTCACTGCTCACTGACCCACGCTGCTCTTCCGTAACTGAGCCCAGGTCCCCTTCATCCAGAACTGTCCCCCAGCCAGCTTCCCCCTCCGTGCCACTGAGTGCCAGCAAAGGAGCCTGAGAGCAGAGGAGGCTGCCCAGCTCCGCCCTGGTCTTGAGCAGCCATGGCATGGGAAGTCTGGCTGCTCTCCTGCAAGGACCAGGCTGAGCCATCTTCAATTATTCTGTGGGTGACCTCATCTTGCCCCACAAAAATCCCTCCAAGGCCAAAACATAGCCAGCACCCAGGAAGATTTGGTCAATAACATCTTCACTGAGACAGGCAAAGTGGTGTTTTTCCAAGGACTTACAGGTTTGCCTAATTGAGGAATATTTTCTCAACAACAGCAGCAAGCATATCCCTGTTCAACAGTTTCTGTGTGCCAAATTTCAAAACCTTGCTCCAGTGAATGGGAGTGCTACAGCTTTCCAAAACCAAAGAGGCATCGTGTTCAGCATGTGCAATACATGGCCCTGGTAACAGCTGAATGATCCTGACTGCTCTCAAACACAAAAAGCAAGAGGCAGGCACAGAGAGAGGAAAACTACAGCCTGAGCACCCTAACATGGAAAAAAAAAACTTAAGCGGCAGAAAATAGATTATTTGGACAAAAAATGTTAAATACATTCTCAATAAGAAGGGCTCCCAGCTCAGTCTAGAATCGAGTCTGAGACAGAGAAAACTGGCCAAGGCACCAAATAAGCAATTTCTTGGTGTTAATTGGAGCAAAATCTCCAGGAGTGCAGTTAGGAATAAGGATATGCTCAGAATCCTTGCAAAACCATCCTTCTCCTGTCACAGAGGTAGCACTCCTTTATTGGCACATCCACAGACCCAGTGCAATGAAATGAAATTTTTCAACGATAAAATGAATAATTTATGAGAGAAATTGTACCTGCTATTCCCAGAGGAGTAAATCTAAGCATTACAAACTACCCTTCCCCCTCAGGGGATGAATGGTACCAGCAGCACTTACACAAGCCCCACTGCAAGGGCAGAATTCAAGGCTTTGCTTTAGAAAAACACTTCGGGTACCAAATAGAAGCACTTGAAAAAAACTGAACAAGAGATAGCCAAGTGACACATTTAATGGAAGAAATCTATAGAATTTCAGCTACAAGAAGAATAATCCACTCTGGGATTTCCTCAGGATTAAGGACTATCTGGGTGACTTGGTAGTTCATTTGGACCATCCTTCTAAACCAGACATTCATTCCCAAGTGACTCCTTTTCAAGTTTTATTGCTTTACAGGGTTTTTGAGGGCATCTGGGGGATTGCTGTTGTTCTTTTGATTGTTTTGCCAATTAGGTTGACTCTTCCTCAAATAAATTAAGGACAGCACTGCAACAGAACTGCTTCTTTATGAGCTTTACGACATGATCTGCTTCAGTGATCAGCAATGAACACCAGGCAAACAACATTTCGTTTTTGCACTTTACTTACAGAAGAGTTAATCTAGAAGCCCTACTACAGTTCTTCCATTTTTACATGCAGAAAGAAACATTTTATTTAATTATGCCAACAAACCATTCTTAATGAACCGAGCCAGAAGAAATTACTGACCCTGTCGATAAGGTTGTCTCCTGACAACACGGACACAGAGTGATCGTGTTAAATTCCAAAGGGATCCAAACCACCCCACCACACCTGCTTGAGGAGAAAGACTAAAAGTATCATATCCTGTACATATATACAATATATCTATACAACTTTTCCAGTGTTTTGCATTTTAGAGCCAAAGCCACTGACTGAAAAGAATGGCAAACACTGCAGTATGCCAAGAGACAGCAGTGTTTAACCAATTTAACCAGCTTACTGTTTTAAGAAAAAAAAAATAAATAGAAAAGCAGAGTTTCTAAGGGTGAAAGGAAGAAGAGAAGTTTCATCTGAAGTGTACAATTATACTGAAGGGGGAAGTTATTTTAAAATATTTACATGAACACTAAGGAAACTCAACAAAGCATTGGATTTTGACAGCTGGACTGGATTCAGCGTATAACCAATGTCAGCAGCAGTATTTCAAACAGGATGAAAGTGAATTTGGAAAAATTCATTAGCAGGTTACCTGTCCAGCAATCAAAGGCAATAATGTAAAGCAGGTTATTAAGTTACGGTGTCACAGTGCAACAGTGGCTCCTGCTCTTTATGTGGAATCCAGCTTTTGAAATTCTGCTTTAAAAGAGTGTTTTACAGCTTTTGAAATTCTGCCGTAAAAGAATGTTTCACAACATGAGTAACACTAATGAGCTGCAAAGAGTCCAGAAAAACATCGCCTCGTGTTTGACTGCCTTCCCCATATGGTTCAAGGAAGCGGGGGATCTTGAGCAGCCACAATACGGCTGGGAGGGAAAACACTGAATTCTGCAAGTCTTGACTCACGTGAATCCCCCATTCTTTAATGAATAGGTAGGAAATACGAGAATAGGTCGTTTGACGATGATATTGTAGAAACTCTCTTTCTTAAAGCAAATCAGAATTGTAAACGGAATTACTCAGACGTTCAAGCATTAAAGTCCCAGCAGCTCTTCAGGTACCAAAAGGGAATCTTTGCACTCCTGGTGCCTGCAGGTACCACGGGGTGTAGCAGGAACCTCTCACAAAACCCCATTCTCCTCCCAGCCACCTCCTGCGAGCAGCAGGGCAGCCCCCACACATCGTAAAGTTTAAAAAAGTCTCTTTTTAAGCTCACGAGAAGGACTCAGATGGCAGTCGCTTTACAATGCACGCGGCACAGAGGCTGCAGCAGCCCCGAATCCCACCCTGAGCTGGGCATGCACACAGAGGTGAGAGCTGCAGAATGCAGACTCCGTAATGACTCAGCTCCTATAAACTATTTCTCACTCACTAATCTGCATATACAGGCTGACCACTTAAAACAGCGAGGGAGCCACTGTGAAATGAGGGGATATTAAAGTCAGACAATTTTGCTGCCTCAAAACTGTCCAAATAACTATGCAGAATACTAAACTAATACTACTTAACTAACAAAAAGTGTGTTTTGCTTTGAAGCATCCATCTCCAGTAGTTGTGTACAACTTTTACTAAGAGCTTTAGAATAACCAAGTAAAAATTATAAATATGATGCATTCATTACTGACCTCAGCCTTTTCTCTTCCAGCCTTTCACTGTATTTGCTCTTAGGGTGCTTTTACAGTATATTTTTGTGGGTGAAATCCCAGACGCTTTGAAACGTACAAAAGTTCTAACATGTTACTAAACAGAAACTAAGTTTCTATGAATCAGGTACACAAAAAAAGGAAAAAAAAGGTCAGGGATACCGAGTTCTGCCTCTAGGAGTTGTCTGAATGGCATCAAGTAAGCTTCACAGCAGATTTAGAATAAAAGACACGTTTCAGAAGAGCGTTTGCCATCACCACAGGAGAAGATTGTCCAAGCTGCCAACAATTCACCCACCCACCTGTGAAGGTTAGATCCATAGTGGAAACTCTCAGCTCGTCAGAGTTAACTGGGGCTTATCATGCAAGACTAATTATTTGTGTCCTTTTCCCATCAGACACCATCTCCTTTTCCTTTAAGGCTTGGAAAACAACAGTTAACACTCAAGCCCAAAGAACTCGTGGGGTGAGGGCTGTAGGAGGTGTGAGAATGGGATGGGTGGGATGACACACAATTTCTATTGTACACAATCAACTACAGTGCTGCATACAATAAAACTGATGATGGCTCAAGAATCAATACATCAAACCTCGATCCAGCTCTGCAGATGCTCTTACAAGCAGAGGAAAACAGGATTTTCATTTGAGATCACGTTTGACTCCTGTGCCCATTACGCACCACTGTGCAATGCCACCAAGGTCAAAATCACCCAGGTACTCCAGATGGTTTCCAAATGTGAGTCACCACTGCATGCAACACCCATACATTGCAAATACTATCGGAGAACAATGCTGCATTCAAGCAAATTGCAGAAATGCAAGATTACAGCTGTTTAAACACAAATTCTGCTGACGAAATAGAGGCGTGAGTACTAAAAGAGGAAACGATTTAGCAGTTACAAATAGCAAGGGGGCCTTCAAGCTCTCAGAGTTGCACCTATGTGGAATGAACTTTAAAAGGCAAAAATAACCATATCCACAAACCATGTGTTTTCATAGTAAAGCATACTGGAACACCCTATAAACAAAAGGTGTGGTCCCCAAAGTATTGCTTCCGTCAGGAGTTGGCCAGCAGAGCCCCTCGCATGCGGGCAGCAAATTAAGACCCATGCAAATACTGAATATCCACCTTCTCACAGGCTGAAAGGACAGTGACAGCTGTTAGCAGCCACCCAGCTTTCACAAAGGGCGAAGAAAAACTTGATTAAATCACCTCCCCCCTCAGGAGTTTTTTAAAATTTTACACTGAATGTGGAAAAAAACCCCTGCAGCAAGAAACCCACAGTGTCTGCACCTCTGAAACACTCGTAAAAAAAAAAAGATAAAACTTTCCACATTCAATCACTTGATCAGCTGCACCTGAGGTGCTGTGACAGTGTTCTGAAAAGGCAGAATTTCTCCTGGACCACTTAACCACGAATTTACACCTAACTCCCCCAAACTACATCCTGTACCAAAAGTCACAATCAAGAAAGTTCACTCCCTTCAATATCCCAGCCATGCAGCCACAGCCTTTCCTAGCTTGGAGACAAGCACCGAAGTATCGGGGTTGGTTTCAGCTCAGTTTGCAATGTAACCCCACTTGTTTCAAGGGCTTCATACCACACAAAAGGACACAGGTGGGGAGTGTGGCACACACTTAGGATTTTACCTACTAAAGTACCCTTCAGAAGAGCTGTGGGTGCCATGCTCCATGTTTCTTTCCCATTAGCCATGAGAGGAAAAAGGTGAAGGAGATCCAAGTGTGCTTTTACAGCCTGGTGTCCTCAGAGTGTGGCACTGAAGGTACAAGTCAGGTCTGTGCACCCCTACATAACCTTTACTTATCACTTCCACTTGTTAAGTATTTAGAAAACACTGCCAGTTTCAAGAATCAGAGCTGAAATAAATATGTGCTACACCCTCCTACCTGTCAGCCCTTAATGCACTCTTGAACCCGGGGGAAAAACAAAACGTTTGGGTGCTATGCCTGCACTTTTTCCTTACCCTGCCGCTTCCTCCTCAGCTCCTGAATGTTTGGAAAGAATTCTGAGGGTTTGGGTGGACAGAAGCTGCACGCAGGGTTACACGAGACCTCCAGGTTTTGTCCTGCCATACCGGATTGCTGGGAGGCCCCAGATGATCTCATTATACCCAGCATTCCGCCTCATACAGGATACAAATGCTGCATTAGGACATTAATAATTCTGCTGGTTATGGGTCCATTTACGCTCACAGGGACAATCTCAAGATGTTGCTCAAAATTCAGAATGAAGCGAAATATCAGTAGGAACTTTGCAATAGGATTTGCAACCCAGAGGCACAGGATACACTCACATCACAGCACCAGGCTTTTCAAAAGCCTGTTTTGGGAATAACTCACATGTTGCCAAAGGGATTTTATTGCTTCTGAAGTTTGAGGCTTTCTGCAATCAGCTTTCTTCTCCCCCAAGGAATGAACAGAAATTCCACGTAACTCCAAGCACATTAACATTCTATGAGCTCTAAAAAGCAAGCTCAATTTTACTTCTTTGCTATATTTAAAGGGGTGAATCATGAACACGCATCCAGCCTGGTAGATCAGAGATAGAGGGTGCAAGTCAAGCCTGATCAAACGTTGCTGATTATTCTGGCAAATTTCTGAACTACACTTAAAAACATTTGCTTTTGCCTCAACTCTCAGCCCTTCAAACCACATGAGTCACATGCAGAACAGGCATTTGCTTCTTACCACACCTGCTCCTGAAAACCCATTAAAAAAGAAAAAAAAAAAAAGACAACTAAGTTCTAAGGTAAATGGAAATTTAATTTTGTTTAAAAAAGACATGCCGTGACCAACAACAGAAGGTGGCATATATTAAATACAGGCTGTGTGGTTTCCTTTCCAGTGAAAGGGAGAACACAGACTGAGAAATCACTGTTTTGGCCCAAATACCCAGAGCACTGGAAACCGACGTGTTTTCAGAGCTCTGCCCAAATTAAGAGGGAACAACCCCCGCCAAATTTGTATCTAGAATCATTTATTCTCTTGATCCAACCCTTTTCCTCAGTAACCTGCTACATTTCTCAGAGTACAGCGTTGAGGACCTGAAAAAATGATACTTTGATGCTGCTGAAGACAATTTCAGAAACAAAATTTTCGGATTTAAAAACGTTACAAAAGCAATTTGTAACTGTTGCAGAAGAAATACATGCCTGCACACACGCACACACCCCTACAAACATTATATAAAGCAAGAAGAACTATTTATAGTCACTACTCTCTACTACCATTCTGGTTCAGGAACACCTCAGTACTGCTTGCAGTTTTAGGAAAGACAGAGAGAGAGGAAAAAAAAAAAAGAGTTCCTTTTGAGAATTCAGAATTTCTCTTCCAGTGTCAAAATTGTCAGATTATGTTGCCTCTTACTTTAATTCCACGCTAACTATTCAGTCTCCTCCCAAGGCATCCAAGATGCAGAAAAAGGAGGCAACTGCAGGTTTTCCCAGAAATATTCCCATGCAGCAGAGCTGTTCATATACTGATGAATCAATATAGCATCACAACACTATTCCACCAGCATTTATCACCTTTCTTTCTATGGCATACAAAAACACACCAAAATAACCTCTCCCAGACAGCAGTTGCTCCCTGATTTACTGCATAGTTCTAACCAGACCTGGCTACAACATGACTTCAATGTCACAGCAAAACGGGATGCTGAACTGCCTGCCAGAGCAGGCCAGGAATGCTCCCAGAAAGGAGAGCAATTAGCACATCTAAAATAACCATTTCTACAAGAGGCATCTCAAAAGCTCAAATATATTTCCATCTCAACTCGCACCGGTTGCAAGCCACAACCACATGACTACAGGAGAGAATCCTGCAGTGCTTCACAATCCAGATGACCCTCTGCCACTTATTCTTGATTTCTTCATTCAAAACACCGTTCCCGTTTCCCTCTTCCCCGTCCTCCCGAGCACAGGTTTGTCCCAGGATGTTCCATGTCCCAGCAGCCAGGGAAGAGCCGCTCCACAGCCTCCTGCCCGCGGGTACCAGCGCTGCCAGAGCCAGCAGGTTTGCTCCATGCTCCACCATCAAACATGGCTGCACCATGTCCTCTTTGTGATTGAATATGTGGAACAGCTCTTCTGCCTTCCCAGACTTCTTTTATCTCCCTTCCCTTATTTCTTCTCATTAGCAAGGGACCATTTCACATCGCTATTACCCACTTCTCATTCCTTTTAACAGTCCGATATTTTCCATTAACGTTCCACCGTAAACCAAATACATTTATACTTTCCAGGTTCTCCTCAAAAGCATCAAGGAGCTTTATACATTGAAACCCTCTGCACCATTAAAACCTGCTTTATTTACACACAACACAAAACTCTCCTCGTAAAAATCTCCGTCCTTCAGATCCAGCGTGGAGAGAAGCCCCTTAACAGCAGCGACAGGAAATTTTATCATCTGGCTTTTCTTCCCTGCAGCTCCCTCTCCTGAAACCGGACCCCTGTCCACAGATCCACCTCGGAGCCTCCCGCAGCAGCCACACACAAAACCCACCCCAGGCTCCGCTGCGAGCCTCCCTCCGCTCCGCAGCCGCCACCGCCGCTCTTTTTTTGTGCTAGGGAGCTTTTTCTTATTTAATTCCTTCATCAAAATTAAATCAAACTCCTGAACCTCCGCTGGGATTTCCCTGCAGAGGCTGCACATGAAACTTTCCGGAGCGGGGGGACCCCCGTGCTGAGCTGCGCCGCGGTGCCGGCGCGGAGCGGACCCGGCTCCCGGCACCGGCCCCGGGCCCGGACCGTTATGCCCCGGTGCGGCTCCCGCAGCCCCGCTCCCCCCGCGCCCGCACTCACCCACAGCTCCGTGCCCCAGCTCATGGCTCCGCCGGCGCTGAGGGGGCGGGCGGGGGGCGCTGGGGGTGTCGCTGTCCCCTGGCTGTGCGCGCTCGCCCTCGGGAGGGCCGTGCCCGGCGGTGCGAGCGGAGCGGGCGGGACGGGCGCTGCTCACCGCCGCTCCCGCCTCATCGCGCCGCAAAATGGCCCGGGCGGCGCGGGGCGCGGGGGGGCGACTGACAGCTCCGGGCTGCGCATGCGCCGAGCCGCCGCCGACGGGGACGGGGGGGCGGCCCCGCCGGCCGAGCGCAGGCGCGGCCCGGGCCGCGAGGGGAGCGCGGAGAGCGGGGCCGGGGGGAACGGGGATCTGTGGGGAAAAAGGGATCTGTGGGGAAAGGGAATCAACGGGGAGCGGGGCCGTGGGGAAAAGGGGATCTGTGGGGAACGGGGATCAACAGGGAGCGGGGCCGTGGGGAAAAGGGGATCTGTGGGGAACGGGGATCAACAGGGAGCGGGGCCGTGGGGAAAAGGGGATCTGTGGGGAACGGGGATCAACAGGGAGCGGGGCCGTGGGGAAAAGGGGATCCGTGGGGAACGGGGATCAACGGGGAGCGGCAGTCAATGGGGAACGAGGGCAGTGGGGGACAGGGGATCGCTGGAGAGCGGGGATCCGTGGGGAGCGGCAGTCACTGGGGAATGGGCATCCATGGAGGAGCAGGGGTCAATGGGGAATGGGTGTCACTGGCAGAGCAGGGGTCAGTTGAAAGAGAGGGTCGCTAAGGAATGGGTGTCACTGGGGGAGGAGGCGCTCCCCACCCTGGTCACAGAATCATCAGCACTGGCACAGGTTGCCCAGAGAAGTGGTGAATGCTCTATCCCTGCAAACATTCGAGGCCAGGTTGGACAAGGCTCTGAGCAGTTTGGTGTGGTTGAAGAGGGGTTGGAGTGGATGGTCTTTAGAGGTCCCTTCCAACCCTAGGTATTCTATGATTCTGTGCTTTCTAAAACTTACACAGGCCTTGTTGCCCTTTGCTGGACACACTCCAGGACCTCAATGTCCTTTTTCAAGTGAAGGGCCCAAAACTGAATGCAGTACTTGAGGTGCCTCACCTGTGCCGAGTACAGAGATAGTGATCCAAGCCCCACCCGCCCTCAGGTGCCCTTGCCTGCCTCTCACCACCCTCCCCTCGAGCCAGGTGAGGCTGGTTTTGAAGCAAATGTTCCTGGTTTGGTCATTTGTAAAGGAGGCAAGGGCCCCAGAAAGGAAGCAAACCCACAGCCTTAGAACCCTTGAAGCTGTGTCATATGTGGTTCAGGTTGGACATCAGGAGGAATTTCTTCATAGAAAGGGTGATTAAATATTATCATGGGTGGCCCAGGGAGGTGGTGGAGTCACCATCCCTGGAGGTGTTCAAGAAAAAACTGGATGTGGCACTCAATGCCATGGTCTGGCTGGCAGGGTGGGGATTGGTCACAGGTTGGACTCGATGACCTCAGAGGTCTTTTCCAACTGAATTAATTCTGTGAACTCCCTGCAAGAGCTGATTTCTAACTCAGCTAAGCAGTATATACATCCCCCACCCCCAAAATAACCCAAATCCAAGAATACTAAATCCACCATCTGTCACCAAAATGCTCAACAAGCAAGCAGGAAAATAACCAAATTATCTGCCTTTGCATAAATGTGGGTTATTGTAGCAATTACACAGGCCTTGCAGAAAATGGCTCATTTCCTTGCCAGAAAAATATTTATTTTGTGATCTTCTTCCTCTGTGTCATTTATTTGAGCTGTGTCACTTAATCTCATTTTGCATTTCTGCTTTTCAGCTACAACAAATGTAAAGAGAGCTTTAGACTGATATGTTTATTGCTGTATCTATTCATGAGAGATTTATGTGGGGGGGAATAAAAAAAGGGAAGCACATTAATTCACCTGAGGTAAAAGGCTTCTGCTCATAAAGGGTGGGGATGCTTTTGATGTGAGAAGATAAAAATTGACCAGCTGCTACAACAAGCATTATCTCCCCTAGATTAATGCACTTCTTCCACTGCTGCTTGGCTGTTACCCTGAATGAGGAAGAAAAACACATGAAGCAATTCCAGCATTTTGAACAACAATGAAGACAAATGTTATGTTAATAACAGAACTGCATTTATTTCTATCCGAGTTCCATTGATTTGAACATGAGAGGAGAGTGCTGCTCCTCGCACAGCTGTCTTTGAAGAGAGACACAACAGGCTATGCTTTTGTTCATCATTAAAAGTTATGACTTTAAAGGGCTGACTTCATAACAACCAAGAGACACCCTGTTCAGCTCATTTTAGAATAGTTCTTCCTTCTACTGCCAACATATTTGAATATGCAAGTCTGCCCTGCTGCCTGAAGCACAACCACAGTCTTCCAAGGGCCTGTACTTCCCCAGGCTCCCAGATCCACCATCCTGAGCCCTACATCCACCCAGGACACATTGCAAAACCAGACAGCACGGTTGCATCACGACTTTTTGAGGGCTTAACCCAAAAACACTCACAAAAAAAGAATGTACAGAAACAGAAAGCAGCACTGGTATCATCCGAGCTAAGTTTGTGTGGAATTTCCTTTTGCACAAAGAGCTGGGAGGGGAACAGGGCAAACCTGTTACACCAGCATGGGCAGGGAAACCTGTCCACACCGAGAGATACAAATGCTCCACCAGTTCCAGAAAGATAAAGGCCAGAAATACAAGTTTTAGATTATGATGGTACATTAGAATAAACCATGCCAAAAACTATTACGAGTTATCAACATTTCTGCGGACAGAGGCTCAAGACAAAAACTAAAACATATTAATTCTTGATGTTTCTAGAACAGGATTTTCCCCTATTTTTGACTGTCTTTATTGTTTAGCCTGAGACTCTCCAAGGCAGGGACTGCCACTTATGACTTTCAATCATGCAGTGCCCAAAACAACAGGGACTGCAGCCCGGCTGGTCCCTAATTACTAATGTAATTAGCAATGACAGGAGCATTAAGAGCCCTTTATGCCACAGTAGATGCTGGAAAGCTCAGTAGGTTCCAGTCTCAAGAAATAACTCAAAATTACACTTAGAAGTTATATTATCTAGCACTTCTCCACTCAGTTTGCACAATCCATATCTGAGCAACACAGGAGCTGGGTAGGAATTTTCCCTCAGCCACACTGAGGACAAGACCATGCAGATCTGTTACCCAGATATGGGCTGATTCCTGTAAATTCTCTGTTTATCTCCGCTGTTATGATTCAGAACACTCCCAGATTCAGCTCCAAAACCCAACTAGAAGCAATTCCATTTTTAGAAAGCCAGGCCTTTGTTTAGGAAACCCCAATCCCCCTTGAAAACAGCCAGATTCGCTGCTAAATGATTGAGAAACCATATAAAGTAGATAAAATAGATCCCTAAACTAGAATTTAATCTAAACCTTTTTTTTTCTCTGTGTTTGTTTACTTATGCAAAGCAAGAAAAATCGCAACTCTGAGAGCACGGACAAGCATTTCCAGCTTCCAGGATATAGCAAGAAGAGGACGTTCCTTTTCCCCCAGAGTTATCACCATTACAGCTGCTTCCCTTTGATTTTACAATTCTACCCAAATTATCCGTGTCCAAGATAAGGAACATGGATGTTTCTTGTACCCTCTTATAGACTGGGACTGAAACTGCACCAGGAAAGGAAGAGGACACACCTTTCCTAGAGGCCATCATCATCATCACAGCTGTTTCCTCCCTGCTGTTACAACACTACACAGGTCACTCAGACACGCAACAGGGGACCTCGGTGCTCTTTAATGCCCCATCAGGGCCTGACCAAAACCTGATAAACCCCTGATAAACCCTAATGGCCCTGGCCAGCCCCACCTGGGGCCTCTGCTCATGGACCCAGGAACTCAATTTAAGCTCTGGCCTGAAAGCCCACTTGCTTTGCCCCGTGTTTTAGGGGGTCCCAGTTCCAGCTCAGGCTGTGCCTGGCTGTAGATCCTGTTGATATGGAGCCCGGCTCACATCTGGCCTTATCTTAGACCTGCCGTGTCCCTGTGGACCTCTCCAGCCATCATCAGACCGTGACTGACCTTGGTTACCGTCACCCAAACTGCAAATGGACTCCTCCACTCACCCTTGCCCCTGTCTCATGGCTGTGAACTCAGCAGATCACCTCGACTTGGGCTGCTCCCAGCTCTGACCCCTGGGCCTGCTCTTCTCTCACTCCCCAGGGACTGTGGGACTGGATCCTGAGCAGCTCCTGCTCTGGGTCTGTGTTATCGTGCTCACCTCCCCACTCCATGCCTGTACCCTGGCTCACAGAATACATTAACAAAATGGCAATCTGGTTCATTCTGTGCTGAGCTGTACCTGCAGACTGTCCTTCCATCCTGATTTTCTGACTGATGATACCTTCCATCCAACCTCAATACTTATCCATGATACACTTAAAAAAAAATCAGTCTGTGAAGAGTTCTAATTACATGTTTAGTTACAATTAAGGAGTAAAGAAAAAAGATATTCAGGCTAAGAATAACTGCACGTACTGGGAAAAACAGACTTACAGCAAAATTATCTTGGGTGGAAGCTACAATGAAATAAATCGATGTCACAATGAAAGTTACTGTTACAGCTTCTTAATGATGGGCAGAGGCTGCTTTGTATCTTAACAAAGATGTAAATTTAGGTACAGACATCTTTTAACATAGAAATTCTTGGAAAAATGCATAGCCAAAGAAAGTAAACATGTCATAAATTCTGTTTTTTGTTTATTTGGTATAGGTAATTGGGGAACTTACTGCAATATCTTAATAGCTGGCGAAGAAACACTGGAAAAAATAAAGATCTTCAGAAAATTTCCATTCTGTTGCATAAAAATCCCTGACTACCAGGAATCATCCTCAGATTAAAGAGGATTCTCCTTCTAAAGGAAGGAAGGTTCTGAAGGGAGCTCTCCAAGGAAGAATCCTCAGACTAAAAAAGGCTCTGCAGCTGAACCAAATCCTAGAATCATAGGGGAATTTCTTGACCACTCGAGCAGTCAAGATATGCCTGATACTTGTTAGTGGCACAAGATACGACAGCCTCTGCTGCTGCAGTTTCTCAAGAGTCAAAACTCCCCAGGTTTCCCAGGCAGTCCGTGCACAGGGATTATAATAATCACAAAATGTATTTAAAAACCCAAATAAACCCCAACAGACTCCCCCCCTCCCCCCAAAAAATAAAAAAATTCCAAGAAAATCTAACCGGAGTTTTTTAGAATAAATCATCCGATGTTTGTAGGTCCGTGGGTTTTTTTCCAACCTGTGCTGTAGCTCCGTGCAGCACAAGGGCTGATGCTGCCAGGACATCTAGTGGCACCCACACGTACTGCCCAGAGAAAGAACATTACTAGAAAAACAGATTTTTTTTTCTTTTTTTTCATGTTTCTAGATATTTCCTGGTACCAGTCCAGGTTTCTTTGGCTGTTGGTGAGAGCTCTCTGTTTGTTTTTTTTAACCTAAGAATATACAGGGGGGAAATGAAATTGTGAGAAAAAATGTACAGGAACATCTGAATCATCTTTCTAAAGATGGGACATACTACATAATCTTGATAAAATGAAGGTCAATGCCATTGATTTTTCTCTTCCTTTTCACCCACACTTGCCTGGTCCAGTCCAATTGTTTATCTGCCTCTAGAGAACAGAACTTGCACAGCTGTTACTCCACACACTGAAAGGGAAAATCAGAATGTCTGAGTTTTGGGAGCTGAAAGCACAGGGCTCCTCACTGAAAAATTCGATTTATTGACATTCATGGCTTCCCATTGCACAGTCTTTCAAATTTTTTTTTTGTTTTGTTTTAGCAATGTATCAACCAAAAAGCCATTTTAATTGCCCCTATTCATGCTCACTTTGCTTCTTGTGTTTCTCTCCTTTTGAGCAACAAGTAATGGAAACCAGGCCCAACCTGCTTTTTGTTTTACTTGTAAATATGACTACAACTACTATTTTAAATAGGTGCAAAATAGTCTAAATAGGTGCAAAACTAATCCTGTAAAGAAGCAGAAATGCCTTTTGTTTGTCACATATTTTTCTGGCCATATTCAAAATCAATACTTTAACCCTGGCTTTAAATAGAAAAGCAATTTTCCTGTTGTTTGGACTACCTGATGTTCAGACGTCTGCTGTTGCCATAGCTCCCAGGAAGAAGCTGGAACTTGCTGGTAGATCCACGGCTGAGCTGGAAACAAGCACTTCACCCCTCCCTGTAAACAACCATCCCACATCTCCCTGTGGACGATGCTGCAGGGCTGAGGTAGGAAGAGCTGCAGTCTTTTTTTTGTTTTTGGGTTTTTTTTTCGGTGTCACCCCACAGCTGCCGGTCTGGGGGAGGCTCAGGGGGTTCCTTTTGGCCACTGTCCCCCTCTGAGCCCCATGGCCATGGGGAGACCCAGCACCCATGGGGAGCCCCACTGCCAAGGGGGGCTGAGCAGGGACCCACACAGGGCCTGGCTGCTGGCACGGCCCGATCCAAGCCGGGGGAATGGTGGGGAGCAGCCTGTGGGCAGGGGCAGCCCAGCAGAGCCCAGAAGGGCCTGAGGGGGAGAGAAAAGGGCGGGAAGCGCCTTCCCCATGGGGAAAGGCTGAGGGAGCTGAGGGAGCTCAGCCTGGAGAAGGAGCGTCACAGCGCCTTCCAGCACCTGAAGGGGCTACACAGGCTGGAGAGGGACTCTTCGGCAGCAACTGTAGTGACAGGACAAGGGGGAGTGGGTTCAAACTGAGAGAGAGAAAACTCAGGCTGAATATTGGGAGGGGATTCTTCCCTGGGAGGGTGGCGAGGCTGTGGAACACAGGTCGCTCAGAGAAGGTGCGGCTGCTCCCCGGGAAGCGTTCCCAGCCGGGTTGGACGGGTTTTGGGGCTCCGCGGTGCAGCGGGAGCTGTCCCTGCCCGGGCACGGGGCGGCAGCGGGGAGCCCCGAGCTCCCCCCGTCCCCAACCCCTCCATGATCCCCGACAGGACCCGGCCCCGCCCACCGCGGTCACGTGACGCGGCCCCGCCCTGCACGTGACTCGCCTGACCCGGAAGTGGCGCGCGGGGGACGCTGACGCTGGAACAAAGATGGCGGCCCGCGGCGCTGGGGCCGTGCTGGGGCCGCTGCTGCTGCTGCTCCTCTGCGCGGGCCCGGCCCGCGCCCGCGTCCACCACCTCACCCTCAAAGTAAGGTCTGCGCCGCCCCCGGCCCCGCTGGCTCGGCTCCCGGGTGCCGTGAGGGGAGCGGTGAGGCCGGCCCGGCCCTGCGCACCTCCCGCGGGCCGGCATTGGTCTCCCCATGTCTCTGCCTTCCTCCTGCTGCGCGCCCCGACCCTTCTTCCTCTTCGCTTCTCTCTGAGCTCTCCCCCTGCGCCTCAGCCCGCCCGGGCCCCGCCGTGTTCCGCTTTTGTAGTTCTCTTCCCGCTGCCTCTGACCGCGTCCCCACAGTCCCGTCTCGCTTTTCCTGGCCGCGGGTAACGCGTGTGGAGGGGCCTCAGGATTGCGGGAGTTTGAAGGGGCAACTGCTTCACGTTCCGTTAAAAGCGATGTGATAAGAGAGGACTGACTGTGAGCTCAGAGAGGGGATTCTGAAAAGGGATTCTGAAAGGGGATTTTGGTTGAGTTTCCTTTTAGCTGTGTTCTGCAGTGGCCTTCCTGTCCTAGTCATTCTGAGAAGTGTCTGGCTGCAGCTGCTTTAGCAGAGGCTGAGGAAACCGATGCTGGCAGCTTTCTGTTTGGGTTCCGTAGACTGCTTTGAAGGAGTGTTGTGCCGTGCTGTGACTATATTTGAGAAAAATTCATTATTTAGGGTTGTTGACTGGAGGTCAGGGTGAAGATGTGCTGCTGCCTGCTGTGCTCTGTGTGAGCAGCTGCAGAGTTGTGGGACAGAGGAGCTCTGCACGTGGGGTGATGCTTTTTAGTGGGTTCTGTGGAGCTCATGGAAAGCTCTACAAGTCTTCAGAATTTAAATTTTGTTTTGATTGTCAACAACGTGCAATATTCTGCCGGTAGAAACATTGGAAGAGATGAGAAAGTGGTGAATGACTGGGACTTGCATTGCCGTGCTGTTGTAGCAGTTTACCGAGAATCCAGGACTTTGCAGGAATTTCACGTCAGGCTTTGGGATGTGGTGACTGCTGGGTGGTGTTCACATCTTACTCGTAGGAAATTCTCCAGACTGAGTAGTTGTTTAAAGTGCAACCACATGAGTATTGTTGTATTTCAGGCAAAGTAAACTTTTTTCTGAAGCAGTAAATTAGGAGGCTTGTGCTGGTTACATCATTGTTTTGAGGAATTTGTGACAAACAGTTGAGCACTGAAGGATTTCTCCTGGAGTGATTCTTTACCCTTAAGTAGGAAACTTTCCAAGTTGCCTCAAGCAAATGTTCTCAACAGCAAACATCGTGGTTTTTAATCCCTGTTAGGGACTGCATGGATCAATTACTGAATCCTGTTTGCTGGTTTTTCCTGTCAGAGTGGGGTGTGGGCTTGGTTTTGGAGGTGTTTTGTGCCATTTGCAGCACTGACCCACCAAGGGCTGTGAGAAGTAGCAGTGAGTGAATGCCTTTGCCCACCTGCTTTATAAACACGAGCTTTACTGTTAGAGCAGTCTCTCCCTTCCTCCTTCGTGCCCTGCTTTACAGCCTTTATGCAAACATCAGGCTCCAACAACTGGGCCCTTTCACAATGAAATCTCCTTTCTTCTTGCCGGTGGCTCTTGCTTTGCTTGCAAGTGTGCCTTGACACTGAGCCAAGCTAAAGGCCACAGTTTTGTGAGAGTGTTTGATATTAAATTTCCTCAAACAAGCTGTTATTGCTTAATTCAGAATAGCTTCATTCTTGTATCTTTGTAATTGGAGTGCTAATGTGAAGCTTTTTTGTTGTCAGAGAAACAAGCTGCCGTCTGAGCAGTTTCCTGTTCTAAAAATAATGTTTTATCTTTATACAAGTGTACAAAATAGTTTATTTTTTTAAGTTAGAGAAATGATTTGTTTGAATCTTGCTGTTAGACTGACCTTGCCAGAGAAACTCCTCCTTAGCAGCAATTGTTATCAGCATCATTAGTTTAATGAGATAAGTAAAAAAACCCAAAACACCTCAACTAACAAAACCTAGCCCCTACAAATTTGGAAGTTATTGAAGACCGACAAAAATAATTTTCAGAGGATTCCAGAAGTAGCTGTAGTTGAAATGTTTCTTGTGACCAAAAATAAGGCCATTGTCAGCCATGGAGATGCTGGTTTTCACCGGTTGGTTGTAAATACCTGTGGCTTTTTAATGCTGATAGTGTCAGACTTCACTAGCCCAGGTTGAAAATACCTTTCACAAGAATTCACTTCGTTTTACACAATTTATAAGCCTTGCTGTTAGTCTCACTCAAATAATAAGATTCTTTCCAGGTAAGGATAACTTCTAGTGGAAGTTCTACTGCACTGGCAGTGTGGTCCCAATTAGGTTTTGGGTAAAAGGGTAGGGAATATTTTTCTGCCCACTCTAAGCTACAGGATCATGGATTTCCCTTCCCTGTAACCTTATTCAAATATTGCAGGATCGCTTTTTATCCTACAGGAGTGGAAGAACGTGGGAAGATTTTTATGGAAACAAGCTTGAGAACTGTGGGTATTGGTTTGACTGTAAGCTGTTAGTGAGGAGTCCCAGATCATCTCTTCTCAGCAGGGGAGGCTTAATTTTAAATGCATCCTGTGTAAATTAAATTAATATGTGTGTTAACAACTTGGATGCTGAAGTATTCACTTGTATGGGTTCACACCTTTGTTGTAAACTTAAATATTTCTGGAGTCAGTAGGTGAGTGATTATAAATAAAAACTGGGTTCTTTTAACCCTATTAGTAAGGCAGTGTCTTTAGGCTGTCAATATGTGGAGCAATAGATGCTCTTGCTGTTGCTTGGTGGCAACTGGTGACAGTGTGTGTGTGTGTGGGCTCATGTAAAGCTGAAGGATTTGTGAACTAAATCTGTAAACTCAAAGCTGCGATAAAACCAGGGAGGAAAGTGGTGTGTGTTGTATATGAATTATCTGCTGGTGGTGGGGAGTGTATCAGTAAATCACTTCAGTTGAACTGAAGAACTCTTGCGAGTGCTCTGAATTGAGCAGCTGCCTCTGGTCACGTTTGCAAGGTACAAACCTTGTGGCTGGATGGCACTGTGTCCCCATCAGATTCACCCAAATTCTTCTCTGTCCAGGTGGGCTTAAATACATCTGTTGAGAGTCAGGATTAATTTTCTGCTCTGACTGGGAAGTTACATGGTTACAGTGCTAGAGGAAGTAGCTGGGCTCTTGTTTCAAGCATGTTCCCTGCCCTAGAACCCGGACAGCAGAGCTGTCTCTGTTGAACAAAGCATCTGCTGGAAGCCCTGTGCCACTTTTTTTTCCTCTTCCAGGCATTAAGGGAACCATCTGGTTATTTGCCAGGTTAACTTGATTCTATTAGGGTGATCTTATTACAGCTAGGTTACAGGTTAGCTGTGTCAGGATTAGTGTCCTGCTATTGCAGTGAGTGATATTTATGAGTCAGGGATGTTTTGTGCAGAGACGTCAAAATCAATACCGGGGTAGAGAGAGAGAGAGAACTTTTTGTACTTGTACAATTCATGGCTCAGTCTTCAGGACTGTTCCCAGAACAGTGTGCCTTTAGTAGCTGACTTCTCTTTTTAGAGTATGCTGCAATCTGATTATCTTTTCCTAGAAGAAGCAGGAGGAAGAAACATTTTTAATTTTTTTTTTTTTTTAGTGCCAACTTGTCAAATGTTTTATATTCCATTTTAAATTTGCTTTTTTATTTCTGTTGCCTTCTTTCTGCTTTTCTTCCAATTAATGACCCAGTAGGTTTGAGGGACCAACTGCTGATGTTGGATGTGACCTTTTGTCATCTGATGTGGCAGCTGTGTGTGACGTCAACTACTTTTCATGTCAAGTCCCTCATGGCCTCCTTATTTAAAAAAAAAATTAAAGCTCACTGTAGTTGAACCTTTATCAGCTGAGCAGGGCACGAGACGAGATCAATTGCTATGGTTTCCTTGCCAGATTGAGAGGAAGGAAATTACTCTGCAGCTAAACTGGGAGTAGAGGAGGGTATTAGAGTTTTCCCGCTAGAGAAACTAACCCAAGTAATTCTGTTTTCGGTATTTATTCTGTTCCGCCAAAAATCATTTGGAGGTATGGGACTACATAAAAAAACCATTATTTTCACACACAGTTTTCCAATGTATTCATGTTTGCCTGACCCTGCCTAACACAGATGATCTGAGGGGGTGACAATGCATTTGCTAAACACTTGGCCAAACCCCAGCTCTCGGTTAGGTAAGATCCCCAAAGTCACCTGTTTCCTCTTCAGTCTGTGGCAATGACAGTAGCCAGCATTCAAACAGCAGCTGTCTTGATGTGTCTACGGTCACTTTGGGGGATTTTGCTGTATGTTGTTCAATCAATAATGGCAGATGTTTAAATTCTTCCAGAATTTTGCTTGCATATTTCCCAGTAGCCCAGCCAGTTAGCAGAGACATATCTGTTTAAAATTCTTGCTGTTCTAGTTTTTGGAAAAGTTGGTCCATTCCAGTGAAATAGTTGGTTACATCTGAAGGTATCCTAAAGAAATTTGCTGTTTGTGTAATTAGATACTTTGCATGAATATTCAAGTGCCAGTCACTCACCCTGCTTCCCCTTTGCTGCAGCAGATGACTCTGCATGTATTTGTAAACTTGCTTTCCTTTCTAACAGGATGATGTGAGGCAGAAAGTGCACCTGAATACCTTTGGCTTCTTCAAGAATGGTTTCATGACTGTCAATGTCAGCAACCTTTCCCTGAAGCCGGCACTGAGCTCCGATGACATGGACAGTTTATCAGTGAGTTCCTTCCCATGAAGCCTCCTCTGAAATTGCCCCTGCTCTGGTGGCCTCCACTTGTCTGAGGTGTCAGATCCAAACTCAAGGTGCTGTTGGCTTTGCTCCCCACCATGAGCCAATTATGAGGATCTGTGTATTGAGATTTATCCCTGAGCATTCTCCACTCTGCTTTAAGGATGAGCCTTTAACTTATTGGGTCTTCTGCTGAGCTCAATGCACACATCTATAACTTACACTGATCATCGATTTCCTAACCAGTCCTCTGATGAGAGGTTTTTTTCACACTGTGTCCTGTTGCATTGAAATTCAGCTTGTGATCATTGTGTCAGTAGGTTTCCACAACAGTGACAGTCTTATTTTTAAGAGAACTCTAATATTACATGTTATATAGCACATTCTATTAGGGGTTTTAATAGAGGGGCTGAAGTACTAGATTAGATAACAGATCTGAGTTCTTACTCTGCTGCACAGTTTCACCTCTTTATTGTTGCAAAAGTATTAAATGCTTTTAACAATCAAAAACATCTGGGATAATACTGAAATAAGTTACAGTGTTCAGAGACAGGAAATACGCTGGATTTAGTTTGGGTTTGAATAATGATATGTTTTTTCTTGGTGGATATGGATGAGTGTGTTCTATTTGAAGGTATTTTTCTGCTTGATTAGATGTTGAGATAAATATCTGAATTCTGCCTTAAATGTAGGTTAACTTGTTTAGAAAGCAGTATCTTTGACTCTTTCAAGTAGTGGTTTGGCTTCAATTTGACAGATTCTTCTCAATTGTCTCATAGGTGGGATTCAGCTTGGATCGAACAAGGAACGATGGTTTCTCCACTTACCTGGTAAGAGTAGCAGAAGTGAACTTGCTTTTCTAAGCTGGGGCATCTCATTACCTGACTCTGGGAATGGTTGGAAGATTTTAAAAAAAAAAAAAGTGGGGGACTTAGTACATGGGCAGTATGTGAAGGATAATTTGGGGCACTTCAGAGATGTTTTGCTCATGTTGCCAGGATGAAGAAGTGGATTATTGTATCTTGAAGAAGACACCAGAGCCAGATGTCTCTGTTGTGATCTTACTTCTGGAGATTCGGACTGAAGTGTGAGTTAAGAGCATAAAAGACATTTTAAAGTTACTTCTTTAGTTGAAGATAATATAAGACTTGAGATTTTTAAGGGCTTGGAAAGCTGCTGTGCATGTAGGTTGTTTTTTTGAAAGGGTTACATGAGAGTTGGAGGGAGGTGAGTGTAAAAGTAAAACATCTGCAGTATAAAATGGTCCAAGAATTCTTCCTGAATATTGGAGGAGTAAAAAGGGACAGCAGGCAAAAGCAACCTACCTTAATTGTGCAGAAGGCATGAGCTTTGATGTCTTGGGTCACTTTTGCACTCAATATGCCATTTGATTGTTTTTCTTGAGTTATCTTTTTTATGGCAGTACCTTCATGTCTACATTGCTTACTTTTGCAAGAGCACATGTGTGGTAACAGAGTTTCTAGTGAGACTCTGCTTACCAAAGCTGAAGAAACTTCATTTTCTTCATCTGCTCTTGTATTTCATGTAGAGGTAGAGTGTGACTTCCCACACTGATCAGTTTTTCTGTGAGTCATGATCTGGTTCTTGCCTGTTCTTTGTGGTACAAAAAACAAGTCAGGACAAGTTGATTTTCCTTTATTGGGTAAGTGGCTGTGACAGCCTCTTTACAAATGTTGGTTTACTTTCATTTTGTAATAAAACCTCTTTGTTTCTTCAGTGTGAAAGTGCGGTTCTCTTCAGATGCTGCTTCCTTGTTACCTAAAATCCTATTTGTATCTGAGCAAAATGGTACTGCCTTAAATACCAAGCTGCTAAAAAGTTCTGAACCAAGCAGTGATTCTGGTAAAAATCTTCCAAAGACCAACGAAAATGCAGGTGACCAAGGTAAGCCAGCTAAACCTGACCTGTGTGTGCTCTCAGTGCTGATTCCTCATTGCTGTGCATCCAGCACTGAGCTGTGGTCATGTTCAAGGGTCCCTGGGGCTAGAACTCAATGTACATCGTGTGTAAAGCTGTGCACAGAGCTGCTTTTGGGGCTGGAGTCTCCTGCTCAGTGATTTATGTTCACCAGTCCTTTTGATCCATCAGAGAGACTAATGAGTGTTGGAGACCTTCAGTGCCTCTGAGGAGGGGTTAACAACTCAGTTGTCTTTTGTCTGGCAAAAAGAAGGCTAAAGGGGGAATTTTATGGCCACCAACAACTAGTTGAAGGAAAGTTAGGAGGACAATGATTTCAAGCAATTTTTAGTAGTGGCACACAATGTCTGTTTCCCTTTATTAAGTCTTGGATGTCTCAGAAGGGATGTTAGGATGGAAAATAAGTA
Organism: Eopsaltria australis; assembly: GCA_034509425.1. Classification (NCBI taxonomy): domain Eukaryota; kingdom Metazoa; phylum Chordata; class Aves; order Passeriformes; family Petroicidae; genus Eopsaltria; species Eopsaltria australis. The sequence continues at coordinate 216,999 of JAVTVJ010000680.1, forward strand.
AAATAAATAAGGTATCTTTCCTAAGTAAGTATTCCAACATTGTAGCAGATCATTTGTGCAATCCAGTCTCCATCTTTTGTGGTTTTAAATGCTTGACTAAGTAAAACCAGGCCAACATGATACAGTTGCCACCAGCTGTGCTTTGAGTTGGAAGTTGGATTTAATATCTCCACAAGTCCTTTCCAGTCAACATTTATATGAGTCTGTGTATGTCTAAAGAGTTGAACTCTCTTCTATCACTTAGAAACATGGGGAGGGAGAAGTAGCTATACCAGTAACCTTTCTAGGAGGCACAAACCTTTGTCTGGCTTCCAGACCAGCAGACAAAACAGTTTAATAATCTCAACTCTAATGGGATTAGCTCATGTTATCCCTTCCTGGCAGAGTTTACACTTCAGATCAGACTGCTGAGCAGTCTGATCTGGAGTAGTCTGAGGCTGTCTTGGCCTGTCACGTTCACAGGCTTTGATACCACTTGAAAGCTTGCACAGCTGTTCTAATGAGTCAAGAACCAAGGATGGGTGGCACTGGAGATAATGGATCTGACAGCTGTGGTTTTACTTTCTCTGGTGTAAAAAATGTGGCATGGGCATGGGCAGTGCACTGAAGTGTGGGAGCCAAAAGCAAAGCTCAAGTCTTGAATTTTTGTTTCCTGGTAGAAAGGGATGACCTTATGTTTGGAAAGCTTCTTATCAGAGTAGAGTCAAACTCTGAACTTGACATTCTGCTCTACTGAAGGCTCCTGTCACCTCAAGTTCAGAGGAAACGCTGACCTGGCAGGTCACCTGTGCTTTTGTGTTTTGTTTGTTTGTATTTTTTCTGGGAGCTTAGTGGAAAGCTGTGAATTCATTTCTTCCTCATGGTTAATTAGGATTTCCATATGTTTGTCAGGCCATATATTAATGCTCAGGTTGAGATTTTTCAGATTAACAATACTCAACCATAAAATTAGAAGTCAGAGCTGTAGCTTGCATCTGGTCTAGGTCACCTGCCTCCTGTACCACTTTCACCAGGGAGGTTGGAAAGATTTCTGGGGTAGCTTTTGTGGGAGGTGTAAGAATAGAGAATCATATCCTGGTATTTGAGAATGCATTCAGAATGAATACTGGCTGTGGGAAGAGTCCTATGAGAATAAGGAGAGACTGGGAAGGAATCTCTGTTAATGATTAGCTGGGAAACTGCCACGCAGACAAGTGTAGGAAGATGTGAGTGAGGTATTGACAACGTGGTGGTTTCTGAGGATGTCTAAATGCAAACACTAAATGTGCCATTAATCTTTTATCTCTAGGTAAAAAGTCCAAACGCAGTACAACATCCTCCCAGGTAAGAAACTATCTGGAGTTCACTTTCAGAAACAGCCCAAGGGGATATTCCAGTATAGTCATAGCTAAAAAGTGGAGAGTATTTGCTGTCACTCTCAGCCTCCACTGTAAATGTACAGAATGCAAATTTGATTGTCTGGTCGATGTAGCCAAATGTTTTAGTTACCTACTTAAGAAAATCTAAAGTCTCTTTTCCTTTTCCCAGAGAATGGTAGAACAAGAACATCCTGTTCACAAAGACAAAGGAACTTTTTCATTTCAGGTAGGTGTCTGTCAGTGTCTAAACACAGTTCCTGCATTGTCCTACTTTGGAATAGTGGAAGTCTGGTATATAGATGTCTCTCTCATAGCAGGAGTTTGTCTGAAAATTTACTGAGCTAAGCATCAATTATGGAAATGTTTCTTTATAAGTTGTGGGAGCTGCTTTTAAATTGGCTTTGGTGTGATGCTGTTCTAAATATCAGTCTATGAGCCTCAGCATATTAAAGTTTACTATGATGCCAGTAGTGCAGATTGCTGATAACAAATAGCTGTGACCTGACTGATGACTCAAGGGGAAGATCCTCTATATGAAACCAGATTAATGCTTTGTTTGAACACCCTGGTTCACTTGTGATGGTTGGTTACTATAAAACAAATAGATTTTAAATTCTGTTATCTGATACAAATCTGGTTTCCAGAGCTTTCACAATTTGCATAGTTGGGGGAGGAACAGAAAAGCTGCAGGGCAAGTGTAATAAAAATTTTATGCTTTGCCATGTCAAATATATTATATTTTTTCTTTGTGGTGAACTGAGTTAAGCACTGATACTTAACAGGCTTGGATTACCAGAGTGCATAATCCTAGATAGGTGCAATGATTTTGCATCTGGAATTCTGTTATCAGACGTGCTGGTATCCTCAGAACAGTCTGTTTGCTGAAGGGAACCAACTGACTGACTTCTTTCACACTTCAGTAGAGATGACTTCCTACCAGGGCAACCCTGTTGTGAATGAGAAGATTGTGACTTCTCTATTTCTTATTTTCAGTTCTTTTTTAACATCAGCTCGGATAAACAAGAAGGTCTCTACAGCCTGTACTTCCATAAGTGTGTTGGCAAGAAAGGGCCAGCTAACGATCAGCTGCGGTTTAGTCTTGATGTGAGTATGGCTTCTAAAGGATAATTAACTCATTAGCTTAGACTGCAACATCCAGCTTCCAGCTCCAGCTTGTAACCCAGCACACGCTGCACATGAGTGCACATATGGGGTGGGAAGTGATTCAGAGTTGTGTGCCAGTCCCTGCAGTGGCATTTCTGAAAGAAGTGACTACTGTAAAATTAATTAAAATACTGGTTTTGCAGAAATGCCTGGGAATCTGAAGGCTGAATGTGGGCTGGGTTCAGTCTACACAGTTGTGACCTGATGCTGTAACGAGATGGGAGCTACAACAGCTGCTTGTGTTTTGCTGCACTCAAAAGTCATTCTCTCTTTAAATGACTGCAGATATTAAGGCTGTTGCTGCAATGTAAACTGTTGGTATTTGAATTCAGTGTTTTTGCTTTTTCTGGCCTAATTAAAGATGTGTTTTTATGGTGTTAGATACACATCCTAAAGGCAATATGTTCTAGCAAATGTCTCATCTCTTTCGATGCACAAGGGTTTGGTCATGTGTGGTTTTGGTCATTACCAGAGCTTGGGCTTTCCCTTTTTTCTCTTTCCTGTGCTCGTGCTGGTGTATAATGAGTTGGTCTGGTATGAATCCTCTCAGTGACCAAGGTACCTCAGCCACATCAGCCCCTGAACTGCTTTTTACACGTTTGTGTTAATGCTACTGCAAGGGAACACGGAGGTTATAAGACTTAGCAGCCTTAACTTGACTCAGACTACTTCAAATCTGCTTCTGAAGTTGTGTGTTTAGAAGACCAGCTTTCCTGAATTGCTGTGTATCGCTTTGACCCACTGAAGAAATTGGAAAGAGAAGAAAACCTGGATGATTGATCTGCTGGGTGTACTCAGAGATGCTGGACAGCTTCAATACTTCAAACCAGCCTCGATGCATTATTTTATTGAAGTCCTAGCACATATGACTAAGCCACTTAGGGATATAAATAATGCTTATGTTTTCTCAGTCATAGGATAATAGGCTGGCAGCCTATTGTACATATTGTTTCTGAATCCAAGGTGGGCAAATTGTGACGTTTGGTAGAGGGAACAACTATTCTTCAGGAAAATTACTTTGCCTTTCTGAATTATGTTGCGTAACTGAAGCGTTGTTTTCCAAGGGGATTATTCCTGTGGGAATAATTTTGCAAAATGTTTTGAGATTCTTGAGGACAAAGAGTAGATTTTGTTTTTTTTTCTCTGAGTCTCATAAGTCATCACTTCAGAAAAGCTCATTTTAAATGAGTGAATTTGATTATGAAATGTAATTGCTTACTCAGTGCTTTAACAAGATGTTTTTTTCAACTGTACACATAACACGCCTTTAATATTCAGATAGATATTACGGAAAAGAATCCTGAAAGCTACCTCTCAGCAGGTGAAATCCCACTGCCAAAACTTTACATTTCCATGGCTACCTTCTTTTTCCTGTCTGGGACTGTATGGATCCACATACTTCGTAAACGCAGGTAAGTTCAGTGTCTGTGACAAGTACCTCATTTGGTTTTTATTTTTCATTCCTCTTCTTGTAATGCCCAATTCACAGTCAGATTTGATCACTTAAAACTCCAAATCTGGCTCAGATTTGTATGCTTAATGCACACAGTTGATATTTGAAAACTGCTTCAGTCAGTATTGTTGTTGCAGGCTGTCATTCTAAAGTTCCAAGTCTTACGTTGAAAGTTCTTCAGGTAGTGTACATATTAGGCTATATTGTGGCAATTCCTGTAGTAAATGTCAAAAGGAGATGACTTTGAAAATAAATAACAAGAAAAAATTGATCACTTTTTTCATATTGGAAATGGCAATTTATGGCAGTAGAGAGCCATAAATATCTTGGTTGTGATTTGAATTGTGTTTAGTAAATTTTCTAATAGTTAAGAGATATATACATGCAGGATATTCTTATTAGTTAATAATTTTAATTATCCCAAGCAGTAAAAATCAGGGATTTAGAACATGAAGTTGAAATATTGCTCAGAATGCTGCAGAAACTTGGACTGCAGCATTAAGGGGAATCTTTTTACACTAATGGTTAGCTCAGCGGGGGAGTGACTGCTTGACACTTTAAAGGTTTTAAAGAAATAATCTTGGAAACTGATACTTTTACTGCTGGCTTTTAAGTAATGCACTTCCTTCTTTTTTTTTCCTTCCCAGAAATGATGTCTTTAAGATCCACTGGCTCATGGCAGCCCTTCCTTTCACTAAATCGTTGTCCTTAGTCTTCCACGCGGTGCGTACAACATCTCTGCCTGAAGTTCAGCTGGGAAGTAGAAACATGGAATTCAGGACATGCTGTCAGGGGAATCTGCTTTGGAGAGGGGACAGTGGGGAGGAGAACTGGTCTTAATGCTGGAACATTAGAACTGAAGTGCAGCTCTTTGGTGGAAGTGTTTGTTTTCATCAGCAAATTCTGGCTTTAAATACGATTGAGATCATGGCCTGAAGTGTTGAAGCAGCAAGGGTTGGGGGTTGAATGAGTTCCACAAATTTTAATGTTTTGGCCACCTGCAGCTGGCTTGGGAGTTTGAGCTGTGCTGCTGCTTCAGCTCCAGGGCTTGCAGTAAATATTAATAAATTAAAACCTTGATGGATGTTTGTAAAATTCAAGGGCAAGGAAGTATTACGGTGTGTGGCAACAGACCTCACCTTATCAGCTCTGAGACTTTCCACAGATAACGTCTCTGTAGAATTGTATTGACTTTGCCTTTCCACTGGAAATATCTCATGAACAAAGGTAATGGCAAGCACTTAATCCTTCAGTGTTTGTGCCAGCCATGATTCTTCACCTTCATGTCCACAGTATTACACCTGCTACAAATATTTTTGGAGTTGAATGAAGTGAATCTGGCTTCCAGTGAAAATGAAACTAGCAAGCCTCTAATCACTTAATACAACTGAGCCTGAAAAATGAATGAATAAATAGGTTCCAACTGCAGTTGTTTCACTGTAGTTAAGCAGGGGGAGTTGTGTGGGAAGGATGTAGATTGTACAAGATACATCCACTGGCACTTAGGAAATAGAGCAAATGGAAATGATCTCATTGTTGCTAAACAAAAGTAGAATGTGTTGGGAGGAAGTGCTCTCTGAATGTGACAGAGCTGGGTTTGTACACACTGCCTGGAAAGTGAAACTGGTGGTGGATGTGGAGCACACCTGTTTTCAGAGGGTGGGGTGTCAAAGAGCAGCTTGTGAAGTGCTGTATTTTCTGCTTCCAGATCGACTACCACTACATCTCTTCTCAGGGATTCCCCATTGAGGGCTGGGCTGTTGTTTATTACATCACTCACCTGTAAGTATGTCAGAAGATTGATGTGATAGATTCACATTGCCACCGGGGCTGTCTTCCTCCTGAACAAAATGGGAAATCATTGCGTTCTCATTCAGACCACAGTACCAAAGACTCAGCAATCAGCCCTGTATGGAGGGGAAAGCTCCACATACAGAGGGCAGCTGCAGAGAAATGGCACTTTTGAGGGTAGAGGAGTAAAAGGATAACAAATGCTTTACTTTTCTTTGTTCACACTAATATTCAAGTATCTAATTTGCTCTTGGTGTGAATGGTAAGTGGGTACAGCTGCCAGTATTTGCTGCTGTTCACAATGGTGGATGGATGACTCCCCCAGGAAAAGATTGCATATATTGTGAATGAAGCCTAATATTGCTCTGTGATACACAGTTGTAGCAAGTACATCTGCTTCACTATTGTGGGATGGATAAGTGCTTGCCAAAATTACTGATAGGAAAGCATTTGTTTGGGTTTGTGGCTTTATTGGCTGTGGGAGAAACCTGGGCAGAAGAAGAAGTGTGATAAAATAAAATAAAGTCTCTCACTGCAGTATCTGTTTCTCTTCCAGACTGAAAGGAGCTCTTCTGTTCATCACTATCGCCCTCATTGGCACAGGCTGGGCTTTCATTAAACACATCCTGTCAGATAAAGACAAAAAAATCTTCATGATTGTCATCCCACTTCAGGTGAGGACTGAGCTGTGCTGATACTTCCTGTCTTGTGGGAGAGCTCCTTGTGCAAACTGGAACAGGCTGAGAAAGCTTCACACAAAGCCATGTAGTTCTTACTTGTTTGAGCCTATTGGTTATTTCCTAGTGCAGAAGTTACTGTAATTCTCCCAATTTTTCGCCCATATTAAGCATGAGATAATAGTGATCAAACAGTTTCAGCAACTGAAAACTGGCTATAGGAGTGGGGCAAAACTTGGGCTGGAAAGCAGTGCTAAACTGCTAAGCAGAGGAATTGAATTAAAGTTGTCACTGCTGAAATGCTTGTGGAGTGGCTTAATGAAATAAAAAATGGGGAAAACGACTTCTAGGCCTATTGGGTCTGAGGGAAATATTCCCAGTGGTTCAGAGTGATCAGTGCTGGTGTCCTACTCCAGGAACTGAAGTAGATAGGGAAACAGCACTTTTGTTTGTTGTTGTATGTAGAAGAGATTTTCTGCCTTTCCAGATGAAATCCCAGAGCTCAGGTGTGGAGTACAAAAGATGTGCAATGACCAGTCTGAATTACTGGCTTAATTTAGAATTACATGTTTTCACTATTGGCTGTATGTGCCACACAGTTCTGTTTCTGTTTCAATAAGTAAATTTTGCTCCTTTTATCTCGACTGACACAGTAGATTCAGCACAGTATATAACAAAAGAACTACTTTCTGAATGCCAGCAGGAATAACTTCCCATCAGTTTTATTTCTGTAAATCTTGTGAAGATGCTGCTGAACATGTGACTTTTGGATGCAGAGCTGCAGAAAAGTTATTGATGGTGCTGACTGGACTTTTGCTGAATTGGCAGCCCACCTGTAGAGGCTCCTTGTGCAGTTTCTGAACCATGAACCATGTTTTGTTGTGTAGGTACTGGCAAATGTGGCCTACATTATCATAGAGTCAACAGAGGAGGGGACAACTGAGTATGGGCTGTGGAAAGAAATCCTTTTCCTGGTGGACTTGCTGTGCTGTGGAGCCATCCTGTTCCCAGTGGTATGGTGAGTTGCTGTATGTGCAAAACGTGTGAGCTGATGGGCCTCAACAGCTCTGCCAAAGCAAAAGAACTCAGTGGTCCTGTGGAGTCAAGCATTCTGATTACTAAGCCTCATCAGCCTTCACATTTCAGTCTAGTGCTGTGGAAGATGCTCGTTTTGGGGAGGTTAGAGTAGGGATAAGGGAAGGTGGGTGGCAGTTTAAATGTGGCCAACACTGTGCAGACTGTAGGTGCTTTTGAAAATTGGAAATTTTGCAGAAGTGTTGGGTCTCTAAATTGAAAAATGGGATTTGGCTTCACTGGCTGAGACTAGATACTTGACTGCTAAATTTCAAACCAGTAGTGTTGTCTGAGATCAGGGCTGCCTTCAAGCTGAGTAGCTGCATGTTTATTTGACTGTTTATAAGAAATAATCCCACAGGGAGCATTTCTCCGCCCTTCCTTCCACTCTACTTGGCAAGGAATAATGTTGGTTATATAAAACTCGACCAAAACACAGATAATTCAGATAAACACTATTGTTGCTGCTTGCCAGTTAGCCAGAACATTTATCTTCTAAATGCATTTTGTCTTAATTGGATAAACAGCTGGGTTTAAAGCAGGATATCAAGGAGCTTCTGGCTCCTTGGTTAATAAACACAGAATATTCTTCTTTTTCTCCAGTATCTCCATTATTTTTTTCTGAAGTGCAGATTATATAAGTGTCTGGTAACATGTCATCACTCTAGAGTATAACTCTTGAGTGTTTCAGAGAAAGGTGTTGCTCAGTAGATGGAAATAAGCTTCAGCTTGACTTGTGAAGGTGGGTTTTCAACTGTCCTTCCTTTCCCCTACACACTCCTGGTGGCCTTCTGCCAAGGCTGGGAGGTGTCTTCCAAGGAATTTGCACTGCCCACTTGTCCTTCCCTTTGCTCCAGTCAAAATGCTTCAGCTCTGAGGTTGTGAGCATTTGGCAATGGTAAATCAAAACTCAGGGATATTAACTTCAGTTGCAGAGGGACTCGATTTCCTATGCTACAGGTGATTTTGCAGTCACAGTTCTTCCTACCTAATGCTGGGATCTGTATGTCCAACCTAGTGAGGTGTTGGTACAAAACTGACTTTCCATAAAGGAATTGTATCTGCAGAACAAATGTGAGCTGTCTTGTGACTGTTTATGGTGTGCATCCAGTGTTCCTGCATTGCCATGGTGCCAACATAAACTGGCAGTGAAGCCCCTGACATAAAATCCTGCCCCTTTTTCCTCTGGGTAGTGTCACTGCAGCTGGTGGGATGACTCATGTGAGCAAGGTGACTAAGACTTGGCCCCTGAATTTACATTCCTGCAGGGTAGTTTTTGTTACATAAGTTGCCTATGTAGACCTGTAAGCTGTAATCAACTATTTAAATGAAAAGAGCTTAAAAGAGCAGTAAGATGCCAAATGCTTGGCAGTACTTTGAAGAGTAGCTCAGCTTAATTGTACAAGTAGAAAGCATTATGCTGGAAAATGCCCCAGTTTCTCACTCTGCTCCCTCCCTCCCACAAAGCTTTCTGTAGGCTGAAGTAGGTTTTAGCAATCTGCTTTCTTAATTCCAAGGAAATAGAGATACTTGAGCTGACTGCCTGAGCTGGGGGCATGAGGGTGAAGTGTGCAGTGCTAAGCACAGTTAATTATGAGCATACTCCAGCCAAAAAGAGCTAACAAAACTTGTCAGTGATCTAGAGGACTACTCTGAAAAGGGAATGTAAAACTTATCATGAATCTATTTTTTATTTTTATTTTTCAGGTCAATAAGACATTTGCAAGAGGCTTCAGCAACAGATGGGAAAGGCAAGTAGTCTGTATTTTCTCCTCTTTTATGCTACATGTTATAATGCCAGAATTTCAAAGGCATGATGCTGATGTAAAAACCAAACTAAGACAAATCTACACTGTAGTAGTGTCACTCTGCTTTTCCTCAGTGGGCTCAGGGGAATAACTTTTGGAAAATGACCTTTTTCTTGTATTGCTTTAATTATCACAACTGTAATGTGTAACCCATTCTCTGGTACTTGCACAGCTCTCAGTGCTCGAGCTAGACATGACATCTAGAGCAAATCATCTTGGCAGATTTGCCATTTTTTCCTCGCTTGAGTGTTCAGAAACGGAACTAGAAATGAATTCCAGAATTGCTGACTATTAGCCCAAATAGACCCACTTACTTCAATTTCTGCAGATATGTATTTCTGACAGAATAGAGGGGAATAAATCTTATTATGAAACAAAACATAACTTGGCATTCAATACAGCACAGTTCCTGTCTTGTCCATGTTTGTACAGCAACTCCAAGGGCTGCCTGTGGAAAGTGGAGTTATGTTTATTGTAGCACTGCACTGAAAAGGAGCTGATAGATGGAAAGCCCAAATGTGGCTGCTGTAGGGTGTGCTTTTCCTGCCTTTTCTGCTCGTTTCTTCTGGATTAGGTCCTTGGATGCAAGCTGTGGAGCACAGCACTGGCTTCCTTGGAAGCAGGCAGCCTTTTCCATCTTCTGTCATTCGGCGGTTTACTCTTCAAAGCTTCGTTTGTAGAAGGTCATTTGTTGGCAACAGCCTTTGACTTCAGTCCTGTCCTTTAACTCTTGTCTCTCCTTTCTGGAAATCTGTTCCCAGGTCTGGATACTTCTTCCAGCCATCTCCTTGGCTTTCACTGACACTTCTGTATTTCACTGCTGATTGTAGGTGAAACGTGAGGCTGGGTGCTGAACTTAGCTCTGTGCAGACCACAGATGTGTTCGTTCTTTGCCATCTGTTAAATTTAAACAATACTTATGATGAGCCTAGCACGCTTTTTTGATGTTCCAAGCTGTTAAAAAAGCCACCAAACGACAACGTACAAGCTCAAAAAAACCCCAAAAACCCAAACCTAATGGTGGAAAATGACTAATTTCTAACAGAAACAAATGTTAAAAAGGTCAGTTATAACAGTGTAATATAAATGTTATTGGTAGGTTTCTTATCAGTCTATTCACTTGGGTTCAGTGACATTTATTGATGGATTCGTTTTACCTTGTCCACTGAACATATCTTCTGGAGTATTTATGCTCTTGCCTTTAAAAAGTCAGAAGTTCAGATTTCCTTGAATCAGTCTTTCTTCTGAACCAAGGACTTCACACATGTCAGGCCTGGTTCTCAGCTGGGTGGCAATGGATCTGACTGTCCTGGTGCTGAGCACACAGTAATTAATACACATAATTAAGACATAAACCCTTCAGATCCATGTGGTCCCAGGTGATCCCCCTGTACCTACTTTGATTCTTATCACAAGATGGTGCTGTGGAGTTTGATAAACCTCAGACTTCCTGAGGAGAGAAGTGAGGTGGCCAACAGAGGGATGTTCAGTGTAAAGGCTCAGCCTATCCACTCATACCAGATAAAATCCAGATCTGAGTAAATCCAGGCAGTTCTGTAGGATGCACTGTGGTGTGTAAAAAATGTGGAGGTAAAAAAATGGTAATTTGAGAGGGACTGGCTGTGTCTTTACAGCACAGTCAGTGCTATGCACAGTAGCCCTTAAGGACTGGTTTAGTCCTCTGTTTTGTGTTATTCTCCATGGGTGATGAGGCTCTTGATTGTGAACGTTGCTTGTGAATCACCCACTGCTGTTCCCAGCTTTACCTACTGGTGTTGCCATCTGGTTGTGCAGATCCTGCAAGTTCAGTAACTGTGTGTTCAGAGGGACTTAGCAACTGTGTTATGCTACACTGATAATAAAAGAAAAGCTAAGGAAAAGATTTTCAGGGAAAACATTGCACAGGCTGAGAGCAGATTGTGGCTGCAGTGCTGGGACTCACTTGTGAAACACAATCTGCTTGGACTATTTAGAGGCTGTTGATGGGAGCCCACGGGGAGCAAGTGAATGGCAATGTGATGCCAGAAGTAGAATGTTACTTAGTGCTGTCATGCTGCTAGTGTGGTTGAAAAAACCAAAAGTAATTTGGTTGCACTGTAAAAAGCTGAAATAATTCACATTAGGCTTATCAATGAATATTCTGTACTAGAACCACATGCTCTGTAAGCTTCCTTTGGAGGCCCTGTTCTGCAGAGGTGCTGTTTGATGTCTCAGTTTCTCATGAGAATAAAAAATAAAACCAGTGCTAACTGTTAAATCACCAGTATTTTTTTCTCCTGCAGTTAAAGGTCGTTTTCTCCTGAAGCAGAAGTTGTTACTGGATCTTCTCATGCAGTTTAACTGTGTCCCGTGGTTAGAGCTGGCTGGATCATGTGCAGACACTGCCTGCTGGGATTTATTGTGTAGTCAAATGCTGCTTTCCCTGTTCTCTCACACAGATTTCATTAACTTACAGGATGTATTGGGGAATTACATACTACACATTCAATAGCTGTTTTTCCTGGCACTGAGTCTTCTGGTGACATCCCTGCCGGTGAGAAAGACCTAAGGAAAATTATTTTTGCTTGCTTGCATCTATTAGGCTAACAGCTCCAGGACTTTATGGCTCAGTATCCTGCTGGTGTTTCCTGACTGTTTGTCGTGTTCTCTTCCAGCTGCTTCTTCACCTGTTTATTAGGTAGCAGTCTCCTGGGTCAAGTGACAGCCATGACTGGAATGTGACTGGACTAGGACTGAAGCAGATTTGGATTTACCAGACCTTTAGTCTGGGCCTGTCATAGGCCTTTGTTTTAGCAAAATGCAATTAATAAAAAAGCCTGTTATAAGTGGCACTGATTTGGAGTCACTAGTTAATAGTCATTTAAACTAGATTAGATAGTTTAAAAGAAAAGCAAAGTGGGCAAGCTGGAGAAATGGGTCTAAAACCATAATTATCCAGGAAAACCTTACATGCCCAGATGCTGTGCATAGCTAGTGAAGAGTAGGCAGGGCACAGTGCTAAGGCTCAGTTTGAGCTGCCTGGTTGTTTGCTTTTTCCCCTTGAAGGTGATCTTTAAAGCAGTATATCTGACCTACACAGGCTTCTTATCTTGCACAGCAGTGGGCGTAAACATCCCATTTTTAGAATCTTTTTTCCTCCCCTTTTAAAATCGCCACCTTCAGACTTAAGCTACACCTCTTTGATCTGTCACTGTATCTTCCTTCAGGTGGGAGCCTTTGCTCTCTGTCCATTTGTAGATCTGCATTGCAAATGCCTTGCAGATTTAAGGAAATCAGCCTTGTAAACTGACCTAGAATTGTTCAGCCTGCAGAGCTGCTCAGCTGCCACCACCTTGTTTACAGGCATCTTGAGAAAAGAGAGGGAGGATATGCATTATTTATACATCATTTTTGTTTGAAACTCCCAAGATTTTGGTCACCGGACCTCTCAAGTCTCGTAACACACACTTGTGATCACGTCCTCTGTTGTTTGTGGGAGGAAAGGGGTTGGAAAGCATTGCTGCAGTTTGTTCTGCTGGTACCTGTGTGTGTGTGATGAGAGATGTGACAGGGCACAGTCGGATCATGGGTTGCTGTCTTCCTGGAGCACTGCAGCATGTTACAGTTGGCAGCAGAATTAAGGGAAATACATTGCAGCCTGTCGCTCCCAGGCATCGTTCCCTGTGTTCTGTGCAGTGGGCAAATGATGATTAATGCTTTTGTGCTTGCCCCCATGTCAGGAAAAACCATTTGCACTATTCAGTGTTTTCCTGCTGCTGTGCCATGAAAATGCTGTGAACAAAGAGTCTGGTCCTGTGTGGTGCAGAGCAGCCTGTGCTTGGCTGGGCTCAGCACCACTTCCTGGTACCCCAGAGAACTGTCCAGGGTTGATGTGGCAACTCTGTGTCGGAGATACAGTGCTTATCCTGTACTTTGGACTTTCATCTGACCCTGATGGGGAGCTTTTGTGCCAAATGGCTGGTGTGGTTCAGGACATTCAAGATTAACCAGTCTGTGCCACCTTCTTGTGCGTGACACTGAGCGTTGCTGTATCTGTCTGACCTCTTCTTTCTAGTACAGGAATGCTTTTAAGCAGAGAGTTCAGGCTGTACAGCCACACTTCTCAGAGCTGCTATTTTGAAGGCTAGATCTACGTGTGCTGCATCGTTGGGGAGAGCAGAAAGCTTCCATTTACGGTTTGATAATGGCACAGATCACATCTCAAATGCACCAGCGTGAGTAGGGCAAGCAAAGCATTGCAGAAATACTCTCAGCTGTACCTTGAGCACGTTCACTGGCTGCATTATGGTTTGTCTTTATGGATTGTATTGTCTGGGCTCGAGCTCCCTGTGCCCTCAGCTGCAATCCTGTGATTGTTAGTACATATATATACTGAGAAGGTCAGATTTATTCATCAAAAGGCTATTGTGTGGTGTGCAAGTGGATGGTCCAGATTCTTCTTCCATCTTACAGACAGCCTCAACATTGGAAATTAGCACGGGGACAATCTCAAAAAGAGACTGCTTATCAAAATGCTGGGGTGTGCTGTGCTTTGGTCGATGCAGATCAGGCTGTTGCAGGCACGAGCTGAAAGTAAATGGTGATAGAGAGGGAAAACTGAGGGAAGCAAGGTATAGATGTTATAAATCTTTCTTGGAGGATGGCTTTTATCTTTTTAATTACTGTCTGAAAGAGCTTGAATTAATTTGTAAAACCTTTGGTGGAAGGTCTCTTTTTAAATTTTTTTTTTTCCTTCTCTGCAGTTAAGTACTGTCCTTTGCAGAATGGTTATCATACTGGAAATATAAATTTACCCAACCTTTACTGCATGCTGTGATTGCTGCTGTGTTATCACAGCCTTACAGGTTCAGGTTGCAAGTGATTCAAGTTGTAAGTGACAGCTGCTGGCTGAACCTCGCTCCTTGTAAATGCTGCTGTCACTGTCTGGGCTGCCAGGCTGAGGTGAACAGAAATCTTTGAGTGTCCAGGATAGCAAGACTCAGATATTACTGCTTGGAGCACATCCAGCCTGTGAAGAAGCAATTCACAAGCTGCTGATGCCAAGCAATGATGGTTTTAGATTTTTCTCCAGAACAGCGTGTCCTGTAACTTTGAATTGTTTAAAAAAAACTCGCAGAATTTTGTAGACGTGCATTAATGCTGACTTACATATGTGATAGTGGAGAGAAATATTGCTGCACTTGAGGAGAGCAAGTCAGCTTCCACAGGTGACTCCTTAGCCTTTCTTCTTGGTGGTGGCTGTCTTTTTTTCCTCTCCTTGCCCTTCTTTCCCATGCTCAGACATTCTGGATGTGTGAATATACCAATTTATGACTCTTTGCTATTGATTATCACGATGAATAGCTGAGATGTTGAGCTGTGTTCCATCAGCTGGGAGAGGTGGAATTATGACACTTCATTTGGCAGTCAGATCTTTGGCTTTGCTGTCCTTCCATCCTGTGCAGTGCATGAATCCACCAGAAATGACTCCCCAGCTCGCTGGTGTTGACTGTAAAGCACTGATAGACTGGCAGTTTGAATCACAGCTGTTGAGTTGGTGTTCCTTCAACCACAAAGCCTGGTAATTCTCCTGGCCTGTCACTGCACCAACTGGTGGCAGTTCTTGGAGTTGAATGCATTGAGTTTAAAATAGATCCTTCTGTGTGCAAACCAGTGTGTGGGAAATCACAAGATCTTCATGGTCACACTTAATGCAGCTCTCCTTTAAATAGGACAGTATTGCTTCCCTGTTTCACAGTTCAATGCACTTATCATGCATGTTTACATGCTTTAATCTTTCACCAACTCTGTTAATAAAAGCTTTTAACTTCAGATCATCAGTCAGTTCATGCTTTGTGTTGGTCAGGTGCTGCTCTTAGCGTGTCAGCTGCAGGAGGGTTTGTATCTGGCTCAAGGTGTCTGTAGCTTTCAGTAGTTCCCCTGGAACACTAAAGGTCAGCTGGGAAGGGACTCTTGATCTCTGGATTATAAAAGTAGTTTTAGAACAGAATGCTGTCTGTCTTCACTGTAGTTTGTGTAGTGGGAACCTACAGGAATTTATTTGCAGTGGTGCATTTGACATTTTCTTTGCATAAGAAAAACTGCTTTGTTTTTGTCAGAGGAGGTGAAGCATTTCTTTGGGAACCATAAGCTCTCTTTTCCCTCATCTGAAATACTGTATTTTGCTCTCTTATGAACCTGGAAGACCTTACATGCAAATATATGCAGCCTTTTATAAATCTTTGCAGTGGGTGAATTCTGTGAGGGGGTGCAGGTGAACTTCAGCTCAGTGTATTGCACTTCCACATCTGATAAATACATTATGAAGACTTGGAGGGAATACCAGTAAATATGTGGCAGTATTTTTTTAAGTGGCAGCTCATGTTCGTTGGCTCTAAACTGTGTCTCTGTATGCTGTCAACATGTCTTGGACTCTTTGCCTCTCGTGTTGTCACAAAAGCATCAGTGGCCTGTGTTTGTAATTCTGCTGCACGTCTAAAAGCTGACTCTCAGACCAGAGCTGACAGCTGCTCCATCTGTTGTTGACCTCAGCTGGTTCTCATGAATGTTCTGTGCTGCTCCAGCTGATGTGATCTGTGCAGGTTCGCCTGGGGCCTCGGCTCGCGCGGCTGCGACTCCAGTGCGTGCTGGGGAACTGCTCGGGATGATTTCCTGTTTCACTTGTGAGTTGTGGCTGAGCCACGAATGACACAGGACCCTGCTTGGGTATTAAAGTGCTTGTGCTGCTGTTCAGCAAGGTGCAGTGGCTCCCAGAGCTGTGATTACCTGTGAGTTGCTCTGCTCAGCTGAAGGCACGGAGCAGGTCAGGGAGGGCTCTAGAAAAGACAGGAGTTTTCTAGGAGGCACTGTCAGGCATGGCCCTTCTGGCAGGAGCAAGGTGACAGTGTGTAGCTGGCTGTTTACAGGTTGAGGAAGGTTCTGTATTGCAGTGTGTGTGCATATAAAATGTAGTGTAAAAGCAATCTCAGCTCCCTTCTAAGAGTGAATTCACCCCAGCCTGGGAGTTATCCTGAATGTGGACACGCCAGGCTGGCACTCCTCAGTACAAATCCTTCTGGCCTGGGATTACCTGAGACCTGGTTTTGACCACTTACCTGCCTTGCAGACAGGCATCAAAAGAAATTGTCTCATGTTAACAGTTTTCTGATGGACTTTTGTCTTCTCTTGATAGCAGCCATAAACCTAGCAAAGCTGAAGCTCTTCAGACATTACTATGTCATGGTAAGTAAAACACCTGCACACCTGCATGTGGGGAACTTGGAAGCTGTTCAAAGCTCTTGATGGAATATTTGTTGAAAGCTACTACAGCTGGTGGATGTGGTGGAGGCTCTTGGCACTGCTTTGCTTTGGCATCTTGGTCAACTGGCTTACAATCCTAAAAGCAACTTCCTTTTTTCTCCTAATGGTTGTATCCTTCTGTCTCTCTTTAAATTCCAGCTATTTGTAATGCTTCCTGATTTCCTCTGGAGACAGATTGAGCTGCCAGTTGAATTGATGGGCTTGAATAACGTACTGTAAACTTGCTAAAAATTAAACTTGGGACCAAATGGTGCCTGGAGATACATGTGTACAGTTTCTGATTAAGTCAGTGGGAGCCATGAGGACGTTTCCCAGGAGAACACAGGCTTCTTAATGATTTCCAACGGCCTCATTTCAGGCTCTTCTAACTGGCAAGAGTAATAAATTACAATTGTGATTCTTGAAATTCTATGAAATCGTAATACTTAAAGCATTTCCTGCTGTAACTTGAGTATGTTACCAATAGCTTGAGTTATTGGATGTTCAACAAGCAGTAGGGCCCTCAGCTTATATCTTCCATGTTTATTGAGGGGCATGATAAGGCTAGTCTGGCATAATGAGTTGTTTGGGAATTGCTTGAGCTATTTCTCTGGGGTAAGAAGGTTCTATAAGGACGGTGCTATTGTTCTCATGCTTTCTCCTTTTCCTTCCCAGATTGTGTGTTACATTTACTTCACACGGATCATTGCAATTCTCATAAAGATTGCTGTTCCATTCCAGTGGAAATGGCTGTACCAGGTATTTGCCAGCAAAGGAAAGCACATCCATTCCTTGATGTTTTTCTCTATTATTCTTTAAATATAACTGCATAACAAAATTCCATAAAATGTTCCTCATGTCATGGTAAAACATCTCAAAGCACAGTACTGCACCCTGCCTCCTCTTGATTTTTATCACTGATGTGCTTAAGGTGAAAGAATTTATTCTTAGTTTTATGTTTGTCCAGCAAGGCTGCTGGATTATACATGAGATGTCTGAAAGTAATTGCATTATTGATTTTCAGTCTTTCCATTTAAAAATGTCTGAAGGAAATTAATCAAGAACACACAAAGGAAAAAAAAAAATTAGTCAGGTTTGCTCTATGTAATTGAAGCCTGAGGGAGCCAGGGAAATAGGCTTTTGGTCTTCCATTTACAGGCTTCTTTTGCCTATGGACTTCTAAATACTTGGTTTCTTAACATATAATCCAAGTAACTGTACAGGGAATCCTTGGAATACATTAACTGTAGAAAATACCAAGTAACATAGGGATGATTTCTCCCACTCCCCCCCATATAAAAGCCAAGTCTTGCCATAATTCTTTGAAAGCTCTGGAGAGATGGATAGAACTGTAACTGGGTCTAAAGTGACAGGGAAAACTGAAAGAACAAAGGATTTGACAGCCTTTAGCCTGGGATTAATGACAGCCGGACAGGGATTATTTTATTTCTGCTGTGGCCCAGGCCTTCCTGGCCATTAAACCTTGAACCTTATGAATGAGGAGCAATGTTTCGTGACCACAGAGCATTGCAGGACTGAACTTCAATCTCATGTTTTCACTTGCAGCTGCTGGATGAAATGGCCACACTGGTGTTCTTTGTCCTTACTGGGTACAAGTTCCGTCCAGCATCAGACAACCCTTACCTCCAGCTCTCTCAAGATGATGAGGATGACTTGGAGATGGAAGCTGTGTAAGACACCCTTCTCCCCTTTTATTCACCTCTTCCCTTGATTTGAGAAAAGCAGCGTTTAAAACCAGTTTACTTTAATCTCTCTAAATCCTTCTTTGACAAAGATGAGGATCTGCCCACGTTTAAAGATGAGGTGTCTGTTTTGCTGTGTGTAAAGAGATTTGTGCTGTGCATAGGAGCATCTGACCTGGATACTGCAGTAGTGTGGAATAAGCTGGTAAAGCTTTTCATGAAAATACCAAGTAAGAAAGCTTCTAAGTTTAATTTAGACCATGGAACATGAAAGAATTTTGCAATCATCGTTAATGTTTCATATTTTAAAAAACCCAAATAAACAACAAAAATGACCCACCAATCTGCAGAACATAAATAATAATAAATGTATAAAAATAATATAATAATAAAAAATGAACAGGATATAAGGTCCCTTCTGCCTTGGTATTCAGCATATAGCTTTGCAAAAATTTATTTTAAGCACCACTGAGCCAAGGAGATGGATTTGTATCAGTGCTCTTCCCTGGTTTATTCCCCGCTGCTAAAGAACGAGGCACCAGGAATGCTTCAGAACCTGAGCTAGTCTGGAAAAATTATATAGCAGGGCTCAGGCTAAGTACCTGTCATTTTCTTTGCAATGGTTTTCTGAGGACTTAAAAATGAGTGGCGTTTTTGAATGTGTAATTGAAAAAACCTTAAGAAATTCAGCCTGCCAGGAGTGTTGGATACAGCTTTAGGTGCCCCAGAGTCTGCTGCCTTAATAGGAGCAGAGCTAACCTAATCCTTTGGTAGTTATACATTTGATGCATAATTGCAATTCATGTACAGGCTCAGAAGCCTGTTCCTAAGAGTTATTTTCCAGTTTGGCAAATCTCCTTTACCTGGGTGAAATAAATCAACACTGTTTTTATTACAGAGGCAAAAAAAGTCCAAATGTGTTTGCTGTCATAGTTAGCTCAGAAAGGAATGAATCTTATTGGAAAACTTCTACAAGGAGGTTTGAATCATAGAATCCAGACTGAAATGTCATGTAAAGAGTTTAACTTCTCAGAAATATGGCTAGTAACAAAGATCTTTTTAAATGCTTAGCTATTTTTGCTTTGGGTCTAGAAAATCTGTCATTTTTGCAAGTAGAATCCAACTAGTGGGTAGTGACCTTAAAATCACTATCACTTCTGTGTGTTTAAATGATTTATATAAGAAACTGGTCTCAGTTTGGAAGCTGTTTGGTAAAAATGCGTTCACATCAGGAAGTCACTGTCTGAACTGGCAGGATTTGTGATTGTACTAAAACAAGCTTTTATTCCTCTTTGCCTGTTAGAATGAATTTCAACTTTGTATTATGTGCTTAATGAATTTTTGCTTGTGGGGGTTTTGCTAGAACTAATAATAGGACACCTTTCAAATACAATGATTTTAGTCAATTGAGAAGTTGCTAAATTTAGGAGAATCTGCCAGAAATGAGCTGGAGAAAGTTTAATGAACTAATTCAGTGATTTACATCTCATCATGAGGTAGACGTTGCTAAAAACTCAAGGGTGAGAATTCCTTGTGAGCCTTTTCCTAGTAAGGCATTTTGCTCTTTGCCTTGGGAGTTTCCATTGTTGTGCCTTGTGGGTTGTTCCCCTTAACCTTGCTTGGATTTTTCTGGTTTGACTCACCAGAAGTTTTATTCCATTTGGGCACTTGGCAGGGTATAGTCTGTGTCTGGTTCTCCCTTCCCCAGCTCTATCAGGAAGGTTAAGTTTGTAGATATTTGAAAAACAGAGTTTACACATATTCTGTGACAGGTGAAGCACTGCAATGGAAGTGTATGAAGTTTCTTATTGATTTGGTCTTGCAGGTCCTATTTTTGTGTTTATAAATATTAAATGTTGTTTCTGTGGGGGGAAAAAAAAAATCTGGGTTTATTTGAGCAGGTGACTGAGTGCCTGACAGTTTCCTGACTAACCACTGCATGAGTGTTTTGTCTTTGATGTCATAAATACCCACTTGTCTTCACAGACTATGGCAGAAACTAAAAACCTGCAAACTTCATGGTGTTCTGCTTGGTCAGTTTTATGGTTATTTTCCTCTCCTGGAGGGTTTTTGTTTAAAGTCAGGTTCTCTAAAACAGAAGCATTCAGTTCCTTTAGACTCAACATTTCTATGAGCCAACAGAAGGGAAAGCTGTGAGGTTATCAAACCTCTTTTTCAGGCTTGCTTGTCTTCCATGAAAAAAAAATAGGCCATTTTAAGTGCAGCTCTCCAGCTTGGGTCTGTTTCCATGCATTGCACATGATACAAAGCTCAGTCTGCCACTAAATGCAAATATTGCTAATGACACTGGAAATCTGTAAAGTTTCAAGAAAAATCTGCAGATTAGGTGTCTGTGATAGAAGCAACCCAAGGCAAAATCCTCTCTTTGTAAGTCATTGTAACTCTCAAGAATAAAATGCAGATCAAGAATAGCAAAGGTAACTCTGGCTTGGAGAAAGAATCCACAGACTTTACAGGGATCTCTTCAGTTATTCCAGGTTCAAAAGAAGTTGCCCTGGAGGGGAGGAGAGTGTGACTAAAGCTGAGCTAAGGACCTGTCTGTCCTTTTTCAAGCAGGTTCAATAGCCATTCATCATCAGCAAAGTGGCTCTCTGTATATTCTGTGCTGGGCAGCCTCTTGAGTTCTGTCAGTACGTGGGCTCGTCGCTGACAGTTTGTTAGATTAAAGTTCCCTGCTTGAAAAGGTGCAGCCACACTTGGCAGAAAGAGCTGTCAGGCTTCCAGTCCTAATGCCATTTCTGGGGCATGAACACAAAAATATGAACAGTACAGTAGATGAGGTGGGAGTGAGGAAGGGGAAAGGAGAATTTTAGGTTGTTTTGTTTTTTGATTTGGTTTTTTTTTTTAATTTCATTAAATTAGTAAGCTGGCTTTAGATGCTGGATATCAAAGTGCTCTTTCTAGGGGTCTTGGTTGAGAATGATGTTCATACATGTGTGGGAGGTTAAGATATTTCCACTGGAGGATGAATTGCAGGAGAAGGAACCATTAATGGTTTTGTTCTCAAGTTGGTAAATCCATCTTACTCAGTGTGTGGAGACTTTGCTTCTCCCTAACACCCAAAACAGCCTCAACACAGGGAACTGTTGTGGTAACACTGCTCTTTGCTTATGCCTTGGGATCTGGAGTTTCTCTCTGTGTCACGAGGCAGCTTATTCTGTGCTGAGATTTGACGTCCTGCTTGGTTGCTTTTCTCTGCTTTCTCTCAGGTTGTGCTTCATGGCAGACTGATTCATGGTGCTTTTCATCAGCAGTGATTTTCTTCCCTTGCAGAGATCAGCTTTTTTGCTCTCTGGCTGATCAGTTTTCACTCCAGTTTGCAATAGCTTGTAAGGGCTGGCTGCTGCCAGTATTGCAGTGTTTTTTGTTAGATTATAAAACAAATAAACAGGAGAAAAGACAGCTGAGATCCACCACTATGGAGAGCTGGAGATATTTCTGAATGTTTAGCCATTCCTTGATACCTTGGATACAATGCAGGAGAAAAATAAACCCCATGAAATCTCTGCAGCACATACCACTGTGTGATGGAGTGTTTGGGGAACTCCTTCTCTGCCTCATTTGTGATGGATATCCCTCTGGCAGGCACAGAAAAGCTCTCTGGAGAGGGATGGTTTAGTGAGAAGGATTTGTTGCATTTTAACTGCTGCTGCTGTGTGGGTTGGCAATGCATTTCAGCAGACTGCAGGTGAGGAACATTTCCCTGCTGTACTGCAGGTCAGGGCTGAAGTGCTGAGACTGTTCTGAGGACAATAATGAGGATTTCAGTGTGCTTGGTCTCAGTGCTGCTACCCTTATTTTATTGGGCACTAAAATGTGGTGGCTGGACTGATTTTGAGAGAGAGAGGAATTGCCTGTGTACCTGAACAGTCTGAGAAAAGGAGGAACTTGAGAGCTACTTCATGTGCTTGTCATGAGACAAGAACAGTCTCTTCTACTCTTCAGATGGGCTTTAGCTCATTCTGTTGGAGAATCCACACAGAAATCTCTCCCTGTTATTTGCTGTTACTGAGGGGGGAACACAATAAATGGCCTCTCTAGTAACAAAGGACATGACTTGATCTGCCTGCACTTTCAGTGTCTAACTGTCCCATAAACATGGGAAGTGGATCATTCCCTCTTAGCCATAACCTCTCATTCCTTCTGTCACCACCTTGGTGTGCAGTGGCTCTCAAGTGGCATTAGGGAGCAGTGCTGGAATCTAGGCTGTGTGCCAGGTGGGATCTTCCCAGCTGTGAGTCAAGTGTTGGGACTGCTTTGGTGTCATGTATGTGTAAAACACCTCTTTAGATATCCTGGTGTATCTGCTGCTGCATTGCTGTGTGAGAGGCTCATTTCTGCTTTGTAGTTCATGGCAATCTTCAGCTCCTCCCTGAGCAATGGATATGTAGCTCCTCATTCTGTAATTACGAAGTTGATTATTTCTGAAGAGTAAACTTGGTAGCTGTCTTGCTGCATCCTCCTGGACTTTTCAGACTATTACTTTGATTTGCCAGAATCTTTCTGCATTCTAGTCCTGTTCTCCAATATGTAGCTCTTAGTGTCTTGTGCAGATTTAATAAGCAGATTCTCTATTCCATTACCCAGGCAATTACTGAAAATACTGAGTAGAAGTGAACCCAGGACAGGCCTCTCTGGAACCACACTCAATGTTCTTACATTTTTGACAGGAAACCATTAAGTACATCTCAATACATACTTTTCCAATTAGTTATCCATCTACTTTGGTTTTGTCTAGCTTATGTTTCCCCAGATTTTTTCCTCTATATGAGTGTGGGAAACCTTTGTCAACAAGGAGAACTTAAAAGATCTACATCTCTCTGTACTGATTACTTTGATCTCTTCTAGGAAATGTTTATTGTTTACTAATTCCATCTTTTTCCTTTAAGCAACCTGCTTACTTTTCTCTGTACATTTTTTATTTTAGTAGGGAAAAAAGTTATCTGATCTGTACTCTTGTGACCCTTTCCTATTAAGCCCACGCTCATCTAGGCCCACTCTAAAGTCTGAACCACTGATATCCCAGTATGGCCACTGCTGGAATATCACTGAACACAGCAGGCTGAGTAAATTATTTTTACAGTACATGAACAGAAGCTGGAATCTAACATGGAGCTAAGGGAAGAAGAGTGTTATCTGAAGATGACTTCTCTTGGGGTGCTGCTGTGGAGATGTTGTTAGCAGCTCTGATCAAATAAAGCACTCTGACATGGTAAACAGCAGGTGAAAGCACTCACAGACCAACAGGGGCAGCTTTGAACAGGACAGGTCTGTGTGTGCTTCCAGGCATCCCTTGGGAGAGCATTGAGCTATTGGCACTCTTACCTTCAGCATCCAAAATAACCTTTGTAGCACGCTTGTGGGGGGAAAAATACCTGTATGAAATGAGAATCACACTGTGCAAAAGAATAAAGGAAATGTGTTGTGCATCCAAATTGCCTATTTTGTGTAGCAGCAGAGAAAAGCTGCTGAGCTGAAGAGCTGTTGGAGAGCCAAGGCAGTTCCAAGAGAGATGGAGCTGCTCTGCCTGGATAAACAGTTCAGTCTTCCTAATGTTGAATGGTATTGTGAGGCTTTGTAGTTCAATGGCCAGATTGCCATGACAGATCCAGACCTGGATGGTATAAAAAGGGTGACTTCTCACTTCTGCTTTGTTGCTGCTCATTTTGCTATTAAGAGGAGCTGGTGTGCATTAAGCTAATAAGGTTCATCTGGGGCACTGTCCACTGCGTGTGTATTTGTGTCATGTGTTGTACCTATTAAATGCAGAAGAAAGTCACAGAAATAAGGTGGTCAAAGGGAGCTCTCAAGTGAACTGCTCCAATTTAGCAAATAAACACTTGGTTTAACTGTTTTACCACCCCTGTTATCTTTTTTGAAGTATGAGCCAATTTTGCTTGCTGCTTTAGTTTAATGATAGATGGGAAGGGCCTTGAGGTGCTCAAGGGCAGTGGCTGTGCTTCCAGTGCCCATCTGTGTTGTGTCGAGGTGATACAAGAGGTCAAACATGGAAACTGCTCAGTGTGGGTGAAGAGATGTGAACAGTGTTGTTTGATGGGTGTGAGCTGTTGCTGGAATGGATTTTACAGTTCAAGGTCCTGATGCTTCTCCCTTTTCTTGCAGGGTGACGACTTCAGGGGTAATGGAGGGCATGAAGAAGGTCAAGAAAGTGGTGAATGGTTCAGCAGAGCC
The DNA here is from genome assembly GCA_034509425.1 of Eopsaltria australis. NCBI lineage: Eukaryota > Metazoa > Chordata > Aves > Passeriformes > Petroicidae > Eopsaltria > Eopsaltria australis. The sequence goes on from JAVTVJ010000680.1 coordinate 241,518, forward strand.
TCAGGGCGAATGGGAAAGCACGGCATGATGGACTGGACTAAGGCAGCACTTTCAGAGAAACTTTTTTAATTTATTAATATTACTCTCAGTGGAAAGGGAGCAACTTGCACTCCCCACCACTGAAACTGCAGAGTGGGGTGTGTCTAGGGAGAGCAAAGCAGTGCAGAAATATAACTATTCCTTTGATCATAAGAAAATGGGATCTCCTGGTACCTGCAAGGAAGTGTGAAGCTTTCCTAGGGATTTTGGGTAGCTTCCCCCCTCCCCCCCTTTCTGGATTGGTTCTTTATTCTGAATTGTTGCGTTCTTCAGAATGTGTAATACTGATGTGAAGAGGGATCTTCAGTGTGTATGTAAAGAATATATTTTATATAATGCTCATATATATCTACACACACACACACTTGCTATGTAACATGAATGCTGGGACTTGCAAAGCCTGTCAGAAGGTGGGAAAAGAAGATAAAGACATGTAAGTATTTTTTTTTCCTTTTATAAACTCCTCTTTTGGCTTGGACAAAACATTGCAAAACAAATGGATAGGAACAACTGCCGTTATTTGAGAGACTGAACAGATATTGGATCAGATGACTTCTGCCACTGCTCATGCAAGTGTGAAAGGTGATGAGTATCTTCTTGTCTTATCCCTGCAGGTGTCCACCTGAATGTGTCAGGTTTTCAGATGTGTTGCTATACAGGAAATGAGTGACTGTTCTCCATTAAAGCACTAAGCCCATAGTGCAGTAAGCATTTATGTACATTTATGTTGCTCTTGACTCCACCCCACCTGACAAGAAGTACCCAAGAGGTGTAAGACTGATGCTTGCTTTTTTAGGGGTCTGTCTAAATGTTTATTTTCAAGCTGTGACCCAGAGCACTTTGGTTTGCTTCATAAAACGTTTTCAAGGTATTTTAAAAGTCACTCCTTTCTGGCACAGTATAAACAGTACCAGACACTCCAGTGGAAATCTGTTTAGCCATTTTACTGCAGCTAAATCTCTGGTTCACAGTTACCCTGAGTTACTGGGCCTCTCTGGATGGCTGTTTGTACCTGTCTGGCTGTGTAGGATTAATGACACTGCTGTTTGAGATGAGCTGAACTGGTCAAAGTGGTATTGCCACCAAAAACAGGCAGCTGCAACTCCCAGTCCTAAATGTTGGGGGTTTTTTTGTCAGTAGAGGAAAAGACTATGACCAGAACCTTGAAGCAGGGGAATATGGAATCCTTGACTGTTAGCTGCAGACTTGCAGTAGAGCCTTTACAGACACGTTCCAAAATTCCATGTGTGTTTTCTCTGTAGTCCCTGGGATTGTCAGTAGAGCAGTTGGTGTCCAGAGCTGTAACAGTGAAAATGAGTGTTCATTTGGGAGAGGATGGAAGTGGCTCACTGGTGGAATGAGGATTGGCTTTAACAAAAATAACTATAAGTCACTGACCCACTGAAGCCTTAATATTCATGCAGAGACATTGACATGTGGTGCTGTGGAGCCAAGGGCTTCTGCCAGGGTGTCAGGGAGAGGCATCATCAGAGCTCTGGATGTGCCAGCATCACTTACAGACTCATCCAGGAACTGTTTTTTTGGAGGGACTACATTTCTGGGGCACAGCTGGTTAGAGGACTATTAGCCACTAGGGTATTTTATTCTTTAAGCTGAGAAAGGAGGGTTTCCTCTAGAATCTTGAACCACTTCCTCACTCATGGGCAGGGATTGTGGAGCTCTTGGTGAGCTGTCTGTACCAAGACTTGCTGTTTGAGGAGCAGCATCACCTTCCCTCCTTGCCACTTCTTTTCTACCATCTCCATGGTTCTGTGCACCATGGAGATGGTAGAAACAAATCTACCTGCTTTGATACCTGGAACTGCTTTCTCTTCAGATAAAGCACAAGAAGAATAGCATTTGTCTCTGGCTACAGAGTCCTCTTCTGTTTTCCTCCTCAGTGTAACTTCACAGTAATCACAGCAGTGATAGTTTGACTTTGCTGTCATTGCCTTGCAGTGAGACAGTTTTAGTAGGATGAGATCTCACAGCACTGCAAAGGCTGTTTGGTGACCTCTGGGCCTTTTAGGCCTTCTGTAGGAAGAAATCTCCTGCATGTTTAGCTGAAGTGTGAGAAATTGGACCATAAACAAACACAGGCAGTTCCAGCTCATCATACACCTAAATGCAATACCTGAAAAACTCATCCTCTGCAGTTACTCTGTCCCTGTGGAAGTGTCACTCACTGCATCCAAAGGGCTGCTCAAACAGGCTCTGAAGTTTGTTCAGATCCCACTGAAGACTTGCAGTGTGTTGGCACTGAGGTACATTAGGGATAAGGATGTGCTGTCAGGAACAACGTGCTTCTGAACAATGCTGTTCTAGAGCCTGTTAATTCCTTTTGTGAATGGGATGTGAAATCGTTATGGGTGTGGCATTTCACCCAGAACCACGAGGGCTGTGCTGTGATCCCAGGGAGTGCTGAGCTGGTTCCAAACAGCTGCCTGTTCCATACTTCAGCATCAGTGGAGCTGACAATTTGGCAACTGCTGTTACCTTAATCTCAGGTTTCTCTTTTTTTTTTATATGCACTTTTTTTGCTAAAGTTGCATATGGCGTAGGTTTATCTGCCAAGTCCCTGGCTCACCACTCAAAGGCCAAAAAAATGGGTCATTTCTTTTTGTCTTGGCATGATAAGCCACAGCAGTATTTTGGAAATCCATTTTTTACAAGGGCTTTTTCTAAGTTCAGCCCTGAGCTTCAGCAGTCAGCTCTACAACCAGCTTCAGCTGGTGCTTTACACGGGATGCCAAGCAGCAGGAAATGGCCAGACCTGAGCATTAGGAAGGAAAATCAAAGTCATGGACAAGTCAAAAACCAAAATATTCTTATTGTGGCCATTTCCAAAATGAATTTTCTCCCGCGCAATTCCTTGGAGCAGGACAGAAATCCTGTCTTGATGGATAATGATGGATGGGACAGCAGCTGGGATGTTGGAGAGTGCAGGAGATGACTGCAGTTGTGCTTCTCTCCTGCACAGCGAGTGCTGCACTGCAAAGCATCAAAGACAGGTCTGCTCCCTCGCCTCCTTCCCCTCAAACCCACAGCTGCATGACTGGCACTGCATGACTCCAGGGCTGGCAGCTTGGAGCTTCCCAGGCAGGATAATCAGTGCTTGCCTTTCACATGCTGACGGCTGCTTATCTGCTAGGGAGCTCTGCCTCTCACGGGGAGGGAAGCAGAGGAGCTGCTGTGGATTACAGATCCTTTAGGGATATGCAGCTTTACTTCCCTGGCTGCTTTTACTGAAGTGAGGAGCTGAAGCAATCACCGACAGTACCCAGCAGCAGAGTGCCAGGAGTCCTGGAACAGCAGGTCTGCTGCAATGGGAATAAATGGTTTGAATGCTTTCCCATCTGCTGCTGCAGCCGAGCACTCAGTCCCCTCTGCAGACAAAAACGAGATTGGTTCAGTCTTCACTTGTAATGCAGGTTATGCCCCAGTAAATCCCTGTGGGTGCTGACATGCACAAGCCACTGCTGCACTCCTCCTTCCTGCCGTGGCTGCTCAGCAGGCTGTCTTCCAGAGGAAGCCTCCTTGCAGTGCAACTGCCAAACTCTTGCATTCTTCAGGCTGGAAAATGTTTTCCTTGATGGTTCATCAAGAGACAGTACTAAAAGAAACCAAGACATAATGGGGTCATCAGGAACAGTGCTGCTGCCTGCTCGGAGTGGAGCAGTTTGAGCAGAAGAAGCCACATGCTGTCCTATTAAGACGCTCTTTCATGTTGTCTCTAACTCGGCGTGTCGTGATGTGTGCAGTGCATTGTTCAGTGCTTCCCTCCAGCTGAGTGCCCCGTTCTGGATTTGCATGCTGGCATACCCTGGGAGAGCATGTTGTAAAAATTTGCTGCATTGCAGCATTTTGTCTGGAGCTCATAGTATTGGAAGATGCATTTTTTTCTAAGCTGAATGGACTCTCTCTAGTGTGAGTGTGCATCCACCGTGTATCCTTGAGCACTGTAACATTCCTTCTGGCCAGGAAAGGGCCTGTCCTGATCACTCCAGTGTGCATATCTGGTGGAAGTCCCATGGAACATTTTTAGTGTTCAGTCTTCTTTTCCTTACTGTGTGTTCCTCTTAGAGAAAAGCAGTTGAGCCACTGACAATCAAATTGATGAGAAGGAAGGGAATTTTGTTATTTGAAAACTGCCCAATTTGGAGCAAATATTGGGTATTGTAGGCTCTGTTGAGCTCTGAGAACTGGAGTTCCCTAGCTGTTAAGGAGAGGGAAGGAAATCGTTCTTCCTTTAGCCTACTTGGTTTGTCTCCTTCAATTTGACCTGTCATGCCAGCTAACAGATTGCTGTCACTTTAAAGAAGATTTTTATAGATCCTGTGTTATGGTCTCTACTTCACTCATAGAGCACATCCCCATTTTTCACCTGTGTACAAAGAGTGAGGAGCTGTGATCTGCAGGGGTGGGAGGTGCAGTGAGGTTTGAACATAGTGGGACTCACACTGAAACTGTGACCTTGTGTGTAATGTCAGTAGCCTCAATGTTCCATGAAAGCTGATGTGGTGCTGCCCAGAGACACTTGACCAACGTTTCTTTGTGTTCCTGGGGTTGATTTGCTGTAAAATGTTGTTCTAAATGGAATTAATTGGGCTTTTTTTTTTTTTTTTTTTTTTTTGTAGCTGCTGGATACAACACTGTTTTGGGCTGATTAATCACTTTTCCTTAGCAATATTGGGAAGCTGTGCATTCTCCCTTTGTAGTTTCTTGCCTGGATATAGCAATGATCCAGTGAGAACTGCACATGAGCTGTGCTCCCAAGTGGCTGGAACAGGATGTAGGAAAATACCAATACTCAGGTGTTGAGTGGTGTAGGAAGAAAGTGGCCGAGGAAAGAGTCACTCCTTGTAGGCTACCTGGCTCAAGAACCCATTTATGTTTTGACTGCAGCAATCCTCTAGAAAGGACAATTCTTAATAAATATTTCCCTGTGGGAGTTCACTCAGTGTTCTGCTCTCTGTGTACTAAAGTAGAGTCTGACCTCCACATCATCAGAAGCACTTCATCCTGTAGCCAGTGGAGCTGGTACCTGCTCTATTGAAACAGAGTATGGGTCTAAATAGCTTCCCTTGCCCTTTAGGAACTATTAATAATTAATTCTAGATCCTTTTGTGTCATTAAGCAGCTTTAGGGCACCTTGTACAATGTACCTTTGAATTCATTTAGTAAATGACCTCCAGAAGAACTAAAAAAGACTTTTCTGTGTACAGCAAGGTCCAGTTCTTGGGGTTTTGGTGACCTGTAAATATCCTATTGCTCTGTTTCTGTTCAGATGTAAAAATGGATTTTTTTCAGTATTTTTTTAAACTTTATTAAAAGAACAGCAAACAGTATATGAAGAGAAGCAAGGTAGAGACAAGTCAGGACAGTCTGTGTAACTTGGTTTCCCTGCTGTGATGCAAATGTGTAAAATAAAGATTGACCAGAAAGAAGTTTTTAATGCATCTCATTTTCTCCCTCTGAACTGCCAGCAGCCAAGCTGACCCATTGATCCCAAAGTCTGCATTTCCCTGTGCTCAACTTCTGTTTCCAGCCATCAACATCTGCATCATGGATACAGGGACAATTCACAAAACCTGTGTGGAAAACTTCATTTGAAGGGAAAAGCTTTCCTATCAGTGACCCAGTGAGGTTCACTGAGGTGCCTTTTCTTGAGCTCCAAGTACTGGAGCTGTGCTTGTATGTACCCAGCTGCTCTTTTAGGTTTGCAAGCTGAACTTGGGCAGTAGTTTGTGAGTTCCTGAACAAAAGTGTTTCTCCCAGCCCTGTGTCTCCTGCAGTTTCAGGCAGGCAGGAATGCAGGAGCAGCTGGGCTTGTTGCTGCTCTCCAGCCCTGTGATCTGTGTGTTCTCTGGTGTCAGCCAGCCAGGCAAGGGCACACAAGGAGCTGATGCTCTGAACCTTCGTGTCCAGATGCAAATTAAGGATAGAAACTTACTTTTAAAGTACTATCTTCAGTGGATCTGGCCACACTGTCTCAGAGAGGCAAGTCCTTAACCTATTTTAAGTTAGACTGGTGGTGATTTGGGATGTCTGTAGTTGTGCTCTTCATGAGGTGTCGGGATCTAACCTTGCATTTCAATTCTGCAAACTGGTTGGGTTGGCAGGGATGAGAAGGGCACAGCATTCCTGTGAAGTGTTCTTCCTGGTAATCCCCTATCCCTCAAAAGCATATGTCCTTCAGCATGAAATTCAAGTCTTCAAGATGTTTCTTTCAGTTCAGCCCATGGTTCTCATCCTACCACCGAGGGGTGATGCCAGAAATAGCCTGTCTTCTCCACCCTGCACCTCCCAAGCAGCCACTTCTGCGTTGCCTCAAGCCTCTGGGTGGGTGGTGTTTTACCAGGGAGCTGAACTATAAAAAGTACTTGGAATTTGGGTTTTCTAATGCCCCACTGTAGGTTAGAACAAACTTTCCTGATGCAGGTCGTCTCTGGTTGTTGCACTGGAGTGGCCTAAATCTCTTTAAGGCAGGTTTCTCCAAACTGAACATCCTCTACATATTCTGTCTGTTGTGTATTTGGCCTTAAAACATTCCCCCTTTGCATTCCCTGACAGCAGCTCTGAGACTCATCCCCAGAGTTGCCTGCACTGAGCCAAAACATCCCTCAGCCATAAGGAAAGGTGAAATGTTAGGGGTGGAGTGGGTAAGGTGGGACTAAATTGTGGGAACATTCAGCTGAGAAGGAGACGAAATGAAGTTCTCAGTGGAAAAATTGATTTCTTACTATTTTCTCCAAGAAGACACAAAGAAGAGCTCTCAGTATTTGAGGTCTATTGCAAGCAGAGGTCATCTGGCAGACTTACACAGGGAGCAGAAGAAACAAAACGAGAGCTAACAGAACTTTCCTCAGTCTTCTGTGTTTGGATGTAATTTTGTAGGTATTTTCCTGCCCAGGGGAGATAAATTGTTCTACCTGCACTAAGGTTTTTCTTCCAGTGTCTGAAATTCCCAGCTGTCTGATCATTTGCAGCTCCTCATTGCAGTCCTGGCTGCCTGCTGTCAGTGCTTTTGCTCGAGCAAGGTTATCTTCATGACTGCAAAGAGCTGTCTTCTCCTTAAATCTGCTTTTGCCTTCCTTTGCCTTCTGACTGACAGGCTCTAATGAGGGGAGAGTGTTGTAGTGCCCTGTATAGCAAGTGGTCAATAAAAACCAAATTGCTTTGTACAGCAGAGGTAATAACACAGCTTGTATTGGCACAGCTGATCCTGATATTGGGGGCCTTGGTTAGGAGACAAGGGCTTTCTTCTGTCTTAAGTAGTAAAAAATACATGTCATCCATTCCTTTTCTCCCCTCTCATCCATGGAAAATGGTAATTGGGGGTGACACTGCTTTGTTGTGGCTCTCCTCCCCTGTGGGGTGACTGACACACAATACATGAGATGGCTCTTGTATTCTTGAAAAAAAAAAATAAACAGGCATGTGAGGTGAGGTTGTTAGCGGGGTGGCAGGTGGAATAGGTGAGGATTAAAATGGAAGGATTAAAATTCCTTTTACTGCTCCCTCCTGGGATGATTGTGCTGAGCTTGGAAAGAGCATCCTCAATAAAAGGACCAGTTCAAACCTGGGTCACCTGGAAGTGTAGTAATAAGTTTGGGTGATTTAGTCCCTGAGGACATTGTTCTGAGGCGCAGATCTTCTATGTGCCTTCAGTCCTGAGTCGTTTTGGTAAGGTGGCACAAAATCCCATCACCAGCTTCTCCCTGAGAACACACCCACTGCTTACTGTGGGTCTGGAAGAGTCATTGTCAGTGCCCCAGCTGCCTCCTCCCTGAAGTGCTCAGGGTCTTTGTTCTGCAGGAGCTCTGTGAAGCTGGAAGGAATCCTCCACCCAGCACAGCTGTGAAGGTATTGATCTTCCCCTCCCAGGAGAAGCCAAACTTGTTCATTTTGGGATGGATCTCATACCAGGAGGCGGTAGCCAAATTGGAGGGGCTACAAAGAACAGCTGCAATGACTGAGATGAAGCAATTGGGCAATGGCAGAAGATTACAAGAATTAAAGATGTAAGCCTGACTAAGTGATGATTAAAGAGAGCCAAGAAGATGTAGCTCAGTACAAAATGGCTGCATGGGGGGAACCCACAGAAACGGGTTTGGAATGAGTGTGGCCGAAGGCTGAGCTGTGGAGAGGTGAGATGTAACGAAAGCAGAGGAAAACAAAATGATAGGAAGAAACCTTTTGCCAATGAGTTTGGCTGCAGACAGTCTCCCTGGAGAAATGGAAGCAGTTCTGTGTTGTTTTAGATAATCAACACTAGGCTGGACAAATCATTGCTAAATACACTGCAGGGAATGACCCTTCTTCGGCTGTGAGCTAGATGAAATGCCTGGCTCAGCCATTTTCCATTTGCTTATCTCAGTGGGAAGTGTATTGCGTGCATAATTCCTGGTTTGGGGGGTCATTTTAGTTTTGCTGTTAAACTTCATAGATGCCTTGAGTAAGCCTGACTACTCCATAGCAGGAACACGTTGAGCTGAAGCTGGTTGGTGTGTGCCCTAATCTGTATTCTGAGTCAGTCAGGGTTTTAACTGTTGCCGCAAAATCTGAGCGGAAATATCTGCTGGGATTTGCCAAGCACACAGTGCCCGAGTGTTGCCATGAATCAGAGCAGCCTTGTGGGAGGCACCAATTCAAACAGTTAAACAGCAACAAAATCTGAAGGATAGGTACAGGTCGATCAGGTCGATTTCGTATGTTTTAATGTTTTTGGGGATTGTTGGGTTTGGTTTGGTTTGGTTTGGTATGGTTTGGTATGGTTTGGTTTGGTTTTAAGGATTGCAGGATAGGATTTGGGTGGGCAGGCACCACTGCTGACTGCACAGTTTGCTTACAAAGCTTGCTCAAGAGACTTGTGCCTTGTCTTAAAACCAGAGCAGGTCAGCACCAGCTGCCCCAGCCTCCACGTGTCCTCAGCAGACAGACCCCAGGCACCGAGGGGCTGATGAGCCAATGCAGGATTCATGAGTAATCTAGAGGCTGATTTCTGTGTGGTTTGTGATGTGAAGCCCACCACCACCACCACACCCATTCCCTGTGCCCTCTGCATGCTCAGAGCTCAGCACAGAACAGACACCGAGCTGCCTTCAGAGCAAACATCTGGGCACGATCACAGAAGAGCTGGAAGCCACATGACTTCCCTTTATTTTGAAGGCTCTTATAAATATGTATATTTTTTAAAGCTTTGTTCTGCTCTAAACCTCAGTCTTTCAGGCTTAAGGACACTTCTGTCACAGATGTGGGGTTTGTTGTTAAAAACCCGCACTGAAGCTTGGCAGCAGAGCTGGTGAGCAGTGCCCAAGTCACCTGCACGGTGTGTGGAGAGCAGTGTGGAGAACAGCTTCTCCAACCCCTCTCCCAGTCCTGAGGGTGCCACTGGATGCTGCCGGGAGTCTCTGCTGCAAAATGCTGCTGCTGCCTCTGTGACTGCGATCTTATCTCACCCAGACAAAGTGCACAGCACTCCTTGGTTGTCCTTACGAGGAGCCTTTTATTTTCAGTCTGTCTGGAATCAAGCCTTGGCTCAAGGTGGCTGGGCTGAGCTCTGCAGGACGAGGACGGCAGGAGGAGAACGAGGGCGATTTCCCACTTGCCAGCCGGGATTTGTGATGTGCCATGAAGGAAGATCGAAGGAAGATTCACAAAACCTCCTCCTGCTTGGCTTTGTCTCAGCCCAGAGCTGCCTGCAAACTGCAGGCAACGGGAGAGCAACTGATGAGTTCACCACAGCCACCCTTCCCGGGTTCCTGCATTAGCATAACAATTACAGCCCCAGAGGCTGTAAAGAGAATACAGGCTTTAAAAAATAAACTAGAATTTAACAGAGAAATTAATAGCGTAGCAAATTGTAACGCTCAGCGCGCCGGCTGCGTGTCGGTCTCGAGCGACAGCTGTACGTGCAGCCCTGGCACAGTTTGATTTCCAGACCTTCCGCTGCATTTGGCCATCATTTCAAAATCTACACTTCCATCTCCCGGGGAAAGAGCCTGCAGGGCACCGTTCCTGCTGCCACTCCCCCAAAAACCTGGTGTGTTTTGTGTCTGTTGCGTTTCTCTGAAGCTATGTGATGTATTGGCATTAAAATGCTGTGCGATAGAAATTAATGTATGGCAGTGATAGCCAGTAGAGCTGCTGGAGCCCAAGTTTTGGAGTGTTTTGGGTTATAAATCTTGATTTTTTGCGGGCTTTCTTATTTAGTCATACATAGCTCAGCTATCAAAGCAGTTGGTAAATGCCAGCACTGGGTGCTTGCTGTGACCTGCGGTGATTCCAGGGGCGAAGCAAGAGCAGCTCGCTCGCATCTTGTCAAGCATAAAAGAGCGTCAGGAACAGCCTGGTTGGTGAGCTGGGAGCTGCGGAGTCCCGTGGAACGCTGCTCACAGCCCTGAGATCATACGAATGTAAAATGTTTGTCATCTGAGATGCGGGTGATGCCCGGGAAGCCGAGGGTGTCCCCAGGACGAGCTGCTGCATTCCTGTGCTTGTGGTTGCTGCACCAGGATGTTGAACTCACTCGAATGGCATTTTTTTTGCAAATCCTCTGGAAAAGCAGCTATTTTGGTGGCTCTCTGTGCCAGCGGTGACCATGGCTTGTCTGGGGGAGCAGCCAGAGCTGATGCCAATAATTCCTTTGGCTCTTTTTCTGACTGAGTCAGATCACTCAAGCATTAACCTTAAAATAGCAACTATTTTTGTAGTTGATATAATTAATCTCTTCTGTGTGTATGTTCCTTCCCCATTCCAGGCTCTGATGCTTCACCGCTCCCCTGCTGACCCACTGCTGCTTTGGCACAAGAAAACTCTGAGCAAAACTTGGCTTTTCCACAAAAAAAGCACAAACTGCAGGCTGTGTGTGCTCTGCTCCGTGAGTTCACTGCCAGACTGGGGTCTCCAGTCCCAGATTCCTCGCTCATGTGGCCTGTTGGTTTTGGAGCATCTTCTCGATCTGCTTTTGGGTGGGTGGAAGGGGGATGTTCACAAGCTGACAGGACTGGGGGTGACACTGGCCAGAGAGACAACTGTGATGGATGGGTGGGTGGGTGGATGCGTGGGTTTCGTGTTGCAGTAGGAAAATGCGATTTGGAGAAGCCTGAAGCCTGAGCGGACCCCGTGTGGCGCCTCGTCCAGCCCTGGGAAGGGGAGGAGCGAGGAAGGGGATGGGATGGGCTAACCAGGGTCCATCCCCTGCCTCTCTTCTCCCTTTCCTGGGGCAGCTCCTGCGTCAAAGCACATCTGAGAGTGCAAGTATGCCATTCTGGAAAGTACCCCATTCCCAATTTCCGGCCCCACAAACACCTCCAGCCCCACTCAAGGTGGGATTCAGTGGGTGCTGTGCTTGGGCTGTGTAACACCACTGTTTTTTTAATTCTGAGCACATCAGTGAGCAGGAAGAAGGGGGGAAAGAAAAGACCATTTGTGATGAAGCATAGAGTGAGCACACGAGATCGGGGCGGACTGCACCTCGCTGCTTGCATGCAGTGCTATTCCCACGAGGCAGCTGCAATCCTGGCAATTAAATCAGGAAGGATGCGTTGGGGAAAACCCCCGTGATGGCGTCTGAGGATGCTGAGTAAATGTGCACAGCCTGGTGAGCCCACGTGGAACAAAAGGCTGCGTGGCTGAGCCTGACAGACTTTCTGTGTCCTGGGGAAAAGGAACTCCGGGCTTTTATTAAACATTTTCAAGTAGATACCCGAGGAAGGAAAAGCTTTCTGCAGACACACACTCGGCTGTGCAGCCCACGCAGCTCCCGGCTTTTACAGGCAGAACATGGAGCATCGGATCCATCCCAACCTCCAGCACTGCCGTGGCAGGAGAGGTAACAGCTTCCCTTTGAGCAGGAACCCGCTCTGACCGCGGCAGTGACAGTAAATACCGCCCAGGGAATGATCATTTCCATGGCTGCACTGTGGGGATCGGACAGCAGAAGCCCTGAGAGCAGCACATGTGTCTTAATCAAAAAGATTAAGAGCCAGAGCTGGGCTGGCTCTGAGCTTGTCCCGCAGTTGCTGGTGGTGGGAGATGTGAGCAGTGCCTGAGGTCTGTCTTGGAAGAGAGAGCCAGGGGGATTTATAAAGCAAAAGTACTCTCAAGGACTGGCTTGCATTGGATTTTCCTCTGAGCAAACAACCCAGCTCCTTCCCGGGCACACTGACCACATTCAGCTGGGCACGATGGTTTTGTGCCCCAGTCTCTGTTCAGATTTCAATCCTGTCGGCCCCAGGAGTCTTTCCAGGCTTGGGCTGTGTTTCTCTGCCTGTAGAAATGTCACTTCATCCTAGAAAATGTCACTAGGGTTGTTATTTAAACAGTAATAGGGTTAAAGCTAATAATTGGGAAGTGAAAGTGACTGGCTTGCATAGTTTCCGATTACTTTTCTCCTCTCGTCTGTGTGATTTCTCTCCTCAGCGTTCCACGTGGTGGAGGCAGGGTAGAGTTTTAAATAGAATTAAATCCTTTCAACATCAGTTTTGCAGCAGCAGAGCCTGTGCTAGAATGCCTGTGCTGTGCAGGGAAGGTTTGGGGCCCCGCTGGACCCCCAGCTGGGCACGGACAGGTCGTGCTCTGCACACCAAAGGATGCCCCTGCTGCGATGTGGTCACAGCCCGGGGACCACAGATGAAGGGAAATACTGCAAAAATTGGTGTTTTGCTGATGGGCAGCAAAGAAGGGGCTGCACAGGACATTTTTGCAACACATTTGGGGACTAGTCTGGAATCTACTGCGGCTTCTGTTGCAGGCAGGCCTTTGTCCCTAAAAGCCATGCAAATGTTGGAAGCGACTGCGAGGGATGCTGGAGGGGAGACACAGCCTCACAGAGTCTCACTGCCATGTGCTGCCAATCCCCTGCCATCCCTGCAGCTCATCCCCCGGGCTGTGCTGCTGCTGGGACACGGTGATGGTGTTTTTATCCTCTTCTGCCTTAATGAGCTCGTTTGTGTGAGGCTGGGTAATGGAGGACGAGGCATTTTAGAAACAGAAGTGAGTGTCAGGCAACGTTTGGCTGGTTAAAAACAATAAAGGTGCAAAGAGCAGCACTTTGTCAGCTGTGCTCCTCTGTGTCCTCTGCAAACACCCCGTGTGTGCTGTGTTGGGCTCTCCACAGCCTCACAGACAGGTTTTGCTGTATCCAGGCACGGGTTTTCCCCCTCTTTGGCTGCTACCACGGGAGTCCAGGCATGCCCGGGCAGCTCCAGCAGGGCCCTCATTGCAACACAGGCGGGAAGAAAACTGTATTTATCGTGTGCATCGGTACAGCTAATGACTGCACACAGGCTGTTGTGGAGGCACAAAGCCCTGCATGGGTTTGAGGTGGGGAAAAGCCGGGTGCTGCTGCTTTTAATGCTTGTATGGTTTCCTGGCTGCACCACAAACTTGCTGTAGGTTGAATCTGTAGGGCTTTTGAAGTGATTGAACTTCATCTCTGTGTTCACATTGCAGAGAGTGAGTGAAGGCTCAGTGGAGCTCTGGTGTGAGAGAATGGTAGAATCACAGAAGGGTTTGAGTCGGAAGGGACCTTAAAGATCATTTAGTCCAACCCTCTTACAAGGCAGGAACAACTTCCACTAAACCAGATTGCTCAGAGCCCCATCCATCCTGGCCTTGGACACTTCCAGGGATGGGGCAGCCACAGCTTCTTTGGGAAACCTGTGCGAGGGCCTCACCACCCTCAGAGAGAAGAATTTCTTCCTGATATCTAATCTAAACCCTGCCCTCTGTCAGTGAGAAGCCATTTCCCCTCATCCCGTCCCTTCATGACCTTGTCCAAAGTCCCTCTCCAGCTCTCCTGGAGCCCCTTTAGGCACTGGAAGGGGCTCAAGGTATTCACAGAACCTTCTCTTCCCCAGGCTGCACACCCCCAGCTCTCTCAGCCTGAACATCCTGAGTTGAAAGGGACCCACAAGGATCCGACTCCTCCAAGTCAGGAACAGACAGACCCCTCTTCATCTGGGGAACCCAGGGGTTGGAAAACGCTTCTACAACTGGAGGTGCTGATGTCCCACCAAGGTCAACCCCAGACTCCGAGCTCAGCCTTGTTCCAGGCTCTGTGTTCCCACCGCCAGCTCCCCTCTTTCCTCACCCCCCCCGCTGCCCATCACCCCCCTCCCCCAAGCAGGATTCCGACATTTCCCTCCGAGTATTCCCGCTGATCCCTGCGGGGGTTCCCGGCGGTGGGGGCCGCTCTGGAATCCCCGTCCCTGCCGGCTCCTCCCGCCATTGGGAGCGGCGGGGCCGTGCCGGAGCCCCCTCCCCATTCCCCATTCCCCATTCCCCATTCCCCATTCCCCATTCCCCATTCCCCATTCCCCATCCCCATCCCGCTCCCGCAGCGCGGGGCGGGGCGCGCCGCCCCCCCGCCCCTCCGCGCCCCCGCGGCCGCTCCGCGCCCGGCGGCGGAGGGCGGGGAGGGCGCGTGGAGCCGGGGACACGCACACGGACACGCAGCGCGGCCCCGCAGCGCGGCTCTGCGGCCAAACCCCGCCAACAAAGACCCCTCCGCCCCCCTCGCCGCCGCCCCCCGCGGGATGTAGCCGGGCCGGGAGCCCCAGCGAGGCAGCGGCCCCGCCGCTCCGTGCCCCGCAGCGAGGCCGGGAGGCGGCGGGCTCAGAGGCGCTGCCGCCACCATGGGCAAATCCAACAGCAAGTTGAAGCCTGAAGTTGTGGAAGAGCTGACCAGGAAAACGTACTGTGAGTGCCCGGGGGGATGCCGCGGGTGTGATGGGATCCGCGCTGCCGCCCGGCCCCGCCGCTCGCCCGGGTCGGTGCCGCGGCGAGCGGCGGCTCCTGCGGGGCCGCTCCCGGGGAGGGCGCAGGCTCGGCCGGGCTTTGTTGGAAGAATTCAGGGATTGGCCTGGGAGGAGGAAAAAACCCATAAGGCAGCAGAGACACGGAGAGGGGCAGCGAGCCAGGGGAACGCGCTGTTTTTTGACAAAAAACCATCCTCCGTGGCCTATTTCTGAGCCTCCGGGAACGGCGGGGCCAGGGCCGCATCCTGCCCGCCCGCGGCGCCCACCGGAGCATCTCGCCCTCCCTCGCCGCCCCTGCCCCGAGCATCCTTCCCCCGGGCTGCCCGGCCCCCGGTACCCAGGGCCTGCCGAGGGGATTGTCCTCCCCGCGCTGCCTCCCCGGAGCCCGGCAGCAGCTCCCGGAGCGGGGTGCCGAGCGGCTGGGTGGCTTCCAAAGTTTGGGTGCGTTAGTTGGAGGGGTTCCCTTTGTTATTGCGCTCTGAAGTGGAGAGAAGAGCCCGACACCGGCGAGTTCGATATTTTTCTGAGTATCTCAGTATCGGTTTAATAACCTGATTTTCTGAGCGAGTGGCTTTCCCGTCTGGACCTCCACCGTAATCTAATTAACGTGGCTGGTGCCTCAGCCATCCAGTTTTAGTAAAATCATTTTTTTTTTTCCTGAAGGATGCACAAAGGAAACAAAGGCTTTGGTGGCTCAAGTTTGCCTCCCCGCTTGCAGGTTGCAGATATTCCCCAAACGTGCAGCAGACCTGCGAGCTCTCCCCTCTGTCATTGCTGCAGTCCCACGGCAGCGCTTACCCAAAAAGGCAATAGATTAGGATGCAGCAAGTTCTCCCATATGGAGAAGAGGCAATACTGGTGCATTGCACAACCCTACACGCGGGGTTGCTCTGCCGTGGCACAGCCGGCAGCAGGCAGGAGGAGGGCAGGTGGTGGGGGGCACGTCCGCATCGCCAGCCCGGCTGTGATGGTGGGAGAGGTTGGGGTACCCCGGCTGGGCTTCCTCAAAGTGCTCAGGGGGAGGAAGTAGTGAGGAGGTGGCAGTGGCAGGTGGGCACAGCCGCGGCTGGAGCTGAGCTGGGTTTTGGTGTCCTCACTGCAGCTGTCGCCCACAGCGAGTGCAGCCGCGCCGGGCCAGGTACCGATAGTGCTGTGCTGCAATCGCCCGCTCGGTTTGCAGCCACTGTGACAATCTGATCTCTGATGGAGAGGGATCTGGGAACAGCCAGCCCCAGCACAGGCTCGTGTGCTGGTGATCTCCTGTGTGCAGGGCTTTCTGCACCCCTGGGGTGGCTCCGCAGTGCCAGGAAGGTGCAAGCACCAGTGGGGCTGACGCGGGGCACACAGACAGTGGTGCCCCATGTCTTACTTGCAGCTGAAGCCAGCCAAACACAGCGCTGGTGAAACCAACATCTATGGGCACAGGGATGTCTCTTTGCTGGATAAGGCCAGCAGGTCATTGCTTTTTTGGATCACTTCATTCCCAACTTTCTGCTCCTCTCTTTTGGATGCCCTCCCCTTTTCACTGCAGCCTTTCCAAGAAATGTTGTCTGATCTCTCTCCCTCAATGAATTTCCAGCCTTTCTAGAGCTTTGCCTGCCTGCTCTGGACCTCTTGTTGCTTCTTTTTAAAGACCCTTGCACCTGTGCAGGTGAAGGAGCAGCACCCAGCAGCACGTGGCCCTTTGCGTGGCTGGAGCGTGGTGCAGCATCCCAAAGTGCTCCAGCAGCATGTGGCTGGTGGTGTGGTGCCTGTCAGGGAGAGCTGTCGCTAATTCCAGGCTCTGTTTGTTGAGCTCTGCTCATTCCACCTCTCGTCTCTGGGATTAATTACTTTTGCTGAGAGCTTCTGCCCCTTTTCTGCAGCTGTCAAGGCGAGCGCGCATTCCCTTGTCTGGTGAAGCACTTCACAGGGCCCTCCCAGGCACGGCTGAGAGCCTCTGATTTATCTTCAGGCCATGGGAGATTGGAAAGATACTCATTTCCTCCTGCGTTTTGGGGAAGCCAGGCAGAGGAGAGGCAGGTGGGAGGGCAGGGCTGCTCTGAGTACAGTGGGAGGAACTGATCCGGACCCCTGTGCTGGTGGAACAGCTGGAACAGGGGACAGTCATGGCCAACTCAAGAATTTCTGGAAGCCTGCTTGGAGAAGGTTTTTTTCCACAGCATGTTGATATTTAGGCACCTTTCTGGCAGACGCAAGAGCATCCCTGGCCTGTGCTGCCCATCCTGTCCTGGCTGCCACGTTACCGAGCGAGTGCTGTCCCTGCCTTGTGTGTGGTGCTGTTTCTGCTGTTGCTGCAGCACATTTGGGCAGATGTCTCCAGCAGCCCAAACTGATGGGAACCAGGGAGGTTCCCGTGGCAGCGTGAGCCGTGGCTGTGGTACGTGAAGGGCTTCTCCCACTCTGGGATTTCCTTCCCTTGCATCATTTTCTGTTTATATGGATTTCCACACAAAACAAAGCAAATACCAAAAAGGCCCCTCTCAGTTCTGCAGGATCAGAGGAAAATGTCACCCCCGTCCTTGCCCAACATTTGCTTTTCTGCAAATTTATCTCATCCATGGGACACAGAGGACCTGTTTCCCCTCAGTGCTCTTCAGTGCCTGGTGGCTTCTTGTGTCCCTTGTCCCCTCCAGACTCTCCATCTCCTATTTGTGGTGTTTCTCTGGCTGTGCCTCAGTTGCAGCAATCCTGGGACAAGAAGGAGATGGGAGCAGCCAGGAGAGGAGCCTGGGGTGGCTCAGATGCCAGGGCAGTTATGGACGGGGAGGTTGAGCTGAGGACGCTGCAGGGCTGCCATCAATGGCCTCCGTGAGCTGCGAGAAATATTTTCCTGCGTGCATTCAGAGCAGGATGTCCCAGGCCCTGCTGGGAACTGAACATGGAAAGGCAGGAGCCTGGAAACCTCATCTCTTGGCTCCTCTCCCCACTCTGCTCCTGACTTACGGTGCTGGGGGCCAGATTTTAATGGCACTTGGACACCTAAAGGAGCAGAAGGGCTTCTTTGAAGTGCAGGCTGCCCAAGTCCTGTTGGTTTGGACCCATCTCCGTGTGCCTTTCTGTGTCTCTGGGATCCTGAGTGCCCAGGAATACCAGGCAATGCCAAGCTCCCCCGTCTGCCAGGCGCTGGAATAGTGCTGGTGGGGGCAGCCAGGCTGCAGGGCTGTTTAACCCTCCTTGGAGACCAGGCTGGTGCCCCACAGGAGCGTGCAGGAGAAGTCGATGCTGAGTGATAATAATACCGAACAATAAATTATGTAATTCTTTGTACTTTCATAGATCCTGTCATCGGAAAGCCCTCAAAGTGCTTTATAATAATTAATTTATTAATCCTCCTGATGCCTTGTTGGCGTAGCTGGGAGATGCAGTTTGGTGTTGTGTCCCAGGAGGAGGTAACTCCCGAGACTTGAAGGAGCCACCATCCTTCCTGGAGCACATCCTCTTCCATAGGGATTAACTTGGGCCAGGTGCTCACGGCTTAGGGCCATGGTGGGATTTGGGATTGTGTTTAAGAACCTTGTGGGGCCATGGTCAGAGGGTTCTGCTCAGCTGGAGATTTATGAAGGTCCTGAGGTGTGGCTGTGGGCTGAATGAAGGGTGTGACGTGAACGTGTGCAGTTGTGGGTGCACGATACACGTCCTGGGTGGAAATGACTTGGTGTGGACTCCTGGGAGAGAAACTGGGAGAGAAACACAGCACTGAGTGTCCCTGCTCACAGCAGCACTCCCAGGCCGGTAACCCTTCAAATCACAAAGCAGTTTTAAAAATGTGACCTTGTTTCAGAAGAGCACATTTTAGCTCTTTTTTCCTCAGTCATTCTGGGGGCAATTTTCAGAGTTCCCTTTGCACAGCTATTGCCCATGTCCAGAACCAGCACTGTGTTATTTCTGAGCAATAGCTGAGCAATCAGGCTCGCTCAGAGCTGTGTCGGTGCAGCAGCGTCGCTCTGGGGCCAGGTTGGGGTCAGGATGGTTGGGGATGGTGATCCTGGTGCTCCTGAGGCCACAGTGGGGCTCAGGTGAGGGCGTGGAAGCCACGGTGAGGGTGCCAAAATGACACCCAGGCTGCAGAGTGGGTGCGAGGAAGATGCTCTTTTCCCAAGAACCGCATCCCACCCACTGTGCTCTGTTTTGTGGATTTTAAACTCGCTCCAGCATCATCGTTTTCTGCTCTTTCACAATAAGCCACAAAATTGGCTCCGCTGCTCGACAGTAATGCAGGGAATTAATGGGCATTAGTTTAAGAGCAAACTATAAACATATTGATTTGTAGTTACGGGGGTACGTGGTGGCGGGTGGAATTCTGTGGGAAAGGAAAGGGAATTCTACGATTGCAGCAGTTTTCAGCCAGGAAATTGGGTTGGTTCCTTGCTGGCTGAGCCAGGCTGGGGCTGTGCTCCATCGTGCCACCCCGGTGCTGAGGAAATGTGCTGGCTGGGCCAGTGGGCAGGAGCAGAGGAGGGACCTTGGTAGCTCCCCCGCTGCTGCTGGTTTATTTTTAGCCTCCGAAGTGTTTGGCCCCAGGCACTGGGTTTCTCTGCCAGGTTGGTTTGTGTTGAAATCCCTCCTGTTGCTCATCCAGCAGAAAGCAGGGTGAGCTGGCCGGGTGGCTACAGACCCGTTATCCCTCAGTGGCCAATGCTGGGTGAAATTGTCACTGTGGGTGACTTGTAACAGGGCCTGGAGTGACAGAACAAGTGGGAATGGCTTCAAACTGACAGAGAGCAGGGTTAGATGGGATATCAGGAAGAAATTCTTCCCTGTGAGGGTGGTGAGGCCCTGGCACAGGGTGCCCAGAGAAGCTGTGGCTGCCCCATTCCTGGAAGTGTTCAAGGCCAGGTTGGCCAAAGCAGGACGATGGGTGGGAGGTGCCAGGGGGATGCCCAGGAGCTGGTGTTTGTTTTGGGCCTGTTTTTGCTGCAGCCACGTGTAAACCAGAGCTGTGGAGGGGTTTGCTGTGGTGCAGGTTCACTGCAAGCTCAGTGTGGACCTGCTGTGCTGCCTCTGGAGGGCTGTGATGGTCTGGAGGCATCTCAGCTCCTTCTCCAAGGCAACCCCAACCTGCTCCCAGTGAATCCCACCCAGGGCATCCCACATGCACATGGACCTGGGGCTCCATAGATGCGAGCAAAACAAGTTTTGGGGTTTCAGAAGCAAGTTATGAGGAGTCCCTGCTGTCTCTGGGAGGTTCTGCAGTGCCAGGGTGGGAAGGGGGAGCCATGACCAATGCCCTGGGGGTTCCCTCTGCAGCAGAGTGGAGCAGCCATCCCCACCAGCCACGCTCGCGCTGCTGCTGCTCTGGCATCACAAGAATCACATTTCATTTATCCCCTGACATGTTAATGGATCTGCTTAACCACTCTCCTGACCTTTGCTGCTGCCGCTATAATTAAGGTTGTGAAACAAGAAGCTCTGAAGGCATCAAAAGACGCGGCTGCTTCAGGGAGGAGCCTGCGGGCACGCTCACTCTGATATCAGGGTGACATTTCTGGGGTTGCTTTGTTCCTCCTTCCTCTCCTTGTTCTTCTCGATCTTTTAGGGATGCCAAGTGAAGCCAGGGTTCATGCTCTGAGCAGGGGTGGCCACGGGATGCTCAGCCCCAGGCAGTCTCTGTTGCTTCCATCACCATCACTGCCATGGGCTCCCCAGCCTGGTGGGCTCCCTGCCCACACCTCCTGCCTGAAGAGGACTGCTTGTTCTTCATCCACCTGTTTCTCCAGCATCTTCTGATTGATGGCTGGACCTGGTGGAGCTGCTCTGGGTCTCTGTGTCACCCCTCAGTGCATGGGCATCTCGGCAGGAGAGACCAGGAGGGCAGCAGAGGTGGCCCCACTGCCAGCAGGGCTTTGCCTTGAGCATCCTCCTGACCTTCCCATGGCTCCAGAGAGTGATGGCTGAGCTGGAGGGATTTCCTTTCCTATTGCCTATGCTGGTCTTTAGGGGAGTTTTCTCCTCTACCCAGAGCAGGAATTGCTCCTCAGGTTGGGGATAGCACCTTGGAGTGCCAGGTCACACTGAAATCCCTGTGGCCAAGGGATGGACTGGAGCAGGTGGCAGGACACAGCTGCCCCCTGGATGGCCGGGCAGGGGGGCTGCTCCACCCCTGCTCCCAGCAGCACTGGGAATCCTCTGCCCCTCCAGGGCATTGCTGTGTTTGCTCATGGAGAAGCTGGGATTCAATCCTGGGACAGACCTGCTGCAGCCACCAGCTCCTGCTGTGGGGGTGCTTCAGCCTGATTCATTAATTTCCAAATAAAGGCACTGTCCTTTGCCCTTCCTCTCCTGCCTTTGCTTCAAAGAACAACTGCTGCTTTTTCCCTAAACCCAATTTCCAAAGCCTAATGTCGGGCCCTTAAATATTTAATAAAGTCTAAAAAGGATTTCAGCTGCATATTGGCTTTCCTGTTGGTACCAGCCCCAGGGGAGATGAGAACTGCTCGTGGACCTGTTTATCCAGTCTGGGAGCAAGGCAGACCACTAATGGCAACCACTGATGAGGAGAGTGCCAAACACCCCAGCACTGCTCCAAGTGTTGCTCCGTGTCTCAAAGTAACAAATGACACCAATAACTCTGTCAGGCTCAAGCTCCAAACGTCTCGGAGGCTCCCGGAGCTGCCGTGGTGCTGGTGATGTCTGTGTCTGATGGGGAGAGGAGCCAAACTGGGAAAGCTGGGATGGGGATGTCCTGCTGTGAGAGGCAGGCAGCTCCTGGCTGTGTTGGGGCTGCTCCCAAATCCCTTGGGGACGTTGCAGGGATGGGCTCCCACACAGGGACACCCTGGTGTGAGTGATGTGGCTGGGAGCAGGGGTGGGCACGGGGCTGAGCTGGGGGCACGGTGGTTGGGGCAAACTGCAGCTGATCATCTCAGGGAGCAACAGGAAATTACATCAGTCAGATTCCAGGAACAGTTGTTTGCATGGGGGTGATGCTGGTGCCACAGTCGTGTTTTATTGCCTCTTCCCCAGAGCTGTCCCTGTGCTGCCTGGGAGCAGCAGCAAAGCCCAGCCAGGGGTGGTCTGGTGGCCCCAGAGCTGTCAGAGAGCACAGGACCAGGACATCATTAAGGAGTTCAACCTGAATTTTAATGAGACCACATCATCAGGGCCAAACTACCCAAATTTCCAAAGTGCTGATGTGTGGTGTATCCTAAAAGTTACCGTCATCAAACAGGGAACTGAGTGAGCTCTGGGTGCCCCAGGATGGGCTGATGGACAGTCCCAGGGCAGGACTGAGCCCGTGGCAGCCTGCATGAGTTCACCCCTTCCCTCCACTGCCGTGCAGCTCCCGTGGGCACTGGGCTCTGTGCTGGGGCATTGGTGCTGGAGCTGGGGCAGTGCACTGGGAAGGAAACTCGTGCCAATGCTCCAACTGTCACTGGGGTGCTTCACCCTGACTCCCCCCGAATTGCACAAAGCCACCCGACAGCCCAGGCTGCCAGAGGTGACCCCAGCCAGCCCTGGCACACAGGGCATCTTCCTCTCCCTGCAGGGAGGTGCCCATTCTGCACCAGACAGGTGCTGCCCTGGCACCTGTTTGGGGGCTGGATGAAGTCTCACAGCTGCTGCACTCACCTGCAACAGCTCCTGCCGTGCTCTTGCCTGCGTGTTTTATAGGGACAAGGCTTGGAATTGGGAATGGCCACTCAGGTTGTGATGTGTTTAGATCAGCTAGGGGCATGGACTCTGCAGGGCCAGGGGCTGGCACTGGGTCCCTCTGTGCCACCCGATGGGACCTCGCTGTGTCCGTGTTGGCAGGTGTGAAGTCTGCACCGAGTACCTGCAGGACCGAGCCCAGTGGCCGCTCTGAGGGACCAGGGCCGAATTCTGCAGGGATTGTTCAGACTGTGATGCTCACGCTGTGATCCCAGGGGCTGCAGTGAAGCCGGAGCGAGCGCACGCAAACCCCGCCGAGCCGGGCGGGAGGGAGCGGGGAGCTCCTAATTGGTCAATATTAACATTGTGATGATGTTGCGAATGGAGTTCGTATCGGATTTACGTTCAGAAAATTCTTAAATATGTGTTTGGCCGAGTCGAGGGGCGGAGTGTGTCTGGCATGAATTGCAGGGTGTGCGGGGCTCCCCGCTCAGCACCCGCGTATTTCCCGCATGAGGGGCCCTTCAGCGCACGCATGAGCACCCCAGGCTCCTCCGCATCGGCGCCCAATTAATTCACGCATGAGCACCCAATTAACACACACATGAGCGCACAATTAACTTACATATGAGCACCCAGCTGGATTTGTGCATGGCTGCCCAGTGAATTCCCGCTGGATCGGACGCTGCTGCTCCGTGCATGAGCGCCCTGGTGGCTGATGCATGAGTGCCCAATTAATTGGCGCACGTGCCTGCAATTAGCTCATGCCTGAGCGTCCAATTAATTCATGCATGAGCACCTGATCCATTCACACCTGAGTGCCCAATTAGTACGTGCACAAGTGTGTTATCTCCTAATTACACTAATTTACACATGAGTGCCCGATTAGCTCACGCAGGAGTGCCCAGCGAATGGACGCGTGACTGCTCAATTAATCCGTGCATGAGCAGTCCGTGAATTCATGAATGCCCAAAAAAATGGATGCATGAGCCCCCAGCTGGTTCGTGCATGAGCGGCCCTTTCACTCTCGCCGCAGCACCCGGGCAGTTCATGCATGGGCACACAATTAGTTCACCTAGAAGCACCCACATAATCTATGCACGAGTGCCTAATTCCTGCACGCATGATCTCCCGGTGTATTTTTGCATGAGTGCCCCTCTGGCTCGGGCATGGGTGCCCAGTTAGTGCGTGCATAAATGCCCCATTCCTTCACGCCTGAGCACCCACTTCGCTCACGCAGGAGCACCCACAGCAGGTTTAGGCAGCCCCAAACCCGATGGGAGCCCCATTTTGGGGTGATGTGCTGGCTCCCCCAGACTGGGATGCCCGGGGACTCTGTGAAGGAGCTACAGCAGCTCCCTGGGGGAAATAAATGCCCCTGCCATGACTCTGTGTGGTGCTGGACCATTTGCCCGTGGGTTGGCGGCAGAGCCCATGACCTGGCATAGTTGGAGTGCCCTGTGGCAGTGAGGGAAACCACTTTATGCCTGGAAATAATTAACTGGTTTCCCTGATAAGGCTGCGGTGCCCGTGGCCGCACGGGATCGAGGTGCTGTCACAGCAGCTGGGGCAGGGGGGAACGTGTGGGGGCTCGATGGAGATTCCTCACTGTCTGCTGCGTGGGGACAGTGCTCGCTGAGCCTTGGGGAGCCCAAACCTGCCTAAGGACAGAGCCGAGCCGCTGGTTTTGGCACTCAGCTGAGCGTGCACAGACCTGCTCAGGATCCAGCCCTGCGGCCGCGGCCAAACCGCTGCCCTTGCACAGACAGGGGAAGGGATGTCGGCACAAAACAAGCTCCTGTGGGGCTGGAGCATCGCGTCACCTCATGCATCCCACCGTGACCAGGGCTCCCTGAACCATTCGAATCCAGCTGCCTCCCGCCCTCCTTCCTGCCCACCCGTCCCCGCCGCGGTCCAGCGAGCAGCGAGCTCCCTGCGGCAGGGCGACGGAGGGGGTTTTGCAGTCCCGGGTCTCTCCCCTCCTCTCTGCCTGGAAAACACAAATTAACAGGCTTGAGCACTGATTAACCAGAGCTGATTCTTGCTGCAGTGGCAGCTGGGTGGTGGGAGGAGAGGGGGCACACGAAGGGCGGGTGGTGATGGAGCTGTCAGTCCTCGCCTGTGCCACTGGGATTGATGGAGAGGTGCGGGGAGAGGGCTGGGGAGGGGGGGTTAGGTACCGGCAGCTGGGAGGAGGGGGCTGGGGGCTGCTTGGAGGCTCTGCCCCTCTGCGCTGTGTGAGACGTGCGGCCAAAACCCTCCTCCCGGCTGAGGTGGGAGCGGGAAGGGACCGACAAAGCGAAGGGCAAAAAGGCTCTGTCTGCGGTTTGGCCGTGTGTGGCAGCTCCTGAGCCGCTCTGGGTGCCTGTCCCTGTCCCCGCTGCCTGCCCTGCCTGCGCTGGGAGCCCCGCGCTCGCCGATTCCCCGTTCTTTGCACGATGCCGCTGTCGCGGTGCGGGCTGAGCGCTCGGGCCGGCGCCTGCGGGGCTCCCGGCTCGGCAAAGCCTCTTCCAGCGTTGCGGTTCGTAACAAACGATAATACTCTGCCTTTATTTAGCGCCTTTCATCCCCAAGGATCCCGGGGCACGCTGCTACTAACAAGCTGCTACGTGCACTATTTATAGCCCTCCCCAGCGCGGCTGCGGGAGCGGCAGTCCCTGGAGCACGGCACGGCAGCTGAGCCCGGCTCCTCGCTGGAGCGCGGCCAGGGAGCCGGCCCTGCTCCGGTGGGATGCTCTGTGGGGCTGCTGTGGGTCACCCCCTTGTTCTGGGGCGTCGGGGGCGCTCCTGGCCGGGGTTTATATCGCTGCGAATTGATGCGTGCCGGCTCAGCATCGCGCCGGAATCGATGCCGCGGGAGGGAAATGCAGCAGCTGCCGCTGCACAGGTACTGCCTGCGAGCCCGGCTGGGCGCTGCCTGCCGGGGAGATGCAGAGCAGAGGGACAGCCCTGCCCCCGCCGTGTGTCCCCTGTGCCCAGCCTCAGGACAGGTGGCTCAGCCACGCACGCACTCAGTAGCGCGTCCCCAAGGCTTATGCGGCTGCAAGCCGGGCATTAGCATTCCTAATTGATACCACTCGGAGTGTCAACACCCAGCAGGGTCGGAGCGGCTGGGAAGTGGCAGCCATGAAGTCATCATCTGTCCCGGGTCTGTAGCAGCAGATGCAGGGAGGCAGGCACTGCTCGGTCCCCACGCTGGGTCGGGGCTGGGCTGGTTCCCTGCCCTGGGAACACCCTGCCCCTGGGCACAGGGGAGGTTTGGTGGCAGTGGAGGGGTGAACCCAGGGGTGAGTGGTTTTCCAAGGGCTGGGAGATGAGGCCGTGCCCCCACCTCAGGACAAACCCCACAGATTCCCCAGCAGCCAAGGCTGGAGGACAGGCACCGGTGCCAGCATGCTGGAGGAGGGATGGGGCTCCGTGTGGCTCCAGTCCAGGATGCACATTAACAAATCCCTCACTGGGAGCCCTGTGCTGATTCCCAGCCTGGCACCTGAATGGTTCTCTCCGTCGGAAAAACCTCTCCTGGGAGCATCACACATCCCTCCTGCGGCACGAGGGGAGCTGGCTCCGTCCCTCCCTCCCGCCTCAGCCCGAGCGTGTCATTACCAGCATTTCTCCTGTACTAAAAAAAGCACAAATTTCTTAATTGTTTCCTGCTGGAGTTGAAAGGCAGCTCCCGGGCCCAGAATAGCACGTTGGGGGAAAAGCAGTCGAACAAGAGAGAGCAGAAGGCAATTTGCCTGGAGGGGCTGAGCCGAGCTCTGACTGCAGCCCCGGCTGCTGCTGCGGTCCCTTTTCCCTGCCCCGAGGGCTCACCCTCATCCTCCTCCTTCCACCTGCCCTCCTTTGCTCTCATGGGTGCTTGGGCCTGCGGAGCTGGCGCCTGGGGCATCCCCTGGGCATCCTCAGGGTGGAGGTCACGGCTGGTATCTCAATGAGGGTGTGTGCAGGGAAGCCTGTTCCTGTTGGAGATGTCACTCAGCATCTCTCTTTTGGAAGGATGCTTCTGTGCAACCTTTTTTTTTTTTTTTTTTTTTTTTTTCGGGATGGGGAAATCCCTTGGAATTGCTGTTTTAGCCCACTCCAGCTCAGCTGCTGGATGCAGTGTGTCCTTCCTGGCTCCCTCCTGCCAAGAGATCGCTGTCTGCCCAAAACAAACAACCCTCCAAATCCCTCCTGTGACACTGCCAAAGCCTTCGATGTTCTTCATCCAAAATGCTGAGCATCCCTGTGCCTGCATCCCTCTCCTGGGGTGCTCCTGTCTGGACACCTCGTGGTGCCACACAGTGGGTGCTGCTTTTGCTCAGTCCCAGGGAAAATGGGGGAACTGAAGGCTCTGTCGAGCTGGGATGGACCCTCCAATGCATGGGGACAGCTTTGGGCTCAGCAATTGCTGCTCGCAGGGATGCTGGAGCAGGAATCCAGCCAGTGATGAGGTGGGGGTTGTTGTGTGCCCTCCCAGCTGCCCCACTGCCACTGCCAGCCCTCGCTCTGTGCTCTGCACCCTCTGCCAGGCACGTTACAAATCCTCCTGATGGAAAATGGCTTTTTTAAAATATTTTTTTTTTGCCATCCAAGGTAATTGGCATCTGTTGGTGTGCCTTCGGTCTCTATTTTTATCAGCCGTTTGCACATTGACATCTCCACTCGCCTCATTATCCCCGCGCCTTTCAGACCTGTGGCTTTTTCATCATTATTTAGATGCACGACGCAAAGGAAATGACAAATGAGGCCGTTCCCCCCTGTGCCCACCTGCTGGCACCCAGCTCCTCTCGTTGTGGGGAGGCACAGGCACAGCTCCTGCAGTGGGACATGCAGTGACAAGTGCCAGCCCCCTGCCCAGCATCCCGCATCCCTCAGAGCCCTTCCTCTGCTGAGGACATTTTTCGTCTCAGCAGCTGTCCCGTGGCTGGGGACACTTGGGGTTGCCAGTTCTCACTGTTTTCAAGCTTGTTGCATTTTGGGGGGTTTTGCAGAGCCCGGTGAGGCTCCCCAGGGTGCTGGGATGGGTTTGATGATGTTTCTTCAGAGGCAGCTGGTACCTGGGGGGATGCCAGCCCTGTGCCTGTGCCCACGTTCAGTGTGTCAATGTCAGGGCCAGGCAAGCCCCTTCCCTGAGCTGCCTCCAGGCAGATGTTTCTGCAGATGTTTTCAGGGATGTTTTAGCTCTGGGAAGATGAGACAGGGTCAGATCCTCCCCAGGCATGATCAGCTTGCCCCCTTCATGGTCCATAGCATCTTGCAGCCGTGGTTCTGCACTCCCTGAGCCTGACACCAAACATCTTGGGAGGCTCCCTGGTTTTGGGGGTCCCCAGCACCTGCAGCCTTGGTCCCATGGACCACCTGGGCTGGCCCAAGCTGTGCCTCAAAAGCAGTTGCTGCCACATGGAGAACACATGGGGAACACTTGGCAGCTCATGGAATGGGCCCTGGGGCATCCCCCAGGGAAGTCATTGTTGGGCACCCCAGGGCATTCCCCAAGGAATTCACCGGTGGGCAGCGCAGAGGAACAGCTGTCACTGCAAAAACACTAAATTTGTCTCTTTTTTTCTCTTTTCTCCTGTTTTCTCTTGCAGTCACAGAGAAGGAGGTGCAGCAGTGGTGAGTGCCTGCCATAGCTGGGGCATGGGGCTGTGGGCAGGGGACAGGAGCTGGTGGCACTTGGCCACTCCACTGAGCAGAGCAGGGACGTGCAGGAGCTGTGGGCAGGTACACCCCATATTGGGGTGCAGGGGCTGCCTCTCAGAGGGGAGACCAGAAAATAGAGGGGTTTTCCTTGCACACCCTGTGCAGGGGCTGGGTTCTAGTGGCTCTTCGCTCCCCATACGAGCAGCCAAAGACTGTGGGGACATGGGGACTGTCCAGCTTGTGACCTGGTGCAGGAGGCTGGTGCTGTCCCAGGGTGTCCCCTTTTGCAGAGGCTGTCAGGGGTGGGATCCAAGGTTACTTTTCCATGCTCTCACTCCATCCCCTCCACCCCACCGAACACAGCGCCCTAGAAAAGCCACTGCTT
This sequence comes from Eopsaltria australis, assembly GCA_034509425.1. Classification (NCBI taxonomy): domain Eukaryota; kingdom Metazoa; phylum Chordata; class Aves; order Passeriformes; family Petroicidae; genus Eopsaltria; species Eopsaltria australis. Next base: position 269,928 of record JAVTVJ010000680.1, read on the forward strand.
CCCTTTCATCTGCCTATCCCACCAGTCAAGGTTTGCTTTCTTTATCTCTTTCTCTCATGCTTCCCCCCCACCCGATGAGTCATAGCTGCAGCAGCGTGAAAAAGATGTCACCGGCACTTTGGTTTCCCACCTCGCCACCCCCTTCCCCTCCTCCTCCAGCCCTTGTCCCGCTGCAGCGGGCGCCTGACAGATCTGGGCGATGTGTTGCATAATATTCACGTAGCCCACGTGATCCCCGTGTGGTCCCACATGCTCCCTTCGTGCTCCCTGCGTGGTGCCCACACCCCCGGAGCCAGCGAGACCCTTCCCTGCACCTGCCAGTGCAGCTGCATTTTCCAGCACCCAGGTCCAGCCTGGAGCTGGGACTGAGGGCTTTTCGGGGTGTTTGAGCATTGATGGGTTTTGGAAATGACCTGAGGACACAGGAACCCCGCTGTGCCCCCCAGCTCCTCTGAGCAGCTTCTGTTTGGGGTTGTGCAAAAATTATCGTGGAATATTCTGAATTGGAAGGGACCCACAAACATCATTGTAAGTCCAACTCCTGGCCCTGCACATCCCAAGAATCCCACGTGCCTGTGAGTCTTGTCCAAACACTTCTTGACCTCTGGCAGGCTTGGTGCCATCACCACTTCCCTGGGGAGCCTGTTCCACCCTCACAGAACTCAGCAGTCACTGTGCCATTGTTTTTTTGCCAGGGCATGGCTGCAGTGTGGCACTGCCGTCAGTCCTGGCTGGCAGTGAGTCCCTGTCACCTCCCATCTCCCAAACAATGTTCAACACCAGCCTGGTTGTGGCTCTGTTGCCAGTTGTGGGCTGGCAGCAGGTTGGAGCAGCGCAGTGGGCAGGACTCAGCGTCACTGGTGCCACTCGCTGCTTGTCCCCGCTGCCACCCTCACTGTGGTGCCCACAAGGACCTCATGCACAGGGCTGGGGCGCTGCGGGTGCGTGATGGGAGCGACACAGGGAGCACCTGGGGACCTCCCCAGCTCCAGCCCACTGCAGCACTGGGGAGAGCCTCACCCCAGCTCCTCAGGGCTCAGCGGGGAGACCCTCCTGGGCCCATGCTCTGCCCTCCATTCGCAGGTACAAGGGCTTTATCAAGGACTGTCCCAGCGGGCAGCTCGATGCTGCCGGCTTCCAGAAGATCTATAAGCAGTTCTTCCCCTTCGGTGACCCAACCAAATTCGCCACCTTTGTTTTCAATGTCTTCGATGAGAACAAGGTGAGTCTGGGATCCAGAGGCACGGTCCAGGGGGGTCAGGGCTGGGTCTGTGGTGATGGTGGGATGGGTTTGGAATGCGCCTGCGTGGCACGGGAGGAGCAAAATATTCCAGCGCTTCCTGGGGCGTGAAATTGAAGCGGCGCAGCTGGAGCGAGCCCCCACGCTTATTTTAGTCGAGGAGAGTCACGTGGGGAAGCGAGATGAAGTGGCAAAGCAGGAAAGGAGAAATGCACGGAGTTTTGGTGCTGCTGACAAAGCCCATCCATGCGGTGCCCCTTGCGTTCCAGAGCCCTCCTGCCGGGATGGGCACCAGCAGCTGGATCACAGTGCTGGAGATAAATGTGCATCCCTCCTCCCTCCCTGCTGCCTTTTTGGATGTGCCCCCTCAGAGGGGACACGTGGGCAGGGAGGACTTTCCTGGACAGGAGTGGCAGCAGCATCCTGACCCCTCCTTTCCTCCCCCAGGATGGGAGGATCGAGTTTTCGGAGTTCATCCAGGCACTGTCGGTCACCTCGCGGGGGACGCTGGACGAGAAGCTGAGGTGTAAGTGATGCTGGTGGGCTCAGCCCCACGAGGGTGCTGTAGGGTGTGTCCAGGGTGGGGGCCACAGTCCCAGCCCCTCGGTGTTGCTCTGGCTTGCAGGGGCTTTTAAGCTGTACGACTTGGACAACGACGGATACATCACGAGGAACGAGATGCTGGACATTGTGGATGCGATTTATCAGATGGTGGTAAGGGGGGCGGGGGGGGCACGGGGTGAGCACCCCTGGGGGTCCCTGCTGGGCTGGAGCTTGGCTCTGAGGGAATGCTGAAACACCCCTAATTCCTTCTTTGGCCTTTTTCAGTGGGGGTTGTGGCCATCCTGTCCATCACGGCCAGGGCAGTGTCTGGATCTGGTTGCTGAGGGTGGTTCTAGTGCCAACACTGTCCCCTTGTCCCCTGTCCTGAAGTGGGGTGTGGGGGGACAATCCTTACCTGGGGACACCCTCCAGACAGGGCACAGATGGGTGTGTGACCAGGTCCTGTCCTGCTGCTGCAGGGAAACACAGTGGAGCTTCCCGAGGAGGAGAACACACCAGAGAAGAGGGTGGATCGGATTTTTGCCATGATGGACAAGGTGAGGACACTTGAGGGTTCTTTCCCTGTGGCCAAGGGATTTAGGAGGTGCTGTGAGTCCCTTTGCTGCATCTTGGCTCTTGCAGGTGCCTCATTCCCCCACCAACACAAGGTCTCAGCTGCTGCCAAGATCACTGTGGGACACCCACATCCCCCTGGGATCCCTGTATCCATTTCAGGGTCTCCGAGGTGGCATTGTCCCCTCCATGGCTGCAGGCATGGGTGGCTTGATGGGGAGACCGAGGCTGTGGCGGCTGAGGGGGAGGATGTGTGGGTGTCCCAGGGTGTCGGGGTGCTCGGCTGGGGTGCAGCAGTGCAGTGACAGGAGTGTTTTGCAGAATGCAGACGGGAAGCTGACGCTGCAGGAGTTTCAGGAGGGCTCCAAGGCCGACCCCTCCATCGTGCAGGCGCTCTCCCTCTACGATGGGCTCGTATAGTCCCGGGGCCGAGCGGCGGTGAGTGCGGTGCCGGGGGCTGTGGGTGCTCCATCTCCCACCTGCCTCGTGCCATTCCCACCTCCCCCAGGCACAGGCAGCTGATTCTCCTCTGCTGAAGCACCAGAACATGGATATGCCCCCGAAATCCAGCCAGGCTAATGTTGCCCCTGTTCTGATAGGTTTCTCCCAATCCCCCCCATCACAGAGCCCCCTCAGATCTAATCCTGTGGAGATGGAAATCTTTGCCTGCGGCACAGCTCATGCCCTCACCGGCAGATGTGGCTGCAGAGGAGGCAGGAGGCAGCTGGGGGCATGGGGACGCTCCAGAGACAGATTATATTAAATGTTTTATTTATCTTATATCTTATTATATCATGCCCTGGAGCTGGGTTTGGCATGGCAATGTCAGGGACACTGGTTCACAGCATCATACAGGTGCTGGGCTGAGCACCCCATGGTCCTTGCTGTGCCCTGGGGAGCTGTGAAGAGTTCCTTGGAGTGATTTTGGTCATCACAGTTCAGTCAGTGTTCGGGGGGGTGGGGTGTTTTTTAACCCCATTGGAGTTTTGAGGTTTTCAATATCTCTATTCTGTTTCCAGCTTTGCCCTTCCAGCTGCGCTGGTGTCGCATGAGGTGGCCACAGGGATTTCTGCCCATCCTTCTCACCCTCTTTCCCTTCTCCCCACCCTTCTCCTGCAGATGCCTGGGGGAAGATGCTCTCCGTGCCATCCGACCACCTCCGCGCGAAGCTTGCCTGTCCCTCCCGGCCTTCCTTTCTGTTCCGCGAGCAAAGGATGCCCTCGAAGCGCGAGCTCACTCCCCCTCTCTGCACTCTGAACCAGCCGCTGCCATTTGCCAACTTCTGCTTTTTCCAGACAAACCCCACACCAGACCCTGGTCTGAGAGGCAGCGAACGCCCGAGACTTCAGGGCCGGGGGAATGGGTCGAGCATCGCCGCAGGCAGAGCCCCCTCTCGGCCTCCTCGCCCCCTTTGCTCCCCTTTTTCCTACGTTTTCGGATGGGACTGCGGATGTGCCAGCAGGGTCCTCTCTTGGGAGCCAGCTGGCCAGAGATGGAGCCCAAAGGTACTGGGGGCTGCACCCCTGGGCTCTGCCCGTGTGGGGTGGCCGGGGAGCCGAGGCACCGACAGCGATTGGGAACAGAGTCCTGGCATCACCCACGATGCCGCTGGCAGCCCGGCCTGGCTCACTAGGGATATATATTATTATTATTATTATTTTTATTTTTTTTTGGTGAGACAGTATTGTGCTTTTTGGTTTGGTTTTGTTTGGGGTTTTTTGGTTTTTTTTTTTTCTCCTTCGGTGGGAAAAAGTGAGGCTTTTTTTTATATGCCTATCTCGACGATTGATATCCTTATTTATTTGTTGTAAATGTTGCTGCTGTGTTCTGTCTCTCGTGTGTGTGTCCACCCATCCAGGTGAGGATTTGTAAGGTTTACATGCTCATACATTATTGCGGGGACCCGGGAGCCTGCAATAACAATGAAGCCAAAAATCTGCCTTCCCCCCTCTCCTCCCACCCCTGTATCCCAAGCTCCGTGGGCTGGCTGCTCTTTGGAGGGGATGCTGTAGCTTCTTTTCCTCTTCCCCTTCCCGTGTTCCCTGCATTTTTCTGTTCACCCTTCCCTTTGGGAGCTCAGTGAGGGCTCACTCAGCCCAGACTCTGAGCAGACCAAGCTCCATCCCTCAGCTGGGCAGGGTGAGGAAACTGCTGGGCACCAGAATGTCCCCCATTTCCTTTCCTTTTATTCATTTTCTCACTGCATGAAAAAGTATTAATGGAGCCCAGAGTTGGGTTTTGCTTTCAGATTCCTTTGCTATTTTCTGCTTTGCAGACGGTGGGAAGGTGTGGCTGTGAATTGTCCCGTGTGCCAGGGCTGGAGGGGCAGAGGGGGAGCCTTGCTCTGTCTGGCTCCGTCCCCCCATCCCAGCTGGGACAGGGTGACAGGGGAGTGCCAGGCTGGGCTGTGCACAGCTCAAGGTGTCTCCTGACCCTGTCACTCCCACAGGACACAGGAGGTTTTGCTGTGAGCCCAGGGCGTGGCCCAAGCAGAGCTGCTCGTACCCACCCTGGAGGAGGCAAAGGGCTGGGGTCACTGGGCTGCAGCCCCCCTGTCACAAGCAGGGCCCCTGTGGCCTCTCCAAACTCCATCAACACCCACCACCCCTCTGGGATGTGCCCCCAGCTCAGCCCCAGCAGCACCCACACGGTGGGGCACAGTTGGCATCTCTGCTGGAGAATGGGCATTGCATGGGTGATGCCTCAGGGCCCTGCTCTGGGAAAGGAGAGATGTGCGCTCATTCCCTCAGGAGCAAAGTGCAAGAAGCCTGTGGGACCCCTGAAGCCACCCTGGGGGCTCACCCTTCCATCTCTGCTCCAGCTGATGGTAGAAGCATCTTTCCACCCAGCTGTGTCCCAGCTCCTGTGGCTGAGCCCAGACAGAGGACTGTCCCCATGGCAGTGGGAGGTGACATCTGGATGTGGAGGGCAGTCTGACAGGTGTCTCACGATGCAGGAGACAAGGTGGTGCCTCAGCATTCCCTGAATCCTCCTGGCATGGCAGGGACAGATGCCCCAGCCAAGGGGTGCTGGTTCTTCACCATGCAGCCCCACTCCCCAGTTTTGGGATTTTGTGCTTGTGGTACTTCTTGATGCCCATAAAACGCCACCTTTCCCCATCCCCAAGGAGACTGACCTCACGTCCACGTGCAATATTTCTGCCTCTTCTGCAGTTCCTGCCCCCGAGGATGCCCATGTTTCATTGTGGGGGCACTTCTGGAGGGTGTCCCTCACTTCCTCCCATGGAAACCTCCTTGTCCTTGTTGCTTTGTGGCCAAAATGCAACTCTCTGGGGTAGGTTTTTGCAGTGCCTGCAACTTGTTGAATGCTCATCTGCCAGACTTCCTTCCCAGTGCCAATGGATGTTCCCAATGAATGTGACACTGCTGTAATCGCCTCTGCTGATGAGCGATGGGCCCCACCACGTTTGACAGAGTTCCCAGGCAAAGGCAAACCTCATTTGCTCTGACACTTTTCCCCTGGAAAGCTTTTAATATTTGGAGGACCTGTCATGGGTCGAGCTCCATCCGTGCTCGCAGATGTCTCCCCTGGGAGTCAGCCCTGCCAGGGCTCTTGGCACGCTGAGTGTCCCTGAGCAAAGCATTTTGGCCCCAGTGTCCCCTCTGGCTGCAGATTTGGGACCCTGGCTTGGATGCTTCTAGTCTCCCTTTTGGGGAGCACTGAGGGCCCCTGATTCCTCCTGAACACCACCAGGATCTGCAGCGTCTTGGTATCACTGAAAATAAGGCTTGTGCTTGGAAATGTTGGCCTTAACCTCCTCGTGCCTCAGTTTCCCCATCAGTGGAGTGTCCAGGGTGAGCCATCCCCCTCTGGAAAGCGGTTTGGTGTCTGTGCCCTGGCAAGCACAAGCACTGGATGCTGCTCAGGACTGCGGCCACAGGGCTTGGCAGGAGCCACCGAGCACCAGGCACGTGCAGAACACCGGGAATGGTGCCTGAAACGCTGGGGTGGAATTTACATCAGCGAGTCTTTAATTCCCGCCTCTGTTTTACACCTGCTCGTGATGAAACGGCCAGCAAGCCCTGGTTTGTCTCTGTTCCTACTCGGGTTCCTGGTGCCTGTCCACAATAGAGCCCTGGCCGTGGGAAGGGGACCCAAAGCACAGCCAGGCAGAGGTGAGGGTCCAGCCCCGGTGACTGTGGCATGTGCCCCCCTCTCATTTGTCCCTGTCGGTGTTGCCCCATTAAATGCCATGTCTGTACTTTCCTTTCTTTTCATTTTTCTGTCTCTGTGCTGACTGTTGCTGCTTTGTATCCGTCTTTCCTTGAGCTCTGGGGCTGGGCTGGGCTGAGCTGTTTCCCCCGGGAGCAAGAAAGTGGGAGAGGGCTCTGGGGGCAGATTCCCCCCTGCCCTCTCCTCACAGCACAAACCAGGACCCAAGAGAGAGAAGTGAAGGGTTTTTCCTCTGGAGCAGGCTGTTAATTAATGCAATTTATAACGAGACCAGGCTGGTCCCGGGAGCGCTCTCCACTGGGCTGGTGGAGGGGGGTGTTTGCTTATGGGGGACCCCAGACCCTGTTTGTGCCAGGTACCAGCTGCATCTCACCCTCCTGCACACAGCAGATGCCTGTTGGTTCTTCCTGTGCCATCAGGACACCAATTCCTGTTGGATGGGGAGGCTGAGGCTGTGGGAATCCCAGCCCAGGGTCTCTGCTCCTCAGTGGGCAGGGATGCAGCTGCCCAGAGGGTGGAATTGTCTTGGAGTCTTGGGATCTGGACTTGGAGCAGGGCTGGCTTTGAAGCAGGGTCAGGCATGGCATGGGGGCAGCTGAAATCGCTGGCAGAGCTGCCCCCTTCCCATGTATTTAGGGTTGGGGGGTCATTTGGGATGGGTGAGTGACCTGCAGCCAGCTCACTGTCCCCCATCCAAGGACATTTGGGGCATTTAGTGAGAGCACCTGTCACCCGTCCTTCCCGAGGGCATTGGAAGGGAGGGTCTGGCTGGGACAGAAGCGAGGGCAGAGGGCAGAGGAGGGAGCTGCTGGCCCGAGTCTCAGTGCACAGTTTGGGGTGCAGCAATTTTGGGGTCTCAGTTGTCAGCCCAGCCTATTCCAGCAGCGCTGCAGGAAAATCATCCTTCCCTTCTCTCTCTGCTCCCGTGGCCACCAACCCCAGGCTGGGTGCCCTGTCCCACAGGTGTGACCCCTGCCCAGGGGGTGGCAGAGCCCCGGGCTGAGAAGCAGCAGCTCCAGCAAAGAGCCTTGTTTGTGAAGATGAAGCCTGTGTGTGCGTCCGTGCCGGTGTCTCGGCTTGCATGCCCCGCTGCCTTGTCTTGAGATGAATTCAAGAGCAAACCAAGCAAATGAAACAGTTTAATAACAGAACAAAACAAAACCCAGGAACTTTGTGACAGTGGAAATAAAAGCTTAATGACAGTAATGAAGCAGCGGTGGTCTGTGATGTGCTGAGGGGGTCACGGGGGCCCCCAAAGCGGCTCTGGCACCCAGCACGGTTGGGAGCTGGGCTGGGGGTGTCACTGTCCCCTGCCCCAAGCACAGGGCTGTGGTGGCACCAGCACAGGTGCAAATAGGGATGCTCTGGGTACTGTGGGCAGGCAGTCAGGTACCATGCCCACACCAGTGATGAGCTGTCAGGTCTCAGCTGCAGGCATCCCAGGGACCCTTCACCCCCATAACACTGCGCTTCCCATCTCCTTTTACCCAGACACAGCTTTCCCTCTGCCAGGTCCCATCCTGCCACAGTGCCTGCACCCCTTTTTCCTTTCACAATGAAGACCCTCACAACCGTGTGCCCATCAGCACCACCTCCCTGTCCCCTCTGAGCCCCCTGTCAGGCTGGGAGCCGTGGGGTCACTCTTGGCACACAGTGCCTGCAGAGGAATCTGGATACCAATATTCCATAATTGTGTCCCACTGCCCGGACATGCCCCTTGGCAGCCCCCAGCCCCTGGCAGGGCTCACAGGGGGGTCACAGCCTGGACTGGGCTTTTCACGTGCAGCGGGGTCGCTTTGGCCATTCTGCGCTGCCAACTCTTCCGGAAACGAGCACTGCGAGGCCTCCCTGCCAGCCCATGTCTCTTGTGTTTGCTCTCCTAACGAGGCTGACTAATTATTTTCGGGAGGCCAGAGGAGATGCCCTAATGGTCCGAACAAGGAGGCTGTGTTTGTGCAGGGGGTTTTGTCCAGAGGTGCTTTGTGCCAGCACATGGAGGGAGCTCCCAGGGATTTCTCCCCTGTGCCATGGGATGGGCAAGGACAGACACAGGCTCCAAACCACAATGGTTACTCAGAGCCTGTGCCTTAAACCCCAGCAAGGATGGGGTGAAAGCCCAGCTAGCACAGGTGCTCCTGGGACTGGGAGCACTGGTGAGTGTGGGGAGGGCTGGCTGGGATTAGTTTGGTGATGAGGAGAGGCTGTGGGGGTTTCTTTGTGCCAGCAGTGCTGGCGCTCCCTGCCAGGGTACAGGATGGAGCTGGGATGCAGGTTGGTGACTGGGGATGCTCTAAGGTAGGTTTTGTGGCACTGTGGGGTAGGGGACTCCCCTCAACCCTGTGGGGCTGGGAGTGCAAAGCCAGGGGGAGTGCAAGCCCTGGTTGCGTGACAGGAGGGGGACAGGCCACTGGCACAACCCCAGGGGCAGAAATGTCATTGCCCTGCTGTAAAGGGGATGTCCTTGTCCACTCTGGGGTTGGGTTAGGCTGAGCCCACACTTGCAGGGAAAAGGGAATGCACAGGATGATCCCACTGCCGTGTGTGTGGGTCATGAGCTGGGTGATCTCTAAGGTCCCCCATCCCTGAGAGGAGCAGGGCTGGTGCTCGGGGTGCTGGAGGTGCAGGGGGTGCAGGGGGTGCACAGCTTCACCTGGAGCTGGCTCTTGGCCGTGGCTGCTCCCTGGGTCACGCTGCGGGGGAGTTGAGCAAGAGCAGAGCATCCCTGCGGAGCAGCCATGAGCTCAGCACTCCGCTTCCAGGGGAGCCAGGAAACGCTCCGCGCCCGCAGCCAGCGCTGCCGGCCAAGGGCTGCCTGTCCCGGCCAAGGGCCGCTGTCCCAGCCCATGTCCTGGCTCCGGCTTTGTGCTCTGCGTGGCTGTTTGCTCCCTGTCCGTGGGGTGGCTGCGTGGCTGAGCCCACCCGAACCTCCCAGAGAGCCCCCTGACCCCCGAGCCCCCTTGCAGACCCCCATTCCAGGGGCCCTTTGCCCAGCAGAGGGGGAGTTCGCTTCCTTGGGGTCCCTTTCGCAGCTGTCTCTCCCCCGCTGGGGTTTGGCAGCGTTTCCTCACAGGTGCTCGGCTGTGACCCCCTTGTCCTCCCCTAACCCCCTGTTCCCCCCAGCAGAGCCGGGTGTCTCTGGGTCAGGGGGTCGGGATTGGGGAGGGAGCCCGGGCAGTGTTTCGGATAATCCCGTGGGCTGCAGGATCTGCTTCCCAATCCCTGTATCTCCATCGCGATTTCCTCCAACTCCCACCCACCTCCCTGCCGCGTCGCTGGCTCCAAAAGTCCGGTTTTTCCTCCCGCCCTCCCTCCTCCCTCCCAGAAGTTGAACGCTGGAGGAGCAGGTCCGCAGCTGCGGAGTGCTGGGCGTTCCCTGCCCGGGGTCCCTTCTCTGTCCCCGCCGCGTGTGGCCCCTCGCACACCGTGTCCCTCCCCGGTGCGGGGACAGTGCCCAGCGGCTCTGCGGGAAGGGCCGGGACAAGGACACAAGGGGTGTCCCTGACACCTGAGCGTCTCCCCCGCGATGCCACCCCACGGAGGGGTGTTTGTGGGTCTGTGGATGCTGCTGGCCCTCGGTCTGGCCGAGAGCCCCCCAGGGTGGGCCACTCTTGCCTTTGTCTTCGATGTCACCGGCTCCATGTACGACGACCTGGTGCAGGTGATGGACGGGGCCTCGCGCATCCTGGAGCGGACGCTCAGCAGGAGCACCAAGCCCATCAGCAACTACGCCCTGGTGCCTTTCCATGACCCAGGTACGTCTGGGACACGGTGAGGACGTGTCCTGCCAGGGGTGGGGCTCTGCGGAGCTGGGCTGCGGTTCTGGCTGGGTCTGGGTGTGAAGCAGGTACTTCTCAAGTGCTTGTACTGTTCCTTCTCCCTGTTTTTACTGCCCTGGTGATTGCTGTGATGGGGATGGCACCTCAAGAGCTGGGAGCTGGGTTGGGACTCCTGTCCCCAAGCCACCCTGTGGGCACAGGATGGGCTGTTTCCACCGTGTTAATCCCAGGGGTGCTGACACTTTGATGTGGGTGGCTCTTCCCCGTCCATCCTCCTCTAATCTCCCCGGAGTAATCATGGGGGTATTTCTCAACAACGTGCTTCCAGGCCACCTCAATAAAAACACCACCTGCTAAGAGGCTTTGGTAACTCACTGTGATACCAGAATCATTTCTTTCTGCCCCCGTCTTTGTCTTCTTTTTGTGCACACCCATAAAAGGGCACCTGATCCCCAAAAGAGCCCTGGCCTCCTACAAGGAGTGCTGGACCCAAGCTTTATTTTCAGCAGGAACATTGAGTTACATGAAAACCATTGGAGCCAGACAGGGAAGGAGGCAGAGGCAGTGAATTGATTCCTGGGTTGCTTTGCTGGGAGCCTTCTCCAGTAGCAAAGGGCACTGGGTTTGCAGCTCAGCCTGGCTGGGACCACCCAGTGTGTCGGGAGAAATTCCTGGGCATAGGGAGGGTTTGCCCAAGTGGTCACAGTGTGGGCACAGGGACTGGTCTGCCCAAGCCCACTTCTTGCCTGGTGCCAAACCAGGGTAGATGCTGGACCCCGAGTGTCACAGGTGTTTGAGCCAGGGCAGGTGCCAGGAGCCCTGGCAGCATGGGTGGCACTGGAAGAAGCTGGAGCTGGGGTCAGGGGACTGAGGTGGTGGTGGTGTCCATGTGCTTGCAGAGGTGGGACCTGTCACCCTCACCACGGATCCCCAGCTCTTCCAGCAGCGCCTGCGGGAGCTCCATGTCCAGGTAGGCATCCTCAGCCCCATGGTGCTCTGCTAGGCCTGGCTTGGAGCCTGGCTGTGGCACCTGGGGGAAAGCCTGGCACTGCATTGCTGGTGGGTTCAGGGAACAATCCCTGCATCCCCCACAAGTGTGATGGGGGTCCAGGCTGAGCCAGACTGGTTGGGGGCTGCACACGGGGGTGGCAGTGGAGAGGATGGGTAATGCTGGTGCTGTGCCCCAGAGTCCTGCAACAGGGCAGAGAATTCCCAGTCCCAAAGGGAGATGCTGATCCCAGCAGAGTTTGCGCAGACTCTCTATGGAACCAAAAATCTCCCCTTGTAGAAGCACTGCTTGATAATTGAGTTTTTAATTTCTGGCTTTTTAAAAAAATTATTTCATCTGTTTTCTACCAGCCAAAATGTTCCCCAGGAGCTTAATCCTGCTTTATCCATCCCCACTCTTGCCCTGCCTCCCATGAATTGCTAAATCCCTGTGGCGTTTCCCTTCGGATGCAGCTGTTTTGGCAGGAGGGGTAACGCTGTGCTCCAAATGGTTTCCCAGCCCTTTGGGGTGCCAAGCCCTGGGAAAGTGGGAGCTGGTCCTCTCTGTGCCAGGAGGTTTCCCTGGGGTGGCTGGCCCTGCAGCCATAGGGGTGGGCACAAATGTGCCCATTGAAGGTGTTTGTGGGAAACCAATGAGCACGGATCCCCAAATGGGTGATTTAATTATCATTGTTAATGAGACAGGGCCGGGTCTGTGCGACCCTGAGTGTCCCTGCAGCTCCATCCCATTGCTCTAGCCTGGCTCCAGCAAAATGGGGCAGTCCCTCCCCTGAGCATCCCCTGGGTGGGATCCTGCCGGGGCTGAGCACTGGGTGGCTCGGTGCCTGTGCCATGTCCCCGGCCGTGTCCCTCAGGGCGGGGGGGACTGCCCGGAGATGAGCGTGGGAGCCATCAGGGTGGCCGTGGAGATCTCGCACCCCGGCTCCTTCGTTTACGTCTTCTCGGATGCTCGGGCCAAGGACTACGAGCAGCAGGAGGAGCTGCTGCGGCTGCTGCAGCACAAGCAGAGCCAGGTGAGCGGCCCTGGAGCTCCTGCAGGGCTCCTGCGACAGCGGCTCGGGGGATGCTGCAGCAGCACCGCATCAGTGAGAGGCAGCGATAAAACCCCTGGAAAGGGGGGAATTTTGCATCCCCCGGGCCCATTCGGTGTACCGGGATGCTGGCGGGTGCCGGCTGTGCCCCTCCCGGGGCTGTGCCGGGTGTCACGGGGCCGCTGCTGTGGCAGGTGGTGTTTGTGCTGACGGGGGACTGCGGGGACAGGAGCCACCCCGGGTACCGCGTGTACGAGCGCATCGCTGCCACCAGCTCCGGGCAGATCTTCCACCTGGACAAGCAGCAGGTGACAGAGGTGAGTGGGGAGACCTGGGCCCTTGTGAGGTGAGGGGAGACCCAGGTTTAATCCTCCCCTGCCTGCCTGCAGGTGCTGAAGTGGGTGGAAGAGGCCATCCAGGCTTCCAAGGTCCACCTGCTGTCCACAGACCACGAGGATGGTGGGGAGAACACGTGGCAGGTCCCCTTTGACCCCAGCCTGAAGGAGGTCACCATCTCCCTGAGTGGCCCTGCCCCAGGGATCAAGGTCCGGGATCCTGCAGGTAGGAGCCCATGGGAGAGACAACAAGGGAGGACGCTTTGCCTCCCAGAAAGACCTCAGGTGAGGAGAAGCAGGAAGGGCTTCACCAAACCCTGCCCCAAGACTCAAATGAAAAGGTGATGAGCTACAAAGCCCTCAGTAAAAAACAGGACAATTTCCTGCTCCCCTCCCAAGCTGGCTTTGCCTCTGGCTTTGAGGGTTTTCCCTGCTGCCCTGGCTGTGAGCTGTGATGGGCTCTGCACTGCCCTGAGCCCTGAGGGAGGTGACTCCTGGCTGCCGCAGGAACCTGGGTTGCCCATCCGAGAGATTCCCTTCCTCTTACAGGAAAGGTCCTGGAGAAAGGCCGAGGTCTGAAGGAGCTGCTCAGCATCCCCAACTCAGCCATGGTGGTGGCCGTGGAGCCCTACGAGCCAGGGACGTGGCTGGTCACGGTAGGCTGCTGGCAGACCTGCACATCCTCTGCCTTTCCCTGATGGATATTTAGCTTGCCAGGCTTTTCCAGGCGTGGACTTTCCCCATCCATCCTCGGCCAGGCAGAGGATGTGTGAGCAGGCTGGAAGGGGCTGGCTGCAACCTTTTCCCATCTCCTCTCCCTTCCCCTGCCCTCAGCACTTGCCTCTCAATCTGCTTCCAGACCCGGAGCAGTGGCCGCCACTCGCTGAGGATCACGGGCATCAGCAACGTTAATTTTCAAGCCAGTTTCTCCAGCCAGCCGGAATTTGACACCATCCAGCCCGGAGAGCGGCCGGTGCAGGGTGAGGGTGGTGCTGCCCGGGGGGCTGGATGCTGCATCTGGGCGTTTTCCAGCCGGGAATGTGCTTGGTGGTTTTTTCCCTCCCCGCTTTCCAGGTCTGCCCATCTCTGTGCTGGTGAACTGCACTGGTCTGAGGCCGCCGGGGCGGCTGCAGGAGATCGAGCTCTTCAACACCTCGGGCCACGTCCTCCTCTCGCTGCCTGCGCGGCCCCTCTCCAACTCCTCCTCCGGCTCCACCCCGCACCTCTGGGTGGCTTCGCCGCTCTGGGTCCCCCCGGGTGATTTTCTGCTGAAGGTGAAGGGTGAAGATGCCCAGGGCCACGCCCTGCACCGCCTCTCAGGGGTCACCTACACCAGCGTGGTCCCCGGTGAGTGGAACCCGCGGGTGCTGAGCGGGGAGCAGAGGTTCCATCACTGCCTCTTCTTTCGTTTCTCCGTGGTCATCCTGCTTCCCAGTGCAGCTCCCAGTGAGTTCCAAGGGGTGCTGTACATCTGCACGTCCCCAACTCCTTCCAGGTCTGCCTAAAGTGAACATCTCCAGCAAGATCCAGGCTTACAACGGCGAGCCACAGCTCATCTCCTGCTCTGCACAGAGTGAGGTCCCTTTCCGCCTGCAGCTCAGCCGTGGCAGGATGAAGCTCAGGGAAGAGCAGCTCTTCAGGTGAGCCTCTGGCATGGCCCAGTGAGCCCCAGGAGGGACCCACGTGGGCAGCAACAGCCCCTGAGCTGTGCCAGCTGGGGGGTGCTGTGTGTCCTGGCTGGGTGCCTTCAGGTTCTGAGCATCCCAAAAGGAAAATTCCAAGAAGCAGGTCTGCAGCAAGTGGGGATGCACCTCTGCCTGACTCAGATGAAAAATAAGTCCCAGGGAGCAGGAATAGGATGGTGGCATGGCAGTCCCAAGGTGGGAGCGATGCATATTTTCATCTCTCCTTTTTGCAGGATTTCAGGGAACATCAGCTGGTTGATCCCTGCAGTGTCTGAGAGTGACGAAGGGTTTTACGAGTGCACGGCCACGAGCAAGGTCGGGGTGACACGGGCTCGTGCCTACGTCTCTGTCTCAGGTGGGGGCTGCTTGTGCCAAACCTCAGAGCCCTTTCCATGTCAGTGACTGGGCACGGGCTCCTTTCACCCTGGCATCCCGTGTTTGTAGAGCCACCGCCGCGTCTCATCGCCCCGGGCAACATCACGGCTTCACCGGGCCAAGCCGTGCTCATGTCCTGTGTGGTTCTGGGGGATGTGCCCTACAACCTGAGCTGGAGCTGGGATGGGAAGGCAGCACAGCCAGGGGATGGCCGGACACGGCTGCTGCAGAACGGCTCCCTGGAGATCAGCCACGTGCAGCCAGGGGACGGGGGCCAGTACGAGTGTGTGGCACAGAGCGCCCGCGGCACTGCCACCGCCTCCCTGTGGCTCTTCATCCAGGGTAGGCTTTGACCCCGTGGGGGATATTTTGCCCTGTGAATGGCATCCAGGGGCTGAGCCCTGCTCCAACCCCATGCAGAGGCACCCTGGGTGAAGGTGGACCCCAGTCCCCAGCATTTCAGCAGGGGCCAGGAGCTGCGGCTGAACTGCACAGCCGGGGGCCACCCCCAGCCCCACACCAGCTGGAAGCGCTGGGGCTGGGCCCTGCAGCAGGAGGAGAGGTAACCCCTGGAGCCCCGGGAGCCTCCATCCTGTGATCCCACAGGGATGGTGCTCCCCTTGCAGGGATGTGCAGGCTGAGGGAGGGAGGCTTGGGGCTGCCATAGATCTGGAAAGGGAGAGGCATTGCAGTATCCCAGCCCAAGCTCCTGAGATGCTTGGCGTGCTGCTGGCCTTAATTTCCTGTATTTATTTTTAAGCTGTCCTGCCTTATCCAGGTCACCGTCCCCACTTTGCACACCTGGTGTGAGCTCAAGTCTCAAAATACTCCTTGTACTTCCCCTTAATTTCTTCTTCTTTTTGCCTTTCAACTCCTGCCCGTGTCAGGCTGTGAGTGCTGGAGTTGACTTTGGGGAAGGCTTTTGGACTTTTGAGATGAAAAAGGCCAATTCTCAATGCTTTTCCTTAGTTCAAAGCAAAGTCCTTCCCTGCAGCAGCTGGCTTCAAGTGCTGACCCACATCCACCACATGCCCAGCATTGCCTGAAGCCTGCTCATTTATATCAACACATTTTCCATCATCTCTGTTTCCACAGGGCTCATTTCTCTTTTTCTCCCCCATTTGCTGCAGGGTTTTCAGGGATGCTGAGGGTACCCTGCACATCAGGTCTGCTGTCCCAGGGGATGCAGGGAATTACAGCTGCTACGCCAGCAGCACACTGGGCTGGGATGAGCAAGTGATCACCCTGGAGTTCACTGGTACAGCACGCTGGGAATGGGGCTGTGTGTGATAAAGGGTGTTGGGGGACAGCTCCCAGGGCTCTGGGGTCCCCTCAGGCTGGATGGCAGCAGAGAGTGACCAAAGCCATCTCTCCCCACGGCACAGAGCCTCCTGCCATCCTGGCAGTGACACCCAGCCTGAAGGTGCTGGTGGGAGAAGATGTGACCCTGGAGTGCTGGGTTTCAGGGGCACCCCCACCCCACATCGTGTGGTACAAAGGTGAGACTGGGAGCACACACTGGGACCCCTCTGGTGCCCTGCAGGGACAGCACACGTGGGGTCCCCTGGTGTGACACCAGCAGGGACCCCCAGAGGTGCTGATGTGGGGGTCTGGGGCAGGGGAGCAGGCGGTGGCCACGTTCCCGGCGGGCGCCCAGCGCGCGGTGCTGCGGCTGCAGGCGGTGCAGGAGGAGGACGCGGGGCACTACGGCTGCCAGGCCCTCGGAGAGGCCGGCGCCGCCTTCGACAGCACCGAGCTGCACGTGGGCTGTAAGTCCTCTTGGGTCCTACTGAGTGCTCGAGCCTGTTCCACAGCTCTCCTTTCTGGCTCAGCTCCCATTTGCTGCTTTCCAAGTCTCCCGGGCTTCCCAGCAGGGAGGTGTTGGCGCTTGGTACAAACGCCTGGCAGGGTTTCCAAACTTTGGGAAGATGCAGGAGGCTCAACAAGTGGCAAAAGATGAGGCAGCTGTTATTGCATGGGGACATGAGGGCTTGGGATGCCACTGGGTATTCAAAGTGCAGTTAGTGGGATTAGGCAGAGGTGGGGGCTGATTTCTGTGTGCCTGAAAATCCAGGTGCTCAGGGCTTTCTGCTGGAGGCAGAAGGGATGAAAGAGCATGAGGAGGAGGAGGGAAGGTTCCATGTTGAGGGCAGCAGGGTTTAAAGCAGTTAGAGATGGAAAAGTGCAAGAGATTCTGTGGAGCCAGGGGATGATGAGTGTAACTGGAAGGGATGGAAACTGCAATGGCTCTTACAGCTTTGGAAAAGCACCAAATGCTTTTAGTCAGTCTTGTAACTTGTGAAGGCACCTGGCTCATTGGTTTTGCAGCCCTATTCCTTCTCCAGGCTCAGCTGTGGGGAAGCCAGAATGCTGGACCTGCCTGAGCTCCTTCTCTGCTGCTCTCTCCTCCAGCTGCTCCTCACTTTCCTGAACCCCTGGGAGACGTGGAGGTCAAGGTTGGGGAGAGTGTGAGCCTGCTGTGCCATGCCGAGGGATCTCCCCCGCCACAGGTCACCTGGTCCCGGCAGGATGGCAAGGCTGTGCTGGGCTGGCAGGGACCAGGGAGTGTTTCCAGCCAGCTGGAGGCTGCCCAGCTCCTCATTGACAGTAAGAGCTGAGTGTGCACACGTTTATTTGTATTTTTAACTCGTGCAAGCTTAGCCTCCAGCCTCCAGCCCTCCAGTGCTGCGGGGTCTGTCCCCACTGGAGATGGTGGTGGGGCAGGCGAGGGTGGTCCCAGTCCTGGAGCTTGCTTGGGGGTCTCCAGCCCCACCAGGCTGAGGCTTCTCCCCACTGTACTCCAGGTGCCTCGCTGGATGACCAAGCCATCTACATCTGTGAAGCCCAGAACGAGTTTGGGAAAATCCACGCAGAGGTCAAGCTCACAGTCACCGGGCAGGGTTTGTTTTTCCGTGCTTTGGGTGGTGAATCAATCCCAGCTGTGCTGGCAGTGAGTGAGTGGCAACTGTCTCTGGTCCTGAGCTGGCCACAGTGAATGTTCAGCAACCCCAGGGCAGGGTTTGGGCGATGCCCTTCCAAGCCCTCTTTGGCCTCATAAGCTCACATGGACCCAAACTGCAGCGAATATCCCCAGATTCCTGGGGGACTGGAATATCGGAGCTGGCTTACACCGAGCCAGGATCCAGACCTTGGAAGAAAGGTGATCTAGATCCATCCTCCTGAGTGTTCCTGGCCAGTTTATCACTGATTAATACTGGTTGCCTTTTCCCTCTTTCGAGCAGCCCCAGAAATAGCTCTTGCATCCCCCGTGGTCCGTGTGCTCCCAGGCCAGCCCGTGTCCCTGCCCTGCGTGGTCCTGGCTGGGAGCCCCTTCCCAGCCCGCCACTGGCTGAAGGATGGGCACACGGTGAGACTTCCATGCCTGCTGGGATGGTGGCTGGGTGGGTGGATGGACACCTACCCCGTGGTGGGGGCTTCACTGCAGGATGGGTCCCTCACCCTCTGGGGCCAAAGCTGCTGGTGAAGGAATCCAGTGGAACATTTGTATTGGGAGGGCAACGTGGGTTTATCTCCACATCAGGATGTTCCTGTTGCTTGAGGATTCATTTCTGGATGTGCCCTGAAGATGCAGGGATATGTTGATGTTTGACCTCCCATCTGTCCTGCTTTTTGCTCTCTGCCCATGTCCAGGTAGCCCCAGGTGGCCGCTATTCCATCCGGGCTGATGGGAGCCTGCACGTGGACCAGGCATCGCAGGGGGATGCGGGGACATTCACCTGTGAGGTGACCAACGCCCTCGGCTCGCACAGGCAGGACGTGTCCTTGGTCATCCATGGTGAGTGACAGGGAGCTGGGTGTCCCCTCTGTGCAGTGACACGGGGCAGTGCTCCCTGTGCTCTGCTCTCTGTGCTGCACGTGGCCCTGGCCATGCAGGATGAGGGGCTTCTCTTCCTCCCCAGTTGCTCCCAGCATTGAGCCCGGCCCTGCTCTCGTCACTGCCACCGAGGGAGCGGCTGTCACCCTGCGGTGCAATGCCACCGGCGTGCCCCCCCCTACTGTCACCTGGGCAAAGGTAGGTGACAGGGACAGGCAGGCTGGGGCCACCCTCAGCTTCAGGGTGACGTGTTTGAAAGGGGTGTAGATCTCCAGTGTGGCTGTGGCTGCCTGGGGAGGTGGCACCAAGGGACCTGAGAGGTTGGGACCAGGGCACGGCTTGCTCTGATGGGTCCAGAGCTCTCTTCCTGCCTTTGGGATCCTCAGCTCATGGGAGAATCTCTGCCTTCCTCCCTTCCCTTTCCTCTGTAGGGCACAGAGCCCATCTCACTGAGCCCACACTACCACCTTGACCCCGATGGGACCCTCCTGATCCCTTCAGCATCCCCTGGGGACACTGGCACCTACTTTTGCACAGCCACCAACGCAGCCGGATTCTCCAGCCGGGAGATGCAGCTCTCCATCAGCAGTGAGTGCTCAGGACAGCTCCAGAGGGGACTGGCAGGGAGAGCACGAGCTGGGAACACTCCTTGGAGCACCAATCCAGGTGCCAGATGGGTTTGTAGGATGGGAAGAGAAGTGATGAGGGCTGTGGGGCACCTGAAGTGTCCCTGCACCAGCTGTGTTCTCTCTCCATCCAGCAAAGCCCAGGATCAGCGTGAACGGATCACAGGCAGCAGACCCTGTCACCATCCTGGCTGTGCTGGGACAGGAGACCACCCTGCCCTGCGAGGTCCAGGGATTTCCCCCTCCCCTGGTGGTGTGGAGCAGGGAGCCCCAGTCACTGCCCCTCACCACCACGAGGTAAGGAGGGTTGTGGGTGCTGGGGACCATGATTTCCTGGGATTTGTCTCCTCAGAGGAATGTCAGGTCTGTGAAGGGACGCAGCTGCTTGGCAGGGAGATGTGAGGGCATCCCTGGCATGCTGTGGCCAAAGTTCAGAGGCAGCCAAGCAGTGCAGCATTAGCTCTGCTCTCCTTGGAGACCACCAGGGCTTTTTTCCATCATCCAAATATCTGCTGGGACCAAGCAGCTGCTTCCAGTCGTTCATGTGCCTACCCTGGACACAGGAATGGGGTTGAGAAGGAAAGGCCACTCCAGTGCAGCTCCTCACCCTGCTGTCTGTCTGCCTTTGTGCACATTCCTGCCTTGTGTCGTCACAAGGTCAAGGATGTGCCTGGGGATGATGGATCCCTGTGGGAAGTGCTGGGCCAGGGCTTGATGTTTCTTGGGACAAGGTTTGGCACAAACACAGTTTTTAGCCCAGCAGAGGCTTTGTCTGCACTGGGATGGGAGGTTTTAGGCCAGTTTTGTTCCAGTGAGTGTCTTCTGGAGGGATAAATA
The DNA here is from genome assembly GCA_034509425.1 of Eopsaltria australis. Lineage (NCBI taxonomy): Eukaryota > Metazoa > Chordata > Aves > Passeriformes > Petroicidae > Eopsaltria > Eopsaltria australis. The sequence goes on from JAVTVJ010000680.1 coordinate 289,986, forward strand.
GATTTGTTGGTGGTGTTGAAGCCAATGGCAGCCACGAGGCAGTCATTTAATGAGATTTGATGGGAGAGGATAAACACGAATCCAACCATTTTCCAGGTTATCTGGTGCCCCCTCTTCCAATGTTTTCTCCACATGTTAGCACCATGTTGGAAGGGACCCCCTAAAGCCACAGGCCCCCACAGGTGTTGGGGTTCAGCACTTCTTACCTGTACCTGAGGATTGCTGTGGGCTGAGGAAGCAGGAAGGGGTCTTGGTTTTGCTCTTCCTGGGGGATGTCTTGCCTCGTTGTTCGTGTCTGGTTTGCCATGGTGTTCCTGGCTGACCTGTGCTGCTCCCCACATCTCAGCTGCCTTGTCCATGCTGGGTGATTTATGGGAGCACACGGGGAGGAATCTGCAGCCGTGGGCTGAGATGATGTTATGTCTGTGGAGCACAGATGAGGCTGGGAATGAGCGTGGCCAGCTCCAGCTGCAGGGACTGAGCTCCGGGGGGACCCTTGTCCTCCTTCATCCCCCTGGGCTCACGTGCTGCCTCGTGCTGAGCTCGTGCAGGGGCTGAGCAAAGGGGATTTGCCCCCGTGGGCAGCTCTGCCACCTTCTTTGAATGGGAGGTGGCCCTGGTGACCTCCTCTGGTCTGTCCCAAGGCGATGCTGAGCTCTCAGCCCAGGGTTCGGGGATGGATGACAGGGCTGTTTCTCCCACCCAGCTTTTCTGTTCCTTCTCCCCCAAGGTACAGCATCCTCCCCTCAGGATCTCTCCACCTGGCTGAGCCCCAGGTGACAGACACTGGCCTCTACACCTGCACAGCCACCAACGCCGCGGGCAACGCCTCGCTCAGCTACAGCCTGCACGTCCAAGGTCCAAACACCCCTCCCTGGGCTTCCTGTGCCATCCTGCAGCCTCCAAACCCTTGGCTGCTCTCATCCCTGTGCCAGGGTCTGAGGGTGGTCCCAGCCTGAGGTCCCCTCTGCCCCCAGCTCCCCCCCAGCTGTGGATTGAGGATGGGGAAAGCCACCTGGCTGCCACTGCCAACACCTCCCTGAGGATTCACTGCCACGCCATGGGCATCCCCCCACCCCAGATCCAGTGAGTGCTGCACTGTGCTGGGTGCTGCCTGTGTTCCCAGGGGGGTAGGGGCCTCTGGATTGGGATGTCCCTTAGGGTGGGAGGCATCCATTCCTTCCCCTTGTCCCTGGTGTCCTCTGCTCAACAGTCCTCTGCAGGCACTGCCAGCCCCATTCCAGGTGACAAGAGGACAGTCCTTGCTGCCAGCACCCCGCCATTCACCCTGTTGGTGTGCAGAGGCAGGGTGTGGGTGGTGGCAGGACAGGCCAAGGACTTGCTGCCTGTGCCCTTTCTCGCAGGTGGCTGAAGGATGGGCACCCTCTGGACGGGCAGGATGGTGTGGTGGTGTCCGAGGATGGTGGGACTCTGCTGGTCACCCGAGTGGGGCTTGGTCACGAAGGGCTCTACGTCTGCCAGGGCAGCAACTGGGCAGGGCTGGCCCAGGCAGAGGTGCAGGTTTCAGTGCATGGTGAGTGCAGCATCTGGGGTGAGACCTGCTGTCCATCCCATGTGTCAGGGAGAACGTGGCTGCCCAACGGGGTGGGAGACCTTGGTCCGGATTTTTGGGAGGTGCAGGGTCACTGGCTTGATCCCTTGGGATCTTACCCTTTGTCAATGAAGCTGAGAGCCGAAGGCTGCTGGCCCCACAGTAAATCCTTGACTGGTGCTTCCTGGTGGAGGTTCCTCCCCCAGCTCCACTTCCCCTCCACCAGCAGGATGTGACCCTGAAAGTGCCAGGTGAGAAACCAGGCAGGGAACTGAGATTGCTGCCTGGGAAGGATGAATGTCCCATTGGGGCAGGGAACAAACCTGCTGGGTGGCTTGGGGAGCAGTGGTGCCACCAAGGGGTGATGTGGTCCCCTCCCAGCGCAGGGACCGAGCTGTGGCCCCCGGCTGCTGCTCTGCCAGCACTCGGTGTGAGCCGGGAGCCATCGGTGAGCCTGGCTGTGCCCCAGGCCCTGCACTGTGGTGGCTGCAGACAGCCCGGGTCACACAGAGCCCGTGACAGTGGGTGCTGGGTTGCAGTGCCTCCAAACATCGAGCCCAGCGCGGTGGATCTGAGCATCCCCGAGAACGGCGCGGCATCCCTGGAATGCCTGGCCTCGGGGCTGCCTGCTCCCGGTGAGTCAATCCCATCCCTCAGCTCTTGTTCCTGAATCCCTGGGGTTTTCCCTGCGTGAAGGGGGCAGCAGCATGGCTCCTCACAGCTCAGCTCCCTGCCTCCCTCCAGACATCACCTGGTACAAGGGGCACGAGCAGCTCTCGGCCGGAGCGGGACTGACCCTGTCCAGGGATGGGAAGCGCCTGCAGATCCCCCGTGCCCGGCTCTCTGATGCCGGCAGCTATCGCTGCGTGGCCTCCAGCGTGGCGGGTGTGGCTGAGCTCTGGTACAGCCTGCAGGTCACTGGTGAGTGCAGCTGTACCCGCCTGACAGACGGGGGCTTCCCCCCTGGAATATCTCGTGGGATCAGTGGGGCTGTCCCAGCCCTCAGGACACATCCCTGCAAAATATCCAGGACGCCAGGCAATGGCTTTTGGGTCCAGCTGGATCCTACACTGAGAGATGTCACAACACCTCCACCCACCCCCACAGGTCTCTGGTCCCCCATGCTCACCTACTTTGCTCTAGCAGACCCCTGTGCTCTGCTTCGTTTGCAATTCCAGTCGTGCAATGCCCTGTGTTCATCCCAAAGGATGTCCTGGAAAGCCACAGCCCCATGGATGGGTATTGCCAGGTCCCCATTATGGGGTCACCTCTTCCCTCCGTTCCTTCTGCACCCTGTGTGCCTGGTGGCATTTCTGTCCCCCCTGGACTCAGTGGAGTCAGTGGTGACTCCTGGGCTGCTGCCAAGACAGGCACTGGACACTTTTTCTCACTGGATCCAAGCATCCCTGCAGTTTCCCAGACCACTCAGCATGTCCACAGCACCGGGGGCTGAGCCAGGGTCTGGCTTTTCTCAGGGATGCTCTAGGCCAGTTGGTGGAAGTCCTGCAGGCAGGTGGCCAGGGAGTGGAGAAGATCCAGTTCTCCTGCTCTGGGCTTGTTCCTGCAATCTCTTCCCAGGGAAATGTTTGCACGTCTGCCGTCCTGGCTCGGGTGGATTGTTTGGGTTCTGCTGTTTTTGTTTTTCGAGGGTTTCTGGGTGTTGAGGCTTTTCTTCTCCAAATTGATATCCCTCATGGGAAGGAGTTACCATTTTCCAGCCAGCTGTATTTATGAGCAGCTGAGAACATCATCCGATAATGGAAAGAGTTGGGTAACCTTCTCAGTGAGCAGGGCTGCCTAACAGGGCTGTGTCTGGCCAGCCTGACCTTGGCCTGCTTGTGGGATGCTTGGTCATCCTCTGCTGTTGGCCACGTGCAGTTAAAACATCCCTCTCTTGGCTGGAGAGACGAGATCATTGTTTCCACATGAAGCCAGGGCAGGGGAATGTCACTGGTCTTTTGTGGCACCCAGCAGGGCTGCAGGGGGTGTGGATCCAGCAGGATGGAGTCCAGTGAGGAGCTGCCCTTCTCCTCTTGTCCAGTGCCATCCATGAGCTGCTCCTCTCACCCCTGCAGTGCCTCCGTCCTTCTCCTCGGCAGAGCCCGAGGCCGTGTCCGTGCTGGAGGGACAGTCTGTCCAGCTGGCCTGCGAGTGCCACGGGATCCCCCTGCCCACCCTGAGCTGGTGGAAGGACGGTAGGGCCCTGTTCCTCAGCCTCACCTCTCTGCACATGAGCTGACCCAGCTGTTGGTCTCCTTGGAGCAAGGAGCGCTTTTTGTGGAGCAGTCTCCAGCTTCTGGGTGGGAATTTGTCCTGCTGGGAGCCAGAGGCCAAGCTGCTGTCCCCTTCCCTGGGCAGGTGAGCCCCCCTCCACCCAGCCAGGGAGCCCAAAGCTGGTGTCCCCAGGAGGGAATGTGGTGTACATGGAGAAGGTGCAGCTGGTGGACAAGGGGACGTACACCTGCGAGTGCAGGAACGCTGCCGGAAGCAGCAGCAAGGAGCATCACCTGGAGGTGCACGGTGAGCATGGGGGACCAGAGACCTGTGGGAGGTGTTGTGACACCTCTCAATGCAGGGTCCAGCTGGACCCAAAAGCCATTGCCTGGTGTCCTGGATATTTTGGAAGGGTTGCTGCTACCTGGGTCAGCTTTGCCCCTCTGCTTGTGCACGGCTGAGGGAGTTGCTGCACATCCCCTCCCTGCTGTGTCCCTCTGCCCGCAGCACTGCCGAGGGTCCAGGGCAGCAGCCACGCCCCGAGGAAGGTTTCTGTCATCGAGGGTGGCGAGACGGTTCTGGAGTGCGAGGCCACGGCGACACCACCACCCTGGGTGACGTGGGTGAAGGACGGGCAGCCCGTGGCTGGTGGGGACAGGGTCCTGCTAACAGAGCAAGGCAGGCGGCTGCACATCCCCAGGGCAGAGGTGGCCCATGCAGGACACTACACCTGCCTGGTGGCCAACGCAGAGGGGCAGGAGCAGAGGGAGTTTGATGTCGTGGTGCACGGTAAGGACGTGGGGCTGGTGGCTGAGGGTGGGGTGGATGCAGGCAGGACCAGGGGGGTGGTGATGTGGAGCATCCTGATGTGGAGTAGATGTTGGACAATCCAGCATGCAGCAGGTCTTGGGGTCAGCAGGGTTATGCTTCAGGAACAGCTGTAGAACTGGGCCCATCAGGCAGGAGTTTCTTTCCAGAGCCATCACAGCAGATCATCTCATATAAAGTCCTCTACTACCCAAGGACTTGGGGAAATCTCGTGGGTCAAGGTCATTTGAGTGATAAAAGGTCTGGGGTGGCTCAGGCCGTGTGGCCAGATCAGTGTGACACCTGTAAGCCTGGGCTCAGGTGTGCAGGTAAGTGGCACATGCCTCCTGTGGGTCACCTGTCCCATAACACCTTCAAAGTCACCACCTCCAGGTGATGCTAATGGTCCTTCTGGGTTCGTGTCCTGAAGATGTACAAAGCAGGAAGGTGGGAAAAACCAGATTCTCCCAGTTTTCCCCTCTTTGCTTTGCTCCTCTGATGTCCTGGCTGCTTTGCAAATGGATGTCCATCTTTTCCTGCACCCCCAGTTCCTCCTGAGTTCATTCGAGGATCAGAACTGACAACCAATGTCAGCGTTTCCCTGCAAGGATCCCTGACACTGACCTGTGAGGCCACTGGCATTCCCCAGCCCACTGTCACCTGGTTCTGGGACGGCTCTCCTGTCACCCCCAGCGAGCACACACACGTGCTTTCAGGTCAGAGCTCTGGGTGCTGGGAGAGATGAGCGCTTCAGGAACGTGTTTTGCCCCAACACTGAGGAGTTCAAACTCATGGTGGAGCTACAGCCCCACAGGAGCACTGTTGGGATGTGCTGGCACCTGGATCAGGGCCCTGAGACCTCTCTGCTCTGTGCTTCCAGGGGGCTGGCTGCTGAGGCTCACCCGTGCACGAGCCCAGGATGGTGGTCACTATTCCTGCCTGGCCAGCAACATAGCTGGGGAGGCCAGGAGGCATTTCTACGTGGAGGTCCTAGGTAAGGAGGGGTCTTGTGTCTGCTGCAGGATTCCTGGTGGAGTTTCAGAGCTCCACCCTTGCAGGAACAGACATGAGTTAAGACTGGACATGCTGGGTGTGCTGGAGTCCTTCGTGCCTTAGGCTGTGAGCTCAGAGGCCAAGCTGGCCAGCTGCTGAAGCCCCTGGGGGCTTGTGTTCCCAGTTCCTCCCCACATTGAGAACGCGGGTGAAGAGCACACCTTCAAAGTGCCCGAGGGTCACCCTGTCACCTGGTCCTGCCTGGCTTCAGGTGAGCATCCAGTGGGAAAGGGAGGTGGCATGAGCAACTGGGAGATGGGGTTCAGGGGCAGACCTGAGTCTCACTTTGGGGTGTGGAGCAAATGGATGGCTCCAGTCAGAGACATGAAAACAGCTGAAATGGCCTGCAGAGCCTTTTTGGGACGGTTCCTGGCTTTGTTGTGCTGTCCGGGAAGCGCTGGGGAGGGGACGCCCACGTGGGGAGCCTGTTCCACAATGTGAGCTCCAATCTTTCCCAAATGGAGCTAAAATTCCTCTAATCTCATTTCTCCTTTAGTGATGGGAATAATTAATCACCTCCCACTCAGGACAGTTCTCTTTCTTCTTGCTGGCTCATCCAGCAGCCTCTAAAATCCTGATCCAGATCATGATAATTCCGATTTGGGATGATGGGAAAAGCTCTGACAGTGACCCCAGCCAGGCTGTGCTCACGCATGGAAAAAACTTCACACAAAGACCAAAACCTGCTTTCCATCCCTCACAGGCAACCCACAACCTGAGATCACCTGGCTGAAAGACAACCACCCTCTCCCTGGCACCTTCTCCATCTCCCCTGATGGCTCCTTGTTCCACATCCCCCGAGCCTCCCTGGCTGATTCTGGTCGCTACTCCTGCGTGGCCTCCAGCTCTGTGGCAAATCAGACCAAGCACTACCTGCTGGATGTTTTGGGTATGAGATGCCTCTGGATGGAGGCAGACTCTCAGGTGTGAGCAGACTTACAGGGTTTTAATGGCTTGCCCCTGGTAGGTGGGGAGGGATCTCAGTCCTGCAGCCAAAGCATGGCGTGGATCTGTCCCAAAAACCCTTGTGAGACATCTTGGAGGAGCAGAAAGCACCTGTTTAGTGCAGGATCCATCTGTGATGGTGGCTTGTGGGAAGGAGGGATGTGTCTTCTGGGTCTCTGTGTATTTGGAGGGCAGCAGGACAGGGCAGAGTCTGAAGCTGGCACATGCTGTGCCAAGTCCAACTCCCTGAACTTGGTTCGTGCTCTCTGGTGGGGGATGAAGCACTGGGAAGCCTCAGTGGGTGCTGGTGCTGATCTAACACACAACCACATCTCTGCAGCCAGTCCCACCTTTGCTCGAGACGATGCTGCCACAGAAGAGGTGACAGTGATCATCAACAACCCCATCTCCCTGCTCTGCGAGGCTCTGCCTTACCCATCTCCCAACATCACCTGGCTCAAGGACGAGGTTCCTCTCAAAGCATCTAGAAATGTCCTCCTGCTCCCTGGTACCGTGCTGCTGTCCACTGCCTCTGCATGTCTGTGGTGGCCCCTTGCTCTGTATGCCTTGGGGAGTGGGAGTGGGGCTTTTTCTTGGTCTGGCTGGGATCCAGCACAGTGGGATGGTGAGAAGACATCATCCTGCATGACCTGAGGGCTCAGGCCATCAGCTGGATGCTGCTCTCCCAAGAGCTGCACCCTCTGATAATAACTAGAGCCTCCTCAGTGCTGGTTTTTATAAGCCTGGGACTGGGCTCTAGGAGAGCATTAGGCCCCCTCGAGCCAGGCTTGCAGGTGCTCAGCAGGTCCCTTGAGATGCCTTCAGGTGCTGCATGGGGAGAGAGAGCTGTGGCTGTGAGCAGCGACCCTCTCAGGAGACCCCCTTTGCCCAGGTGGCCACGGGCTGCAGATCCTGAATGCCCAGGAGGAGGACACGGGCACCTACAGCTGCATCGTGGCCAGCGAGGATGGGGAGGCTGTGAAGAACTATGCTGTGAAGGTCCTGGGTGAGGGAGCTCCCCGAGTCCTTTCTAATTCCTGCAGTGACCCCACCACTGTAACTGGACCACTGCTGCTTCCTTTTGCTCACTGCTGCTTGCTTTTGCTCCCTTTTGCTGCCCTTTGTCTTTCCCCACCAGTTCCTCCTTGGATTGCCAGAGAGGATCCTTTGGGGGAATTTGCCGTGAAAGAGGTGAAATCCAGGGTCAACAGCACAGTGGTGCTGGAGTGTGAGACCTGGGCTGTGCCCGAGCCGACAATCCGGTGGTACAAGGACAAGCAGGTGAGGTCCCAGCTGTGACCAGGGAGGAGCTGCTGGGCTTGGGGACTGTCCCAGCTGGATGGAGTGGGAAGATACCCTTTATAGAGCTGGCTGGGCTCTGCCCCTCTCCTGGGTGTGTAATCCTCCTCCTGCCCTTCTGTTTCTTCCCTGCAGCTCCTGGCAAGCTCGGAACACCTGCAGATCCTCAGTGAGGGGCAGGTGCTTCAGATCCAGCCAGCCGGAGTCTCGGATTCGGGGCACTACACCTGCGTGGCCACCAACGCTGTGGGTGAAGATGACAGGGACTTCATCGTGCACATCCAAGGTGAGCTCTGGGCAGACAGCCAGCACCCAGAGCAGGGGCTGTCTCAGCAAGAGCAGGGCTCCTCAGGGGTCACTGGTGGGAGCAGAGAAGAGCAGGAAAAAAGTTTAAGCCTGCTAGAGAAAACCATCTCAGCTCCAGTGAGGGCAGATGCTGTGGTGGCACCTGGGGGTCGATGTCCCCATTCCCCACAGCTGACCACAGCCTGTCCCCGCAGTGCCCCCCATCTTCCAGCAGCAAACAGGCCCCAAAGAAGCTCTTGAGATCTTCTACCGGGAGGAAGACCAGGATGGGGAGGTGACAGAGCACCGACAGGCTGTCCTTGGCCAGCCCACCGCGCTCTACTGCGACACCAGTGCCATCCCACCCCCCCAGCTCAGCTGGTACAAGGATGGGGAGCCCCTCTCCCCTGGCCCAGGGGTGCTGATGCTGCAAGGTAATGGGTAATAGGTGTGAACCCCCACTGTGGGGCTTGGGCGTGGTCCTGCAGCAGCTCTATGGGTTGAGAGCATCCACGGCATGGAGGAGGTTGGACCCTGTCCCCTTCCTCCTGCCAGCACCTACAGCACCCGTGGGACCTCTGAAGCCACTGGGGCTGTGTAGGGCTCTGTGCAGGGCAGGGCTGGGGGGATATCCCACAGAGCCTTCCCTGTGCCCTGCCCCAAGCCTGTCCCGTGTCACAGGGGGCCGGGTGCTGCAGCTGCAGGCGGTGCAGGAGGAGGACAGGGGCAGGTACACCTGCGAGGCGGCCAACGCCGCGGGCCAGGACCGCCTGCACTACGAGCTGGAGGTGCTGAGTGAGTACAGGGACAGGGGACACTGGGCTGAGGCACATGGCAGCCCCATAACCTCCTGCTTTCAGCTGCCCCGGCCATCCGTGGTGGCACTGAGGACCTGGTGGAGGAGGTGACAGCCACCATCAATGGCACCGTCCGTTTCGAGTGTGAAGCTGCTGGGCACCCAGAACCCACAGTGTCCTGGCTCTGGAATGATCTCCCCATAGAGGCTGGCCCACGGCACCAGGTCCTGGAGGGTGGCACAGTCCTTCAGGTTGGTGTCCCCATAAGCAGGTGGCTCTGTTGGGGAGGGACACAGGAGACAGCGGATGGAGGGGATGGGGCACATTTTCCTCCCAAGGGAGGCTGCCCTCGTCTCACCAGGGTCCCTATGGGAGTCCCAGCATCTCCCCAGCTCGGGGCAGCCCTCAGTGGTGCTCTGCTCCCCCTCTGCAGGTGACAATGGTGGAGGCAGGTGACACCGGGAGCTACACGTGCATGGCTGAGAACCCGGCCGGGTCAGCCGAGAAGCACTTTGCCCTCGCCGTGCAGGGTAAGGCATCTCTCCTTCCCTGGGTCACTGATTTACTCCCCTCCTCCTCTTTCTCCACCAACTGGAGTCTCCTGTGGCTCTGGAGCTGCATGGCTGCCCCTGTCCCCTCACGCTGGTCCCTGTGCAGGGAGGCTGAGGTGCCACATGCCCCGAGCAGGCGAGAGGCTCTGTGTGTGTTCCCTCCTGGGGAGGCACCGACCTCCGCAGTGATGGCTCCCCCTTGGCTCTGTCTTTTGGGTGCACTGGAGCAGAGGCTCCCTGGAGTGTGGGTCCAAACCCCGAAAACGTCGATGGCGTTGTCAATGGCAGCGTCTCACTGGCGTGTGACATCCAGTCCCACCCAGCTGCAGAGATCACCTGGTACAAGGATGGCCGTGTCCTGCGGCTCAGCGAGGAGGTGACCGTCACCCCAGGTACGTTGGGATGAGCCAGGACCATTGCCTGTACCCCAGCTGTTGACAGTGGGCTCTAGGTCCCCTAATCCTCCTTTTCGGATGCCACATGTGGGACTTGAGCTCAGCTTTTGGGTTGTATGACACACTAATGACACTGCTGGGTGATCCCCTCTGGAGAGGAGCTGCATCCTGCAGAACTCCCTCCTGCTGCTTCCTGGGAGCTCAGTGCCCTTTCCTGTGGGGCACAGCAAGCCTTTGGACCTCAAAAAGAGACTTCCATGGCCAGGAACTGGCTTGTGTGGAGCTTGGCTGGGTGCTGGGGGATCAGTCAGCTTGCTGGCATGGTGGCCCAGAGCTGGTCCTGCTCCAGGCTGTCCTGATTCCCTGCTCTCCCCTTCTTGCAGGCTCTCGGGTGCTGCAGCTCCATCACCTGCAGCTTTCCAGCTCGGGCACGTACACATGCATGGCACTGAATGTGGCCAGCCAGGATGAGAAGAGCTTCATCCTCACCATCCATGGTAAGGGGTGAGGGCTCAGCCAGGAGCTCTGACCCCCGAACCCACACCAAGGGGCTGACAGTGCACCCTGCTCTGTCTCACACCCCCTGTCCCTGCTCATCCTCCTCAGAACCCTCAGGCATCCAGGACCCACAGCAGGAGACTCTTGAAGCTGACATGGGGACAGCCCTGGTCCTGGCCTGCCGAGTCACCGGTGTGGCCGTGCCCGCTGTCACCTGGCTGAAGGACGGGAGCCCACTGGGTGTGTGTGCAGGGGAGCGCTGTGCCAGGCTGCCACCCCAGCCTCACTGCTGTTCCCCTCCAAGCACTCCTGCCTCAGTTTCCCAACTTCTAATCCTGCTGCAAGAGACCCTCAGGGCTGCTCAGGGAGGGGACAGAGCATGAAGGGGCTGGACTTTTCCCTGCATGCTTTTAAGAGACCTCAGGCTCATTCCTGAGGCTTGAAGCAATGGGATGTGGGCACAAGATGTGATGGAGGGATATGGGGGGGCTGAGATCTCTGGGTACCTTGAGGTGCTTGCTGGGACAGGGGTTTGCCCCCCAAACCAGTGGCTCTTTCCTCCTGTAAAGCTTCAGCACTGAACTCTGCAAAAACCCTGCTTTGCTTTAAGAGTGTCCCCAAACCTGTGTCCTGGGGGGGAAGGGGGAGGCATGACAACGAGCCTGGGGAGGGTTCCGGGGAGGAGCACTGCTCAGCCCCCAACACTGTGTCTCCTTGCAGAGATGAGCCCAGAGCAGGGTCTGGTGTCCGGGGGGGACCAGCTCCAGCTCAGCCCCCTCCAGCCCTCCCACCAGGGCCGATACACCTGCCTGGCACAGGGCCCGGGGGCCGAGACACGCAAGGACTTCATGGTGCTGGTGCGAGGTAGGGCTTCCCCGAGGCAGGCTGGTGCCTGCGAGCTCCGCCGCAGAGATGAGCCTTCCTCCCCCTCCTGTCCCTCAGCCTCCCTCTCTCCCCGGTGCAGTGGCCCCCCGGATCAGCAGTGCGGGGGACCCCAGTGAGCACAGCGTGCTGGAGGGCGGCAGGGTGAGGCTGGAGTGCCGGGCGGAGGGACAGCCCACCCCCCACATCTCCTGGCTGAAGGACGGGCAGCCCCTGGGGCTGCAGCCCCCCTCGCACGCCCGGTGAGTCTGGGGGGACACCCCAGGGGCTCAGTGTCCTCACAAGCAAAACTGCTGGGCAGGACAGGCTGAGATCTGCTGCTCTTTCCTGTTGCTTGGTCTGGGATACACTCATCCCAGCTCTTTGTTGGGAGAATATCATCCTGGGTTAAACCTCGGAGTCTGGGATGGTCACTGTCACCCTGGCAGAGTCCCAGCTGATGCCCTGACCTTGCAATGTGCCCCAGAATCCTCATCCTTGGCTGTAAACCGAGCACAGAGCGCTTCTGCCCCACGGGCACGTTCGGGATGAGCACACAGGTCACTGTCCCCTCTCCCCACGCAGGGTGTCCCCGGATGGCAGCTCCCTGCTCCTCGAGGGGCTGCGAGCTGCCGACTCCGGGGCTTACACGTGCCTGGCCCGGAACAGCCTGGGCGAGGACACGCGGCTGCACACGCTGAACGTGCTGGGTGAGCAGGGCTGGGACCTGCGGGGCGGCGCCGGGGCCACCCCCACCCGCGACAGCCCCATCACCCCCTCTGTCCCCCCGCCCAGTCCCTCCCACCATCGAGAGAGGTGCCGATCACTTGGAGGTGGTCCGTGGGGTCCTGTCCGCCGTGGTGACACTGGAGTGCTGGGCACGGGGGTCCCCTCCGCTGCACGTCAGCTGGCTGAAGGACGGGCTGCCCCTCCGCCTGTCCCCCCATGTCACCCTGCTCTCGGCTGGGCACATCCTCAGGTGAGAAGTGACCCTGGAGCCATGGTCAGCCACAGGCTTGGGGCTGGTACCCAGGTTTGCATGAGGGAATGGCCACTGCTGCACCCCCAAGTGGCTGAGTGTCACCCTGGGGAGCAGGGCGTCACCTGGAGCTGATGTCTTCTCCCCATCCCATGGGTTAGGATCTCCCAGGCACGCCTCTCCGATGCTGGACTCTACACCTGCATTGTCTCCAGCCGGGCAGGGGTGGCCGATCACAGCTTCGTCCTGCAGATCCAGGGTATGGGGCAGGGGGCTGGGGAGGGCAGAGCAGGGGGCACCTGGACACTGATTTTGTTGGCAGAGCACACATTGTGCGTTGCAGCCCATTCCCAAGCAGGATCCTGAGCCATCCCTCGACTTCTGGGGTGGGCTTGCAAGGGATGGAGCAAAGCAGGAGCAGCCTGGGAGCAGTCCCAGAACATCCTGCAGGACAGCTGAGCCACTTCTGGCTGCTTGCAGGACACCAGAGAGTGGCCAAACCCATCCGCAGTGTCTGGGGACCTGACTTTTTTCCCCAGTGCCCCCTGTCCTGGAGAGCCCTGAGAGCAGTGAGGAGCAGATGGTGGCTGAGGGCTCCGATGTCACTTTCACCTGCGAAGCCACCGGGTCCCCAGCACCGTCAGTGACCTGGCTGAAGAACGGAGAGCCCCTGGGGCAGCGCAGTGACCAGGTGCCTGGTGGCTCCCAGCTGAGCCTGGTGGCCGTGGGGCCGGCTGATGCAGGCATTTACTCGTGCCTGGTGGTGAATGAAGTGGGAGAGGTCAGCAAAGCCTTCCACCTCGTGGTTATGGGTGCGTGTCATCCGTCTGGGATTTGGGAGGGGCAGCTCAGCCAGTTTTTTGGGAGCAGTGAGGGGCTGAGCCCTCCTGCCTTGCCGTGTGCCTTGCAGAGCCACCCCGTGTCGAGGCTGCATCCCATCCCACTGAGATGTCCATCGCTGTGGGCACCCCTCTAGAGCTGAGCTGTGTGGTGACAGGTGTCCCCATGCCCGCTGTCACCTGGGAGAAGGATGGACGGCTGCTGGCAGGGCCCTCGCTCGTGTTGGGGAATGAGAGCACCCTCCACATTGAGAGCACTGAGGTAGGAGCTCCGCTTTTTTCTCCCTACTTGGGTTTTCCTTTTGTGCCTCAATTTTTCCCTCTCCTGGCTGTGCAGGTGGCTGATGCTGGCTTGTACACCTGCCTGGCCACGAGCCCTGCAGGGGAGGACAGCAGGAGCTTCCATGTCAGCATCCAAGGTAGTGTGACCCCAGCAGTGCAGCAAGCAGGGGGCTAGCAGGGGGGGCTGCAGGATGGTCCAAGCCTTGGGGGACCAAGAGCCAGAGCATCCCTGCATCCTTCCTTGGGATTGGTGTGGGCTCCTAAAGAGGGGTCTGGAGCACAGTGATCGTCCTGCAGAGTGGGGGTTTATGCATAAATTATGAGAGCAGAAATGGAGGTGTCCAACCCACATGGCACACCTTGACCCCCCAACCCATGTCCTACAGCACCACCAAGCATCACGAGTGCCAGGGAGATCCCCATCATCACGGCTGTGGCAGGGGGGCAGCTCCTCCTGGAGTGCCCCGAGGGTGCTGAGCCCCACCCCGACATCGAGTGGCACCAGGAGGGCTCCCTGCTGCAGGTACCTGTGATGGGACCAGGTCATGGTCAGGGACTGGGGTGCACCGCCACCACACTGTCGGGCTGTGCTGGGGTGATGCTGGGGGGCTGCTGATGGGGCTGCCGGGGGCTTTAGGAGGATGCCCGCAGGGAGATCCTGGCCCAGGGGCGTTTCCTGCAGCTCCGGGCGGTGGCTGCGGCGGACGGTGGCGAGTACAGCTGCAGGGCCACCAGCGCCCCCGGGGACACCGGCCCGCGCGTCCGGGTGCAGGTTCACGGTGAGTGCTGCCCTGCCCTGGCCCTGAGTGCTGGCTGCTTCCCGGCTGGCATCCTCCGTCCCTGAGCCTTATCCCGCACTCTCGGTGGTGCTCTGGGTGTTGCTGCAGTGGCCCCGGAGATCCAGCCGGGCCCCGAGGAGGTGAAGGTGCTGCTGAACACCTCGGCCGTGCTGCCGTGCCGGGCAGAAGGGTGGCCCGTGCCCCGGGTGACGTGGCGGAAGGATGGCCAGCTCCTGCCCCTTCCTGGCAGTGACAGGTATGAGGCTCTGCGAGTTGGTGGCACCAAGAGCTGGCACTCAGATTATGCCACCCTCCACAGCAGCAGGTGATTTAGTGTGCCAGTCACCCTGTGAAGAGCTGTGCTCACAGCAGATTAGTGTGCACGTGCTGCCCGTGGCTGCAATGGCACCTTGTCACCTTCCTGACCACTGCTCCCTGTGTGACACAGCCTGGCCGTGCAAAGCCCCCACCGGGTTCACCTGTTCTCCCTCCCCAGGCTGCAGCTCCTGCCGGGAGGCTCCCTGAAAATTGACCCCGTCCAGGTCCAGGATTTGGGCCATTACCTCTGCATGGCATCCAGCCCTGCTGGCTCCGACCGGCGAGGCCTGGACCTGCATGTCCTGGGTAAGCAGGAGAGCCTGGATGGATCCCTCCTGGGCTCTCCCTCCTGTGACCCACCCACCACTGCTGGGCTGCTCTCATCAGTGCAGTGATGTGCTGCTGTCCTCTGCTCATCGCTGCCATGCCCTCCCACAGTCCCTCCTGCCATCGCCCCTGGGCCCTCCAACCTCACCCTGCTGGCTCAGCACCCGGCCACGCTGGGCTGTGACACCTGGGGGTCCCCCGAGCCCCACATCAGGTGGGAGAAGGACGGGCGTCCCCTGAACCTTCACCTCCCACCTGGCGCCTACAGGTACCCACAGCACCCACCACCTTGTACACTCTGTGGGGTGGGGTTTGCCCCTCCTGCTGCCCCCCCCCCCCCCACGGGACGGGGGTGATCCTGATGTGTGCTCTGCCCACACAGTTTGCAGTCCTTAGGGTCACTGCTCATCTCCAGCCCCGCCCCCCGGGACGAGGGGAGGTTTGAGTGCATCGCCACCAACGCTGCTGGAGAGGCACGAAAGGTCTTCCTCGTGTCTGTCCATGGTGAGCTCCTGGGGCTGGGGGTCTTGCTGACAGTGGCTTTCCCAGGATCTGTCACCACCTCGGGTATGATGTGTGGATGTGCTCCAGCCCCACATGGGGTTGGATCCCCTCTCAAGAGCTGGGTTTGAGGGTGGACAAGCAGGGAAGAGAAATACTCGTGCCCATGTGAACAGGGACAGAATCCTCTTCAACATTTGCCACACAGCCCTGCTCAGCTCCCTCCCTCCTTTCTCCAGTGCCCCCCACCATCGCTGATGACCTCACGGATGTGGTTGTCACCCGGCTGTCCCCCGCAGTCCTCACCTGCTACGCCTCGGGCGTGCCCCCACCCACGGTGTCATGGAGCAAGGAGGGGGCTCAGCTGGGCATCAGAGGAGGCGGCTACCGCGTCCTGCCCCGAGGTACAGCACAGGGCAGCACAGCCCCGCCGGGGACAGCGGCTCCCTGCCCGCCCTCCCGCTGCCTCCCCTCTGCCTGCTGTTTTCCAGGAGCCCTGGAGATCAGGCAGGCGCTGCCTGCACACAGCGGCCGCTACACCTGCACGGCTCGGAGCGCCGCGGGCACGGCCCGGAAGCACCTGTGGCTCACGGTGCAGGGTATGCACGGCTCCAGGCTGCTGCTGCTGCTGCTGCTAGGGGTCCTGCGCCCTCTTCCCAGGGTAGCACTTCCCTGCCCTTCTCAGAGCCCCCTGCCTTGAAGCCGCTGCCTGGCATGGTGATGGTGATGGTCAACACCAGCGCGGTGCTGTCCTGTGAGGCCACAGGCGTCCCCCGGCCGGAGGTCACCTGGCAAAAGGACGGTGTTGGCATCGCTGGAGGTGAGCAGGAGCGTGCTGGGGGCTGGCAGAGCCCGCATTACCTGCCAGCCTTTACCTGGGGAAAGATTTAGGTGCCAGGGGGTTGTAGGCATCCCGGCAAGGTGTGGGGTGGCACTGTGCATGGGTCCTTCTGGCTCCTGGCTGCTGGCCAAGGTGGCCGTGGTGGCCTCTGGAGCTGTTCCATGGAGTCTCCACGGGAAGAGGCAGTTCTGTGGGGGAAGCAGTCCCTGCACATCATCCATCTGCGCCTTGGCTCAGCTGTGCTGCCCCTCCTGCCCTTCATTTCTGCCAGGATCTGAGCTGAAGGTGTTCCCCAACGGGCAGCTCCGTCTGCTCCGAGCAGCCCCAGAGGATGCAGGCACCTACCTGTGCATGGCTCGCAACCCCTCGGGCACCGCTGCGGGCAGGACCAGGCTCATTGTGCAAGGTAAGCAGCGATCAGAGCCCCAGTGCTCGCCTCTCTGCTCAGCCCCTCCCCCAGCACCTCACAGCAAATCCCTGCCCTTCTGCCCCATCAGTGCCCCCCATCATCGCTGCCGGCCCTCTGGAGCTGGTGGTCCTGGAGGGGCTGGAGGTGCTGCTGCCCTGTGCCGCCCGCGGTGTCCCCGAGCCCCGCGTGTCCTGGAGCCGGGAGGGAGCCCTGCTGCGGGGGGACAAGGCCACGGTCCTGCCCTCCGGGGAGCTGCTGCTCCGGGATGTCCAGGTGAGCACTGTCCCCTAGGGCACTGCGATGTCGGAGTGCTGAGGAATAAGTGCCTTCTGCTGCTCAAGAGCATTTGGCTGATTGTGAACGTATCTGGCAGAGGGAGAGCCCCGTGCAGTCCTGTGCCACAGGCTGGAGGGCTGGGGCAGTGGGAGACTGCTAATGTGGGCTGGAAAAAGCGGCTCTGTCCAAACTGTGACTTTTTAGGCGCACAAGAGCCAGCAGAGCTGTAGCTCAGTGTGGCAGGGCTGCAGCTGGATCCCAGGCTCAAGTGACTCCCTCTCATCCTCATGCAGGAAGGGGATGCTGGGAGCTACTCCTGCACCGCTGTGAACTCGGCCGGGAGGGCCGTCCGCCGGCTCTCCCTCTCCATCCACACCCTGCCCACCTTCACCCACCTGCCCGCAGACATCACCCTGAGCCGGGGCGAGAGGCTGGAGCTGCTGTGCGCCGCCGTGGGCAGCCCCCAGCCCCGCGTCTCCTGGATGGCCAACGGGCAGCTCGTCACTGGTACCCGGGCAGGGGCAGAGGATGCTGAACTTGGGGGAGAATGCGATCCTGGTGCCGCCCTTGTCCCACTTTTCGGGGTCCCCGGGGTGCCAGCACGTCTGGCTGTGCGGGGTTGTAACCAGCTGATCCCCAGCCGCCCTTTTTGGGGGTTTGCACCCCGCAGATGGAGTGTCGGGGCAGAGCGGGCGGAGCATCCTGCGGCGGGAGGCAGCCACACCCGCGGACAGCGGCACCTACGTCTGCCACGCCGAGAACAGCGCCGGTGCCACCAGGGCCACTGTCTTCGTCTCTGTCACAGGTAGGTGCTGGCAGAGAAACTGGGGTGCCCAGCTAGCCCCCCTCCTCTGCCACCCCTTTCCCTTTCCCAGAGGCACCCGTCATACAGGGGGACGCCAGCACCTACCAGGTGGAGCACTCCGGAGGTGATGCCCTCCTCGACTGCCATGCCCTGGGTCACCCTGAGCCCCTCATCCGCTGGAGTAAGGACGGGGTGCCGGTGGTGGCCCATGGGCGCCTGCTCCAGCTACAGAACGGCTCTCTGGCCATCCGAGCTGTGGGGGTGAGCAGGGCCTGGGGGGTGCTGGCACATTTCAGGTGTTTTCCTGGCCAAGCAAAACACTGTGCTGATGCTGTTGGTCCTGCTAGAGCACCGATGTGGGGCAGTACCAGTGTGTGGCGGAAAACGATGCGGGCACAGCAGCAAAAGTCGTCACCCTGGCTCTGCAGAGTGAGTGCCGGCCCCCTCTGCGCCTTTCTTTTCAGGGACTGCAAACCGTGTCCCTTCTCAACCCCTCCAATCACCCCTGATCCGTGGGGAATGCTCCCAGCACCGCCGAAATGCTGCATCACTACCTGCATCCCCTTCCCTGCCCAGGTGCCCCTGTGGTGACAGTGACACCAGCAGAGCTGAGGGTCCCCGCTGGGCAGAGGGTGCTGCTGCACTGTGTCGTGTCAGGGGAGCCCACCCCCTCTGTGGAGTGGCAGCGGGATGGGGAGCCACTGCCCGAGGGTCCCCGTGCCCGTATCCTGCCCAATGCCACCCTGCTCCTGCCCTCTGTCACCCGCCGTGACGCCGGCAGCTACTCCTGCCTGGCCCGCAATGCCCTGGGCTCTGCTGTCTCCCACACCTCCCTGGATGTCCAAGGTGGGTGTCAGCTCCTGGCCCTGAGGGGCTTTGCCTGGCTCGGGACAGAGCAAACCTACCCCTGCAGTGCTGTTACACCCTGGGGAAGACCTCCAGCACGGTGGTTTTGGGGGATATTGCCTTTCCTTGCCTGTTCTAACCCCTGTGATTCAAACTCTGATTTGTCCTCTCCTCTCTTTCACTGCTCAGCTGAAGGCCTGAGCCCAAACAGACCCTGGCCCGAGCAGCCACAGCGTGCCAGCCCTCGCTTGCCTCTCCTCGGCCTTCCTGCCTTAGTTGCCCACGATTAAATTCCCGTCTCCCGGGGGCTTTGCTAAATGCACAGACACATCCTTTCCTGCTGTCCCTCGGGAGCAGAGAGCCAGGCTGGAGGAAGTGCCATGTGCCCCATGTGCCCCTGTGTGGCTGGTGGCATTTCGCTGCCAGGCATGCTGGAGAAGCAAATAAAAGCTTGGGGCTATGCCAGGACCTTGGGGTTGATACAGAGCAGGGTTTGGGGGTGTCAGTGCCTGTTGGTGTGACGAGGCACAGGGCCACACTCACAACATCCCTTGTCAACGTGGCACTGTGCCTGGAGCCCTGGGCTCTCTGGGGACAGTGCTGCAGCCAGGCAGGGACACTGCCTGCCATGCTCTGCCTGCCTTCCCCTCCAGAAAACGAGATTTTCTTGGCATGCAAATTAGTGAGAGGGGAGTCAGGCAAGCACCCTGCTCTCCCGTGGGAGTGCAGTCCCGGTTCTGCTGCCTGACCCCATCCCATTGGCACCAGGGGAGCTGCACCAGGTGCGGGGCAGCCTGGTTGGTGTCATCAATGGCCACGAGCTCGGTGTGTCCACCCTGGATGCCAGCGTGCTGGGTGACTCTCAATCTGACACCGCTGCCCTCCGGAGCAGCATCGGGAGCATTCCACCTGCCATAGGTGGGTGGACATTTCTACCCTCACCCTTGTAAGGGTTTTGACCTCTGTCAGATGTAAATCTTGGGGGAAAGGCTTTTATTTCTTTTTGCCTCCAAAAGCAAACCTTTGTGAGCAAGGAGGGATGGCACTGCCTGGGTGCCCCCTCAGGAGGGTGCTGGCTCCATGGTGTCGCCCTTTCTTCCCCATTCCCAGGGCCGTTGATGCGGGTGCTGGTGACCATCATCGCTCCCATTTACTGGTCCTTGGCACACGCCAGCGGGGCAGCCCGGAGCGGGTTCCTGCTCACCCAGGGCACCTTCCAGCACGAGTCACTGCTGCAGTTTGCCACAGGTGAGGGGTCTCTGACAGGAGAGCCCTGTCAGCTCCTGAGGAAGCTCAGACTCCATCTCCGCCATGCACCATCCGTGATCTGGGGATGGAGCTGTGTGTGGGGATGCTGTGAGCTGCTGCTCACCGTTCCCCCCGGCAGGGGAGCTCCTGCGGGTCACCCACCTCGCCCGGGGCACGGATGGCGCTGGCGCTCTGCAGCTCAACAGCGTCATCAGCGGCTCCGTGCCGGAGAGCTTCGGCGATGCCGTGGTGCTGCTGCAGGTGCTGGCGCTGCCCATTATCCCCGAGGGACCAGAAATCCCATGCTGGGAGCATGGGGGGGTCCATGGCCTGACCCCCATCCCTGCCTCTCGCCAGGACTTCAGCGAGCGCTACGTGCGGACGGGCGCGGGGCAGCTCTCCGGGGGCTCGGTGCAGAGCTTCCTGCAGGATGGACGCCTCGTCCGTGCCCACTGCAATCACACCATCGTGTTCGACCCCCCCGTGGGGCCACAGCCCCCCCGGGTGCAGCATCTCCGGGCCAGAGCCATCACAGCCTCCTATGACCCAGCCAAACATGAGCTCCGCTTCCAGCTCCGTGCCTCGCTTGATGCAGGTAACCAGGGGAGTCCCAAGGATGGGGTGGATGCAGTATCAGTTCTGGGTGTCTGTGAGGATGCAAAGGCCATGTCCCTACAGGGACACGTCATTTCTCATTCTCTCTGCACAATCCACAGGGGCTGATAGAGACCAGTGCCCACTGGGATTCATCCCGGACCCTGGGCAGCTGTACTGCATTGGTATGGACCCTTCCTGAGGGGGCATGAGGATGGCAAGGGGCAGCTGGTGCCACTTCCCTGTCCCCCTGTCCTCTCTCTGCTCCCCAGATGTCGATGAATGCACCGAGGGGTCCCATGCCTGCCGCTACAACCAGATCTGCCAGAACGCTGCCGGGTCCTACCGCTGCTCCTGCCCTTCCGGCTACCGCACGCTGGGTGTTGGCTGGCCATGCCTGGGTATGGGCTGGGCTCTCAGGGTCCATGGTCATCCCCTGCCCTGTTCCAGCCTCAGTTTCCCCCGTCCAGCTGCAGCTCCCCACCTCTTTCCTCCCCCAGATGTCAACGAGTGCCTGCAGTTTCCCCCACCGTGTGTCTTCGAGTGCCGCAACCTGCGGGGCTCCTACGAGTGCCTGTGCCCCGCTGGCAGGACCCTGCTGCCGGGGGGACAGTGTGGCACAGCAGGGACGGAGGGAGGGGACACAGCGAGCAGTGTGGCCCGGGACACTCCCCTGCGCTGGCAGGGGCCGAGCAGCCGCCCACGGGGACGACCCTTCTACACTCAGCTCGCCCTGCGCCGCGTGGCCAAGGATGCGGGGATGGGTGCCCGGGGCCCCCCCTGCCCCACGGGCTACATCAGGAGGAATGGCACCTGCACTGGTGAGCGTGCGCTGGGGAAGGGTGGTGCAGGGAGTTCAGAGGCCACTTTGTCCCCAAAAGGTACCGCGTGTCCTTCTTGCTGCCCTGCCCACCGCTTTGTTTGTGCCCTGTAGTCTTTGCTGTGCTGGGACGGGGAGGAGAGAGCCAGGTTGGCCCAAGGCAGCGGCACCAGAGGGATCTGATCCTTCCCCTCTTGCCTTCACCTCTCTCATCCCACAGATCTCGATGAGTGTCAGACACTGAACCAGTGCCAGCACGAGTGCAGGAACAGCCCGGGCAGTTACCGCTGCCTCTGCCCCGCCGGCTACCGGCTGCTGTCTAACGGGAAGACCTGCCACGGTCAGTGCAGGGGTGCCAGGGGGATGCCCAGTCCCCATGGTGCCCTGGCGCTGCAAGTCTTTCTCCTTTCTTGGGAGGGTTGCTCCCAGCCTCAGCATCCCACAGTCTGAGAGCTCGTGTCTCACTGCCTCAGTGTCCAGGCAGATGTGGGAGGGTGAGGGAGCTGGGGATTGGACCCCTGTCTCAGCCATGGGCACCCCAGCACCCTCAGAGCTGTCCCCTCTCTCCCTGCAGATGTGGATGAGTGCGTGGAGGGCACGATCCAGTGTGGCTCAAGCCAGATGTGCTTCAACACCCGCGGAGGTGCCCAGTGCATGGATGTGCCGTGCCCGGCCGGGTACCGGAGAGGCTCCAGCCCGGGGTGAGTCGTGCTGTAGGGCTGGGGGTGCCCATCCCGCTCTCCTCATGTCACCCGAGTGTCCTGTGCACTCTCTGGCACTCACCACATCCCCCATTGCCCATCTCTCACGCAGGCTGTGCGTGGGTCGCTGCCCCCCGTTCTGCGGCCCGGCCGGGCCCCCCACGCTGCGGTACCAGGTGCTCCCGCTGCCCCTCGGCATCGCTGCCCGCCGGGACGTGGTGCACCTCACCCCGGCCACCGCCCTGCGCCACCGCCCCGTCTTCAGACTGCTGGAGCAGGACCGCGACAGCCCCTTCGCCCTCCGCACCGAGCAGGGCCACGGCATCATCTCCACCCTGCGGCCGCTGCAGGAGCCCGGCACGCACCGGCTCAAGGTGCAGGCGCTGGTCCCAGACGGGCAGCGAGCACCCAGCATCTTCCTCCTCCTCATCTCCGTCTCGCCCTACCCTTACTGACACAGCCCAGGGACAGGAGGGGACTCAGGGTCATTTCTCCTCCTGTCCCTCCCCACCCCATCGGTGGGGCACGCGGCTCAGGGAGCGCTGAGCTTGTACCTCCTCTCTCCCTCTCAGGCGCCCCCTCACCCCTCAGCTGTGTTCCCTTCACCCAGGGCCGAGTCCTGACTCAGCAGGAGAGTCAGGATTCTGGGGGGGATGAGTTGTCCCACCAACCTCTTGCAATTAGGTCCCAGGTCCCAGAACAAACACAGCTCTGGTCGGCCTTGGCTGCTATCAGCCCCCAAATGTGGGGGGTGGGAAGATGAACTGGGTGACAGTGGCCAACGAGTGTCCCACCAGGGTGCAGGAAGGGATTCTCTGGGCTGGGGAGGGTGTGGGGCACCCCAGCATTTACCATGTATTAAATTGAAATAGTCTTTTTGTTTGTTTTTTTAAAATCCACTTGGTTTCTGTGCACTCTTATTGATTTATGAAGGTGTTTTGTGGCTAAATATTAGCTGTGCCTGAAGAAGGCAGCTTCCTCCAGTGTGTGGGAGAATTCCCAGGGCTTTGGACACCTCCCTGCCTGACCTTGGACCATAAAAGGGAGGTTGTCTGGATGTAGCAATGCCAGAAGGCCAACGTCCAGCCCCTGAAGGTCCAATCCTGCCTCGGTGTCCAGTCCCTCAAGCAGCAAGAGCAGGATGCAGCCTCTCTGCACATGAAGATGGAGGCTGTTCCCAAAACACCATTTCAGCCCCAGCTGATGGTGTGGGATGGGGGGTAACACGAGCCCACACTCACCAGGGCTGGACCAGAGAGGCTGGTGGTGGCTGTGCACCTTCTGTGATCAGATCCTGTCACTGGAGCTGGCTCTTGCTGCACCTGTCTGAGATTCCCCTAAAAACCTCTGTCCTTTGGGATGGGGCTTTCCTGTCCTCCAAAGCCGAGTCTGTTGTGGGTCTGGGGTGCCCTGGGCATGTGCAAGGGGGAAAAGTGAGTTTGGGCCCACGGACAGCCCTCTGCCCTGTCCCCTCCTGCCCACCCTGGCTCCTGCATCGCCTCCTGATGGAGGTTCAAATAAAGCAAACCTTCCCCCTTCCTGCCGGTCCAGGGAGGAAAGTCAGGTGCTGCAGGGCACCATCTCTCCTCTGCCCCCATTCTCCCACTCCTCGGGGACAGGTGACTCCGTGGAATCCCCCAGGGGGGATGACACCCCTGGGTGCTCTGTGGAGGCTGCTGAGGAGGTCAGGAGTGGGGGGACAGCAATGGCAGCACCCCGAGTGGCCCTGCAGGGGCTGGGGCTGGGCACTAGCCCCATCCCAGCCCGGGACAGCTTCTCCCCCCCGCTCCGTCGGGCACTCTGCGGGCAGAAGGAGCGCAGGGCCTCTCCCGGGGACGGTGCCCGAGGGGGGACTGTCCTGCGGCGGCTCCGCCTGCCTACGCCCGGTTATAAAGGAGGAGGAGGAGGGGGAGGATGCTCCAGGCACCGGACCAGAGCACCGAGGGCAGCCGGACACCGGGAGTGCGTGAGTGGGGACATGGCATGGGGGGGAGAGGGGAAAGGGGGGCCTTTGCCTTGGGGGATGTCCCTCCACCCTTTCTGTCCCATTTCCACCCACCCACGGATGTCCCCCACCCCTGGGTGCTGGAGCAGGGCAGTGGGGTGGCAGCCCCTTCCCAGCGCTGTGCAGGCTCCAGTCAAGCCCTTCCTAGCTCAGTTTGGGATGGGCGGGGATTTTCCAAGTGAGTCCCATTTCCTGGAGGGTCCCCTTGGCCACCCTCAGGGAGGGGAACTGAGACCTCAGCCGGCACCACCTCGTGCCCACTCTACTCTGGGGATTTTGGGGGGCAGGATGGGACCTGCACGAGGTGGAGAAGTGATGCTGAAGAAAACCCCAGCACCAGTGAGCACATGCCTCTGCTGCACGAACCCCTGAATGGCTGTTCCTGTCCCTCCTGCCCGTCCCTGCCTCTCCTGCCCGCCCCATCGCAGCCCACAGGCAGCAGCCCGGCCGTTCTTCCAGCTGGCGAAGACAGTTCCTCTCTTTACCAAAGTTTCACGCTTTTTATTCTCCTCCTTTTTTTGTATTTGGTTTTAAAACTGAAAGCACGATGTTCCTTTGGCGTCGGGCAGCTCCAATCTCTCCACTAAAATCCCTGCCCCAGCTCACACGGAAATTGCTCCGGAATAATAATAAGGGCTGAGAAAGTCCCGCCGCCTTTCCCTTCGCGGAGCTTTGTTTGCTCTGATTTATTGCCACCGAACGTTGAAACTTCAGGGCTCTCCCTTCCTGGGCAGGCGGCTTTGGCACGAGCCTTGTTCCCAGAGCTGGGAACGCCGCTGGCCCCACCTCCTTTCTGGGATGCAGGATGCGTCTCCAGGACAAAGTGCCCTCAGGCCCCTCGGGCATTGCGACATTGGGACGTGTCCGAGCAGGCAAACATTGGAGGCATTTCCCTATCGCCCTGCTGGGCCACTTGTAGAGCGAGTGTGCCTGGTCCCGCAGGTGCTTACTCAGGCTGGCAACCACAGCAGCGATGCTGGTGGCCACGGCGGGGATGAGTTTGGGAGTAAAGGAGGGAAGTTGTCTCAAAAGGAGCCGCAGGCGCAGCATTCAGGGTTGGGTTGGGCTCTTTTGGGAACTGCGACTGCCTTCCTGTAAATGCCCCGGTGAGGAGGGGACGGCTGAACCTCGCTGGGCACGGACCCAGCTTGGCACGGCCACGGGGCCCCGTGAGCAGGGAAATGCTGCTTGCACAAGCCTGGGCACCGGGTGCTGCCTGCGTGGCAGCCCGACGGGCACGGGCAGGCTCGGGGAGCCGGAGGGAGGGCATGGGGGTGCCAGACCCCTTTGTTCCTCAGCAAGAACCTGGCAGCAGCAGGGCAGAGCCTGCCCCTGGCTGGCTCCGAGCCGTGCCCCGTGGGATGCTGGCAGGAGCAGGCTGCTGGGGCACACCCCGGCATAACCGCATCCCGCTGGGAGAGGTGCAGGGTGGGCCAGCCCGGAGCAGCCCGGCACGGCGCCTTCCCGGCCCGCAGGAGCAGGATTGTGCTGACTTGGCAGCAGCGGTGTGAAAGTTGCTCGGGACAGGGCTTGGCCGGCTCTGCCGTCCACCTCCCCCGGCCAAGGGTCAGCTGGCATCGCCTCTTCGTGGGGCCCTGGCATTCCCAGCCTGGCCCAGAGACTGCAGGGACAGTCCGGAGCCCCTTCCAGCCCGGGACCCCCAACCCTCCCCTGAGATCCAGGCTGCTGCGTCCTTCACCAGCTCCTGTTGTTGGCTGAAGTCCTCGATATCCTCTGCTGGAGGGTGAGGGGCGCTGAATCCCCACGTAGGTGTTTTGTGCTGGCAGAAAACACGTGCAGCGCAATTAGAACAAATGCCCCGTGAGCATTAATTAGACTTGGGGCTGGGCTGGGCTCTGGGGGATGCAGCCAAGCCCCCCAGCCCTGCAGCCATGGCAGGCCAGGCAGTGCTGGTGGGCACTGGGGACTGAGCCTGTGGCAGCTCTCTGCAGACGGCCGGGACGTGCTGGGTCGTGCCAGAGCAAGGCACTGAGCTGTGCCTGTAGCACGGCCGGGCGCTGCGCCTGAGCCCCGGCTCCCCAGCAGTGCAGGGCACGTGCAGAGCGTGGGCCAGGCTGTGCTGGGGCTGCCAGCACCGAGAAAAGGTAAGAGCAAACCAGCCCTCCTGGCTGCCCTGGCCTCCCCCGTGGCCCAGCCACAGGTTGGTGCACAGGCAGGGTGTCCTCCCTGGCTGAGAGCCACAGCCCGGCCATGGGCACAGAGCCATGGCTTTTCCTCTTGTCCCCAGCCCTGCCCTGGCTCCCTGCAGCCTGGGAGGGCTCTGGGTCCAGCTGATGCTTCCTGATGGCTGATGGCTGCAGTAAGGGCAGGGGCTGGTGGCATCATGACCCCCTTTTCCTTTGCTTTGGCAGCACCATGGCTCAGTCCAAGGGCACAGTGGTCCTTGCCTACAGCGGGGGGCTCGACACCTCCTGCATCCTGGTGTGGCTGAAGGAGCAGGGCTACGACATTGTCGCCTACCTGGTGAGCTCTGTGCTGAGCCCTGTCACAGAAACCCTGTCCCCAGGGGCTGGGGGTGGAGGGGGTGCTGGGCCATTGGTTTGGGGGGGCTTGGGTGAGCAGTGGGGTCCTGGGGTGTGTGTGTGTGTGGCCCTGCTTGCACTGGTGAACCATGGCCCAGCTCACTGCTGCTCTGCTGAGCTGCCAGCCCTGTGTGGCACAGCCTGTCCCTGCCAGCCAATGAGCCTCTGCTAATGAAGGCAGGGAATCAGGGCAGAGCCAAGGGGCTCAGCAGAGGGGGGCATGGCCCTGAGATCTCCATTTTGGGGGGTGGAACTCCCCTCCTGCCCATCCTGGGTGGCCTCAAGCCCCGCCACCATGGGCTCTGTCATGCCTTGCATGATGCCCTGTGCCAAACTGGGTTTGCACTGGGTTTATGGTCTTGTTTCACGCTGAATCTTGGTGTTTTCCTGCTCTCCAGGCCAACATCGGGCAGAAGGAAGATTTTGAGGCAGCACGAAAGAAAGCGCTGGCACTGGGGGCCAAGAAGGTAAGAGTGTCCCTGTCCCTGCTCCCCACCACAGGGGTCACACACCCCGTGGAGAGGGGACCGTGCCAGTGAGAAATCCCTTCTCTAGAGGTTTAGCCCTAAAGCCTTTTAGCAGCATTTAGGAAAAGGGAGGCAAAGAGACTTTTGGCTGCACTGTTCCTAAACCTCCAGAGGAGTGGGTTCCTCCCTTAGCGACCCTCCCATCAGGAATGTCCCTCTGCCGGCAGGTTTACATCGAGGACGTCAGCAGGGAGTTCGTGGAGGAGTTCATCTGGCCGGCAGTGCAGGCCAATGCTCTCTACGAGGATCGGTACCTGCTGGGCACCGCCCTGGCTCGGCCCTGCATCGCCCGCAGGCTCGTGGACATCGCCCAGCGAGAGGGAGCCCAGCACGTCGCCCACGGGGCCACGGGCAAGGTGAGGGGGCCACGGGCACCGGGCAGGGATGGCTGCAGGTGCTTGGACTGCCTGGTCAGTCTGCAGGCCAAGCTGTGGGTGCCAGGAGGGGTGCACGGGGTGTTTTGTGGGTGCTTTGCAGGGACTGGGCAGAACTCCACCGTGTTTCAACACTTCCGCCTCACTTCTGGGATTTCTGTGCCCGATTTCGGTTCCTTCTCGCTGTTGGGAAGGCCGGAGTCACAGCTGAACACTGTTACTGGCAGCAATTTCAAAATGCTGGGGATTCCCGGGGCAGGAGCCGGCTCAGACTGAGCCAGCACAAGCCGGCGTCCTGGGATAGGCGCGACTGTGCCAAACTCTGTTCCTATTCCTGTCCCCAGTTCTGGCTCTCCCGGTCCCTATCCCGATTCCTGTCCCTATCCCGGCTGTCCCGGTCTCTGTCCCCGCTGGCCGCAGGGAGGACACTTTGCCGCTAGAGGCAGCCAGAGACCGTGGAAAAGTGATGCTCGGGGCCAGCCCCTTCGTGGAGCGGGGGATTCCCCTCGGGGAGCGTGGGACCTGCTGGACGTGACCGTGGGTCACCCCCGGCACCTCCAGCCGCTGCCCAGCCCGGGGAGGGGACACCTGGGGCAGGTGAGGGCTCAGGTCCCAGGACCTGCTGGGTGCCTCCTCCTCTTCCCACAGCCCATGCCTCGGGATAAGGCGAGGTGAGCCCATGGGGGGATCGCAATGGACTTGGGGTCCCCACGGTGGGGAACTCTGCTAGAAGTGGGATGGTAACACAGCCAGGAGACTGCCGGGGGACATCCCAGTCCGAGGGACATGCCAGCACCCAGGAGATGGGACAGGGGAGCAGCTGGGGGGCTACAAGGCTGGAGTAACTCTCTCTCGGGTCTCTGCACCTCTTTCCATCCATCTCATCCATCCCCAGCTGGCCTTTTTTGAAACCCCTCAAAGGTGCCCTGGAGTGACACACCCCCGATGCGATGGTGTCCCCTCTGCTGGCAGGGGCACCCTCGGTGGCTGCACTCCCCGAGCCATTAAGCCGCGGGCACAGGCAGGGACTGACTGCGGGTAACTCGACCCGGCTGCGGAGTCTTAAATGGGACCATCTGGGGTGTCCCCGCTGCCGGAGCAGATGGACGTGTTTTGGGGCTGTGAGGGAAATGAGTGCTCTGGTGGATGTACTTGCTGTGTGTAATAGTCCTCTGGGAATTCCCAGCCCGGGTGTAAATGTATCCTCCGGGCCGATGGGAGGGAAGTGGGGCTTCTTACACCCCTTGGTGAGGGTGGAAAATAGGCTTCAGTGAGTGCTATTCCCTTGGAAGCGCTCGTAATTCCCAGCCTTGCTCCTGCTCCTTGCCCCTTCCCAGCTACCTGGACTCATTACTGGGACCTAATCAGAAGGGCCAATTAAGGTAAAGGGAGGTTCTGAGCTATTTATTATGAGCTGCTGCATCCCTCTGCTCGCTGTGGTCTTTGCCCCACCTTGCCCTCTTTGTTTTGTGACCTTTGATGCCTTTGGGGGTAAAAACACCCAAATCTGGTTTGAACACCCAGCAATCAGGAGCTACAGGAAAAGGGGTTTGGGGTTCAAACCAGTCCTGGAGAGGGACCAGGAACGATCCCATGGGGCAGAGGATCCTTGCCCTCTGTGCCCAAGATTTCCCACATCAGCAGGGGAGCTGTGACTGGAGCCAAGCAGCTCCTCAGGGGCTGCACGTGTGTGCTGTCACACCCCGGGCTGGGGTGACCCCTCTGCACCTCCCATTCGTGTTTCAGGGCAATGACCAGGTTCGGTTCGAGCTCAGCTGCTACGCCCTGTGTCCCAAGATCAAGGTAAGGCACCCAAACCCATCCCCTGCCTCCCTCCTGCCAGGCTCCTGGCCTCCCCCAGCTGGTGGGAATTCTGTTTTAACACCGATGCAAACGGCCCTGCCTCACTTTAACAAGCCACCAGCTGCACGCAGCAGCGTTTTGGCATTTCAGGGCCCTGTAATGATCCTTAATTGACCTATTTTTATCCCAAACACCACGAGGCCACAGAGGAAACAGTATCGAGGCAGCTGCTGGATAATCGATGCTGCCAGTTTCCCCCCTCCCAGCCAGTGCCTGGTTAGGGTCGGGGTTTGGTTTACTCTCACCTTGTGCTGGAAGATTAAACTTCAGCTGGGGGACCAACACCCTGTGGGTCCTGGCTTCTCTGGGGCCCAGGGGCTACAAGAGGGCTGCGGGCTTCTCATCTCATTCTTCTGCCCTCCCACCAGGTTGTTGCTCCATGGAGGCTGCCCGAGTTTTACCAGCGCTTCCCTGGGCGCCGTGAGCTGATGGATTATGCCAAGGTAGGAGCTGGTGTGGGGTATTCACAAGATGTCCAGGGCAGCAAAAAGGGCTCAGAGGGGCTGTGAAAGCTCAGGGTAGCTATGGGATTGTTGGAGTGACCACAGGATGCTCAGGGTGACCACAAGATGCTCACCACGACTTGGCAGGTGACAGCAGCACACTCTGCACAGCATCCCTGCAGCACCACTTTGGAGCCTCCTGGTCAGGGTTTCCCTCCCCCCTTCCCTCTGTTTTTTTTCTCCTTTCTTTCTAAAAGCCTCATAATTACCTAGCTATTAATTGTAACCTGCTTTCCAAGGAAACGGGTCCCAGCTCCCTGAGTAACAGACAAAGCAAATACATTCACCTTTGTTGTCCCTTCCTTTTTGAAGTACAAGTTACAATAAAACATATTAGAAGTTTTGCATCAGGTTTTTATGTGCCCACCAGGGTACCTTTCTTTTTTAGCGACTTCATGGAAATGCTTGACAACTCGGCTCAATCAATCAAAAGGGAAAAGTCAGCTCTGTGCATAAACCAGAAAATTGCTTCAGTTTTTAAATAGCTGCCTGGGTAATCCCTGGGAAGGCGAGGAGTGGGGCTGGAGGGATGTGGCGTGGGGTGAGGAGCCCTCTGAGCCCATTAGGGCCACCGGGAGAGAGCGGCGTGTTGAGGATTGTGTTTGCCATCTGCCGTTGTATTATGAAGGGAGAGTTTACGAGAGCTTTCCATATGTTGCCAAACAAATTGTCAAATAGGGGAGTTATTAAGAGCGCCGCGGTTTTATTATATGGAAAATGGAACATGTGTTTTGGGTTTGGGGGTTTTTGTTTGGTTGTGGGGATTGTTTTGTTTGTTTGCAAGGGAGGGGAAAGGGAAATGAAATGGATTGGGGCCCCGTTCCAAGAGCAAAAGGTTGTGGGGTGAGGGTTTTAGTGCTTCTCAGTCTCTGGTTACAAAAAAAAAAGGTGGTTTCCCTTCTTTTACATCCTCAGGAGAGGGAGGTGAATGGCCAGGTCCCTTGAGCACATGCATGTACTCACCTTGGTGCTGGGGGAATTACAAAATGATGATCTTTGGGGTTCCATTGGTGCTGGGGAAAGTGAGGATCCGTTTCGCTGTGGCACAGCTCTTGCCATGGATTTGCTGCCCAGGGGTGAAGCCAGCCTTGCTCTGGCAGCAAATCCATGCCAGCGGCTGCTTCATCCTCACACACCTTAATGAGACCAGCCAAGCTCTCCGGGATGCTGCTGCAGGATCAGCCTTGCCACAGGCAGAGCCAGGCTGGACAAAAGCTGACAATAAAATCCCTCTTTGGTCCTGGCACCTTTGACTCCAGCAAAGGCTGCCTGGGCGCAGTAGATTTTGGGTCTGGGCTTGGAGGATCCTCTTTGAAATGGGGTTGAGGATGGATTGGGGAGCACTGGCTTCCCCAGCTGCCAGGAGAGGGCTGGCTGAGGACACAAGTCAGCTCAAGATCACTGGGCATTCAGGTCTGAAAGATGGATTTGTACAGCCCAGGTGAGACGGGTGTGCCAGTGGTGGATCTCTTCTCACAAGTATAAGATAAGGCCATTTCCTCTTGTCCCAAGTTGTGCCAGAGGAGGTCTAGATTGGAAAATGGGGGCTTCCAGCAGGCCCTATGCTGGAATTATGGTGGGGACCCAGCAAATCAGAACCCATGAGCCTGAGGCCATGTCCCCCCAGGAGCAGGGCTGAGTCAGTCCCTCTGCAGCATTAGGAGGTCTCTTGTTCCTGTCTCAGGTGATGGTTTGAGGGCTGTGCTGTAACAACCACAAGCATTTCCTTCCCCCATTCCTGGCAAACAAGAAATGTCCGCTCAGCCCCTGCTCCTCTGTTCCTGGCTGAGCCCTTGACTGCTGCTGTCCCTGCTGTGGTGACACTGAAATGCCAGAGCTGCCCAGCAGTGTGGGGGCTGTACAGATAACATCAAGGCTCAATCAGAGCTGCTGTCTCCATCCCTGTCTTGCCATGGCCATCCCACAGCCAGCACATCTTGGCTCGGTGTCCCGGCAGGATGGGTGACATCCCCACGGGCTCCCGTTGTCAGCCTGCTGCCGTCGCCTCTCCTGCTAATTCCCCCGTGTATTCACCTCGTCTTCACAGGCAATTTCCCCCATTGAAGTGTCAGTGGATAAATGAGCACGCTGGTGACCTTGTTAGGGAGCCGGGCTCGGTGCTGCACGAGCTGGGGAGGCAGCGGGTGTGGGGCCACGCATCCCTGGGCATGGAGTGCTCGAGGTGCCCGGGCTCAGAGGGACACTGTCACCTGCTTGGGCTGTATCTGCCTCACCACGTGTTTGTACAGGGCTGTGAGGACGCGTTGCTGTCCCCTCATGACAGAGCATTAGTCCTCTCTAGGCTCTAGAGCATTCTGTGGATTTGGGGACTCAGATCCCTGTGTCACCTCCCCTTGCTGAGAAGCCTGGCTGGGGGAGTTGCAGAATTGTAGAACATTTTGAGATGGAAGAGACCAATAGGATTGAATCCAGCTCCTGGTCCTGCAAAGAACACCCCAAAAATCCCACCACATACCTGAGAGCATTGCACCATCCTGGCCCTGGACCTAGGAAAAGCAGAGAACATCTGTGCTGGTGGCCCATCTCTGGGGTTCACGGGGTGCTCTGGGGCCTCTTCTCAGCCTGTGGCAGGGCTGGGGTGGCTGTTGTCCCCCCAGCCACACTGTGTCCCTGATGGCCCTACTGAGGTGGCCCTTGGGGTGGGAGCTGGTGTTGGTCATGGACATGGGAGTCCACCTTGCTCTGTCCTGCCTTGCTGGTGGCCATGGGTTGTGCCTTTATGTTTTTGGGGCTGATCCTGCTGGGAACCAGCATCAATGAGGGCTGGCTTTCCCCACAGGCTGTCTTAGCCCCACTCTTCTTCTCCTGGCAGAAACATGGGATCCCAGTGCCTGTGACACCTCAGACGCCCTGGAGCATGGATGAGAACCTAATGCACATCAGGTGAGGAGCTGGGCAGGTGGGGAGCTCCTCTGAGATAAGGCCCCAGGGCCTGGGGCCCCAATCCCCTCCATCCTACGTGTCCAGAGCAGCCCTTTGCACATCCATTGCCCCAAGCTGTCCCACCATGTGCTGACCATGGGTGACCCCAAACGCTCCATCCTCCCTTTTTATCTAGTTGCCCACATCCCATGTGGCAGCATCCATCTCCTGGACTCTCCCAGGCCTGGCTCTCCTTACAGGATTGCTGCTAAAATGCCCTGGAAATCCAGAACGTGTACTTAGTCCATCCTCACAGGGTGGGTGGGAGCGGGGGTCTCATCCCGGTGGGTTTTGGGGTTGCAAGTTGCAGGTGCTGCAGTGACTCCTCTCTCCTTCCCTGCCTGCTGCAGCTACGAAGCCGGGATCCTGGAGAACCCCAAGGTAATCGATCACAGCCACCCTGCCAGCACGGCAGCCACGGGGCCGGGGGCGTCTCGTGTAGTTGCAGCCTAATTGGAAATTTCACGGCGGGGCCGTCCGTGTGTGCGCGGAGGCTCCGCCACCGCCCCGGCCCCTGCGCATCCCCCGGCGCGTTCATTGCCGCCAGCGTGAATAGGGGAAGGGACCGTCCAGGGCGGCAGCGGAGGGGACAATGTCGCGGGACAGCAATAAAGGGGCAATTAGACAGACGCGGTGCTGGCGGGACAGTCAGAACTGGCGGCGGGTGGCAGAGGTTCGAGAAGTCCCCTGCAGCTCGCCCAGCCCTCCTGCTTTCCCAGCTCCCCATCCATGGGGTTGTGGGGTGAAACCTCCCGTTGGATGGGTGGTGCTGGAGACCCTGTGGGCACCCACCGGGCCACCAGCTCTGGCCACCAACAGGGACTCGCGGCCGGGAGCTGCCGGTGACAGCGCCACATCTCCGGCCACTCCGAGCGCTGCTCGTGGTCCTGCTGGCCCTGCCTGCGCTGTTCATGCTCCAGCGGGTCACCGCGCCCGGCCGCTAGTTAAACTATCCATCAGCTCTAATTAGACAGCCTGGGGAGAAGAGGGAAAGGCAGGCAGGCGGAGAGGGAGCGGAGCCGCTGGAGCTCTGTGCCCGCAGCCCGCTCCCGCAGCGGGGCTGACGCGTGCCTGCGGCGGGGCGAGAGGAGGAGGAAGGTGGAGACGGGGTCCCGCTCCTCCTTTGGTACCCTCCAGAGAGGTTTCTGTGGGTCGGGCTTTGCAAAGCCGGGTTCCTGTGGGGTCTCCTCCTCCCGGAGAGTGGTTGGCACCGGGATGGGTGTTCGCGGCTTTAGCTGAAGGCAGCCCGGGGCTGACCCGCTCCCATCCTGACCCAGCCCGGCGCACCCAGCTCCTCTCCTCTCCTCCCCCAGTCCCCAGGCTCTGCCAAGCCCGCTCCCTTCCCAAACCCAGCTTGGAAAATGGGGCTGACCAGTGCCCTGACCCCATCCCCGAGCATCCTCTGCTCGAGCACCTCACCCTGTGACAACGCTGGGAGGTGGCTTCAAGGAGCGCGGTGTCGCTGCTGTCACTGTCACTGCTGTCCCCTTCCCCGGCCAGGGAAGCGGTGCTGGGCACGAGGTGGCCGTGGCAAGATCCGGGGTGCCAGGCACGGCGGGCTCCCCTCCCCAAACCCCCGGGACCTGCCAAACGCAGGGATTTGAAAGCAGATGGTTGAGCTATTTTCTGCCTCTGTGAGGCCCGATTGAAGGGCAATGAGGCAGCTAATGTGGAGAAAGATAGAAATTTACTTGCTTTAACTTCATATGGCACTCTGAAAGAGTTCATTCAGTCCCGGGCACAACAATATCAGCCGGATGAATAAACCATTTGCGGCATCGATAGCTCTGCATCATGGTTTACTTCATGGACCATTTGCTTCCAATTTCTTCTCTTCTTGCCCCGTTTTTCTTGCTTCTTTCTTCCCCCCTCCCTCTCTCACTTTCCACACACTCTTCCTTTTTTTTTTTCTCCTTTTTTCTCCCCCTTTTTTTTTCCTCTCTCCCCTTTAAAGATGACATTGCAGGACTAGCCCCCCTGCGGGGAGGGATAAATAGGAGGCATTGATACACTGCAACAAACTATTTGTCATTTGAACTGTGCTTTTAGGAGAGAGAATAAAAAGAGGACAGACTCACACCGTAATGATGGAATGCAAGCCAAATGTCACTTTTATTTCTATTTAGTTATTTTATTTAATAGGGGTTTTCATAGTTGGCTCGGAAAATTGGAAACTACCTGACTTTGACTTCCAATGTTTAGTAAAGAGTTTTTAATACTTTCCGGTATTTTTTCTCCCACCCCCCTCCATCTTTTCCTTTTGAACTCGAAGTTTTTCATCATCTCTCACAGGTTCATCTAGTTAATAAGTGTGATCAGGGCTAGGAAAGGCCAGACGATGTAAAATTGAAATCCACAGCCCGTGTAATCTGTGCGTGGGGGCACAGGGGAGATGTGCCTGCCTGCCAGCGCCTCTCCCTTAAAACGAAGAAAAAGGGGCAAAAATTGACATAAAATGGGAACTGAGGGGGGTTTGCTGCATTGAATACTTGGGTAGCAATGTCTGTATTCCCAGGATTCGGCTGGGGCTGGCGTTGGGATGTGCACCCCGGGGTTTGGGGTGAGGCAAGGGGTCCCCCCCAGCGTGGAGGGTGGGGTGGGGTGCTTGCAGCTGTGTGGGCTTCCCTCGGGTGCTGGCAGTGATCCAGAAAATATAAATACATTTGGACAAAAATAAATGGAACTTTTCACTGAAATTCTTATTGCCTGTCTGGAAAAAATTTAGGTGAAAACTTATTCTGTAGAGAAATTAATTTTCCCTTTAAAAAGCTTAAATTTTTTTTAGAGCAATCCCTTTTGGCTGGATTCTTATGGGGCTTTTTTTCCTAACTTGCTTTATACCTTATCATTTTTTTCCTTGGTGGAAAGCAAGAGAAAGGAGGAAAAGGGACATTTAAATGTCCTTTCCATCCCAAACTATCCTATGATTTGATGAAGTGAGCAGAAGAGCTGTGCTTTAAAAAGGAAAAGAGGGACAGGGAGAGCGTGGGCCAGGCATTGGGTGGGTGGGTGCAGCCAGGGCCCCAGTGCCCAGAGATGCCCAGAGCTCCAGCTCCGTCCAGCTGGGTTTAGTGGGGAAACACCACTTTGCCACCTTTTAAAAGGCTGCTGGACTCTCCACGGTGCTGCTCATGCCCTGGGTGCTCTGTGCCCCCATTCCCCCTCCACCTGCTAGAGCTGGGGCTGGGTGGGGAGTCCCTGTGGAGACAGGAGTTTGCAAACACAGATCTGAAAGTATTTTGGGGTCAGCCTGAGCAGTCGCATCATGGGTGAGTGCTATGGGGCCACGTGAAATTGCAAAGCATTTGCTCTCCGGGACGGAAAGCTTTTTTAGATTATATTTCCCCCCCCCCCTCCTTCTTCTGGCACGCACTTCAATTGCAGCAATTCACCACCGGCACCCGAGCCTCTGCTGGCCTGGCTCTGATGGAGATAAGACGCCTCTTCCCTATAAATCTCAGGAAAAAAAATATACATAAAGGTTGATGTGCTCTGAAATGGGTTTTTGCTTTGCTGCTCTATTTTCCCTCGTGTGTATTAACCCCGGGGACAGCATGAAAGAGCCGGTGTGCCGGGAGCACCTGCTGGGGTCAGGGCTCCTCATTAGTTTTTTCGGTCAGCGCTGAATCAGCCCGGCCGCGGTGCGGGGACGCGCGGGAGCCCGCCCGCCCCGCCGCTCGCTGCCAGCGTCCTGCTTTTCCCTGCCTGACTTGCTTCTCCGCAGCCATCCCGCCTCCAGCTGTGGGGGCGTTGGAGGAAAAGATGAGATCAAGTTGAGGGGAAAAATTGGCTGATTCTGCCAACCCCTTTGTTCCCGGGGCCCCCGGTAAGCGCCGGTGTTGGCCCTGCGCTTTGGGATGGGGGGATGCACCCCTGGGAGCAGGATGTGCTTTTTGGGATGGGGGATGCACCCCTAGGAGGGGGATGTGCTTTTTGGGATGGGGTTGGGGCTGCCAGCAGTGTTGGCCATGGCAATGCCACTGACTGTCCCTCTTCTCTCCCTCTCCCTGCAGAACCAGGCTCCTCCCGGGCTCTACACCAAGACCTGTGATCCAGCCAAGTCTCCTGACACCCCAGACGTGCTGGAGATCAAGTTTGAGCGGGGTAAGAGCCTCCTTGCTGCCAGACCCTTGTCCCTGGCCCCCCCAAGACAAGGAGTGGGGTTCTCTGGCAGCTGGGAGCATCCCCGGGGTGGGGACAGATGGGTGAGCCCCGACTGGTGCCATCGGGGCTGAGGACGGTGCTTGCAGCACACCAGGGCTCTCTGAGGTGTGCAGAGGGTCTGGTTTGGATCTCAGGGGCTTTCTGTGATCTCCTGAGAGTGGAAAGGGGTCTGAACCCCCTCACCCACCGTCAAGGTGCAGTGGGCACAGTGTCCCCTCTCCCGCAGGTGGCTCTGAGGGCATGCAGGTGATGCTGGCCAGGGTAACAGCCGGGGACACACTCCAGCAGGATTTGGGTAGTGATGCTGACATGAAGGCATCAGGGATGCTCCACTACATCCCTGGGGACACACGGCAGGGCCCAGCCCCAGAACCATCACTGAGGAGGGGACACTGGGCAGCATCTCCACCTCTGCCATCCCCGTGCCACCATCCACGCTGGCAGCAGTGGCGAGCCCAGCACAGGCTGGGAGGGGACACCCCCTCCCCGCCGCCAGCCTCCCTGCTCCGTTATAATGATCCCCCTGCCAGGAGCAGCCCCCCTCCCGGCAGCCCATTCAGCCCCTAGTTAATTTATTTGAAGTTTTAATCTAATTATTAACTATTTCAAAGGCTAAGCAGCTTTCGGCAACAACAGCCCCGACAACGTCGGCTCTTCGCCGAGCGGACCCCGGCCAATATCCCGGCGGAGGATGCGGAGAGAAAAGAGCCGGGGCGAGGGGAGGGCGCGGGGTGGGGGGGCCCGCGCCGAGAAGCAGCTTAAGGTTCATTATTGCCGCGAGTTTACATTTAATAGCAATTTACAACTGAGTTTATAAACCCCTGGAAAATAGGGGGTTTAAGGGGGGGGCGGTGGGGGGGAGCTGACAGCCCCCGTCACTAGACAGGGCTCTCGCGGGCGCCTATATAATAAAGACTAGAAAGGCAGGCATTGAGGCTGATTGGCAACTGATAGTGCGTTAAATGGTAATGAGGAGGGCAGATGGAGGGGGGATTAGCCTCCAACTCCGCACCGCTTTTCTTTGTGGGCCCCGCAGCCCCCTTGTCAGCTTCCTAATACATTTATTGCTCATTTCACACCGCTAAGGAAAAATGCCTCTTTCTATTCAGCATCCCCCCCCCCCTCCACACTCCCATCAACACCACCCCGCTCTGCTTTGCTCCTGCCCGGTGCCCTTAAAAAAAAAAAAAAAAAAAAAAAAAAAAAATTAAAGGGGGGGAAAAAAAGAAAAGATGCAATAATTAATTCATGGCGGGGAGCACCCCGCAGCGGGGTGCGTGTGCGTGCGTGTGCGAGCAGCCGTGCCCCGGTGCGGGGGTCCCCCCCAGACACCCCCCGTGCTGGCGAGGGAAGGAGGGGGGGCACACATTTGTCACTCTGTCCCCCCCCCCTCCCCTCCCCGGCAAGGGCTGGTGGGACAGAAGGTGCTGCGCTGTAAGACAATTGCGGAGCGTGAAATTCAATTAGTTAAGGGCCTGGTTGCAATTTCACAGGCCCTAAAAAAAAAAAAAAAGAGAGAGGGAGAAGAGAGAGGAAAAGGGAGGGGTGACGTTTTTATGGCCTTTTTTTATTTATTTATTTCACTCCTCTCCCGAGGTGGGTCCCCCTCCCCTCGCCTCCCCCTCGCACCAGCTTGGATATGCCTTTTTAAGAAGTTATTTAGAGTTCATATCTGTCACATCTATTTAACGCCCACGGGATGATGTTCCGGGGGGATCCTGACACCGGCTGATCCTGCCCGTTCTCTCTCCCCGCCCCCGCAGGTGTCCCAGTGAAGGTCACCAACACTGGGGACGGAGCCACTCGTTCCTCGGCCCTGGAGCTCTTTGTGTACCTGAACGACATCGCGTGAGTGCCACCCTGTCCGGCTGGCACAGGGACAAGGGCAGCGTCCCCAGGGTGCCCAGGGTGGGGTGGAAGCAGGGTGCTCACAGCAGACACGTCCTGATGAACCCAGGGATGGTGGTCGGTGATGGGATGGTCCCGGTTGTGCCATAAATGCCAGCAAGCAGAGCTGGGCACCGAGGCCAGGAGCACGAGGGTATAAATACCCCAGGGTTCTGCTTGCTGTACATGAGGAGGATTGAAGAGTCCTCTGAACGCTCTCTGTGCTGCCTGTGTGCCCCAGCTGCCCTGCCCACTGCACAGTACCTGTTATTCACCACCCCAGCTCAGTCCTGGACCCCCTGCTCTCACATCTTGCCTTGCCCTGTCTCCCCAAGAGGGCTCAGTGTCCCTTTTGTGTGCAGAGTTGACTTCTTTGGCACATGGAGACCTGCTGGCCAGGTTCATTGCCCTTTTCTGCTCCTGTCTCCACAGCAGCAGCTCCTTTGGGGTTTTCTTTCCTGTGCCACCCCATGCCTGGTTTCTGCTGCTGCTGGCACAGAACCAAGCTCAGGAGTCATCCCAAAAATACAGCAGCACCCACGAGGGCACCCACTCCTCCTAAGAGCCACCCAGTCCCTGGCCATCCTGCTCTCTGCTTCTGCCTTTATCATCCTGGTGGTGAAAGGCAATGAACTTTCCCACCTAGTTCATTTTTTAAATGGTTAATAAGTGGTTTTAAAATTACTTGGGGAGTACAGCTGTGGCATGTCTTGTCTCCTTACCCCATTTATTTTCCAGTGGCCTAAGCACCACAGCTGCCTGTGATGCTGGTGGCCCCAGTGACAAATGAGAGTCTGGTGGAGAGAAAAATCCATTTCCTTGTCCCCTGTCTCACCTGGGGTCTCTGCTGATGGTCAGCAATGCTACTCAGGGGCT
Organism: Eopsaltria australis; assembly: GCA_034509425.1. Lineage (NCBI taxonomy): Eukaryota > Metazoa > Chordata > Aves > Passeriformes > Petroicidae > Eopsaltria > Eopsaltria australis. The sequence goes on from JAVTVJ010000680.1 coordinate 329,493, forward strand.
GGCCCGCTGTCATTTGGGGTTTTTCCCCGTTGCCCACCCCTCTGACCCACCTTTCACAGCCACCTGTGTCCCACTGTGGGACTGGGACTGTTGCAACCTCCCTTCTCCTCACAGGGGCAAGCACGGGGTCGGGCGCATCGACATCGTGGAGAATCGCTTCGTTGGGATGAAGTCCAGAGGTGAGCCTGCCCTGCCCTGAAAAGATAAAAAAATGGGAAAACCATGGGGGATATGGTGGATGCTCAGTAATCCTGAGGTGCTTTGGTCCAGGTCACACCTGCAGCCCTCAGCCTTTCCCTCTCCATCAGCTTTTGGCAGAGGTTTCCCCGTGACAGGGACTCCTTGTTGCTCTCTGATGACAGCAGCTGCCCACTCACAGCCACTGCTGGCACCAGCCCTGGGGTCCCTGTGCCTCCAGGTGAGACCTGTCCCCACAGGAAGCACACCAGGCTGTGGGGAGATGCTCATGAAAGGCCCTGGATGGTGCCAGACTCTCCAATACCTGTACAAACCACAGGAAGCTGATGCAATTTACTGTTCGGATTTTTTTTTTTTTTAAGGCAAATATTTGATTTATCTACACATTTTCGAGGTCATGACTCCTAATATTGATCTTCCATTGGGATCAATTTCATTGGAAACCTCTGGAGGCAGCAAGCTGCCCTGTGCAAAACTAAGTTAGGAGGTGGCTCAGCATCATTTCCCAACTCCTTGCTCCAACTCCTTTGTTTTGAATCTCGTTAATACTTAATTAGATGCTTCCTTTCTTTAAACTTGCCCTCAGTACAGGATGCCAGCAAATATTTTGGTAAGGCTAAGCCACCCACCACAGGGCACCGGCATCTGCTGCAAAAGGCAAGAAACAAAACCCCCAAATCATTTGATCTGAGTTTGAATAATCAAATTAAAACCAAAAGAAGGAAGAAAAAAACCCCAACCCGCACATGCCAGCCTGCACATTTGCATGCAGGATGCTGAGTAATTTGTCAAAATCTGTTTTATTTTTTTAAGAGCCACTGACACGCTCTAGTGACCCTTCCAGCATTTAATAATTTCTCTAAACCCCATTTAACTGTCATGTCTGTCTCCTGTGTGACATCGCCGAGCGATCGCTGCCGTGTTTGTGTGCAGGAGAACCCAGGGGCTCTGGGGACAGCACTGCAGGGATGAGACCCTGGGGTGGCTCCCCGTGGGGATGAGACCTTGGGGTACTCTCCCCCCTTGCTCTGAGCAGGATCCTGCCCCTCGTTGACTTTTTGGGGTTAAGAGAAACCTCCCAGAACTCTGCTCTGCGAGATGTCCTGTGGGAGAGATGGAGAGCTGGGATGGGAGCAGGAGGCTGCTGTGGACACCTGCGCTCTTCCAGGGTTTTGGGGTGCAGGGCAGCTCAGGGTGATCCCACCACTGCCTGGAGCACTTTGGACCCCAAATGGGTTTAGGATCAAAGGTGCAGGAGTTGGGAGCTGGGCTTGGAGGAGATAATCCTTTAAATCCCAGCAGTGTGTTGCTGCTCCGTGGATTTGGGGTTCAGCAGGGGAAACTGAGGCACAGGCAGCAGCATGGCCAGAGCCTTCCCTGTGCTGGAGGTGGCAGCGAAGGTGCCTCCTCTCCCTCATTCCCCAGTCCCAGGAAGTCAGAGAAGAGGCAAAATTCATTTGCATTGATTTTTACTAAGCTCCTAATTGAACTTCGTTAAGGCCTAATGGGTGAGGGGAGCACGGAACGCTCTCGCACCATCCTTTTAAGCCCTATTAACTTGGTTTTTCCGTATTTGTTTTAGTGGGAGGAGGGTGGCTAATTACAGGGTGCCAGGGAGCGCCGCTCCAGCCGCTCGGGGGGCACGGCTCGGCCGGGGGCTCGAGGCTGCAGCAGGAGCACGACCCTGCCTCTCCCTCCCTTTCACATCCTCATTATCAAATTATCTTTTTAACTCCGAAGGGGGGCTAATTAAGTGAGGTAAATGAAATCAGTGGGGAGGAAGAGGGAAGGAGGGGGACGGCCGCTGCCAAAAGCCAAGCGCTGCCGTCGGCTGGGGCGCTTTCTCCTCCTTTTTCCTTTTCCTCCTCGGGATGCGCCGAGCTGATGGAAGAGGAAAGCAGAAAACGCCTTCCCTGCAATGAGCGCATGCCAGGCCAAACTCGGCCTCCAGGCTCAGCCTCAGCCCTGGACCAGGGGTAGAAATTTGGGCAGCATTTTCCCATAGGCACAGCACTGCCCTGGCCTTCCCCTCGGGAAGGCACCACATCCCTTCCTATCCCACGGATGACGTCGGGAGTGACAGCCTGCACTCAGCACGGCAAAATTGCTCGGATGGAGGTGAAGTGACAGCCGAGGTTACAAATTAGAAAATTTTAAGTAGCGGCAGCTGTCTCCTTGGCTGCCTCCCTCCATGTCCCCCGTGCTCCGGTCCCCCCTTCCCCAGCAGTAATTATGGGGTGATTGAAGCATCGTTGGGCTGCAGTGCTGACACCTCTGTCTTTTTCCTGTAAACATGGGGAGATGAAAATAGACACTTGGAGATGCTGCGAGTGTCACTTTGAAGGTGTCTCTCGTCTCCCCAGCAGTGGCGAGGCTGGAGAGTGGCTGTCAGCTGCCCTCCCCTCTGCCCTGGCTGACACGCTCTGGTCCTGTCCTCCAGCACCTGCAGATGGGCAGGAGGTGGGGGTCAAAGCATGTCCCCAAATCTTCAGCCCAAACTGGCTTTAACACCTCCTGAGGGGAAGGAGAGGGAGTATTAGTTGTATTAGTGGTGAGCTCAGCTCCACAGTCAGGGGCTGGAGGGGCCAAAGAGCAGCTCTCTGTGCCCGTGTCACTGCCGTGCCCATGGGGTGTTAACTCGGCTGTCTGCTCCCACAGCCCTGAGGGAATGGATGTTTAGTGAACACCTGAGCTGCCCCAGGGACTGGGCTGCAACATCACTGGGGTGGTGGAGAGGAAGGGCTGGCTCTCCTTTGGGACAGTGGGATCGTGGTCTGTGCCTGTAGGATGCTGAAACCATGGGCACTGCTTGGGGTGAGGTCTGAAGGAAGCGGCTTGGTCTGCTGTGCTTGTGGCTCCCGTTGTGTCCGTGGGACTGTGGGACTGTGGCCACACTGGGACAGGACATGCTGAGCCTGTGCCACTCTGCAGGCCACTGAGAGAGCAGAGCCTGCTGAAGTTCTGAGCTCCCCTCAGCCTCTCTTGGGGCTGGGGCTGGCTGGGGACACATCCCCTTCAGTGGGGACAATTTCCTACAGGGCTCCTTTGTGGCCTTTGCCATTCCCATGGCTGTGCCATAGCAGATGCCCAGCACTGGGAAGGGACCACCCCTGCAGGCAGGCAGGGGACAGGGACACGCTGGAGGAGCAGCCCTGGCTGTGGACAAGGTCACAGCCTTTCCCATCACCTATCCACTGCCAGACCAGCTCAGCATTTCCCCACGATGTTTCCACCTGCATCCAACACGGATGGAAGCACTGCATGGCCATACTCATATTTAAACACCAAATAACCACATCAAGCACAAAACAAGCCCTAAGAAGCTGCAACAAAGGAGCAGCTTGCCGAAATAATTAAGCATCCTCCATCCCCAGCCCTTGTGCCATGGGGGGGGCCCTGCCAACCCCAAAGGAGGTTGCCCTCCCAGCCCCCAGGTAGCCTCATCGCTTCCCAGCGGATGTTCGGGGCCCTTTCTCGGCAGCTGAGGGGAGAGGAGGGAATTTCAGGCCCCGCGCTCCCCATGCCTGTGCCCCGCTCGTTCCGTTAATTACAGGTTTTCAGCCGCAGACCGTTGGGCACGGATGGGTGGGGGGATCGGTTCCCAAACCCTGTCATTTAGCCTCGTCAGAGTGCCTCTTCAAAGAGGGGAATCTAGAAATTTTCTCCGCAAGGTGCGGAGTGGACTGTCTCGGCCCCAGCATGAATATAATGACAGATGCATTTTACAGCGAGCTGAGACTGAATGCGCTCGACCACGGCTCCTTCTGTCAGCCAAGTCATTATTTTTTGTCATTTGCTGACAGTTTTGGTCTCATTCGTTTCTCTCTCTTTTTCTGCTTTTCCCCCTGCCTGGAAAAATGGCTAGGTATCTATGAGACCCCAGCAGGAACGATCCTATACCACGCACATTTAGATATCGAGGCCTTCACCATGGACCGGGAAGTGCGGAAAATCAAGCAGGGGCTCTCCTTGAAATTCTCAGAGCTGGTGTACAATGGTACGTACAGTCCAGTCCTGCCACTGCAGCACCCTCCCAGCCTTCCTCCTCCTCCTCCTTCCTCCTTGCTGCTGGAGGTTGCAGGTCCTACTGATTGTAAAATTCAAGTGTGGATTTTGAGGCTGTTCCTGGGGAGAAAGGTGGCTTTGGGCTGAGCAAAGCCCCACGCTGTGCCTGCTTTGGAGGCAATGCCATATTCCACGAGGGCATCTCTCCCAGCACAGTGCCACCACTTCATCCCAACCAGCACATTCAATGTAATTCATCATCCTTTTCCCCCTCTCATGTCACCTTTCCCCAGCTCTTATCTCCAGCCCCTTCCAACTCTGCTTTTGCCTCATGCACACTGGGATATGGGGCACCCAAACTTTGAAATTCGAATCCTGCCACAGGATTTGAAGCTGGAGAGCTGTCCGTGTGCCCTGGCAGTGTGGCACAGGGGACTCTGGAGGTGGCGGGGGTGTGGGATGGATGGAGGGTCCCGGCTGTGCTATGTGGTGCACAGCCCACACAGGGGCACTGCGGCTTGGGGCTCCTGCTCTGGGACACGACAGCAGTGCCTGGAGAGGGCTGGGAGCCGTGGGGAATGAGGGGATGCTGGCTCAGCCATGGGGAATGAGGGGATGCTGGCTCAGCCACGGGGAGTGAGGGGATGCTGGCTCAGCCACGGGGAATGAGGGGATGCTGGCTCAGCCCTGGCTCAGGGAGTGAGGGGACTGGCTCAGCAGTGATGCTGGCTCTGGGGAGTGTGCTGGCTCAGCCGTGGGGAGTGAGGGGATGCTGGCTCAGCTGTGAGGGGATGCTGGCTCAGCCGCAGTGATGCCAGATCATGGGTTGAGTTTGAGGGCTCCCAGCTCTGCCAGGAAGAGGCTGGTGTTTCCCTGGCTCCACATGTTGAATCCCCAGGGATTTCCAGCTTGCTCCTAGACTTCCCTGCCAGCCCATCCTGAATCCAAGGAGCAACCCCAAGAGGGTGCAATAAGCACCCGTGGGTCCCCGTGCCGCAGGCCAGGCTTTCAAGCTCACCTTCCTTTAACACCTCATTATTTTTTTTTTTTTTTAAAGTTCAGGCATAAACCTGTTTGTTTGTTTGTTTGTTTATTCCTAACCACTCGCTTGTGCAGCCACAAGGTTAAAAAGCCACGGGAATGATGATTAGCTCTGCCAGGAAGAGGCTGGTGTTTCCCTGGCTCCACATGTTGAATCCCCAGGGATTTCCAGCTTGCTCCTAGACTTCCCTGCCAGCCCATCCTGAATCCAAGGAGCAACCCCAAGAGGGTGCAATGAGCACCCGTGGGTCCCCGTGCCGCAGGCCAAGCTTTCAAGCTCACCTTCCTTTAACACCTCATTATTGCAGCTAGTCCAGTTTTTAGGGGAATTAGTGTTTATCTTCCCCCTGTTCCTATTGATCCCATTGTGGAGGGGTGGCTTTGAAGCCAGTTCCCGTCCTTCCCAGGTGCGGAAATGCCATTGTCCCCCTGCCTGCGCCGTGATTAGGGCAGGATGGTGGGAAGGTCATTAAGGGGGATCGCTTCCAGTGTCTGCAGTGGGGGGTCGGGAGGGGGGGGGATGCTTCCTCCCACCTGGAGCTGTCAGAGTCAGGATTTAAGCAGCTGGTCATTATTTTAATGTGTCTGGGGTTTATTTTTACGGGGATTTTTACATCAATCCTGATATTTGAAGAGTTGTACTTGGAGGGTGGGTACCAAAAAAAAGGAGTGTATTTGCCTGGAGCCGGGGTTCCTACTGGCATGGCAGTGCTGATTGCAGGGAAGGGGTCCCTGAACCCCCTGGGAAGGGGTCCCCAAGCCCCCTGGCCATACTGTGGTGGAGCAGCTGAGGGGGGGTCAGCTCAGGGAGGTGGCTTGGGTGGTGAGGGGCTGCAGGGCCGTGGTGCTGTGCCTTGGAGCAGGGCCACACAGACCCCAGGGACAAGGCTGCAAGATACAGCCCTGTTCAGGGGCTGGCGAGGCCAAACAACAAAAGAAATTGTTTGTTTCTTTAATGGGTTCGGCCCCAGAGCCCAGCTGGGAAGGGAAAGGTGAGAGGGCACCGGTGGGAGATGGGAGAGATAAAACCTGGGGATGACCGGAGGGCAGTGAATGGGCTCTTTCTTTCTTTCTCCGCCTCTATCTCCTTCTACATCTCCCAGCCTTTATTCCAGGTCTCTGAGGACTCCCTGGATAATAACCTGACTTAGGGACAGGAGGGGCATGGGGCAGCAGGCAGGACCACGGCCCCTCCATGCACCTGCAATGCCAACAGCTGCTCCCCCAGGATGTGTTTTGGGGGGCTGTGGTGTGACATCACCCCAACACCCAGCCTGGGCTTCAGCTCAGGGGATTTGGGCTGCCAGGGGCTGGGGTTGTCCCTTTGGGGCAGATCCCTTCTCTGCCCATCCCAGGGGAGAATGGCTCATCCCCTTCCTGGGGGCTGGCAGCTGATCCCCCCCTTTCTGTGTCCATCTGTCTGTCTCCACCTGGCCCTCCCAAGATGGTGGGTTTTGAGTGGCAGTTTCATACCCACTTAACAAATCTTTTAATTTCCATGATCATCCCAGCCCAGAGGAGCTGGAACAAGGATTGGCCCCATGGCCTATTTCTAGTTTGTTCCATCCTCTTCTCCCAGTGGGATCCTGAGGGTCACCAAGGAGAATGGAAACACACGAGGTCCCCATCCCTCATGGCTGAGCCTGCGTGTCCCAGCATCTCATTTCCTCTCCCAGCCCTGCAATTGCATCCCTTCCCTTGGAAATTACCCAGGATCTGCCTTGTAAGACTTACCCTGGGATGCCCTGGGGTACCACCTGGGATCCCATGCCCCTCTGGCCTTCCCCAGGCCCCTGCTGACCCCATCTCCTGTCCTCAGGCTTCTGGCACAGCCCTGAGTGTGAGTTCCTGCGGGAGTGCATCGGGCGCTCGCAGGAGCCGGTGCTGGGCACCGTCCGCCTCTCCGTCTTCAAGGGCCAGGTCTACATCCTGGGCAGGGAGTCCCCACGCTCCCTCTACAACGAGGAGCTGGTGAGGTGAGTGGGGCTTGGGAGGTCAGGGTGGGCAGGAGTGGTGGCAGTGAGCATCCAACCCCATCCTGCACTATCCCATCCCCACCTTGTTGCATCCCAATCCATCCCATGTCATCCTGCACCATCCCATCCCACCTTGTTGCATCCCAATCCATCCCATGTCATCCTGCACTATCCCATCCCACCTTGTTGTATCCCAATCCATCCCATTGCATCCCAGTCCATCCCATGTCATCCTGCACTATCCCATCCCACCTTGTTGCATCCCAATCCATCCCAATCCATCCCATCCTGCACTATCCCATCCCACTTTGTTGCGTCCCATTGCATCCCATCCCATCCCATCCCATCCTGCACCATCCCATCCCACCTTGTTCCATCCCAATCCATCCCATCCCATTCCCAGTGGCACAGGTGACACTGTGGGCCCAGCCCAGCATCCGGCTGAAGCACGAGCCATGTTTTCAAGTCAATATTGGTTTTTTCCCCTCTGGCTTTTCCTTTTTTCTTCATGTTGTTTTCTCGCTTGCTCGCTCCCCCTCAGCCCTCCCTCAACTCCTTTCAATCTCTCTAAACACTTTATAAGCCATAAATACACCCGAATGAGTTTAGATCAGTCGGAGTAAATGTCAAATTATCTTCTCTCTTTCTCTTCTCTGGCTTTTTTTCCCCCCTTCCCTCCCCCTCAAAATCAACAGCTCCTAATAATCTCCCAACCCTTCATTATGCTTCGCACTCTCACTTGGAGAGATTAAATGAATAAAGTATTTAAAAAAAAAAAAGAAAAAGAAAAAAAAAGAGGGAAGAAAAAAAAAGGAGGATGGAGGGGGGTGGGATGGAGGAAAAAGAGAGAGGGAGAGAAAAGCAGGGGCACTTATTCTCCCTGCGTCTCCAACCATTTTCCTTTTCTTTTTGATTTCTACATCGCTGGTTTGAAAGCCTTTGAGTGACGGCGTCACAGGAACCCGAGAGAAAGCTGTGAGAGGCAGAGCTGTGTGGAAATGCCTCTGCACAGTAGGTAGAAAGTAACGTAATTATAGAGCAGGTCAGAACCACTCGAATGAGCAAAAATAAAAGCACAGAGGTTTTTCTGTAGCCCGTCAGGGGAGGTAAAATCGTTGTAAACTCTTTTTTTTTTTTTTTTTTTTCTTTTTTCTTTTCTTCTTTATTTCCCTCCACTTCCTCTTTTAAGGTTTGTGGTTTCTGGGAAATGAGCCGTGTGTTTTGGGGATGTAGGAAACTGTTGCAGTTGGGATTCAGTGGGTGGCTGCTGCCTTGGGAAAGGGGGTGTGCTCAGTGTTGCAGTGAGGAATCGGCTGCCAGGTCCATAAACCCCCTCACCAGCGTGGGGATGTCCCTGCCTGGAGTCCTGTCCATGCCTGGGGCAGTGTCTCCTGCCCAGGATCCCATCCCTTTCCTAGAGCCTGCCATGGGACAGCCAGAGCTGAAGGATTCCTCTGGAGCAGGGTGAACATCCCTGTGCAGTGCCAGAGCACGGGGAGGAAGGGTGAGGATGCACGTGAGGGACCAAGGAGGGAAATCTGGGGCTGTGTCTCTGGCAGGGCCTGTGGAGCCTGGGGACAGCTGAGGCACGTGTCCCTTCCCTGGGTCTGGCAGGGACCCTCACCTGAGCCCCCCGCAGTCACTGCTGGGTGAGGGGGCAGCAGCAGCTGAGAGCAGCCAGCTCTGGGGTCCCCCACATCTTCTTCTTTCCCAAAGGCAGCCCCGATTCCCCTCAGGAATTTCATCACAGTGATGATGATGATGACAGTGCCTTTCTCTCCACAGCATGAACGTGCAGGGCGACTACGAGCCCGCCGACGCCACCGGCTTCATCAACATCAACTCCCTGAGGTCTGTGGGGTCGGGCAGGACCCTCCCCAATGGGGGGAAAAGCCCCCAGCACCCCAGGGCTCTTCCCTTTCCTCACTCTGGGGGTGAACCAAGCCTCCTTTGCAAGCTCCCCCTGAGCAGTGGGGTGCCACCAGCCCCCCCAGTACCAGCCCTGCTTAATTGCAGCCTTCCCCAGCATGGCCAGCCTCGTTATTTTACTTATTTCTCAGACCCCCCCCCCAACTCCAGGGCTGTAAAACACGCTGCATTTACATAATGGGCTCTTAATTTTTCCATTGCCTGTTAACTGCTTTGTTCTCCCCGATCCTGCGTGTCCCCCCGACTCGTCTAAGATAAATTAATTACATTATCTCGTGGGGAAAAAAAAAATAATTAAACTGTACGGGCCTTAACAAATGCCTGCTCTTCACGCCCCCTCATTCTGCTTAAATTAATTGAAAGGAAAAGTGTGTTATTACTGTTAATTTACAATTAATTTTTTTTTTTTTTTTTTTTTTGAAATCCCGGTTTCCAGGCTGAAGGAATATCATCGTCTCCAGAGCAAGGTCACCGTAAAGCAGGATGAATAGCAATCAATCGCACGCGAGCCTCCCCGCTCCCCTTTCTAATTTCTCTAAGAAGTAGCACTAATTGTGGTGGCAATTTGTAATTGTAACTCGTCTCCCTGGAGCGGAGTGGCGGCGGAGGTGACGGCTTTGTTACGGGGCTGCGAGTGAAATGCAATCAGGGGAAAAAAAAATAAATATGTTTGTCCATCGGAGGAGAAGTGGGGAAAGAAATAAACCCCCAGCCACGCGTGGGGTCCGGCTTTGAGAGCTGGGCTTTATTCCTGCCTCGTTTGTTTGCTCCTCTGGCCCAGCGCTTCCCCTAAGCCCGGCTTTGTGAAGTTGGGAGTGGATTAAGTGGCTGCGAAGGACGTGGGGGGGTGGTGGTACCTCGTGGGGAAGGTGGGGAGCGAGGGGCTGCAGGGGTGAGCTGGGTGGGTAAGGGTTAACAGGGCTGGATCCTTTCTGCTGTGTTTTGGTGAGTTCTAAAGAGCAGGCTCGGGAAAGACAAAAATGCAGGAAATATCATCTGAGAGTGTTGCAGGAGGTGAGGAGGAAAGGAGCTGGGCCGTGAGTCCCTGTCCCACCGTGCCCAGAGGGGTGCAGGTCCCTCTGCTCCCCATGCCCAGGCTGCACACCTGGCTGGGAGGCAGGGATGGCCCAACGAGGGAAACCCGGAGCTGTCCTGGAAGCAGAGGGAAAGGAAAGAGGAAAGGGCTGGATTTCCTAACTGTGCAAACACTCAAGATATGCTGGTGTGAGATGGGGATGGACATGGTTTGGGATATCCCCACATTGGGTGTCCCCAGAAGAGGATCACAGATGCTCCCTGGAACTGGGGTGCACCAACCAGGCTGCTTCCTGTGGTCCCTAGAGTGATGGCAGGGAGCTGGGCAGCCCCATCCCAGGAATGGGAATGTGCTGCTTCCCAACGCATTTGGGGAGCAAAAGCAGAGCTGCCACCAGAAAGGAGCACATTTTAGTGGTCCCTAGGGGACATCCAGGCCAAGCAGCCATTTGGGGATGTCCAGGTGTGCCCTGCCCACCCTGCTGGCGAGCCAGCAAGTGCGACAAACTCTGACATCACAGCTGGGAAAATAACATGTTATTTTCCCAGCTTGGATGTGACTTTCCCTGCTATTACTGGCAGCGACCATCTTGGGAGGAGAAAGCAGCAGAGGGCTGTCAGGAGAGGGGAGAGAAATGGTTTTCTGGGCTGGTGGAGCCTGTGCAACCCCTGTGGGCTATGGGGAGGCGGGGATGCTCTGCAGGGCCACCCCATTCCCTTCATCCCACTGCTTTCAGCAGCAAGTCCATGCTGCAAGTGCAGCTGCACATGAGCAGTGCCCCGGAGCCCCCAGTGGGGCTGGTGGTCAGCAGGTTGAGCTGACCCAGCCACCCCAGCGTGGGTGCCCAGCCCTACTGATGCCACAGCAGCCCATTCTCAGGTTGGGGAAAGAGCTTGGAGCCTCATCAGAAGCCATCTCCCAGGTAATCATCCTAAAACAATGGGAAAAGAGCTGCTTCCCTCCCACGCACCAGGAACAGAAGCTGTGCTGGCCCATGGGACAATGAGTAGCCCTGGAAGCTGTGAGAGTTCCCTCCCATGCCCATTCTTGACTGTGGTAGACTTCTCAATTGGAAAAGTGGAGTTTGAAAGGATGCAATGAGGAGCTGATGTCTCTTATTTTGAGGGGGGGACCCAAACAAAGCAACAAAACAAAACAAAGTGTCTCAACAGAAGCTTCTTGTGCCCCAGAGCTTGAGAAATGCTGGAAAAGCTCAATGGAGGCTCATTGGGCCAGCTGGGTGCTTAAATCATCACCTGGAAAAAGCCATTTAACTCCCAGTCCTGGAATATCCTCCAGTACTCACCCCACAGCCCTTCAGAGCCCGGATCTGAGGGGGCCTGGCTGCCCCTGTCTCTCTGCACCCACTGGAGTGTCCAGGCTCAGGGCAGAGGATGCTCTCCCATGGCAGCTCCAGCTCCTCAGGAAGCACAGGGATGCTCTCAGAGGCAGGGATGGACATGGCAGATCAGCCTTGGAGGAACACTGTGTGTCAGCTTCCAGCTGCTGCTTCCAGCTGGGCTGCAAGTGGGTTGTGCTGGACAGGCAGAGCTCAGTGTATCCAAAAAACCAAGGCAAACCCTGTGTGAATCTTGCAAAAGGAAAAAGATCTCTCAAAAATGATGGGATCAAAGGATAGAGACCCACCAAGGTGCCTGCACTTCCCCTTGGGGCTGCAGTGATGGGATGCTGTGAGCCAGACACCACGTGTTTAATTACTTTGCTGCCTTAATTGCCATCAACCCTTCCAGTTCCCAAGATTTTATAGTTTCTCAGTTTTCCTGTGTCCTTCCACCCTGTTTTGTCTCAGGGAGGCCTTTCAGGGGCTGGGACTGCCAGGAGGGAAAAGCAGTGAGCGAGCAGCACCTCCTGAACCACCTGAAACTCTTTGGGGGACATTTGGGGGGATATTTTGGCCTTTCAAGGTGACACACTTGTGGCTGTAAGAGCAGTGAAAATGGGCTGGGGGCTCCCCATTCCCAGGGCAAAGCTGCACTGGAAAGAGCCCAGAGGGACCCTGGGAAGGGACCTGGGTCACTTTGAAGCTCTTCTGTGCATCCCCTCACATCATCACCCATCACTCCAGCTCAGCCAGCTCTGAGGCAGCCCCTCGCCACCGTGGGGATGCCTTTGGGAACCTGCACCCCCTCTTTGCACCATGGGGCTGCTCTGCTGCCCTCCCAGGCTCTGGTGGAGGGCTTGTCCAGGGTCACTGCAATCGATATCTCATCTGCAGGCTCTCCTAGCGGAAGTGATGGTATATTGGAACATGGTAATGGGTCTTGTCTAGTGGAAAAGGCTAATCTTCCCCAGCTGTACAGGATCTCCGCAGGTGTCCTCCGGCTCTCCCCGCTGCCACCAGCCCTGCCAAGGAGCAGGCACACTTCTTTAAAGCTGTAGCACTCCAATTTACTGCTGTCCTGAGCAGGGAGAGCTGCCTCCAGCCTGGCACCATGGGGCACAGAGCTGTGTCTGGGGATTCTCAGTGAAGGACTGGCACCCCTGGTGTCACCACACAGCACAGGTGGCCACAGCAGCTCACATTTGCTGGGTCAAGGAAGAGAAGGTGGTGTGTTCCCCAGAGGTGGCATTTCCCCAGGGAGAGGAGGAGAAGGATGTGGGGATGATGCCAGGAGGGATGTGGACCCCCAAAGTGCCACCTGCACGCGTGGGAGGGAGGCAAGGAAAAGCAAGAGTGGCAGCTTCTTGCTGATAATTTGGCTTCTTTGGCATCACACTTGCTGCTTGGTGGGACTTCCCACCTGGAACTTGTCCTGTTTTGCCCATCCCTCAGGATTTCTGCAGAGCCAGGTCTTCCCTTCCCCTTCCCTTTGTGTGTCACTCCCAGATGGGCTCTGGGCACAAGGGTCAGGTTTTTTTAAGCTGACCAGCCAATTCTGGCTACCACATCCTGCTGCAGCCCAAATGGCATAATCCATTTTCCTGTTTCTCTGGAGGCTGAGGTAATTACCAGGTTTAAGGTTTGATATGCATGTGGATTTTAGCATGAGTTGCCAAGAACAGCTCAGAGCAATGCACAGGTGTGGGCAGCACATCCTGGGGGCTCAGACATGGCCATGGTGTGGGGAGCCCCCAGATGGGGGCTGTACAATGGGGAGCCCAAGGGCTTGGTGGGGGCCCATCAGAGGCTGAGTGACCACCAGATTCCTCAAAAGTCATGCTGAAGGTTGTGCTAACATTGCTGGGGCAGGGATTTTTTTCCTGCAAAAGGCAGTAAGGATAGATGGGTTTGAAGAGAAAATTCCCAGAGAGCTAAAGCAGCTGTGGGGTTGCTGGGTTTTTGCTTAAACTTTATTTTGTTGGGCAAAGATATTGATCACTGGGTCCATGCAAGGAAAAAACATCATGTTTTGCAGGAGGCAAGCAGAGAGGTCTCGTGTGGTTGTGCCCTGTGGGACTGTGTCCGTATCACATCCCTTCCTGGGGCTCCATCTCCCATCTGTGGGGTGTGCAGGAGGGGACCCCAGACCTCCTCTCCCAAAGGAGGGACAGAAAATCCTCCTGTGCTAGCCACTATCACGTCATTTTGTGCAGATGGTGTTCCCCAGCTCTGGATGACGTCCCCTCAGCAGGGACACTGGTAGCACTCTCGGGAAAACCGCAGGATTCCCCTCGATGAGTGGCTGGCTCCCATTTTCCTTTGGAGATGTGGCTTCGGGAGGTTCATGGGAGCGCAGGAGGCGCCCTGGGCTCCGCACACAGGTCACAGGGCTGCAGCACAGCACAGTTGTTAAACGTTCCCATCCTTCCAAGGGAAAGCCGTCCCCCCTCCCCCGGTGAGGTTGGGAGTCGCCGGTCGTGAGCTTCCCAGGCCAGGGGGAGATGGTCGCCTTTGTAAACCCCTTAACAAGGTGGCTTTGTCTCCCCGTTTAACAAGAAGCTCCCTTGCTCCTTCCCCGGGAGTTTCCCAACGCCGGGTCCCTGAAAGCCAGCTTTATGCTCCGGCCGGGGATCAGAGGGACACAGGGGCCCTTCTGCACGCCCCTGACAAAGGCTGCCCCGGGGGGACAGAGCGGCAAAGCTGCGCCGGCTCAGGGAGGCACAAGGGACCCACAGAGGAGGCTGCGGTGTGAGCCCACCGTCCATCTGGTCACTCGATCACGGCGATGCTCGGGGAGGGCCAGGGGGGTCCTTCTGCTCTGTGGCCCCGGAGAGGGGGCAGGGGGAGTGGCTGGGAAGGGACAGGTAGGTTTTGTTGGCCGCAGGTAACAGGATCCTCGGCAGTTGGTGCCTTGCTGCCCTCTGCTCTGGCTTCGGCGTGGGAGGGGGGCGAGATGGGAGTGAGGAGTTTAGGGCTGGAAACTGAGACCTCCATTCAGCTTCCCCTCATCTGGGTGGAAATGTGTTTGGAGAAAGCCTTGAGGTGTCTCTGCTCCAGCCCTCCGGTCTGGACCAGGCAGGTGCAGCAGCAGGAAGGGACCACTGGGAGTGATCCTCGGCTATGAGGGGCACCCTGGCCATGGCAGAGGCATCACCCATCCCCGTCCCACCTCCTCTTCCTTCCCTGAGGGCTTTGCTGGCCTCTGCTCAGTTTGGGAGCTTTTGCCCTTCCCTTGTCCCACCAGTACGAGCCCTGTCTCGCCTCCCCCCTCCAGCCATCTGCCTCCGAGCCCCCCGCCCAGATTTACTGTCACGCCTTAAAGCCAGGGCTCAGCGCCAGGGTCAGCGTGTCACGCCGGCCCCTCATCGATTTGTTTTACCTCCCCTTGGCTAAAGCACTTTGGCCCTGGCCCCCTCCATGGCGTGAGGGGCTTCCCAAGGCCCTCAGCTCTCCCCTTGCCCGTCCTGATCCTGCATGGCTGGACCCCGTGGGCAGCGGGGACCCAGCTGAGCCACTGATCTCCTGACCCTCCCTGGGGCACCTAATGTGTCTCCCTGGTTTATCTGGATCAATGTTTCTGCAAGAGCAAGGAAGATCCCTCCAGGGAAAGGAGGGGATACAGGGATCCTGTTTGTTTGCACAGCCTCACGGCTGGTTTAATGCTTAGCTGGGCTGGGTCATTTCTGGGGATTGGGAAGGGAGGAAGGCCCTAAATCAGAGGTGCCAGGTCAGACCAGAGATGTTTGGGGTCTCTTCTTTTCAGTTTGTGGGTCTCATGCTCTGCATTGGGGCACAGTGGTTGGGATGTGGAGTTCGGGTGGATTCAGCCTTCAAGATCCACCGCCCAGCAGGTGTGGGGCTGCTTTGGATGATCTGCTTCTTGCTCATGGTGTTTGGGCCTGGATGAGGGATTTTGGAACTGGTCTATTTGGTGCTGGGGATATTTTTATAGGAGCCTGGAAGTGACCATAAAGGATGGACATCAACTTAACAAGCCCAAGCACTGAGAGACCTGGCCGTGACAGCAGCCTCCAGCCTTTCCTGATGGTCACTGAGGGATGACCAAGGCAGGAGGGCTCTTGCTTTTATGGCTTGGCTCGGGGAATCGAGGCAAAGAACACATGGACAACACTCCAACACCACCCCACAGGCTCCATCACCCCTGCTGAAGGCTCCATGTCTCCAAAACCCCTCCTGTCCCACAGAATCACTCCCAGCACCTCCACAGCCATGCCCGCGGGTCGCTGCGCCGGCAGCCGGGGCAGATGCCCAGCAGCTCGGGCAGCCCGAGGAGAAAGCGGGGGGCTCTTGGCAACTCTGCCTTTTGCTTTCAGCCTCGCCCTCTCGCTATTTATTGGTGACTTTTGTCCTTGGCCAGCTTAGCGGCTGAAAGGGGCTGTATTATATCACATGTAGGCAGCTCCTGGGGGGAGAGGGCCGCGCTTTCTGCGGGAACAAAGCGCGGGTTGGCTAATTCCCCTCTCCTCCCGCGGCACCCGGGTCCCATCTGGTTGACACAGTTTGCTCCAGTGTCTCCTGCTATTAAGCCCCCACTTGCCTGCTTGAATCACTGGCGCTCCCCCCGCCCCTGTACCCTCGGCCCCTTTTTCTTGCTTTATTTTTCATTTTCCCTAAAGCCAGGCAGAACTTGCTCCGTGGAGTGATGTCAGATGTGTACGAAGCAGACCAATAAAACCTAATGCATCCCCCTCTTTGTCTGCTGGCCTCTCCAGCGCCTCACATTTTCCACTCAGAAGGCCACTTAAAACACATCAGCAACAATCCCTCACAAAACAGCCACTTGTTGGCTAATTGTGCCGAGGACCCGCGCGCCGCACTGCGCTTTCCTGCCAAGGAGGGTCTGATGCTGCCAGGGACCACGGCTCCCCAACGACCCCAGGGTGGTGGGAACCCTCAGCATCCACCAGGATTGGCCCTGGGGGTCTCAGATGCTCTACAGGGTGTGGTGGGGCAGGGATGTGGGGTTGGGATGTTTCTATTCCCCACTGCCTTAGGTAGGTCTGGATGGGCTGGAGAGATTGGTCACAGAGCCAGGACTGGGGCTCTGCTCAGCCCTCACTCTGCAGCAGGAGGGACGAGCAGATGGACCCAGCGGAGCTGCCTGGATTCTGTCCTACCTGCTAATTCCTTCCTGGGAAGGGAAGCAGGCAGGAAGGCAGCAGGCAGCTGCAGTGGAATGGGAGTTCTGGGGGGAATGAGATGGGTGCCACCCTGCCAGGCTGGTGACTTCTAGCTCAGTGGCTGTGATTCTGTAGCTGAAGGCTGGAAGAGCTGACTGCCCCATGCCGATGGGAGAGAGATTTGTTGCAGCTCAGAGGGATGCCAGTGGGTCTCACTGGAGGGGATGGAGATCCAGGTGCCTGTTGGAGGGCAGAGAGGGTGCAAGCGAGAGATGCTTCATGCTGGAAAGGAAGCAGAGAGGCCTGGACCTTTGCCTAATGGAGAAACATCCAAAAATCCCTCCCCAGGAATACACTGGGCCCTTTGGGCTATGGGAGAAGAGATCAGAGGATGGTTAATCTCCCCCTCTGCAACCAGGGGACCCAGCCTTCCCCCAGCACAGAGACAAGTGCCTGCAGTAGCTGCATTTATTTTTCTGCAGAAAAACTCGGACAGCTTCTCCTGCTGCCACCCCCGGCATCCCGAGGAGCAGGACAGGAGCAGTGCAGTCACTGCAGCCTGGCCTGGGGGCGGGGGGAAATGTCACACCTTTTGTCTTAAAGCCATCTGATCACACCCTGGTTTGGGGCTAATTTGAGGCAGGCAAGGAGGTTCAGAAACAATGCCAGGCAGTGGGAAGGCTCCCTGTGGGTGTTGTGCTGGGCAGGCAGCCCAGAGCCCTCCCTGCGGGTGC
Source organism: Eopsaltria australis (assembly GCA_034509425.1). Classification (NCBI taxonomy): domain Eukaryota; kingdom Metazoa; phylum Chordata; class Aves; order Passeriformes; family Petroicidae; genus Eopsaltria; species Eopsaltria australis. The sequence goes on from JAVTVJ010000680.1 coordinate 346,895, forward strand.
TGAGCTCCTGCCCCTGCTCACCTGCCCACATCCACCTGCACAGGCGATTGGCACAGGGCAGAGTCCGAGGGACCCGCAGGGAGCCGGGCTGCTGCCTGCTCTGGCTCTGTGGCCAGGCTGAGCCTCTGCCACGCTGCCCTGGTGATGTGCAGGGAGCCACAGGCACCTGCTTGCCATTCCCATTCCCATTCCCATTCCCATTTCCATTTCCATTCCCATTTCCATTTCCATTTCCATTTCCATTCCCATTTCCATTTCCATTTCCATTCCCATTCCTATTCCTATTCCCATTCCCATTCCTATTCCCATTCCCATTTCCATTCCCATTCCTATTCCTATTCCCATTTCCATTCCTATTCCTATTCCTATTCCTATTCCTATTCCTATTCCTATTCCTATTCCCATTCCCATTCCTATTCCTATTCCTATTCCTATTCCTATTCCTATTCCCATTCCCATTCCTATTCCTATTCCTATTCCTATTCCTATTCCTATTCCTATTCCCATTCCCATTCCCATTCCTATTCCCATTCCCTCACTTTGCAGCCAGTCCCGCACACCCCAGTAGGGCCAAGGGGGACCCTGAGGGCTGGTGGGACCCCACACCAGGCTCACACCTGGCAGAGAGCAGTGCTGGGGAAGGAAGGGGTTAAGCAGAGCCAGGGGCGGCAGGAATCAGGGATTACAGGTTTGTTGCCGGACTGTCCCATCTGTCACCAGCACAAAGACGAGCCCTGTCTCGGGCTGGGCTATCAGCGAAGAGCCCACCACTACATTAGGACTCCATTAGGGGAGACTGGCGGTGGGAAATGGCAGCTGTCAGGGCACTATCATTTCTCCTGTAATTCCTCCTGCTCCTTTCTCAACTGCACTTAAATAGCAGGTCTACCCACTGGGCCAATTTTGCATTTTCTTCCTCCCGCTGCTCCTCTTCTTTCTTTAAAGCTGCAGCTCCCTGGGCCCCTTTCCTGCAGCCTGCTGGTGCCAGTGCCAGTGCCAGTGCTGCCTGTGCCTGGCTGTGGCATCTCCACAGGGAGAAGGGCTCGGGAGCATTGGCAGCATCCTGGCTACGGAGCCACAGCGATGCTGGCCTGGTCTGCGATGGCACCACTGCCATGGGACTGGCTGGCTCCTGACCTTGGCACAGGGAGGAGAGGAGGTGGATCACAGTCTCCAGGGATGGGCAGTGTCCTTCCCATCTCCCATCGTATCTCTGAGCTGGAGAATGTTTCCCAGGCCGGCTGCTGATGCAGGACTGCTGATGTGGAACAGGATGGGCAGGACAGCAGGCGGTGAACAGGACTGGGGATCGTGTCCAGTGGTGTGAGTTCTGTCAGAACAGAGTTTCCTCTTCCAGCCACAAAATTTGTCCGATCTTTCAGCATTTGGCAGAGACTCCTGGGTCACACTGCCTGGTACAGTCGAGGGTGGGATGATCCCCCGGTGCCAGGCAGCCTCAGATCCTTCTCATCATGACCCAGAGATAAAACCATGGACAGACACATTTCCTGGTGGGACAAGATCACCTGGAAACTCTCAGGACGTGCAGAGAGGCAGCTCAGCATGCTGGAGACCATGCTGGGGGTCTCTGTGATCACAGCTTTCCCGGGAATCCCTGGCTCTTCCCACACCCTGCCCTGCCCTCCCTGCATCTCCCACCGGACCCGGCGCTGCCGTCACTCCCTGTGGAGCCTCCTTTTCCAGCAGGGGATCAAAACAAACACTTGTGTGGGGAAGTGCATTGCAGTGGTGCTCGAAATAAATAACTAATTTCTCCCTACATGATCTCAAGGAGCAGGAGAGGCGTGAATAGCAGGGCCCGGTGTCGGGCTGACTGGACTCCCCGGTGCGGTAATTCAGAGGATGACAAACATAAGCCAAAGAAAAATGTTGAAAAATGGGCACTTCCCGCAGCCCTGAGCAAAGGAGCTATTGCAGGGTTTGGAAATAACGAAGGCAAAGAGAGGGAGAGAGGGGAATTTTCTCATTGAGACCAAGTGAAGTGCCAAACAAGCTGCTATTATGGTGGCTTTGAGAGGCACAGGGAGGGGGTGGTAGGGAGGGGGTGGTGGGGAGGAGAGTAGGGGGAAGGAGAAGAGGGAGGTGGGGGAGAAGAGAGGGAGAGAGGGCTGGAGGGAGGGAGAAGAGTGGGGGCTGTGGGGAAGAAGGGGATGTGAGGAGCCAAAGGTGCGAGGTGACACAGGGGAGGATGGACCAAGGTGTGTGATGGTGGCAGGGCCACCACATGCTGGCACCTCACCCCTCATCCCAGGTGTCCCACATCTCCCCATCCTCATCCCCAGCCACCTTCTACCCCCCACAACCACCACCACCAAAAGGGAGGGGGGGAAAAAAAAAGGAGAAAAAAAAAAGAGATGGAAAGAAGGAAAACAAAATATCTACAGTTGTCGAGACAAGGGGAGAAAAATAGAGGCAAACATCCATAATTTTCTCTGTGGGGCTTTGCAGTAATTGAGCCATTTGGATAAAAATAAAGGCAGCAGGCCCTTTAGGTAAGAGGAGCTTTTGCAATACAAGAAGCCTGAATTATGCGTCTTGTATCACTTGAAACCCCCCACCACACCACCCCCCTCCACCTCCCCCGTGCGACACCAAACCACTTTCCCTTTTCTTCTTCTTCTCCTCTTTTATTTTTTTTTTCCTTCCCTCCTCCTTTTTTAAGTAGCCTGTCAAACAGCATCCGACGAGAGGAGAATTTCAGCTGTCACAACTAATTTCAGCGCGCGTGTGTGCAAAGGTGTGTGTGTGTCTCAGGCGGGGGGATGGAGGCGTAGAATCACTCCCTTGCCTTTTTTTTTTTTTTTTTTATTCCTCAAAAGGAAGATTTACATCAGAAATTTGTTTCTGGAAGTGTTTAAGGCCTGTAATTTCCCTCTTTTCAATCGCTGCCTGATGTCTTCTTCTTCTTCTTCTTCTTCTTCTTCTTCTTCTTCTTCTTCTTCTTCTTGCCAGTTCCAGTGCTGAGGCTGGCTGTCACCTTCCCAGCAGCCTGGTCCCTCAGCTGGGAAGTGCCAAGGAGGCTTTTCCATCTCTTACCAGGGCTTGAGGCTTCCAAAATTCAGCTCTCAAAGCCCTGAGAACCACGCTGGGTCTGGTAGGGAAGGTTCAGGCTTCTCCCTGCTGGTGTCCCAGTGCTGGTGGCTTTAGGTTTCAGGTTTGGTCACCTCAGCAGCCACTTTGAGATTGGCAATAGCTGGAGGGTCATGGGGTGAATCCTGCTCAGAACAGGGCACCCCTGAGAGCCAAGTGGGGCAGTTGGGGTGATTCCCCCACCCAGGATATGCCTGGGGAAAGGGGCAGCTGGGGAGAGGCTGGTGCTGAGCACATTGGATCTTCCCAGCCAGAGTTGGGAAGGGAAAATTCCCTGAATTCAAAGTCTCTGGGCTGTTTGCAAGAGAGGAAGAAGCAAATCTCTGGGTGTGGCTGGAGATGTTGCCTCCATCATGTTCAGAAGATGATGGGATGGCTGTGGTGATACAGATCACCTCAGGAGGTGCTCCAGACCAGCTGGATGGAGCTCTGAACCACCTGGTCTAATGGAAAGTGTCTCTGGTGGAACCAGATGAGCTTTAACATTCCCCCCCAACCCAAACCAGTCTGTGATCCTGTGGTCAAAATCCCTCCCCCATGGGCTGTGTCCCTTTTCCTAAAATAAATGGACTTTTTGCTTAAGAAAATGATCCCAGCTTCTGAAGGGAGGAAAGGCTGGGGATCAGCAGCAGGCTCTGCACCCCACTGAAGAAGGTGTTCCCTGCTCCTGGGAAGCCACCAGATAATTCCCTCAGCTCAGCAATTCCTGCCTGCTCATGTAGGCACAAATGAGATGCACAGAACTGGAAAGAGCAAGAACCAGCCCAGGAGGAGCACGGAGCTATGTGGGACATCACTCAGGTTTTGAATTTCATACTCAGGGCTTTGGGAAAGGGGCTGTGGGATCAGAGAACCTTGGGCTGCTCCAGGCTCAGCCAGGCCAGGAGCTGGGTGCAGGCTGCATTTTGAGAGGTATCACCCAAAAATGACACTCCCAAAAAGCAGCAGGAAGGGCTGTGCAGGGCCCTGCTCGAGGAACAAGCTTTGCATATTCTTTGCATTAATCCTGGACTAACTGGTCCTTGCATCATCCCAGAGCCTCCTGCTGCTCCACTGTGGCAGGAGCCACGTGGCTGAGGGCTGAGGGCTGGACCAGACCTGGGGGCACCTGCAGAGCTCCAGGTCTTGGCAGAGCTCCCCAGAGCACTCCATGCCCAGAAGCTTGGTGACAAGTGTCCCCAACACCATGGCAGTGTCCAACCATGGCCATGGGAGTCAGGAACACGGGCCTCAAACACATGGGCCAAACCAGGCAGGAAACGGGCGCTGTGGGAGGTGTGTTCAGGGAGGGGTTAGGTGATGGCTCTGCTGGGACACTACAGTAGGGATGGAGGGGATGGCACAGCCTGGCACGGGATGGCACAGGCAGGGATGGGATGGAATGACACAGACAGGACAGGACTGCATGAGCAGGTAGAGGATGGCCACGGGCAGGGATGGGACAGAACAGGCAGGAATGGGATGGAATAGGTGGGGATGGGATGGCAAGGTCAGGAATGGGATGGAACAAGCAGGAATGGGATGGAACAAGCAGGAATGGGATGGAGCAGGTGTGGATGGGATGGCACGGGCAGGGATGGGATGGAGCAGGTGTGGATGGGATGGCACGGGCAGGGATGGGCTGGCACAGGCGGGGCCGGGCTGGGCAGGGCTGGCACAGGCGGGAGGGGTGGCAGGGGCAGGGGCAGGGCAGGGTCCAGGCCAGCGCCGTTCCCGTTCCCGTTCCCGTTCCCGGCCGTGTCCCCTCCGTGTCCCCGGGGGGTCCCTGGGGGCGTGGCCTGCGCTGGCCCCGCCCCTCGCCCCATCCCCACCCAGCGGCGCGCGAGCGGCCCCGCCCCGCGGCGCGAGCCCCCCGGCCCCGCCCCTCCGGGGCACTTCCGGCGGAAGCGGGGGGCTCCTTCCCTTTCCGGGCGCGGGCCCCGGGCGGAGCGGCGGGACGGGCGCGGGCCATGGCGGAGCTGGCGCAGGGGCAGAGCCAGAGCGCGGCGCCCGTGGGGATCAAGCCCGAGGGTTTCGTGGACGCTCTGCACCGGGCCCGGCAGGTGAGGCGCCGGCCGGCGGGCCGGGGGCGGGCGGGAGGAGGCCGCGGGGCGCCACTAGGCCGCGGAGCTGAGGCGGGGCAGGGCCGCGGCCCCGCTGCCCCTCTGCCCGTGTGCCGGCGGAGCGCAGCCCCGGGGCTGGGCCCCGAGGAGGCGGCGGGGCTCTGACAGCCGCGGCCGCGGTTGGTGACAGGGCGGCAGCGCTGCTGTGCGGGAGGGGGCGGCCCGCAGCCGCCTGGCCCTGGGCACTGGGTGGGCGTGAGCTGGGGCTCATTCGTGTTTCACACGGGGCCTTGCGCGTGGGCTGAGCCACGGAGCAGCCAGAGATCGGCAGCGGGGCTGGGGAAGGGTCTGGTGTGTGTGTGTGTCCTGTGGGGAGAGGCTGAGGGAGCTGGGGGCACTCAGCCTGGAGAAGAGGAGGCTCGGGGGGGACCTTACCGCACTCTACAGCTGCCTGAAAGGAGGCTGTGCCCAGGTGGGGTCGGACTCTTCTCCCAGGCAGGCAGCGACGGGACAAGAGCACTCAGGCTTCAGCTGTGCCAGGGGAGGTTCAGGTTGCACATAGCGAGGAATTTCTTCACAGAAAGGGTGATTCGACTTTGGAATGGGCTGCCCAGGGAGGTGGTGCAGTCGCCGTCCGTGGGGTGTTTAAGGGAACATTCTCTGATTGACAGGGTGGTGATCAGTCACAGGCTGGACTCAGTGACCTCAGGGGTCTTTTCCCAGCTCATTGATTCTGTGAACACAAACCTTGGCAGAGCAGGAGCTTGGCATTCCCTCCAGGGAGAGAGGAGGGAGGAGCGAGGTGCTCCCCAGAGGAATCCATGAACTTACACAGTGCTAAAATGGGAAATTTCAGTGAAAGTGCCCAGACCTGCAGGAATCCACACTCTCATATTCAGCCCAGGATACTCCAGGTGTTTGTGAGCTCCTCAAGTGGCTGCAGAACAAGAAGCTGCTGCTCACAGCATGGATGCTGTGGCTGTTCTTCACATCTCCTGTTCCCCACCTGTCACAGATGTTTGTTCCATCTCTGAGCAGGTTGCGCTTGTGCTGCACACCGAGGAGCTCTAACACAGCCGAGTACCAGGAGCAGAGCTCACCTGGTGCTCAAAGACCCTGACTTTATTCTCTGCAGTTTTACAGGCCAGCTGGGAGAAATCCCCTTCTGCTGCCCAGATTGTCTCATTTCACTGACAGACTTCTGAAGAAACTCAGCTGGAGCCCAAGGCCTCTCAAGTGCTCTCTGTAGTGGCACTGAGGTGCTGTCCCCTGGGAATCAGTGTGGCAGCCACTATGCGCCCTGTGCAGTCTGCAGTGACCTGCACACAGGCACTGGAGGTGCAGATCCACACCCTGCACCTGCCAGGACACCAGCAGCTGCTCTGGGGCCCTTGGTTTCCTTCTCAGCACAGGTTGGTGGGGTGTGAGCTGCTCAGGGTGAGCCAGGCCTCGCTTCTTTCAGTCACTGTGAAAGCTCCCTGTCCCTGAATTGTGATGTCTGAGCACCCAGACAGGGTTCTGTGCTTGGTGCAGTTAAATTGAGAGGTGTTTTTGTCCTGACCTGGTTGTATCTTGCAGAAGGCCTCTCATTGCAAAAACATCTTATTTAAATATCTGGTAATGCTACCACCTGTTAGCAGTTGAATAACCCATTTATGTAAAAGATAATTGTTTGCTGTTGAAGTGCAGCTTGTTGGAATTATTTTGTGGGTGTTTCAAGCCCAGAAGAGTCCATGAAGTCGATCAGGGGACTGGGGCACCTTCCCTGTGGAGACTGAGAGAGCTGGGGCTGTTCAGCCTGGAGAAGAGAAGGTTGAATGGAACATCACAGCATCTTCTGAGATCTGAAGGGGCTGTGGGGAAGCTGGAGAGGGACTGGACTCTTCATCAGGAGCTGTAGTGACAGGACAAGGGGGAATGGGTTCAAACTGAGAGAGGGAGCATTTAGGTCTGATATTAGGGAAAAATTCTTCCCTGTGAGGGTGGTGCACAGAGTACCCAGAGAAGCTGTTCCTGGATCCTTGGAAGCATCCAAGGCCAGGTTGGACAGGGCTTGGAGCAACCTGGGATAGTGGAAGGTGTCTCTGCCCTTTGCAGGGAGTGAAACGAGATGATCTTTGAGGTCCCTTCCACCCCAAACTCTTCTGTGCTGAACGTGCAGCTCTGTGTGCCACTCGTGATCAGCAGCAGGGTGCTGGGCTCAAACACAGCACCAGCTGCAAATGGATCTGAAGTGGAGCTGCCTGACTGCTGTCATTGTGTTTGTAGGATGGATCTGTGAGCCCCCAACCCATGAGGGAGATGGAATAATAAATAGTAAATAATTCTGGGCCCTGGCTGTGGTCACTCACTTGAGTTTGTTGTTAGGTTCATTATACTTGCTGTGATTATTCTGTACGTGCTGGGTTTCCATGAGCCTAAAACTAGAGTTAGTCTGGACTGGAAGATTCCAGCAGCAGCCTTCTGGCTCTTTCACCCTGGAAACAAGTGTGTTGGGAAATGTGGGCTCTGCACGTGTTTGTGGGAGCACAGTGTCCTACATTTTTGTGCAGTGAGTTGTTTGCTGCCTGTTGAATATGATTTTTTTTTTTTCCATTAGTGTTTGTGGGATGAAAAGAGCTGTTGGAGGGCTGAAATATTTTCTTCCCCTGTGGAAGTACTCGATTTAATCTAATTCTGTAGAGGCTGGGTAAGAGAGCAGGTGGTCTTCTCTTGCACAGAACTAAAGTGTCACTAGTGACTCGTTGCCAAATGTCACTGAAAATGCTCTTCATTGCTCAGGTGATGGATATTTGCCTCACCACTCAACCAACCTGTGATGGAACTTCCTGGCTGAGAGTTGGGGGGAATGAAAAGGCACCTGCACCTGATATTTCTCTGGAGGTGATGGCAGAGCTTTCACCAAGGGTGTTTGGTGTTATATTTGCCTGAGCTGTACTGATCTGGTGCAGCTTTTGTTCTGGTTTTGGCCTTTTTGGAGGATTCCTTTTGCTTTGAGGGAATGAGGGAGCAGAGGAAAGAAATTCACCGAGAGTTTTTACTTTATGGGTTGGTCATCCCTGGCTTGACTTTTGAATCTTTCAAGGTTTTGTGTCACGTGTAAGACCAGTAATCAAATCTACTAAATTCAGTTCTCATGAGAGCCATATCATAATCAGGCTGTGGAATTCAGTGCTTGGTTCTGAATATCTAAACAAGGACATAACTTCAGGACAAGGAAGACTTTCCTGATTAAAGGAAAGTAGCTGCATTCCTCAGAGCCACTGGGATGTGAAATGATGTAAGAATAGGAAACCTGGAATATCTTTGAATGAAATTACTTTACATTGCTTTCAGCATTCGTGCTGGACTTGCCTGGATTTTTTGTGGACTCTGAAATATTTGGGATTTATGAATAATTACTTTTTCAAGGCAGTGCTGAAACTTTGAGCTGCCTGTCCTGCATCTTCTGCACCACGCCTCAAGTGGATTGGTGGCTCTTAGGTGGGGACTGATCTGCCCAGCTGCTCCCAGGCACGGTGGCTTTTCTATGGCATTTTGGGGTGGGGAGAGAGAGAGGATGTCTGCTCCCCTTTTGAATAGTGAGATGAGAAAATAAGCAGAGCTGCTTGTTCTTTGAAGGAAAATTAATTTCTCTCAGGCTGTCATTTTGTTCTTATTGACCAAATGGTGTCTTGCTGGGTGTTCTGGAAGTGCTCTGAAGAGGAAAGGCTGAGGCTTGGTGAGCCTGTGATGTGCCATCCCCCTCAAAAGTGGGGAATATCCTGACTGAGGGTCAACAGGCTGTGTGTTTGAAATGCCTTTCTATATCAGGCTCTAAATTCTAATTTCTTTGGTATTGGAGGGGTCTTGGACAAACTTTTCTTTACCCTTTTGCAGAGTCCTTTTTCAGGTCCTCCTGAAATAGATTTAGGCTTTACCAATTACTCTGGTGTTTAGGAAAACCACCTGTGACATGAAGCTTAAATAGTTGTGGATGGTTTTAGTGCTTTCTGCAGAGCTCTGGAGAAATGTCTGTCACCCCAACTCAAGTGTTCTGCTGAGTGAATGGGAGGAGCAGCACAAGTACCAGAATAGGCTGAAGGGTCAGATGACAGTGCCTTATTGTTTTTGGGTTTTTTTTTCATCCTGCTAATACCTAGAATTGGTGATTTTATCTGTTGCTGTTCTTTGCAGGGCACCATGGAGAGGTTTTTCCTAGAAGCTGGGCCTGTTCTCTTGAAAGCTGAGTTCTGTATTGGTTTTTGAGTGTGCCTAGCAAAGAAGCTTCATATTTAGAAGTGGTTTTGTATTACTTTGTATTTTGTATTGTCATTTTTCTGGCTGTTAAGCATATAGGAGAACAGAAGTGCAAGATACAGTAAAACTAGTATCTCTCACAAAACTTCATGGGTTCATTTGTTTTTCTTGGCTTTACCATTGCAGTTCGTAGCTGGGGCTGGTGTTGTGAACTTCAAAGTCTTTATTGGAGAGCTTTATTTTGGAGAATTTAGGTGCAGAAACAGTGATGCTTTTTTTTGCCCAGTGTATTTCAGAGCTTGATGAAATGGATGCATTGGGTGTAGGGGTGGGAAAAGGAGAAAAAACCTGAGGCTGACATAGAGCAGGACAAAAGCAGTGGCTAACAGCAGTACATTACTCAAGGTCACTGAGGGAGATAAGGGCTAGGCCTGCTTGCTTTTGCCATGTCCTAATTTTTGTGCTTACCTCCCTGCTGAACCTGTCATAAAAACTGAGCTTCCCATTTGAAGTTGAACATGAGGTGTTAAAATGTATTTTAGCTGCTACATGTACTTTAAATTTTAATTTTGCAGGGTGTTTTTTCCTGCTGTGGTGTCTGCCTGTAATCCAGTGGCAGCTGGGAGGTTTTAGAGATAAGGGTACAAGTTTAAATAAAGGAGAGTGGGGGGAAAAAAGGAAAATATCCTAAAAGCTGATAATGTAAAAATTGCTTTAACACTCTTGCTTTGCCCTTTACTTGGAGGATTCTGTGCCAGGGTTGATTGAGCATTGTGTGCTCAGTATGAGCAGGGATTCACAAAGCTCCTCTGAGTTGGGAGTAGAGATTCTTAGTGCCAGCAAGCTGGTCCTGAGCACCTTTGTACTTCAGGCTGCCTTCCTTCCCAAAACTGCTTTCTGCTATCTGCACACTGGTTTTTTTTCTTTTCATGGTGTGTGTGGTGAGTGATTTCACCTCTAAACTATCATCCATAACTTGTAAGTCATGGTAAATAACCACTGACAGAGAGTTTGTGAAGGGGGTATTAAAATCAAATGTGCCAAAATACATCAGGGTTTGTTATGCCTGACACTTTTCCTTTTGGTTTACGTTGTAAGCTACTATATGAAAGCTGTTAATAGATTGCTGTAAAATATATTTTCTGAAGTAGTCAGAAAACATCTCTGCTCTTTGTATTTAGTTAAAATTCTCTTCATCCCAAACATAAGGGGAAAGTGTGTGGGCAAAGGACTGAATCCATGGGTGCAGTAAAACATAAAAGAGTAAAGCATCACCTGGCCCTCCCTCCTGGAGAGGACAGGATGTGTAAATGCTTTCAGAATCACTTTTCTGGGGACTTCTTGGTGCTACTGATGTACAAAATGTTTGTCATGAGAGATTCACTACAGGATTGCAGCTGGTCCCAGAGGAAGATTTCATTCTCTAGCTCTGACATTTCTGACACACCAAAGTTACTGACTTTCCAAAAGGAGACAGGACAGAATGGACTATAAGGAGATAATGGTCCAAACTTGGAGCCCTTTTCATGGAAGGCATTGAACAGAATGTTTCCTATTCTCTTTCTAAAAGCAGTGCCCTCAATCTTTCAAGATTATTCCAAATAGCTTTTTTCAGTACCCTGTGGTTCTGCATCTTGGGCAGTTGTTTATGCCACTGCAGCAGAAGGTAGTGTCAACAACCAGAGTTACTGTAGATGTCTTTCTGTTGCAGTGAAAGGCAAATTTTGGAAATCTTTAGACATATTGGTAATTTAAAACATATCTGTGTAAAATGCTCTTTCATCTGCTCCTGTTGCTTATTCTCTGGTGAAATCCAGTTAAAATGGAGTGAGATCAGTCTCTTAGTAAAGATTCTATTCAGTGGTTTTCTTTTTGCTGGAAGAGGCAGCAAATGCTGTAGAATACAGTGTACTTTATATTTGTTCTGTAACTACTTTGTTCTGTGCTTGCTTATTACAGCAAAATACTTTATGTAGGCAAGGGGAGCTGTGAGACTGCAGTTTGCCTGTCCCTGGGAGAGCATTAACTGGGGTGCAGCAGCCAGGGAATGCACCTGGCTGTTTCTAGGGTGAGTTTCCACAAGGTAGCTCAGAGAGCAGCTGGGAGAGCTCCTGTTGTCAGCACCCACCTGTGCAGCTGTCCCCCAAATGTCACCAGAGATGAGCTTAACTTCTCACTTGTATTAAGTGATGTTTAGGTGTGTGTCTGTTTATTTGCTTACCTTACTGTGATACCTGACTATCTGTTCTGTGAATAAACTCCTCATGTCCTGGCTCAGCAGGGAATGGCAGATTCCCCTCTGGAAGGGTTGGAAGCAGAGGCACAGGCAGCATTAGTTGTGTTTGTGCTGTACCGACCACTGCAGGAAATGGAAACTAGTTCTGGACTGATAGTTTGCCCACTGGCTTATTCCTCACACTGTAAACAAGAGTGATCCAGTCTCTTTGACACGGAGTTCCCAAACCTGTCCTTGTGCTGTGTGTTTTCACTGTCTCCCTCTGCTCCCCCACAGATGTGTGAGTGTGCATTTCTGTGTGTCTGGATCTGCAGGGATGCAGGGTGAAGCACAAGTCCTCCCACACAGCTCTGGTGGTGGCAGCTTCTCCAGGACAGAGTTGGTGGGTTAGTCTGAACCCTCCTCTGAGCAAGATTTAGCTTGCCAACTATCCATTGAGCAAATAATCCTGAATATAATGTTCCAGGGAGTAAATGATGAGGAAGAGGAACTGGGTGAATGTGATCTTAATTAAGCAAATATTAAAAGCAAGCAGAAAATTGTTTGCTTTACAAATGAAGCACCTTGTTACAAATCCACCTATATAGTAAATACCTGAGGGAAGATTGGCCTGGGGTCAATGCTTCATTGGAAGAAAGAGTGTTTAGTTGTGGTGGCTGAAAATTCAGCTATGCTGATCATGCTTTTATCCCATTTTTACAGATTGCTGCTAAAATTGGAGATATTCCTCACTTGAATAATTCTACAACACTTGTGGACCCGTCAGTCTACGGTTATGGAGTGCAGAAACGGCCCCTGGATGATGGAGGTAAGCTGGCTGTGATTAGTCAGTCTTGTGGATGCAGCTCCTGAAATTCATCTATGGAGGAGGCAGTTGTCTGTTTTGAGAATGGAAAATGCATCTTTCTGTGTATAGAAATTTTATACAAGATGCCCCGTGCTGTTTACTCTTACCTAGATTGCACAGTGTGTGTTCTTAGGCATTCGTATTAATGTGAAGCAATTCCCTGTTAGTTCATGACCTTTGGGAATTAGCAAACAAGCTGTGTCATTTAAATCTTGGTCTATGGTAGTTGAGGGAGGGAAGAGGATTTGCTTATCAGGCCTGTGCTGGAGCCCATGTGTAGAGTACCAGGTGTACACAGTACATGTTCTTCCCTGATGGCCCTTGTTTTCTGAGAGCAGGCAATGTCTAGGGACAGCATTATACATTTTCCTTTCCATCTGTGACAACATTCACGGCCCAGGAGCTGAGTTGCTGTCAAGTTCTGGTTGCTTTGCACATGAATTCTAAGGAGAAAAGGTATTTTTGTAAGATGGTGCAAGTTGGAAGGAAACCTCCTGTGTTAACTTAGCTCTCTCTGTTATTGTTTAAGAATTCTAAAATCTCTGAAGAATTTAAAATTGGCCCCAGCCAAAGGATAGTTTATTGCATGGATCATAGCTGGTAATTGTCATAAGTTAATATTGTATGAATTATTACAATTTTTTAAAAACCAAGTAGTTCCTTATCTTTGGTGGGAACAACAAAAATGTAAGAACGAGAGTTTTTTGGGTTTTATAAATCTAATGCTATGCATTGTTACAAGAAGCGTTTAAACTGTATTATCTGCTGCTGTATAGATGCAGAGAGCTCACTTTTCTTGTGAAGCAATAAAAGCATGGCTGTGTCTTCCTTTTGCTATTTCCTCTGGTATTTTTCCTGACACACATAGCCCTGCAGGGTGATTCTCTCCCCCATGGATACGTTCAGGAGCACTGAGGAGATAAGTGAAGCTGCTGCCTAGCACTTCATTTTGAGAAGAATTTTTTTCTGTCTGATACAAGGGCTGAAAATAACTTCACGTCTGCTTCTCAGTCTGTAAAAACATGCTGGAGCATGGGGAGAAGTTCCTTTCATGTGGAGCCTCTGGCTTGCTAACGTTACTGTTTTCTGAACACATGCCACCACCCACTTCTGTTCTCTGCTCTTGGCTCTGTTTGAGCAACAGGTTGCTGCTGCTCCTTTGGTTTGGGGTTTCAGGGGAAAATGGATTTATCTGGGTGAGCTTTGTATCTTGGACTGGAGCATCCTTTTGTTGAGGAGACAGGTCTGGCATTGCTGGTGTGTGCTGGTTCTGCAGGGGAAGGTGCTGGGCTGTCACAGGCTGGGCAGTGTTGGGGAATGCTGAACAGCTCTGAGTAGTTTAGGGATGTGGCTGTGTGTGAAAAAGAATAAAAATAGCCTTCTGGGAACCAGCAATTCACAACATTTGCCCTGCCTGTGTCTTTCATTGATTCATCAGGCTGAACTCGTGATCTGACCTCTTGACAAAATGGGTTTTAGGAGCTCGTAACACGTGAAATGGTCACAGTGCTTTAGGTTAGACTTTGTACTTAAACTTGTACTGACGAGCCCTAGAACTTGGTGAGCCTTGTTTGTGTTGACACAAACTGTGTGAATACAGTAGCAGTCTGGGCTATAAATGTGCATTGCTGCTGCTTTCTGGTGCTGTGGTAGATAACTCCATGGAGTGGATATTGCTCCTGGAAGTGCCTCCCAGAGCGGCTATTCCTGACTCCTGGATCAGCAGTTGTTCTGCTCACCCTGAACTCAGCACTGCACCTTGTTTGTCACTGTTTTTAAAGTAGCTCCAATGCTGTGTTTGCCCTTGGCTTGTTCATATACACCTGGATATAACTTTGTCCAACTCCCCTGCCAAAAATCTTCGAGGAGAAGAGAAATGACAGCAGTAATGTTTTAAAGGGCTGGAATTTGACAAAGAAACAGGAATTGTCAGGGTGGGGATAAGGGTAGTAGCACTTCCTTCAGCTTGGGTCACATTGGGTTTTATTTCTAATGGTATTAATACAAGTCCTGTACTGAGATGCAGCCATGTGATGAGTTCCCCCAACATGTGGGATCCTCCTGAGCTGTTCTTTACTTGTAGCCTGGTAAAGCAATTCCTGAAGCTGTGAGTGCTTCATGCTCTGTATCCCTTTGTGGTGTGATCCATATCTTGGACTTGAGCTACCTGCTCTTGCTGCCACGTAATTAAATGTCTATAATGCAGCTTTAGCTTTAAACATCTGGAAGATGGAAGTTGCTTTTAATAGGACATTTAAATTAGGAAAGCCCTTCCTATTTGGATGATTTTTTGGTTCTCTGTTAGCTGCAAACAAGGGGTGTTGGGATTGCCTGCCTACACTTTTCTCCATTTTCTGCTTGTCTGTGAGCCACAGTTTGGAGATGTTCTTGTCAAGAAGTGATCATGTTGTTACACATGCTCTAGAAATGTCGTAGTGTGTGGATTTGGATACATTCTACTGCTCTGGATGGTTTGGAAAGAAATGTGGTGGGAAATTTACCCCTGTATACTGCATGGTCACAGCTGGGTGCAGGTCTCACTGCTTCCTTATCCCCAAGCAGCTCTTGGGAAATTAATGCTGTTCCTAATACTGCTGAAAAAATTGTCTCCAGAGGAAGTATTTAAGGTGACAGGACAACTGTCTGTCTTTCAGGACAATCTAATTCTTCCTGTCTGTTTTTGTAAACAGCTGCTGCTGTGGCTGCCTGATGCCAGCTGAGGAAGTGGTCTTAAGACAGCTGTCAGTGCATTGATCAAAACAAATTCAGATGCTTTTAAAGCATTTCCAGGAAAAACAGATTTGTCACAGTGTTGGAAACCAGGATGTATGAGTGCTTTTTGTACTTCCCTTAACATAACCCTCATCTGAACTGAGGAGCAGCAGGATCAGCCCAGGTAACCTGGCTCATTGGTGTTAGATGGAGCTTGGGACTGGTTATTTCTCTTTTGCCTGGTTTCTTTATCTCCCCTTTCTGGAAACAACTTGAAAATAATCCTGCAAGCAGCTGTAATGCAGGGGAGAGCTCAGGTTTATTTGTACTGCTCCTGGGAAGTCACAGCTGGCATTTCTGTGGCCACTTGCAGGGGTTGATGTTTCTCAGTGAAGGTGAGCACTAAGGACAGGTGAGTGAACTGCAGAGAGACCTGGTGGCATCTTGCCTGTGGCTGCTGATGAGTACAGACCCCAGCCCCAGCTGCTGCCCCTGGCCTCCATTCTAATTAGTAAATTTCTCTAATTACCAGCACAGATTAATAAGTTTGTTTAATGCTAAATAACCTTTAAAGAAGCAGCCTCTTTGTTCAAAGGAAGCAGGGATCTAGAGTGCTGCAAAGAGACTGATGGACAGAACTTTAGCCTTTGTTTGCCCTGCTTTGGGCTGCTCTAAAGGAGTGCCCTGTGAGATCCACAGGGTTAAGCAGCAGCATTGCTGCTGAAAGCTGGAGCATCCTTTGAGTCTGGGAAAACAAAGGTGAGAGACCTTGGAGAAGCCTCACAAACCCCCCTCTCCACTCCTCTCTCCTCCTCAGTCTCCTGTGGTACATCCAGATCTGAAGATGACCCGTTCTGGTGTAATAAAACTTGATTTTAGTAGACCCAAGGGCTCAAACACGACATGATCCTGCTGTACAGAGTACTTTATTCTTTTCCTCCAATGTGTTTTCAATGAAAATAGCAGTGGGCAGAAGGGAATTTTACCCCTGTCTTACTGCTGATGAAAGTCAGTACTGATGCTCTTTGACACATCTGCAGCAGCCGTAGGACCAGGGCAAAAGTCCAGATCTCTTGGCAAAAGATTTCGTTTAATACAAAAAATGCCCCTGTTCTTCAAAATTGTAACTTTACAGACGGCCACTTTTTAAAATAAGGTGGTTTAAGGGAGGGGAAAAAAACCTCCAAAAGTTTGCAGTGAAGTCAGACACAAAAATTATTAGGGTTTGACTATGTAATTAAAGAAAAACCTAGCAATATTTAATGATGGAGAATTAGGGTAACTGTCTTCGTAGCTTTCTAAAATTTATGACAATCCCATTTTGGCTCAAAAGTATGAAAAGCAGCCCTGTTCCACTGCTCTCCAGGAGATGTGTCACTCTGATTTTATTCTAGCCATGAAGATATTCCTGAAGAGATTGTATATTCCCATCATGCACATTAATTTAGTGGGAGGCACTGCTCTGTTTTATGGGGTGGAAGAAAAATCCACATTTGTTTTGAGAGTCTGTTAGGTAGAATTCAGTTAAGGTGAAGCATAAAGCAGAATGAAGAGTTATCAACCAGCAGGTGCCATTAATAGGAAATTGTGCTGATTTTATTCAGTATTTTTCCTTATTTGCAGTAAAATGACTGCAGTTACAGTTAAATTGTTCTGAATAGATGTAAAAGGGGGAAATGTGTATGTGGCTTGTCAGAGTTCAGCCCCCTCCTTGGAGTGAAGGGAGACAGTGGAATGGTGCATCAGCTCTCAGTATTGTGGCTGCTCCAGCCCTGCCTCTCTATTAGTCCCTGTTTTTCAGAGAAAAATGAGCATGTTGAAGAAGGAATGGACCTTTGGGTTATTTGAACTGGGAGCCACATCATTTTCCCCCCCCCCAAAACAGAGAGAAATCATAACTAACTTGAAGTAAATAATTTCCTTTTCTCTCCGTTTGCCTTCAACCTCAGGTTTTTGAGAAGTTATCTGTGAACTGTGGAAGGAATGGTCTCTCATATATGTTATTGTGGCATAATTTTTCATACTAATTTGTACAATAAACATTCATTAGGGCTGATATCTCCCCGTGGGGATGAATGGCTCACTCTGTTTGAACAGTACTCAGAATGGGTTGGAGAGACATTGTTACCTACATCTAAAGCATTAATTCCCTGACTGGTTTAACTTCCTGTGCTCGACCAGGTTTCCCCTCAGAAGTTGTCTTTTTCAAGTGTAGGATTGTGTTACAAAATGAAGGCTCTTCCCTTCCTTGCGTGAACTTGGGGAGTTGATTATAGGATGTGTATCTGGCTCATAATTTGTGGGCAGCGGCTGCAGCGGAACAGATTGCTAAGAGAGCTGTTCTGGTGAATTGAAATGCGGGCTGGAGATTTAAATACAGCCTTTGCAGAGTTAAAACCACTCTTTCTGGCATCTTGATAATGAGTGGCCTTGGCTGTGGCAACCCCACACTACACCAGTACCACCAGACCTACTGTATGGGGTTGAAATGTTCTGAAGGTGTTTGGAGCAAGAATTCTGAGTTTGGTTGTATTTGCTCAGCTCTGTGGTAGGAGCTTATCAGCCAGAGCAAATATTCCCCATTACATCACCCACCTTTTTCAACTGCAATATTCATAGTTATCAAATTAGAGCTTTTTATATTCAGGGTGAGAATATGCAAAGACAAATCTAAGGGAGTCAATAACGCAGCAGTTGTCTTATAGCTGAGCTGGGGAGAGTAATAAAATAGATACACTGTCAGTATTTTGGTCCTGAATTATCATGGAGGTATTGACACACAGCAGAAATACACTATTGCCTCTCTTTGTCTGTTTTCTTTGAGTAAAGTGTTTGGTCACAAACTTGATGCATTTTCCTACCAGATTTAGAGAGTGTGGGATGCATCCACTTTCTATCCCTGCCAGCTGATTGCCAATTTATTTCAGGTCAAAGAATGTGCAGCTTGCTGCAAGGTAGTTTGAAACAGCATCTTTATTATCCCAGCTCACATGTTGGCCAGTTTCATTTGTTTCGTTCCGTGCCCTCCAGGCATGCAATATAATCTTTCAACTGGTTGTTAGCACCAAATGGTCTGGTTTTTAGCTGGTTTGCTGCAGGCTAAGTCCAGTAGGAAGCCCAGCAGGGCTCGTGTTCCCACTTTGCATGAGTTGGTCTAATGATATTTTCCCCATTAACATTTGGAAGAAAGATCTAATCTGTTGGGGCTGTGGGGAGAAGTCTGTCTGAGGGTTGTCAGTAGGGAGATAATTGCTAATCATAGGTGGACCACCAGCTAGCATGGACCAGAAATGCCTGGAATGTGTTCAGGAACATGTGTTTTGTTGGGTTGAAACACTGTTTGGGTGCCATGAGGTTACTTAACAGCCCTATTCCTTTAACAGGTCTCCGTGTAAGTGGGCTCCATGGAGCACAGATCAGAGACACAGAGAGAAGTATGTGCCAGCCGTGTCTGATGCTTGGACTGAGGGAATCTCTGAGGCTGCTTGGCTTTTATTCTTGTTTTTTAATACACACTGATCTCCTTCAAATTCCTCTCCCTCCTCTTCCCTCCCCCCCTTTTCCCCTTTTTTTTTACTACTTTGGGCTTAATTTGGGAAGGGGGGAGGTTAGTTGCAGGGATTTGGATTTGGGCAGGCAGGATTTTCTCCCATGACTCTCAGCATGGGGAGACACGGATCAATTCCCTATCCTGTGTTCAGCTGGACACTGGGCTATGGTGTGTGTTGATCAAGAAATCCCCTCCTGTTTTGTACCACATAACGCATTCATTTCAGCCACTGAACCTAAATTACTGTTTTGCTTTTCTTTCTTTTTTGATGAAACGGTAAGAACTCTTTTTCTATAGGGATGAAGTTAGTTTATCCGTGCTAATGCTTTGATTTTTTTCCCTTTTTTCTCTCTCTGCCACAGTAGGTAACCAGTTAGGGGCCCTGGTACATCAAAGGTAAGCAGTGGGTTATGTTTTATTATTTATTGATCAATTCTAATTGTTTATTGATCCACCATCTGTAGTAGTGTTAGGAAGTCAGAGGTTGAGAATGTGGAAAAACTGTCAGCTCGAGTTTTCTCCAGCCTGGGTTGTTTGTTCTGATGAAAAAAAAAGGAGTTGATGTGAAACTTGGATTTGGTCCCTGCAAATCTTCAGGACAGAAAAACATAAATTCTCTCTCCTTTCCTTTCCCCTGCACTGGCAGGGGGTAAGAAAGAAAAAGTGAAAAAAAAGTCTGGCATTTTGGCAAAAGGTGGAAATATCAAACAGACACATGTTACTGTTGTTGTTATTTAGTTTTGTTGGTGTAACATGACCTGGGATGACTCCTTTGTCAAAGATGGTTTGAGAATATTGAAGCAAGTATGAGTTGTCATCCAGCATGTTTCAGCATTCAATAAAAATATAAAATTCTCAGTTTTTCTCTAATCCTGCTCTTGAGGAGTTGTCTGTGTTGTTTTGAAGGGAAGAACATTTCTAAAGCTGGATTAGCCTGAAGGTGAATAGTAGTGAATTTCCATCCTAACCAGCTGTTTGGGGCCTCAGCAGAAGGGACAAACAATGTGCATGAGGGCTGTAGAACCTTAAATTTTTAATGGTTAAGTTAAAGCTAATGTGTGACTGGAGCAGCATAGAAAGGTGTGGGCAGTGTTAGTAATTTATCTGCAACGTAGCTAATCAAGTCTAGCTAATCTGTGTATTTTATGCCTTCCCTAACTGATCTAAAGGAAAAAAATGGGAAGATTTTAATATACATCACCACAAAACCAGCATTGAACTTACTGTGTTGGTGTTGCTTTGGAGATTGCTGAATAAATTGTATATAATGCATACTTGCAAATTCCATATTCATGGTGTTGTGTTTTCTACAAGACAGAAACACCTAAACAAAAGAACAATCTAAGTTAATTCCTTTCTACTTGACTGTGGTCAGGTCTTAGGAAATTGCTTTGAGTGCTCTGTTTTGGAGCAGACACATTGGAAATGTCCAAAGAGCAATAGATATGGAAGTCTTCAGATAATAAGAATTCAGAGGGTAACTGAAGACAATTTTTATTAATTCCAAGGAAAAAAATGATAAGGATAAGCAGGCAAAAAAAAGAGTCCCAAAACACCTAACCTGTGAATATCAAAGTCCTGTTCATGTCAGGACTGGCTTTGGTTGGTGTCTCCTGGGAAGAGAATATCCAGAAGCACTGGGCAGACACTGCTGCTTGGAAGGTCCTGGCTCAATGATAAGGAAACTTTGCTTGTTTTTTGTTAAATCTGTCTGGGGCAAGAATGACAAAAAGAGCTTCTTCCATCAGCTCCATTCAAGATACCAGAGATAGACTGGAAATGGATCCAGCATAGGAGCAATTGTGTGACCATGAGAAGTCCCTTCCAAAATAAATGATTTTGGCAGCGATGTGCTCTAATTTGTGTGTGCAGAATCCCTGTGCAGGCTCCATGGCAAGGGTGTAGTTTCTTCCAAATTGTTCATTATAATGATTATTTGATGGGGTTTTCTTCCTTTTTCTTCTTTTTTTTTTTTAGGGCTGTAATAACAGAGGAGTTCAAAGTGCCTGATAAAATGGTTGGATTTAGTAAGTACCTTGGATGCTTTTGCTGCTTCTTGATGTGTTTCCTGTGCAGGAGTGCTGTTGATTCTGACACAAGTGCTTATTAGCCTTGGATAAGCCTTGTTTAATGCTGTCTTCATGGGAATCAGAGGATCTGGGTTTAAAATCCAGATGTAAACTTGGTGAAAAGCTTGGTGTCCCAGTAATAAAAGCAAGAATGTTTGGTACAAGTCACTGGGGCATTTTAGTGATTTTTCTCTTTTAAATTCCCATTAGCACAGTACATAAACAAGTCAAAAGTGAATTTATTTCCCTTCATTGCAACATTTTACTTTGAGTATGCAAAACTGTGAGAGTTGAGGAAGGAAAACAACATTTAAATGTTAAAACATGAGTTGACTAAAGGCAAGTTAAACAGAATTTTAAATTTCTCACACATTTGCTGCGGGGAAACGCAACCAGACGAGAGTTTTTCCTAGATTTGCATTCCTGATACTGTTCTCTTTCAAGCTTGATCCTAATTTCTCTCTTCCTCTTAATGATCATTACTCTTGCTTTCAATGGCACCTCCTGCTGATGTGTTACAGCAGTGATTGCACAGACACTTCCACTGCTGGGTCTCTGTGTATCCCTTCCAATTTGATATATGGAGAGTAAAGAGGAAAATAACAGGCCGTGGTAATTACCCCATAGTGCGCCAAGTTTTGTCCTGACTCTAAAGACACTCTAAGACTGTAACTCAAATTCCTGCAAAGGAAAGGCTCCCTCCTCTCCTCCTCCTTCATTTTCCAGTCCTGGTGCTACACGTGGGGGATGTTGGCCCTGGGAGAGGGGAGCTTGCAGGCATCATCTCTGTGTTAAATCTCACCCTGGTTCAGGGGCAGGCAGATACGGGGGGATGCAACCTCACAGCTGAGATGCTTCTTTGGGAGCATCCTGAGCCAGGAATCCCTGTTTGACTTGGCAGCTTTGCTGGTTTTGCAGTCTGGGAAGAGTAGGAATGGTGATTGACACAGTCTGGGTGTCTTGTTGGGAAGCAGCAATATGTCAGCTCTGAGAGTTAAGGGAGATGGGTTTTTGTGTTCCCTGGAGGTTGATAGAGCATTTCAGGATGTGGTTCTGTCTGAGTGCAGACAGCCAAATAGCATGTGCATTCAAAAATGGCAGTAAAATAGGAATTATAAAGAAACAAGCCTTTGCCTTTTTTAGTACCCTAGATAACTGACTTATTGGTTCAGGCTGAACAAGATGTAGCTAAATTACTCTCCTAGCTAGATGTAGCTAAATTACTCACCCAGATAAGTGCCTTATTTCTTTCATACTTCTTTCTTTTCATTCCAGTGCAAGACAGGCTTTTTTTGGTTTGTTTTTCCAAGCAAATAGAGTAACTTTCAGCATTATTGTAATGTTTTTCTGCTATGATAAATTTGGTCATGCTGTGGATGCCTCTTCTGCAATCCTGGAGTCAAACTGTTCCTTTTTAGACAGCTGCAGTGGAGTAAAAGGGGGAAGGTGCTCTGCAGTTTCCAGGAAAAACAGTTTATTCTGATGCTTGTTGAACTCATTTCAGTAATCGGCAGGGGAGGAGAGCAGATCTCACGGATTCAGATAGAGTCTGGCTGCAAAATTCAAATTGCTCCAGGTAAGACCTTCTTTGTGTGGTGGGTGAAAAGGTTTTGATGTCAAAGGGTGTTGTGTCCATTAGATCAGGCACGTTCCATGGTCATGGTGTGTTATCACCATTAAGGTGGATACAGCCATGGGAGAGCTGTTGTGGGACCCACCTCCCAATCAGGGTAGAAACAGGTTTGTCAGGTGGTTTGGGGAGTGGAACAGTGGGGGAGCTGGCTTTAACCAACAGATGGTTGCAGAGCAAATGGACAATCTGTGTTGTGCTCAGACCTGAAGCTGTTGAATTTTCTCACTCTGCTCAGCTCTGTGGTTTGCCTCTGACTGGTCTGGTCAGCCCCAGCTCCTGGAAAAGACATTTCAGGAGCAGCTGAAATGAAATGCATGGCAGCAGCTTTCCATGCAGCTTGCTTTGCATCATAAAAATGAGGCTATCCAAATGGGATCATTTGGTGCCAGTTTGCTTTGGGGGAGACTGTGCCACAGTGCTGTACAGGGAACTGTTGATCAGTGCTTGCTGAGTTTTTACCCCCCTCCCTTTAATTGGTGAGGAAGGCTTTAAAAGAATGCAGACATCCAGTAAATCATTTAAAATATGTTGATCCTGGATGTCTTTGAATTCCTTAGCATGCTCTATGTGCAGGTGGGTGGTGCTTCCATTGGTGCTTCGTGGTCACTGACACAGCTGCCACATTTTTAATTCCACGTATCCCAAGTTTTCTGTTTGTTTCCTTTGCAGACAGTGGTGGGATGCCTGAGAGGCCCTGTGTACTCACTGGAACACCAGAGAGCATTGAGTGAGTTCTGATTTCACTTCTCTCCTTTTTCCTTCTTTCTCTTCTCCCTAATGCTGTGCTCTGTCAGTGGTGCTACTTGGTTATTAGCCACACCAGCAAATGTTGGCCTAGAGAAACTTGAAGGTCTCTGGAGCATAGAACCTCTTGGTCTGATGCTTTAAACTGTGCACCTCAAAGGCTTTTTTTTCCACTTGCAGTTTGAATCCTCTGCAGAAATTTCCTTGGAATTCCCCTCCGCAGGGTGAGGTTGCTCTTAGGGCACCGAGGATGCAGTTTTGTAACTGCAGCTTTCCAGGAGACTGAGCTAAGCTGTTGAAGGGCACTTCTCTTCTCCCCTTCGCTTCCCTACTCCTATTGAGATGAGCATCCTTCCAGCTGAAGAAGGGCTGCATGAGGCCTCTAAAGCCTGTGGGTGCCACTCCAGGATACCCTGGAGGTGTTGGTGTTGTTGCAGAGCAGCATGAGGCCCACTGGGTGCTTGTCTCTGCATCGCTGCCAACAAGAAGCAAAGGACTGAACCCAAGTCTTGATTCTGCTCCTTGCATGGTAGAGACACGTGGCCAGCCAGCAGGGATTTCTATCTTTAGACCTATAGAAACTTTAGGGACAGTGTTTCCTCCCTCCCCCTTCCCAGGAGCTGAGTTTGAGACTCTCACAAACCAGTTGAGGACCTCCTGCTGGAACTGGATCCAGGATCCTCAGGCTTACAGGAACACACTTAACATATGGAGCTGCTCTTTCTCTCCCCAGCCTTTGGGTAGGTGGGTTTTTTAAAATCCATCTGGAAATCTTTGAGTTGCGTTTGAAAATACATTGGTGCAAAGACTGTCTCTCTAAAGAGAAGACACTCATCATTCTTCCATTCCTAAAGAGATCTAAGGGTACTTAAATCTCCTTATTCTGCCATAATACTGCAAGCAGTGAGCCATAATAAATACAATTGGCAAACTCACATTATAGGGCAGGCAGTGTGTTCTTGCTGATACTGAAGTGGTTTTCCCCCTTTAGCAAAGGATATTTAAGAACAGGAACAAAATAGAAAAAAGCTGGGATGCCTCATGAGATGCAGTTGGGGGAAAATGGGGGAGAGGTGTAGTTAAGGCTTCATGGTTCTGAAATAAGCAGTTAAATATACTTGTGTCCAAGGCTGTCTTTAAACTAAATACAAGTAAATTTTAAAAGTGAGACTATTCAATTTATGAAACATAACATGGAATTAAGTGAAATTTAACTTACTTTTGTGGTAAAATCCTTGAAAAATTGGTTGTTTGAACTGGTTTTTTCAGGCTACTTGTAGTAAAAGAAAACGAAGTAAGGAAACCATTCTAGATGTCAGACCTCTTTGAGAAGGGTTTTGTGAGGAATGTTTTCATTAGTTACATCCAGTGACAAAGTAATAGGGTTAATTTCCAAGTGACCCCTTCTCATCTGAAATATGTTGTGTATTTACTGTTGTGGTCTCTATATTGTCTCTAAAAGAACTTTGCACAAAATATGAAGGTAGATGAATAAAACCTTTCCAGAATATTTGAAGCAGGCTTCCAGAAATTGCACCTTTTCCCTTTTGTTGTGAGAAAGTCAAGGGCAAGCAGTGCAGTGCTCTGAGTACAGCCTCAGAGCACCACCCCCTGAACTGCCTTGGGGGAATGTCTCCTCGAAGGGATGACTTTGGTTCTTGAAATCCCCAGAGAGAAATCCTTAGGGTGCCTGATACTGCTTGGTGTGAAGTGGAGAGAGGGGAAGATGCTGCTTTAGGCTGAACAGGGAACGAGTGAATTTCTTCTGCTTTCGGAAGGGTTGTGGGACAAGGGCAGGAATGGGTGCTGCTATAGGAGTCTTCAAGATGCAGGGAAACCCTGTCAGTTACCTCTGACATGCTAAAGATTTTAGAGAAGGGATCTTTAATCTCCCAAATGCTTCTTTGTGTGTCTCTTCTCACCAGGAGTAGAAGAACCCAGTCTTTCACTGGTGGCTGCTGCAGTATCCCTGCCTCGCTTCGCGGTGTAGCTTCAGCACCTACTGCTTGGAGCAGAGGCTGTGTTAGGACAGTGTTCTGGTGCTGCTGGTAAGAGCAGGTAGAGAAGAGCAAAGCAGTTGCCTGTGACTGATCAGAGAATGGTTAATCCATGGGCTGTGTTAGTGTATCAGAGCAGTGTGTGTTTTTTTTTGTCTTGACTGAGAAGGAGAGCAGAGCTTGAGTTTTATTATTGTGTATGTGTTAGAAAAGTTAAAAGCTAGAGCATCTGCATTCGAAGTAAGCACCCCAAATGCTGTAGTTCAACTATTGTCCTTAACTTCCTAAGAGGTCAGAGCATGCTGCTGCTCTTCCTTTTCTCTTCCCCTTTCAAAAATCAAACTGCTTATAAGTAATCATGACAGGGGAAAATAGACATCAAAGAGTTAAAAAAAAAAAAAGGCAAACATTGTGCTGACTATGGTTTCCTCCATCTTTCCACTTCTCCTCTCCCCGATCGCTCTCCATTCCGATGGTTCCTGGTCTCTTGGTCACGTGGAGCAATGTTGTCTAATGGTTGTTTCCCTCGATTCTTTTCCAAAGACAAGCAAAACGGCTACTGGGGCAGATTGTAGATCGCTGTCGGAACGGACCTGGTTTTCACAACGATGTTGATGGCAACAGTACCATTCAGGAGATTTTGATCCCGGCATCCAAAGTGGGTCTAGTCATCGGCAAAGGAGGTGAAACAATAAAACAGTTGCAGGTGCGCAAGATGCATTTCCTTGAGGGCTCTCTTCCCTACTGCAGCTTCTCTAGATCCACTGGAACAGGCTGAAATGGAGAGCCTTGAATGCTCTAACCTTCTCCAGCAGGGACTGTTCTTCTGCCTTCGGAGGTTGGACTCAAATCCAATCTTGTGTTACAAAATGAGTGTGGCCCCAGCTACACAAGTAGTGGAGTTTTACCAGAGCTGTGACAGAAACCCGTGTGCTGTAGATAACAGTGTGTGCTGTTCAGGAGGGGATCCCTGTAGCCAAGGAAGGGCCATGTCTGCTCTGCTCTGCAGTATTTTTAATGCCAGCCATGCTGTTGTAGAGTGCTCTGCTTCTCTTTTGTTGCTGATCTGTGGTAAAGCTGCCGTGTGTCATCTTTTTTTCTCATCCCACCCCTTTCTAATTAAGTGTTGTGTTATGTATAAACTGTGTTCCTGGACGTTCTTTATTCCTCAATCTGGAACAAGTTTTTAAAGAATAGAGGGTTTTAGCAAAACATCTAGGGCAAAAATGGAGGGGTTTTGAGTGTCCTGAGTAGACCTCTGTCATATAGTTTGGAGGCTGGTCACTTAATAACTGTTATATGCAGACAGCTACAGGTTTTGGAAAGGGCTGGAAAGTTGTCAAGGTAGAGGGGGTTCTTCTTGCAAGGATTTCAGCTATTTGAGAACCTCAGGAGCAGCACCATTTCTGGCAGTCCTTCACACTCTGGGACTGTTCCTGAATTTGTGCGTTCTCTAACGGAGCTGGTTTGACCTTCATAATATTTAGTAACCAAAATCTAGTCCCTTGGTTTAGGGACTCTGCTTAGAAAATTGCTCTGTGCTTTTTCTTCAGGAGCGAACAGGTGTGAAAATGATTATGATCCAAGATGGTCCTTTGCCTACTGGAGCAGATAAACCTCTCCGTATTACTGGAGATGCATTTAAAGTACAGGTATGTAACAAAAGCAAAGTGGTTGCCCAAGAGAACTGAGGAGAAATTTAAACCTGAGTGTACTTGTGGGCATCTAATGGAGTCAAATCCAACTGTAAATGTAATAATCTTTCCTGCTTGTGTTTGTTCTGTAAGGTTAAGTAGAGCAAGTTTAAAACACCAGAATAGTTTGTTTTACAGCAAAACTTAGGAGCTGTCACTCCCCAGAAGTATTGCACATGGGTAGGAGTAGAGATGAGGAGGGTTTGGAGGAAGTAGTTTTGAAATGCTTTCCAGTCTGTGTGACAAAAAATGAGAGCTCTGTGTCACTCGAGCAAATGGGTTCTTAGTGACTGAATCACACATTTGAGACAGCAAACCTTTCACAAAACTACCTCAGACAGCCAATCGACGCAGGTAATTAAAAACCAATCCCACAACAACTCCTGAAACCAAGGGGTTTGCTTAACATTGGTACCTCAGTCTCCTCATGTCCGGGTTCTGCAGGTATGGATGTACCTGCGGTTGGGAGAAAAAAACCCCCCTCAGCTGGAGACTGGGGGATTGCAGCGTGATGGGAGCGCCTGAATTACAGCATTGAGGTTTAGCCATGGCATGTTCCACTTCTCAGCAAGTGCCTTTCATACCTTGCTAAGTACTTAAATCTAGCTTAGCATTCCTGTCTCCAATAAAAGTAGTTCTGTTTCATAGGATCTCCCTAATCATAAATTGCTGCAGCAGTTGATGTTGCTCAGGGATAGTGTTTGGGTTGTATTTTTCAAAGCTCTGATTCCAAGTTTTAGAGTTGTTTGTTTTTTTTTTCCTGAAATTCTTACTCTGTAGATATAGCTGTGCAAAAGGAGTTTAATGACAGTCTGGCTACTTTTAACCAAATCATACTCTCAGTGCTGCCACTTCCCAGGTGGCTTCTGCTTTGCAAGATTTGCTGTTGTCACATCTTCCATTCAAGGAAACATGGAGACAGCAAAGACAGACAGGCTGGAAGATCTTTGATGCACTTAAAGCTGAGCACACTTAGGAAGTGTTTAAGAAGTGTGATGAATTCTTAGGTTTGGTGGGGGATTCTGTGGATGCTGCAACAGTGTTTCTTAACTCCCTCAAATCCCTATGAAATCTCTCCATCACCCATATTTCTGTCTTGGCATCTCTGAAATGTCTTTGAGTTATTTCTTCCTGTTAAAAATACCTTGAGGACCTGTAAAATATGTAAAAATGAAAGGAAAGAGATTCACCAGTGTCCTCAGGCTTGGAAATAGAATCAAGATGTCAAAAGCTTGACTGGTAGTAGAGAGAAACAAATGCTTGGATTTGACATGTAGGCTTTTTTATTTTGTTGGTGACTACAGGGTACACTTTCACTAACTGGGCCACATGCAGGCTTGTGAATGGCCTTGAGTGCTGCCAGTAGGTAGGAAAAATATTCATTTGTCTCAGAAAATGTCTTGCTGGATTGCTGCAGATTTGGGCTTAACTTCTCAGAGTCAGTAAGCTCAGTGCTGCCCAGCAGCCTCCTTGGTTTGTGCTCTGTAGCTCTTAGTGGGCATGATCTCTGCTTCTACCTTACTGTATTGGTTTCAGTTCCGTCCAGTAGGAAAGGGCCTTCACTTCCTTTAATTTAAAAACAAAAACAAAACAAAAAAAAAAAAAAAAAAATCAAAGATATTTTAAAAGTTAAAGGGCCTTTTTGAAAGACTGGAGGAAGCAATTGCACCCAAGAAACTGCCACCTTGTGCACCTGGCAGGTTTTGTCAGACACGGAAGATGCCATCAAGAACAGACTGTGGTACAAGAAATCCTAAACCAGCCTGCTGCTCCCGTTCAGCAGCTGGAGATCCCTCTGCCTGAAGCCTGACCATTACCCACTGTTGAGGCCCTAACACCAGGAGGGCAAGCAGAATAATTTGAAGCTAACTGTAAACTTCTTTCCCCATGTAGCAAGCGAGGGAAATGGTACTGGAGATCATCCGAGAGAAAGATCAGGCAGACTTCCGAGGCGTACGCAGTGATTTCAGTGCTAGAATGGGAGGAGGCAGCATAGAGGTACGTTTCCTTCACAGTACTCTGCTAACCTCCCTGTGGGATGGGTAGTGGGGGGAGTCATCCAACTGCACTTTGTAACCTGTAAGCTTATTTTTAAATGCCTTGTGTTCTTTTGCCAGAAGAGTTGAGTCTGGCTCTGCAAAGAGGAGGAGTTCTCGTGGACTCCCAGATGGCACTTTATAATTGTCTTTTTGGTTTTTTTTTTTAAGCTGCATTCTTGTAGTGCAGAGTTCATTTAGTGGGGAAGGAATTTGTGGCCACGTGTTTGTTTTTCTGTAGCCTGGAGCTGCCTAACATGGCCCGTCCTCAAAGTTAAGAGCATCTCCTTGTAAAATCAGAGTCATTCAGTCTAGTTCTCTGCGCTTTCATACTCCTTTGCCTTTCCCATCAGGTCTCTGTGCCCAGGTTTGCTGTTGGAATTGTGATAGGAAGAAATGGAGAAATGATCAAAAAGATTCAGAATGATGCTGGAGTTAGGATTCAATTTAAACCAGGTTTGTGTGAGGATGGAGAGCCGTTGCTTTCTGACCAGTGTTCCACTTTTGGGTTCCAGCAGCCAGGCTTTCCTCATTTACAGGTGCATTGTGTCTCTTTCTGAAACCCATTTAAATATGATGTGCTGCCTCCTCATGCACTTCCTGGTTTTCAGAGAGTAAGATTATGTACAGCTCATTTGCAGACATTAGATGTCACAACAGGCATGTCTTGAGTGGTAATTATACAGATAAATAAAATAACAAAAATCTTTTGTTTCCTGTTAAAGAATTCTCCTTCAGGACATTAAAGCCTTTGGGGATCAGGAGTTGATTAATTCTGAGTAACTTTCTCTGGGTCCTTGGCTGTCTGATCACCTATCAAAGCTGCCTTTTTCCTCTTAAAATTATATCAGTCTCTTTCATGGCTTTTTGACATTTGAAAGTGTTTTCTTTTGAGTGTTGTTCCCTCTGCAGTGTGGGCTGGGTTTTGTCTTCTCTCAGTCCAGGGAAGAGGGGCTGAAGGTGGAGGGAAGCAGTAGCTCCTGGGATAGTTCTGTGGTGTGAAAATGCTGCCAGCAGTGGCAGTGCTAGAAGGAAGCTTTTGTTGGCAGGTGGATTTTTTCTGCTTTTAATTTAGTCTTTGGCACCTCTCTCCACAGATGATGGGATTAGCTCTGAAAGAGTCGCACAGGTCATGGGGCTCCCCGATCGGTGTCAGCACGCAGCCCACATCATCAGTGAGCTCATCCTCACGGCACAGGTGGGTTCTGGAGGTGCTTTTTGGGAATGCTAGCTGGATGGAGGCCATCTTCTGAAAAGCAGCAGTGTTCAGTTTGCCTCTGGTAGGCCACACATGCTTCTGCCCAGAGCTGTTGGATTTGAGGTTTGTTTGTTTATGGTGGAAGTTCTTTTAATGTAACATGGGCTAACTGAGCTGTGGGAAGGTCTTCTATTCCCAGGCCTATGAGGGCTCATTATAGCTCCACATCTATCCCCTGTTTAGTTGTTGTTTGGAAACAGTGACCCGATGGAGTGGAGTCCATCAGCAGCAGACAGTGACTGGAGGCTCTGCTTAGACAGCAGAGTATTGCCAGTGCTCAGTGATGCCTCAGACTCCGTCCCTCTGGTCTGATGGAGGCACAGGAAGGTGATGAGTGCTCAGGTGTTGTGTCACTGGTGCTCCAAGACACACCAACATACTGAATTAAATCAGTGGAAGAAGTACAAAGATGGGTCAAGTACTAGGGCAGACTCTTGAAGGAGGTTGTATTTTCCCTTCGTATTATGAGAAATGAAAACTTCAGGCTATTTCAGAAACCTGAACATAATTTGTCCAACAGGGTCCGTAATTTGTCCATCTTGGTATCTATTCTTGCCCCAATACCTGGTTTGAATACTTGATTTCATAATTAATTGTAATGAGTCACTTAAATGTTGAGGTCTGTCATAGTATCCTCTGACTGCCCATGGCATTTGCTTTTGGAGAATTCACTTACCCAGAATAGGTATGTCCTTTAAGTGTCTTTGAACTTAAAAGCTTCCTTTAGAAGTTTTGGAAAATGTGCATTTCTGCTGAGTAGTTCCAGCAGGGTGACACTTGAAAGGGTTTGAAAGCAACTTTTGTGTGTGTCACTGCCAAGATCCATTGTTTGCTCTGAAGAGAGCCCCCATCACAAACTGCAAGTCCTTCAGTAGTTGATGCTTATTTATAGGTTTATTTCAGCAGATGTAAAGGCATGCATTTAAAAATATAAATATCTTCCTGAATAAGGAAGGCAACTGTAACCTGCATTACTTGGCATTTTTCTAAAGTGCTTCAAAACATTGAATGTGAAGCGAAGGTCCAGGAACATCTCAATTCAATGCCATTGATTATGAGGCAGTTTAACTCACCTTGTTTTATTTTGTTTTTATGTGCATTGGGGCCAGCATAAAAACCACTGATAACTGTGTTTTACCCTCTAAGGAACGAGATGGCTTTGGAAGCTTGGCTGTTGCCCGAGGAAGAGGTCGTGGCCGCGGGGACTGGAGTGTTGGAACACCTGGGGGCATGCAGGAAATCACCTACACTGTTCCAGCTGACAAGTGTGGCCTCGTTATAGGCAAAGGTGGGTTTGGTGACTCCAAATACCACAGCTTGCAGTCCTTCTCTCTCAGGATGGTCATGTTCTTGCTGCCTGACAGGGAAGCTTTGGTGTTTTCTGTGATTGTAGGTGTTTAGTGCCTGGTGAATGCAGCATAGGAATAAGCTGTAAGCACTCGTGGTTGTTTTCTTTGTGGTGTTCTCACTCATAATTGTACTCTCCAGGCCCTTGTTCACAAGCTGTAAGAGAGGCTCTTAATGCAGAGCTGTCAAATAAGCTTGTTATAACAAGCAGCTGGCTGAGAAAAGGCAGGTTCATTTGTGGATTCTTTTTACAGATAATTCGTTTGAAGGACAGTTTATCAGGGACAAGCAGAACAGTCATTTCATCGTGCTGGATTTCTGTGAGTGCTGTGTGAGGAAATGGAAGGTCTCTGAGTGTGTTAATAACAGTAGCTGCTTCCAGCCACATACCTGAAGTGTGTGATGAATGAAGTGAAGTAGGAGGATTTTTTCTGCCTCTATGCTGGCACCTGACCCGGCACAGCAGCCTGGAGCACCTTGTGCCACTTGGCTGAGCGTGTTCACTGCCACAGAGGCCCTTGGCTGCTTGGCCAGTGGGTCTCTCCATGCTAAGGAGAGGGATGAGGAGTCATCTTCTCAACCAGGACAACCCCGTGATGGTTATGAAATTGAGCAGCAGCAGCAGAGTCAGTTTGTGACAGAGCAGGAGCTGCACGTGGGGCAGTGGCAGGACTTAGGGTAGAGCCAGGAGCAGACAGCCCTGTAGCTCTGAACTGCTGTGATGTATCTGAGCTAATGCACTGACCTATCAAAGGCAGTGTTTCATTTTTCTCTCTGCTTATTTCAGAAAGAATGACATATGCCTGAGCTAGTATTTAAGTAATCACAGTTGGCTTTTAGCCTCAGCAGAGAATAGAAGAGGAATAGATAAGCTACAGCAGAAAAGGAGGCAGAGCCTTGAGGGCATTGGGCCAAGTTTCAGTGGCTTTGAGTGTTCCCAGCAGGAGGGAGCTTGTGGTGAGACTTCTTGTGGCCTCTTTCCCTGCTGCACATCCCTGCTGTTCCCTGCCTGTCCCCACAGCACCCTGAGCTCCTGCCCTGCTGGATGACCAGGGACACAGGTCAGCCCTGTATCTGCAATTGCTTTCAGATGTCGTTTTTTGCCACAAGCCTGTTCACAAACCTGAAAACTTCTCAATATGAAAAACCACCTGCTTTCCCCATTATGCAGAAATTGCAGTGATTATGCTTGTCCTCACTGTACAGTCCAGTTGGCCAAAAGATCAAGCAAAGTAAATTTTAAGCCCACAAGTGAGACTTATATGTATGGGAAAATCAAATTATAATGAAACTTTATTGCTGTATCCATTAGTCATCTTTAATAAAGGATCAGAAAAGGTCACTTGTTGTTCAGCAGTGCACTGAAGTGGAGCATTTGTGACTACAGAGAGCACTGAGTGCTGAAAAGATAAATGCAGGTAGTAGAGTGAATGTCCCAGCATTCAAGTGCAGGGCCTGGCACAGCCTCACTGGGGGGTGAAGGGTGGCTTTTTACCTTTGTTTCCACAACAGCAAAATAGGGATTCTTGCTTGGCCAGATCAGAAGCTTTCTGGAGTGACTAATTACTAGTTGTATGGTGATTTGAGTGCTGGTAGCATTGTAATACCACCTTGTAATCGGTGTTCTCACAGTGCTTGTGCTCTTAGGCTGTTGCAGCCTTCACTTTTGTCAAGTGAGTGATGGCTGTAGCGTTGCCTTTTGGGGTCTGGACCAGCATGGATGTGCTGAACTCTCCACACATTAATGCAAGACAGGCAACTCTTGTTATTTCCTCCCCTGCTGCCCGTGGGGCAGTCCAGGGCAGAAGGGATCTTAGCGGGGTTTGCTTAATGGTGACTGATTACAAAACCTTTGCTCTCCCTGACAGTTTCTGAGCAATTTCCAGCTGTTGGGGTTTTTTCCTTGCTGTGATACAGGATGGGGCTGTTGGCCTTCCCTGTAAAATCTGGGTGAGGGCTGTGGGCCATCAGCTTGGTCTCGAGATCAGCACCCAAGCAAAGGGTGCTGACCCATGTATGGTGTGTGTGATCTGAGCTGGTAACTGCTGCTGTGCTCCCAGCTCCACATGACCCCTCGAGAAGTAGGAAAAAGAGGGAGGTTGGGAAGTTTCTCAGCTCAATTTCTGCAGCATAGGTGATAGACGATCTAGTGCCCTTTCCTTGTGGACATCTCAGCCTGGGAGTTTGAGCTTTTAGGAGCTGCTGGGGCTCCCTGCAGATCCTGTGCGTGGCTTTTTCCTCTAGAGGGTGGGTAGGTGCAGCTTTTCTTTCCCAAAGTCCCCGAGGAAGGGTGGAGGCGAGCGCCATACACATGTCAAAGTCTGTCTGTGTTTGGTGGTGCTTGGAAACAGCCGCCGCCTCCCTGGGCCCCCCTGGATTTCCATGATAAATACGGCAATCCTGACAGATACCGCGCCCGGCCTGGCTCTTGTCAGCTCGGCCTTTGAGCAGGTTTGATTAATTGCTTTAGGATTTCACGTCCAGCCGGGAGGCCGCTCCTGGATCGCTCCTGCCCCCCATCAGGTGGAAGAATGGAGCGGGATGAATGCTCTATAGACAGCCACCATGTGCCGAGCGGGTCACCTCGCCGTGGGGAGGAGATCTCCTTCCGGCACCGCGGCTGCGTCACGGCATTTGCATGCTCTGGAGGCTGGCTTGGGGCAGCCTGGTTGGGAGGGAGCACTTTGACATGTACCAGGCTGCAGGGTGAAGAGGACAAGGGCACCGAGTCCTTCTGCTGTGGGGGTGGGAGCTTGCAGTCTCCCACCAAACCTGGAGAGGCAGCTAACTTAATTCTGCTGGATGGTGTAGGAGGGACCTGCTGCAGGAACAGGCCCAACAAGCACAGGCTTGGTGCTGAATGCTAAATGGGGCAATGATTTGAAATCTGTATTCTCCTTGCTTCCAGTTTGAGAATGCTTCGATTTTTAATCCCCTTTTGGAAGGGGAAACTAGCCTGCAGTGCAAGTAGCAATCTCTGGTTGTGCCTCTGTCACCCAGTGAAGAAGTTGTGCCACTCCTTCAAATTGTGTTGCCTGAAAGGGTCCTCTGTTTTCACTAAGCAGATGAAATGGCTGTTGATTCAGATCTCACCTCGATATGTAAAAACCAGAGCTTCAAACAAATCTGCATCAGACAAAAGCATGACACAAGAAAAAAACCTTCCCGGTTTTGAAACTTCATCTTACTCCTTTCCCATGCTTGACTGAAAGTAAGTGGGTTGGCTTTTGGCTGCACAGTACAATCCCTGTTGTCTGCCCAGGGATGTGACATGATTATCTTTTGTTAAATGCATCTTCAAAAATTCATTTAGAAAGAGTTAATTGCCCTTTGGCAACTTTTCCTCCTCCCTTCCCCAAGAAGGCTTTAAAATGTTAAAAAGGTCACGAGTCCATTACAATGAAATGAACAAGTGTCTGCAACATCCACAGTTTGTTTTGAAGTTGTGCTGGATGTATAGAGATGGAAATGTGAGCAAAATTGAGGCGTTTATTTTTGGAGGTTCTTTTTAATGAAAACCAAACAAAAATCTCTGGTTAGCTTCCTTTGCTCTCTGTCTTGCTTGCTGTCTATCCTTTGAGCTGGTGATTTTTTTGGTTTGTGATTTTAAAGTTGTAAAACCCCTTCCTTCCCCACACCCTTTAATTTCTCCAGTTGAGTGGAGCTGGTCTGTAAGTTGTGTGAGCTTCCAAAAGAAGAATTGAACCATTGTAACATTGGCTGAGGCTTTTGTTAAGCAAATTTCATGAAGAGACCGGGACCTAGCAGGTCTTGAGGAAATCAGATCCACTTTGACTGGCCCTGCTGCATCCTGCTGGAAGCACTCCTGTGCTCTTGTGCATCCAGATGGCAAACGAGCCAGACATGTTCACTGCATGCACAGCTAACTCTGAAATAGCAGGAGACAGCCTGGAATCGAGTGCTGCCCTGGCTGTGGAGGGATGTGTGGCTGCAGGGTGACTGGGAAGCCTTGTAAGCAGAGGCTGCTTTAAGGCAATAACCTATCAAACAGCACATGCTTGGGAGAAGGCTTAAGCTTTGTTATGTGGCTGGTGGCTTTTTGCCTTAGTGATGGAAAAAAAGAAGAAAAATCAGCATGTTTAGATTGCTGGTGACCTTCATTTCCTGGAGGATTTGAACAGCTGTGCAAAACCAACAGAATTGAGCCAGTGCAGGTTTTGCATCTGTGTTGTCAAAGTGTATCCCAGTCGTGCTGCATCTTGTTGGGATCCTGGCAGTGGACACTTAGCAGGGCTTGTGTGTTCTTTAAGCAGCATCATCCATGACCCCAAAAACTGTTACAGTAGCTCAAGGTTTCAGGTTGCGTTTGTAGAGTAAAGGAGCAGCATGAGCTCAGGTACTGCGGTTTCTTGTGCTGTTGCCATCCTCAGCCCACCTCTCCTGAGGCACACAGAAGGTGGCTGAGTCTGTAATCCCTTCCCAGGATCTGACTTGGATACAGTTTTATGGAAAGAGATGCTGAATATCCCTCCTTATATCTTGGCTTTCTTCTCTTCAGGTGGTGAGAACATCAAGAGCATAAACCAGCAGTCAGGAGCGCACGTGGAGCTGCAGAGAAACCCTCCCCCAAACACAGACCCTGGAGTACGAATATTCACAATCAGAGGGGTCCCCCAGCAAATCGAGCTCGCTAGACATCTCATAGATGAGAAAGTTGGTGTAAGTTCCATCTCTGCCCTCTTGCTCTGTGCCTTTCAGATGTGCTGTTGTCACTTTTGGGTACCTGTAGGCCTGGACTCACAGGATGGCACGGAATGCACGTGCTTGTGTTATTCAGCTTCAAAACCATTTGCCTCTTAGCACCTGACTTGAACTTGATGGCCCTCCGGCATCCATTGGGCTAATTTATGCTGTGGTCCCAGAAGGATTTGACTGTTGACATAATCCTGGGTAGTGTATGCAGCTATATGAGAGGGAAGAATAGCAATATTGAAGGTTGTCAAAAGAGATTTTTGAAAGGAAGGCAATAGTGTCACTGTGTGAGAGTGACACAGTCCTGGCAGCATCGTCCTGAAAGTAAAACACTCAACTCCTTGCTCAATAAGTTCAAATGTCTTACATTTAATGCAGTGCTGTGGTATTGAAGCTTAATAATGTCAGGCTGCAGTACTACTGGATGGGGAGACTGGTAAAAAGTGTGGAAAATACTGAGCTGAGGCATGGCAAAGCTGAAAAGCTGCTTTAATGCTGGATTGCTTGAGAGGAGAAGGCTTGACACCAACCTCAGGATCCACATGTCCCAGGCTGTCTTCTCTCCTTTCTTACTACTCATAGTAGCTGCCTCCACACTTGGAGCTGGCTTTAAATATTTGTGGATTCTGTGACAGGGTACCAGCATGGGTGGACCTGGAGGATTTGGTCAAAGTCCGTTCAGCCAAGCACCTGCTACACCTCATCAAAAGTAAGCTGCTGCATCTCCTCACCCATGGGCTGGGGGGAATGGCTGGGAGCTAGAAAGTGCTGGGAGAAGGGTGGAGGGCCCTGAAGGGGTGGGGTGTGAGTGGAGCCTTTTAAAGATTGAGCATTCAGAAGCAGAAGCAAGTGAGCTCAATCCTTTAAGTTTGACTGCAGGAAAGATTTCACCTATTAAATGATAAACCAGGTAGGTATTGGCATCTCCAAAATTCCTGTCTCTAGTGCAGTGAGAGCATAGGAAGAAGCCTGAACTGCTGTTCAGTGTGATGTATCTTCACCTTGGCTTCATGAGCAGACTGATACCAAGGCAGGACACAGCAGTTCACACCTGCACAGCTTTCCTTGTGCTCCCATGTTCACCTGTTTGCTCAGCAGCTGCTGACTATAAGTGACAACTTCTGTTCTCTGGGCAGCTTCATGTCTGTGGCCTGGTAAGTATTTTATTGTCTACTTGAGCATGGCTTTTTGTCCTCTGCAGTGGTCCTCAGGCGTTCATGACGCAGGGCTGGGGCAGTACCTACCAGACGTGGCAGCAGCCTGGACAGCAAGTCCCAAGTAAGTGCCAGGAGCTGGGTTGGAGTAGGGTTGGTGTTCCCTTTGCAGTCTCTGATTTCTGTGCCTGCAGAAGGCAGGTTCACCCATGAGACCACGTGTGTGGAAGCAGCAGAGTGATTTCCTGAGCAGAAGAGGTGTGTGGAGGCACGTGGTGGTGTTTGAGCTCAGGACAAGCTGAAGGCCATGGAAAACTTTTGCTTTTTGTGTGCTTAACTGCTTGTTGCCTCTTTCTGCTTTTTGGGTAGAAATTTGGTCCTTGCTGTCTGTTCCTCTCTAACAAAAACATTCCTGCCTCCAGCTCTTTTCTCCCAGGATTCTCCAGGCAAACACTTGCCAACCACACTTGCCCCTAACAGACTGTTGGTGCTGAGCCCTCCCATCTTTGTTCTTGACCTTTTCACTTCTTGCTTATTTTCTTATTTAATTGTTCCTTATAAGCTTTTCTCACTGTTCAAATTCCAGACTGATGGAACAACTGGGGAAGGAGATGCAGGAAATGGAAGGAAGGTTAGGCAGGGCTCCTGTACTGGTTCTTTTTTCCTGAAAGGCTGTTGAGTCAAAATTGAGCCATTTGGAATGGGGAGTCACCTTTTCAGAATAACTCAAGTAGTAAATGCTGGTGGTGATGCTGTAGCTGCATCATCCTGTGTCTCCAACAGCCAGAGGAATGGTTTACCCTGAACAGATTCATGTCTGCTTGGTAGTCTCCAAGCTCGTGTGATAGTGGTAATGTCCAGAGGACTCTTGCAGTCACCATTTTTTAAGAAATACAAGTGTTTAAATGGTTTGGTCTCATTAAATTAA
Source organism: Eopsaltria australis (assembly GCA_034509425.1). NCBI lineage: Eukaryota > Metazoa > Chordata > Aves > Passeriformes > Petroicidae > Eopsaltria > Eopsaltria australis. The sequence continues at coordinate 385,205 of JAVTVJ010000680.1, forward strand.
ATCTAAGCACCAAAAGGTGTGGGGGGTGATTTTAAAGTGGTTTAATGGCAAATGCTTTTCATTGCTGAGGCTGATTCAGCAATGAAGTGGGTTATGAACTTTGGTATAAATTCCTGCTCTTTGAGGTGATTGAGATAGAGGAATCATTGAAGGAACAATGCCTGCAATTGCACTTGTGATTCCCTGTAACACTGATCAGCTTTGAGTGTTTATGAAATTATGAATATGTGAAATTTGGAATTCTCAGTGCTGCTTTGTGAACTTGGTGCACTTCTGAAATGTGTGCTGTGGTGGCACATGGCAGCCCTGCCTGGGAAGTGTGTGTCAAACTCTGGATGAGCCCTCCCTCTTAGCAATTACAGTCTAGAAATGATGACTTTTTCTTTGAGCTCTGGGGTCTTGGAGAAGGTCAGCAGTTGTTCTGTTTTCAGCACATTAAAATGCAGTGGTGGGCTTCAATGGACTTTTCTTCTGTACAGGTGTGGAATAGTATGGTACTGAAGAAGGGTATTTTCTCATTAACTTGTTTTACAGGAAAAATTGTTATTCTGCTCCTTTCTTTTGCACCCCCAAGGGCTCTGGACTTCCCTGAGCTTTGGGAAGCAGAGAAGTCAGTGCAGCAGAGAAAGCTCAAAAAAAAAAAAAAAAAAGAACTTTTATCTTCCATAGAGCTTTGGAATAAATGCTTACAAAATTGCATTGCTCTTTGCCTTGCAAGATGCCTTTAGAAACTCACCTTGGTAACTTCACTTCTTCCTCACCTTCCTGAAACAGTCCCTGGGGAAAGAAGAACCTCCCTTCCTGCAGCAGATAACCATGTCTGAGGCTCAGCCCTCCTGGCTTTGGAGCCTGGTGTAGGAAGCACAGCCCCCTTGAGCCCCCTGATGATCAATAATGCAGCTCATACCCCAGTGATGACAGTTTAGCACTGTCAGGTTTCAGGTGGCTCCCAAAACCCCTGGAGCTTTTCCATTTTCCCAAATTCCCTGTTACCTCAACATCAGTCTTACTTTCCCATACAGGGTGGGTGAGGGTTTTTTGGGAGAGGACTGGGAGGTTATTTGTCTCTCCTGGGAGCCTTTCCTTACAGTTCCCAGACAGTTGTTTTCTTGCCTTGCCGTTGTCCTTCCCCATGTGGGTTTAGTCCCACACTGCTGTCTTTTGGAGGCAGATGTTTTATTTTTGTCCTGTTGAGTGTGATGGAAAATATTGACTCCCTAGTTCCGTGTGTGCTTAGGCTGCTCCCTGTTGCTGTTTGAAGGCAGGCTGGGTGAGGAGAGAGGACACACACATAATGCTTTAAGAACCTTCACCACTCTCCTCTGCTGCAGCGATGCCCGGGCAGCCCAGGTGGAGCTCACCAAAGCATAGGAGGATTATTGTAAGAAATAGGTAAATACCTGCTTTTACACTTCTTAATTTGCAAACAGCCTTGTGCAGGGTCCCTTGCCCGAGTGCTGCAGCCTGTGTGTCACAGCTCTGTCAGCCCTGTCACAGCGCCGGCGTCCTGGGGACAGCCTCGAGTGCCCTCCTTGCGGGAGGAGGGGCAGACCCCCACCCCCTACACATGTATTTAGATTTTAATTACTTCCCCCATCTTAAATAAATTAACTGGCTGGGGAAACATTTTGCTGTGAAATGCATTTAGCTGCGTGTCCTTTCAGCCTGCTGCGGACTGTAATTCTCTGAGAAGAAAAGGCATTGAAGGAGGTCCTTTGTTGGCATTAGCAGGTGGACAGTTGAGGCAGCCTTGACCTCTGCCAGAAAAGGTCCTGACTTGTAGCGTTGGTCAAGTCTTTTAACCCGCTTTTATGCCCCTGGACAGGACACTGCTGCCCTGTTCCCTCCACCCACTTCACACTTGCAGTGTATTATTGTCCCCCTTCCCCCCACTTCAAAGCCCCCCTTGGGCCAGCGTCGGGGCTGGGCTGCTCATGGAGCTGGGATGGGATGGGATGGGAAGAGCTCTGCTCCACCCGTGTCCTCTGTCCTTGCCTGCTCTCCTTGTCTGCAGTGGCTCGTGCTCCCCACTCCTGCTGTGCCTCTCTGCAGTTCCCCATTGCTGTTTGTTGCTTGTTTGTCCTGTGTCTCACTGAGGGCTCTGTGCTCCCACTGGGATCCAGGGAAGTGTGGGAAGAGCAGGTATCCTCCCTCTGTCCCGGCTGGCCTGGCTCTCCCTGTAGTAACACTGAGATGTGCTGGGTTGAAGGTGTCTTAGTGCTTCAAAGATGGGGAGTCTGTGCTAGGTGGAGCCCAAGGTTTGGGATCTGAGGTAACACTGGCACTGCTTCCCTTGGAGCAGTGTAGGAGCCTGGAGATCACTCCATGAGCTAGCTGTGGCTGTTGGGGATGTCGTGGCTGCCTTTCCAGTGATGCCTGGGCTGTGCCCCGTGGCCAGTGGGGCTGGCTGTGCCCCGTGCAGGGCTCATGGCTCCTTGAGGAGCTGGGAGCAGAGTGGCTGCCCTGGAGATTGTGTGCTGGAGGCTCATGTGGAGCATTGCCCTCAGGGGTCCCTCAGCTCTGCTCCACAGAGGAGAGCGGGGATGAAGGATGCAGCTCCTGAGAAACGAGTGAGGTGACTCAAAACACGGCCATTCCCTTGGCAGCTCTGTGGAGGTGACAGGTCTCAGCTGTGTCAGGTGTCTCAGCTCTCCTGAGAGCCCAGGGTGGCTGATTGCTCCCTGGGCAGCTCCCAGCCATGTGCTTTGGCGTGAGCAGGTCCCAGCAGGGTGACATTGAGCTTCATGCCCCTCGGCAGATGAGGTGAGATCAGGAGCTCAGGCTTTTCTTCAGTTTCCCCTGAACTGAAGGAGCCCAACACTGTCGAAAGGTGGAAGCTAAAGTGTCAGTTCTGGGCAGCTGGGGTAGACCCAGGGCCTGTCTAGTGGAGAGGTAGATGTCACTGGCTGGAAACTGTCACCTGTTCCATACTGACGTGCCCCTTGTTGTCATCTTTGCACAGGCCAACAGAGCCAGCAGCAGAACAGCCATCCCGATTACAGCAAAGCATGGGAGGAGTATTTCAAAAAACAGAGTGAGTGAAACAGGCGTACTGGAGATCAATCAGCTCTTGTTACAAGGAGTTAACTCTAATCCGATGACTTGCGTCTCCATCCCTGCCGTTTTTAGCTTCCAGTCCTTTCCAGATCCCTTTGGTCCTGTCCTGTTGGTGATGGTGCATGTAGTGCTCCCACAGAAAGCTCTCAGTTGTGCTGTCGCGTCTCGGGAGAGCGGCTCCTGCTGAGCCCCGCTCCCCTCATGCCCACGCTTGCAGCCAGCCTGCCTGGGGGAGCACAGAGCACGCAGGAACTGAGGCTGGCAAAATCCAGAAAGCTGGAGCTGGGTTGTGAGGGGGTAGGAGAGCTCATGGAAAGTCACGGGCCTGGCTCTCCCCACCGTGTTAACGGAGCGCATGATCCCGACCTCTGGACTTGCTTTGACACGGTGCTGCTGGAGGCTTTGCACCTTTGAGGATGAGGGGTGTGCAGGCTGTCAGGCTGTCCCTGCAGCTGCAGGAACACTCTGGGTGCTTTCTGCCTGCTCTTGGCTTGTCCCTCACAGTCCGGCCTGGAGCCCGTCCTGCCGTCCCACGCAGCGGAGCCGGTGTCGCTCTGTCAGGTGTCTGCAGCAGCTGGAAGGGGGCTGGCTCTTCTTTAAGCTTGACAAAAGGAGATCCTAAGCCTGGGCTTGGCCTTCTGGAATTGCTTATCTCTCCCTTTTTTCTCCTTTCCCTGCAGGTCATGCTGCCAGTGCTGCTTCTCAGGCAAGTTCCCAGCCGGACTACACAATGGCTTGGGCAGAGTATTACCGACAGCAGGCTGCCTACTACGGGCAGACACTAGGGCAGGCTCAGGCCCACAGCCAGGTCTGTATTCACCCTCCCTGAACTCCTCTGCTCCTTCTCTTGGGGAATTGGGTATATTGGTCTTGCCCTGGTGTGGGGGCTCTCCTTCACATTCACATGGTGAAGCTGAGATGTTTTGTGGCTGAAAAAGTGGTCACAGAAGCATTGCCTCAACATCAGTTTTATTTTCCTGTACAGGGTGGGTGAAGGTTTTTTGGGAGAGGGCTGGGAGGTTATTTGTTTCTCCTGGGAGCCTTTCCTTACAGTTCCCAGGCAGTTGTTTGACTTTGGGGGGGTTAAAGTAAAAGGAATGGTGAAACCAGGCTGGTGAGGCAGCACAGCACTGACACATCCCAGGACTGCGAGTGCAGGCGCTGCCTTTTTCATGATGGGACTGGAGCTGTGTGCTCACCAGCTCCCTGCCCCGAAAGAGACCAAAACTGTTGAAAAATAATTTGTATTAACCTGCTTTCAAGTAAAATCTCCCCTCAACTGTTAGCCCACTGGAGAGTTGTGTGATATTTATCCTGATCACACTCGGTGCTTTCCCGAGCACCGGCTTCGCGGAGCAAACAAACAACGCGGCAGAAAGTTAGTGCAGAGCACAGGGGCACCTTGCTGTGGTGTGACACTTGTCCCCACTGCTCCACATTTAGCTCTGGCTCCCGGGAGCAGGGGCTGCTGTGGATGCCGGCCCCCAGCAGCTGCTCTCCCCTGCTCTCCCCGCTCACACCGGCGAGGTGGAGCCGGGTGCCGGTGCCGGCGCTCGCCGCGGGCGCTGCCCAAGTGTGACCTGGACGCGGTGATAAAAAGGCTTCTCTTCATTCCTCCCCAGGCCTGCCCCACTAGAAAGAGGGATCTTGTTTGGTGAGGGGCAGGAGAGCTCTGGGACAGCGTTAGGGCAGAGGTGGCAGCTCGGAGCATCCTTTGAGCTCTGTTTCCCGCTCAGCTGCAGCGGGGACAGACCTGTGGCGGGGGAGGAGGGCTCGGCAGCTTTGATAATTTGCTGCTGCTCACTAACTTTTCCTTTTCTCCCCTCTCTCATTTCAGGAGCAGTAGAACAAGGTCCTCGTGGCAATTTTTTTTCCTTGGAATCGTTGTGGAAGAAAACCTTTTTGTAACAGAGGTTTCTAGATTTGCAACATTTTGATGAAGACTTTTCTGTTTGTGAAACACTAGCTGTAGGATAATCTATACTGAACTTTTCTAAGAATCAGGAACAATTAGTAATGTACTAAACGTATGGACATGCTGGTAATTTTGTTTCCAAATTTATATTAAAAAAAAAAAAAACAAAGAAACAAAAACCTCCGGGATTCTTTTTGGAGAGAAGCCAGAGAATTTGCAGGCACCAAAACGCACCCCAGAGCTGTGACATTTCAACATGTGGGTTTTTTGTGTGGTGGTTTTGTTTTTTTTTTCCCTTTTAATTTTCGATCTTTTCTGTTGGAACAGAAAGAGTGGCTTGGAAGTCTTAGGTGGTATGTAACAAATCTTAAAAAGAAAAAAAAAAAAAAAATTTAAACAGTATTTAAATATTCTTAAATATGTAAATTCATTAAATGTTTTACTTCTAATTTCTTGTATCTTGGCTGTCTTTGATTTTATTGCATTTTTAAAAAACTGAACTATGATATGTATTGTAATTAATGATATGATTTCTGTATTTGAAACAGTTACTGTTTGCAAGTTCGGGGGGGGCATTTTGTAGGGTTTGTATAATTTCTAGAGTCTAAAGGGGTAATATAAAAACGTGTTAATTTTTTTAGCAATACATTTTTTTCATGTCTCCATTGCTAGTTGCATTTATGTATCTAAGACCTCCAAGCTTGTTAGAAAAAAAGAAAAAACAAAAAAAAAGAAAAGAAAAAAAAAACTTCTTCTATGCTCTCAGAAATATAAATACTGTTATTTTTAATATTAAAATGAATCTGCTATTAGTACCTTTTAACAAACACTGTGGAACATAAAACCATAGAAAAGGTAGTAACTATTTTTTAATTCCAAGGTGTTTTTTGCTTTTTCGTTTCTTTTAAATATTTTCTTATCTAATATTTGTCAAATTACCTAGAGAAATAAATGAATCTAGTATTAACCACAGTATGCGCTAAATAATTTTGATTTAATAAAAGGGATAATATGATTTCTGATGTTTACTGTAGTGTTTCTTGTACAGATAACAGTGTATTTTTAAAGGAAAAACGGAATTGAAGCTATTTTTTCTTGCATTTTTAATTGCCCTGCGGGACATTCCGTTTTTAAATGTACTGAATTTACTGTTCTTGGGTTCTTTCCTTATTTTTTTTTCCTTATGCTTGAAATGTCTAACTATAAAGAACTGCGATTGGATAATGTTGAGCATGGTGTTTAAAAAAAAAAAAAGTGTTCTTTTTATTTGACTGACAGTTGCATTTTACACTCTATATAATAAAATTTCCACAAGGTGTCTTGTGGGCGAAGTATTTCCCGTCTGTTGGACTCCGTTGTTGCCTCCCAGGGAATTTGGGGTGGTCACTGAGGGCAGCATCAGCCTGAATTCTGGAGAAACCCTGTCCCTGTCACATCCTGCTGGTGACACCGAGGATTCCCGTGGAAGTTTTGTCTCTGTTTGGGCCAGAGGGATCCGTGTTAACGCCGGGTGGTTTCCTCTGTGAAGGTTTTATTGCTGAGGAGTTGGCAGCCCCTGGTTTTGATGCTCTGGACTTGTTGCTCTTGCCCAGCTTTGTGGCTGAATCCGTGCAGGATCCGTCCCTGCCGGGGGTCACTGGAGCAGCTCTGAGTGGGAGAGGGATGGGAGGGAGGTGACTCCAGCTGCTGTGTTAAAGGCATCAACCTTTGGTTGTGCCCAGGCCAAGTTTGGCAGTAACTGCAGCCCCTTCAGGGATCCCTTCCTTGTAAAATGTGAGTTTTGAGCTCCTCCAACCCCAGGCAGCTCCGTCCCTGCTCCCAGGCAGCTGCCGGGGTTTGCAACGGGGGAAGGGAGGAAAGAAGATCCCATCTGCAAGGCCGGGAGTGGGAGGCACGTTGAGAGCCGGAAGAAAAGGAGATGTAGCATCTCTAAATATACCTCCAGAGAATCAAGAGAGACATTGAAAGATGGGATAGTAAAAGCCACTTGGAAAGAGGGGAGAGGGGGGAAAAAATGGAGAGAGGAGGGCATAAAGGCTGCTGATGGGAATTGGGAGCGGGCATTACCGAGAAGACTTCCTTCTAATTCATCTTCCAAGCTCTGTGCCAAAACAGCATTTGGCATGGTTCACAGGGAGCAATTGTGTGATAATGAACCCTAAGGTGTCCCTTAATTGAAGACTGAGGATTACAGATTGTGCCAATAGTCGTAAATGGCGCAGGATTGTGGGAGGATGCATTTTCTTAAATGTATCTGTAAGTACAGATGAGTGAGTCTCCCCAGTGAAATGCCCGTACTATAAATTATGGAAATATCTCTTTCTGATGCAACCTTTTATTGAGGGGGTGGGGCAGCAGCACAAGAAATAGTTTGCAAGCCTTTGAAATTTGGCCTGTCATTAAGATGGTGCCTGCAAAGCTGGGGTTTCATCAGCAGTCTGGTGTCCTGGAAGGATGAAGTGCTTGAAACGTTCCCAAGTTCACCAATTTGTTTTCCATTATTGCTGCCTGCTCAGGCCATGGATGTTGAACTGTTGTGAGTCCATGATGGGCTGGAGAGGGGCAGGGTTTGAGGCAGAGATGCCTCAGCACTTCATGAGGAGCTGGTGGCCTCTGAGTTCCTCCAAAGCCTCCTGCAGCCCTGCTGCCTTCCTGGTCTCTGTTGAGGGGATCCTGGGACTGCTCTGATGGTCAGTCCCACCCCAGGGCTGCCCAGGCCCCCTCACCTTTCACTCTGGGGTCTGCAGGCAGCTCCTCGTGTCCCCTGGCCCAGGTGTGTGGTGCAGCCCAGAAGCTGCTCAGGTGCCTTCAAAGCCAAGTCTTGGTGTCCAGGAGAGGAACCAAATCTGCTCAGCTCTGGGCAAGTTTAACCCCCAGTGCTGTGGATTAAGCCCTGGCTGCACTGGGTTTTGAGGCAGGGAGGGTTTGTCTGTCCCTTTGGCAGGAACTGGATGCTGCATGGAGCAGGAGCAGTCCCTGAGGGCTGTGCAGGGGCTGGCAGGGGGGACACATTTGGGACTTTGGGGTCTGTGGATGGTGATGGGGATGGTGCAGCCTTTTCCTCCTCCCAGGGAGCCAGAGCCCAGCACGGGGCCATGCCAGGGCAGGATCCTGAGGGGCAGTGAGGTGATCCCATGAGAAGACCTTCAGTTTTGGAAGGTTCAGCCTCCAGAGGATGGCATTTGGGAAGAGAGGAACGGGAGTCAATGGCCATCCCAGGTGAGTGCCCTGGCAGGAGGTGCCCAGCCCCTGCTCTCTCCTACCTTTGACAAACTGTGCTCCATCCCTCAGTCCCTGTCCAGAGTCCTTGGCTCAGGCACACGATGGCTCTGCTCCCCCCAGAATTAATCCATTTCAGTTCTATCCAGCAGCACAGCTTTGCTGGGTGTGTGTGGGAATCTGGACAGTGTCCCGCAGGCAGCACCCACCCCACTGCAGGCAGAGCCCAAAACCTGAGCATTCGTTGTGATGCTTCTGCAAACCCTTTCTGAGCAGCAGCCCTAAAAACCCTGTCACTAAAGCATCTCACTGCGTCCAGGATGACCCTGATGCCCCCCTGTGCTCTGTATTCAGTGAGCCTGAACAGGAAAGGCTCTTTTAGGACTGGGAGACTTTGAGATAGTCTAAAATACTTTATTTAATTTTGCATGATTTGAGAACAAACTACATTATGGCCATTGAGAGTTAGACTGAAATGACTGTTGAAAGAGACAAGATATGGGACTTTTTTTTTTCACTTCTCCAAGTGTTAAATATTTAATTGCATTAAAGGAATGCTGTATTTACAGTAATGGGCAGCGTGGTCAGAACAAGAGCTCCTGGTGTTTAACATGGAGCTTTCCAACAGGATAGGGATGCTCACAAGGTCCCACCTGCACTGCTGCTTCTCCCCTAAACCCACCTGGTTCCTCCCACTCTCAGGGGGATTTTCAGGGCTGTTGGTGTTTGTAGGATTGTGGTGCAGGGCGAGGAATTAGGATCTTGCAGAGTCAGTGTATCCTGTCAAGCAGCACGTGGGTTTTTATTCCATGCAGGAAGCTGTTTATCCTCATTTGGCTGCTTTGGAGATTTTTTCTCTGGGTTTGCTGTGGGTAGCAGGAGTGCAGGGTGCCCATGGCAGACAATGTTTCTCTGCTCTCATAAGGCTGGAAGACACAGAAGAAACTTTCCAGCACTTCTAATGATGGGAATGAGCAGAAAATGGTGTTATGTGATGTGAAGATGAGGTGAAAGAGCCCCAGCTCCCGAGTCTGGTGGCAGGAGGAGATAGTGGCCCCCGGAGCCGAGGGCAGTGGGAGGGCAGCGAGCCCCATCCTTGTCTGGGCGGCTCCTGAGTGGGTGCTGGGGGTGGAGGAAGATGGCAGAGGGGAGCTAGCCACCCCTGGGATGAAGGATTTGGGGCAGTGGGTCTGCCCTGCCACTTCCCTCCAGGTCTGGGGCACCACGTTCAAGGCAGGTGACCCAAAAGAGCATCTCTGGGGCTGATGTGGGGGCAGGTACCAACATCCCCCCCCGATTATCTTCCCACCCTGCCCCTTATCACTTGAGGAAATCCTATTTCAAGGCCGCTCTAATGAAGCCTCTGATCTTTGCAGAGCCCGGCTTGCTCCCCTTTAATCCCGGCCGGGCCGGGGTGCAGGTGCCGCGGTCCCGGGGATTAGACGGTGCCTGTCCTTTGTGGGAGCCGTCACTCAGCGCGGCCGGGCCCGGTGAGCCCCACGGGGCTCCTTGTTCGGAGCAATCGTTAGCGAATATTAAACTTTGCTGCCGCGGAGTCGTTACACGGGGAGGCTGGAGCTGCTGCTCCGTTTGTTTGGGGGGAAATCGGGCTGGTGAAGGGCAGGAGCTGCGGAAGGACTCCACAATCTCCTGTCTGTCTGCGGGGCAGCCCCGTTCCCGTCACCCATCCCCGCTCTCCTCCTCGCCTGTGCCAGGGCTCGCCCCGGCCCTGGGGACGCTGCCCAGCCGCGCCCCATGGAAGCTGTGTCTGGGTGCTGAGATCCTGGTCCTGCCCAGCCTCAGCTGCCGTCTCCCCCAGCCGGCTCCTGCAGCTCCCCGGGTGCAGCCGGGCCGAAGGTTTGGCAGCTGCTGGAGAGGCACGGCCAGCGTGGCCCTGGCTGCGGGCAGCAGAGCAGGGCAGGGAGAGCAATGGGGTCACACGCACCCTCACACACAGCCCCACACACTCTCCCCTTGGGCAGCTCCCCCGGCTGATTCAGCGCAGCCGCCGCTCGGGTCCCAGCCCGGCAGCTGGGCTGGAGCTGATGCCGCAGGAGGGATGGGATGCGGGACAGACGCTGGTGGGATGCAGGAGAGACATCGGTGGGATGTGACTGTCCCATCCCCGCATCACTGCCAGAAGGGAGGAAAAGGCGCAGAGATTTGCCTGCCTTTGCGGTCCCTCTCTCCCTCCGGCCACCCCGTGCCACCGCCGGCCCTGCAGCCGAGCCGCGGCACCGCGGAGGTGGCCGGGGAGTCGCCACCGCGATTCGCCACAATCGTGTTCCCTTTGGAGGCCGCCTGAGCTCGGCCCAGCTGGGAAGGTGATTTTCTTCCTCTTCCTCTTGCGTGCCGTGACACCCTCGCCGAAATCATCCTGGAAATAACACTTAAAAGAAAGGGGAAAAGAAAGACAAGAAAGCGAGCGAGAGCGGAGGGGAGAGCACTCAGCATCTCTGCTCGGCTCCGCGGCCTCCCGCAGAGTGAAATGGAGGCAAATAATGCCCTGAAGCTCCTTCCCCGAGCAGTGCAATCAGCCCGCGGCTCCGAGGGGCTGCCGTGCCCGGTGCCGGAGCGTCCCCCGGGAGGGTCACGGCTTCACCGCACCGAACCCTCCCTGCCCGGAGCCGCTGGGCACCGTCCGGGAGCACCCGAACCCTCCCCACTGCTCCCAGCACCTCGGAGGGCAGCGGGGACAGGTTAGCAGAGCGCGGTTTGCAGGGAAACAAGGCGCCGCTCAGCTCCATCCATGGATGCGGCACCTCGGGGACGGTCACTCTCTCCCTTCTTGACCCTCGGGAGGTGGCAGCGCATCCTCCTCACCGCGCACCTGCATGTGCCCTGTGTGGGCACAGGGATGGGCGATGCCGGGGGCCGCTCTGGAGCAAGGGGAGCACCCATGGGGAGCCCTGCTCTGTGTCCCAGCCCGGCCACGGCCCCTCTGGCCCATGATGAAGCTCCCGAGTGATGATGCGGGGGTGCTGCGTGCGGTGGGTGAAGGCACAGGTGGGAAGTCCCACCCTACAGAGGGAACGTGCGAAGGATCCACCGCCCCCCTCAGCCCAGGCTCACCCCGGGCATCGCCTTGTCCTCCTGCACTCCCGGCTGCGCTGCTGGGAGCGCTCCCGGGCGCAGGTAACATTTGGGCACATTCCCATAACCGAGTGTCACCAACTGCCGCGGCGGCAGGGCCGGAGCCCCTCTCCAGCGCTGCTGTTTGCTTTGCAGCCTCCTTAGCCCCCATTGAGGCTTTTCAGCTCCAGCCCCTTCAGGGGGTTTAAGTAGGTAAAACCTGAGGAAGAGGCTATTTTCCTCCCTCCCTTTTGAGCCCTGCCTTGTGCCCAAAAGGCCCCCTTGTTTCACGCGTGCCAGTCACCTGGCTGGGCCCCCAGCCCCTTTCTCTCCCAGCCTCCCTTTTCTTTCTCCTTTCTCTCTTTTGACTTTTCCAGGAGCCCTCGCTCTCCAAACGAGCTTCAGATTGGATCCAGATTGAGGTCCCTTTGTCTTTCAAGGGTTGTACTAAGCTAATTAAATGTGATCCCAACAAATAAACGCAGATCTCCCCATTACATTCAGGCCTGCCTTTCAGGCAGCACCGGGCGGCCCCTCGCCCCCGCCCGCTCTGCGCAGGGTCCCCCTCATTGAGTCCTGGCCATTGAAAGCACTGCCAGGATTTCTTTTGTGCCGGGGGTCTCCGAGCCCTTTTTCCATCAGAAAAGACCCCCAAACAGCAGCTCGGCCTTTGTGAGTTTGCAAGCAAACGCCAAAGAAAAGCCCCCTGAATGCTTTAATAAATGACACATTTAGCAACTTCGGAGGCGCCTGGCTCCTGCGGCAGCCGCAGGGGTGCGATGATCCCTCCTGCCCCCCTTTCCCTCCGGCTCCCGGGGCATTTGCAGCCCGTGGAGGCGCAGGGGCTGCGGCCGGAGCAGCTGACCGCCTCGGCTCCCAGCCCGGCTCTCCGCCGTCCCGGTTTCCCGGCGCTCGGGGGGCGCACGGAGCAGGTGATGGGGTCGGCCGGGCCGCCCTGCCCGGCACCGGGCACCGGGGCAGGGGGCAGCGGGCAGGGCACGGCGGGGCAGCCGGGGCCAGGGGGCTTTTGAACTCGGACCCCGCGGTCCCTTTGCCTCGTATTAGCGCTGGCAAATCCAAAATCGTTTTTAATGACAAATACCACCCCCCTACCTCATCCCGGATCGGGGGCTGCGCTGGACTTTTCTCAGCTCAACTAATATCTTTTTAATGACTTTGGGAGGGGGCAGAGCTCGGCTCTGCCCTAGAGCCTGGATTGCTCCAAACAGATGTTGGGGCAGAGGGAGGGGGCTGCTCTTCCCTGCCAGGGACTTTCTTCTAAAGTTCAAACGAGAGGGGAGCTTTCAATCACCGCTAAAAATGTATTTCTCCCCATTGAACAATGGGCTTCTTTCTGCGCCCGGGGGGACTCGGCTGCGATCGCGTTTCTGCTGCCGGAGAGGAGAAACCTCCGGTTTCAGGGCAAGAAAAACTCAGTTCCGAAAAGGGCTCTTCCCTGCGCCGGTTATTTTCGCAGCTCTGCATCCCTCCTGCGTTCACCCTCTAAGGAAAAAAAAAAAAAAAATACAAAATTGTACTAACGAAGCTCTAATCCTCGTTCCGCGCTGCAGCCCTTCCCCGCCGCACAGGAGCCGCCGCAGGTCTTTGCAGTGAAGCCGGGCAGTCAATGCGGGGTTTGAGGAAAGAACCGCGGCTGCACCGGCCCGGGGCAGCGGCGGCTCCATCCCCACATCCCGGCTCCATCCCCGGAGGCCCCACAAGAGTTAAATTTTAAAGCAAATCAAATTCCCATTGGCCACTGTATATTATCTCAGCAGTCTTCATTTGATACCTCTTTAATACAGAAAGGAGCTTTTCAAACCCCTTTTCTCTCTTTTCTCCCCGCCACTCTTTAAGAGCAATAAATGTTCAACTGCAATAACTATAAATCAATCTCCGCTCTGTTCAAATCCTATTCATGCGAAGGGCTGGAAGAGGGGAGAAAGCTCCCCCTCCCCCCCGCCCCCCAAAAAGCAGCTGCTGGGCTCTAATCTCCTTTCTTGCACTGTCATTCACCCTCATTTTTCCTCCATCACCCCATCCCTGCAATCTTTTCTTGTTTTGCTTTTCTTTTCTCTCTTTGCTGCATTATGATCCCATGTCTCCCCTCATCAGACCCCAACCTTGTCCAGATCCTGACCATCCCCTTGTAGGCTGTGAAAGAAAAGAAGAGTCCATGGATGTCAAATTGGTCTCAAAAAGACCATGAAAGATTGATTTGCTCCACTTTTCTTCTGCCTGACATTATTTCTGAGGGTCCTGAATGGGAAACCAGAAAGTCTGGGACTGGAATAAAGATGTTCTCTCTGTAAGGGGGAGACGGGGGGGAAAAATGCCCATTTACTCCTGGCCCATCAACCCTGCAAAACAGAGCAAAAGAAAAGAGGACTGTGGCTATTCAGAGTCAGACCAATATGTACACCTCCCAACAATATGCCAATATACTGAGGGCTTCTCTATTAACACCCATGAATATTAAAGTGCTCACTAAACGCTCAGAAGGAACTTTGGGAATATACACATGAAAATACAAGCAGCATTGTGCGGGGCTCAGAACAATGGGGCGGCGATAATGGCCCTTCTCTATTAACAGCCATGAATATTAAACTTGTTTCCTCTTAAATGTTAAAAAGGAGGGATAGCTGAGATATTAAAAAAAGAGAAATGAGGAGCGCGGGGGGGAGGGGGACGGGGGGGACGGGACACACAGCAAAGCACCTTCCTAGGACCGGGAAGAAGCTTTGGGAAACAGCTGGGGATATTTAAAACCACACAGAAAATGGAAGAATTTTTTTTTCACCTTTTTCTACCACTCCCCCCCGTACCGCAGCCGGGAGCGGGGTTCAGCGCAGCCCGCACCGGAGCCGCAGGGGGTTCAAGAGCATCTATTATTTTTTTTTTTTGTCCCGGGATAACTTGAAGGTTGAAGGGTTTTCCTAGGGAAAAAAAAAAAAAGCAATCCGAGGGCTGGTTTGCCTCGGCGGCTGAAGGGAGCCGGTGTTGGGAACCTTTCCACCTGATGCATTATATTTAACAAGGCTGAAATATTCTGACGGCTCCTCTATCCAAAGTCCAGAAAAACAAAATAAACTTTTTTTTTTTTTTTTTTTTTTTTTTTTTTTTTTACTCTTATTAAACCCCAAACCACCCCCTGGCAGGTTGTTAACCTCCCCTTTCCAGGACAGTGCTGCCTCTCGCCGGGCAAAGACCCGAAGTAAGCGCAGGTTTGGGTGGGTTCCTGACATCTGCGTTGTTTCTTGATTGGATTAATAGAAATAATTGCACATGGGTTGTAGCATAATTTCACCCAGGCCAGAAGACACTCCACAGCTTCACCCGATAAGAAACCTGTAAGGGAATAGGGTGGGGGTTTGGGCTGTGCTTGGCTGCTGCTCCGGGCGCGGTGAGACCCGGCGGGGCTTCCCGGGACTCCGGGCTGCGGGAACCGGCCTTTGAGCGCCTGAGGATCTTGGGGGCCCAGCCTTCTTCCCCCAGCCCTTTACAGCCCCTCGTCCCCATGAAAATCAAAAGAACAAGGCTAAGGAGAGGGCTCTAAGCTCCGACACAGCAGGACTGGGTTTAATCCGGGAAAGATTAACCCTTTGCTAAGCCGGCGAAGCTCGGGCCCGGAGGGGAGCGCTGGGTTTAGGGGCACCGCTCTGATGCCACCTTGCTGGGGAGCGGAGGCGGCTGCGGAGCTCCTGGGCTCGGCAGGGCGGGGATGGGCGCCGTGGCTGGCCGGGGAATGTCTTCGGGTGCGGGGACAGAGGCGATGCGGCGGCAGAGCCCCGGAGATACTGCAGCTTCCCCCGGTGATCAGGGGTCCGGCCCTGGGGGGGCACGGCAGGGCATGGTTGCTATTGCAGGGAGAGGGCGATCCACGAGCTGTTCCCGATCCACCCCTGGACACAGTTCCCACGGGGATGTGGGGCTGGGGACCGGCCGGGCTGGCGGCGGCAGCCAGGTGAGCCCTGCCCCGGGGTCAAGCGGGGATCAGCCCCGGAAGCGCGTCCCTCCCGCCCCGTGCTTGAGGACCCTCTCCCGGCATGTGGGGGAGCAGCGCCAGAGCCTCCCGGTGCTGCCGGTCCCGGCCGGGAGAGCCGGAGAAACGGGGGGCAGCGAGGAGCCGGGCACGGCCGGGGCCAGCTGCGGGAGCCTCGGCCCGTTCCCCCGGGGCCGCCAGGGCCAAACGCCGCAGAGCACCGGGAGCTGTCGAGCTCGGGGCCGCCGATTTCGTTGTGGTGCTCAGCGGCCCCAAAGCGCAGCGTTTCAGCCCCAAAACGAGCGCGAGGCCAGGTGGGGAGCGGGACCGTGCCTGAGGGTGCGCCCCGTCCGTGGGACATCAGTGGGGACATTTCTGCCCGTTTCGTTGCTGTGCTGTTGTGCTGTGCCCGGGGACAGGTGCCCGGGTTTGGGTTTGCCCGGGCCGGGAGGTGCGGGGGGCCGAGGCTGTGCGTGTGTATCGTGTGTGTATCGTGTGTGTATCGTGTGTGTATCTCGTGTGTGTGTGTTGTGTGTGTGTGTGCTCGCCGTGTCCCTCCCTCCCTCCAGCCACCCCACCCCCGGGAGGGGAGGGAAGGAGGAGATGGGAGGGGGGGGCTCCGACGGCTCGCCTCGCTCCGGCAGCCCCAGTCTCTCCGCCAACGTCAGGGAGGTCATTAATAACCAATTAGGAGGGTCAATGAAGCTCATATATAGCCGGGCGGGAGCCGCCGAGCCGAACGGAGCCCAGCCCGCCGCCCACCGCCCGCCGCGCCCGGCCCCGTCGCGCTCGGCCCCGCCGCCTCGCCCCCATGATGGGCTCGGTGCTGCCCGCCGAGGCCCTGGTCCTCAAGCCCGGGCTGAAGCCGCAGGGGCTCTCGCTGGCCGAGGTGATCACCTCCGACATCCTGCACAGCTTCCTCTACGGCCGCTGGAGAAACGTCCTGGGAGAGCAGCTCTTCGAGGAGAAGAGCAGCCCCAAGACCGCCTTCACGGCCGAAGTCCTGGCTCAGTCCTTCTCCGGAGGTGAGTGACCCCCCCGGACCCTCCCCGATCCCCCCGGTTCCTCCCATGGGCCCCGGGCCGGCTCCCGGTGCCCGGCGGTGGGATGCGGTCCCGGCGCCCCGCTCTCCGCAGGCGTGGGACTGGGGAAAAAGGGGCTTTAAATTCATTTGGTTAACTTGGGCTTGACCTGAGAAAGTTCCCACTTAAACCGCGGGCTGGGGGGGCCGGGGCCGTCCCGCATTCAGCCGCCCGGGACAATATCTTTTCTCTCGCCCCGGCATCGCCGGGGCGTCCCAGCTCCCTTTTCCCCCTCTCGGATTTCTGTTCCTCTCTTAATTTACCATGAAGGCTAATTCCATTTCCATTCACGATATGTCAACCATCTCATCTCCCCATTTTGTAAGAGGAATTCCTGGGCCCTTTTAAACAAGCCCTCGCGCCATTCAGGCACAATGTACCGCTACAGCATTCCTAAAGGACTAATGAATTTAGAATTAGCAATTTCTTTCTAGTTGAGTTTAATGAATGCAGATCACTTTAACAGCATGACAAATTGCTGGATGGGCCGAAATAGACACCATTTAACCTCCTTTCCCAGCCCCGCTCCCTCGCCCAGCCCGGGATGCTTTTCCCAGGTACCTCCTCAATGCCCCGGGGGAACCTTGTACCGCTTTGTGGGGCGTTTAAAAGGCTCAGCCCCGGGGTCTGGGCTGGGGCCGGGGTTGGGCGGGGTCCCCGCCGTCCCCGGTCTCCCCCCTCTCCGCCACCCTTGTCCCTTTCTGAGCTATCTCTCCTCCCTCGCAGAGGTGCAGAAGCTCTCCAGCCTGGTGCTGCCGTCGGAAGTGATAATCGCCCAGAGCTCCATCCCCGGGGAAGGGCTCGGCATCTTCTCCAAGACCTGGATCAAGGCTGGCACCGAGATGGGGCCGTTCACGGGCAGGGTCATCTCCCCCGAGCATGTGGACCTGTGCAAGAACAACAACCTCATGTGGGAGGTAACGACCCTCCCGAACCCCGAGCTCGGACTGGTTTGGGGAGAAGCACGGACAGGGTGCTGGGGCTCTGTCCCGTTCTTGTGCACCATCAGGCACCATCCTCGTGCCTCAGTTTCCCCATTCATGCAAATATCCGGGCAGGTGGGTTTAGGAACCCCTTGCAGGAGGAGGATGAGGTTTCCTCAACCCTCGGGTTGCAGGCAGCTCACAGAGGAGCCCCGAAATGCTGTTGCTCGTGTCCCATGCGGCCGGATCAGACCCTGCCCTGCCCATCCCTGTCCTGGTGGAACACCCGACTGGCTGCTGTCCACACTGACCTCAGTGGGCAAAAACAGCTCTGCCCTGCCCCTGCTCCCTGCTTTGACCCAGCCCTGGTGAGATTAACCCCAAATGAAACTGAGGGGTTTGGGGGAATCTGAGATACCAGGACATCGTGGACTAATGCACAACCAATAGAGAGGGTTCTCCTATTCTTTTGTTTGTTTGACTCAGACTTGCACTTCTTAATTATTGTTAATTATTATTATAATTTTACGCCTAACAGAAACTTGCCTCATCTTTCCTGCCATCCTGCAAAGAATCTTTCCAGGCCTGGCAGGGACCTTTCCTCTCCACCCAGGAATTCTCCCGCTCCCACAGCAGCTGCAGGTTGCTGAACAGCTCCTTCCTCTTCGGCTGAGCTGCTGATGGGGCTCTGATGAGAAGGGAGATTGAGGAAGGGAGCTGGGTTATCCAGGGAGATAGGGGCTGGCAGGACCAGCCATGCAGTGAAGGCAGGGCACATTTCTCAGCCCTGCTGCAGAAGCAGAGCCCAGTACTCCAAGCAGGAAGGGTTTGGCATCTCCCGGCTGCTGCCAGGGTCTCATACCCGAGGCTGTGCCAGCTTTGAGCTGTCCCTGTGCAGGGGCTTGATCCCGGAGACAGGAGGTGGAGGGTCTCAGCTCACTGTGGGCAGCATCCTTACCAAGAGCTCTCTCCCCTCGCAGGTGTTCAACGAGGACGGCACGGTGCGGTACTTCATCGACGCCAGCCAGGAGGATCACCGCAGCTGGATGACCTACATCAAATGTGCACGCAACGAACAGGAGCAGAACCTCGAGGTGGTCCAGATCGGGAACAGCATCTTCTACAAGGCCATTGAGGTAAGTGGGGCTGAAGGGCAACTGGGCATCTGCAATAGAGGAGCAGGGTGGTGGAATCCCCCATCCTATAGACTCTCCCTTCCTTGTTCTTTGGGCTGTTGGTGGGGTATCTGTGGAAGGATACGGCAGCTTTCCCACCCTTGGCGCTCTGATCCAACAGGAGAGGTAGAAACCACAGGGAAGGGCCATTGCATGGGCTTCAGGGAGTACTAAAGGTCCCTTTCCCTCCCTGTCTGCTTTCTGTGGGCTCATGGAACGATGTGTGTTGACCAGAGGGAGAGCAGATCCTTGTTTGGGGTGTAAAGCATGAAAAGTGCTGCAATTCTGGCCCAGATGGGGCTTTGGGCAAGGACAGGGGTTGGATGTTCGATTGAAAAAGTAGGATTTTGTGCAGAACCTGCTTCTTTATAGCAGGGTAAAGCTTGGTGGGTTCTGTGGAACCCAGGAGCTGAGTGCAGGCTGTGCTTGACTCTGCACTGCTTTGCCTGGGCATCACACCCTGGCTGTGGAGGGAGCAGGGAGCCATGGAGCGGGCAGGGAGTGGTGCTGCTGCAGCTGTGCCTTGGGCTTTACACTGTGGGGCAGGAACTCTTCCTGCCCCCCTCATCCATGTACTCCTGCATGAAGTGCTGGTCGGTGCTGGCGTGGCACAGGAGCAGGGGCAGGGTCCCAGGGCTGGCACAGGCTGCCGTGCAGTGGGGTGATGGCTGAAGGCAGCCCACAGCTCCCTACAGGGGCCTCTGGGAGGGAGGTGGGTGTTTGGCTCCCCAGCATTACTGATGACAGGTGCATAAAAATCACGCAGTGCCAGAGCAGGGTGATGGTGGGGACCAGCCCTGCTTGTGTGCAGTGTCCCCATAACCCAACGCTATTGCCAGTAGAGAAAGGTGGTGGCTTGGGGAGACAGCCCTGTGTAGCAGCTTTGGCTTAAAGAATCACAAGAGGGGACATGTCCCAGTCCATCCCAGACCAGCACTGTGGGATTGTCTCCCTCCAGTATCGGGTTCAGAGTCTCACCTGGGGAGCATTTGCAATTGGGAGAGGGTCTTACCCGGGAATGACCACGAGCCCCTGCTGGTTCTGTGGGCACGGGCAGCTCTCCGGATCTATCCAGGCTCCTGCACTTGCGGAGGAGCACAAACTCAAATGCTCCATGGCACAGGACTCCAGAGAGAGCAGCAGGGCTGGGTTGGGGATTGGTGCAGTGGGGTGGGTAGGAAGAGGATCAGAAATTCTCTTCTGCTGCAGGAGAGTCCCATGTGCCCCTCAGGCTCTGCTACCTTTCCCAAGAGCTCCAAGCTCTTCCCTGCTGTTCTCATGCTGGACAACAACCCCTTCACAGGCTTCAGCTGTTTCTAGTCTTAAGACCTGATATTCCTGTTGTGACAGCACCTTAAGTGCTTTTTATTACTATTCTAAAATCATGTAAATAAGTAAAATAATTCCAGGTAGCTGTGGTGTAATTAGGAGCACAGCTGTGGCTTTTACACCTTGTGCAGGCAGGGATGAGGGGGTGTGTGAGCGAATATTTCGGAATTGCCAGGATCCAGCTGTGGGCTTGTTTCTGAGGCTGAAGCAGCAAGCAGTAGAGCAGGATGAGTTTAAATCCCTCGGTGCAAGCAGTGAATTTGAGATGCTGAGAGTGCTGAACCCCAAGTGATGTGTGGGAGGAGGTGGGCATGAAGGGTCCCTGCTGTCACACTGCTCCCCAAGCTCGGCAGGGCACGCACACACGGACTCAAACTTAGCTCTGCCCTGCTTAGCACCACAGGTGTCCACGTGTGGCCATTGTCACCCTCCATCCCCTAGCAGCCCTGGTGGCCTCCCCACCTCCTGTCCCCCTGCACAGCCTCCTGCCCACACCCGCTATGCCCCCGTCACGGTGGGCACAGTGAACTGCCTGGTTCCTACTGCTCTGCACCCACCTCTGCTGCACCAGGGCTCCAGCCAAGCTTCTCTTTGGATGCCTTTCTCACCTACATGCCAAAAAATCAGATTTATTTGGTGCTTTTTTCCTATTTGCCTTCGATATTTTAATGTGCTTTGCCCGTTTCTGCACTTATTTGCTGATTTGCTTTTCCCATCCCCTTTCTCAGCAAAACCAAGTCGCTGCTGCTGGAAAACAAAGTGAGGGCAGAAAGTTTTGGCCTTTGATCTGAAGGCCACAAGATTCCTGAGGGGCAATTTGAATTTGCTTCGGGGTGTGTGCACATGGGTGCTCACCTGCTGCTGGTGTGGCTGCAGCAGCTTCTGCAGAATAGAACACACCCACATATACACCCATGCAAATTGTTTTATCCTTTCAGCAATATTTTATTTTCTTGTATTAAAAATCACTAATTTTCTGTTGAGGGCAAATAACACCAAGAAACAGCATCATCAATTTGGGATGCAAAATAATATCAACTTCCCCTGCCTCCCAAATTCCTCATCTGAAGCCCCAGTGAGGTCTTTGCTTAGATGGACAAAGATATGAAGTCAAATTCCTATTGATTTCAGATGTTTAAAATTCAACATAATTTGAGTGTTGAGGCGATTGAACTCAGGATCTGTGTTTCGTGTGGGTGATGCTTTACTTGGATCTAACATGCTCAGTGTACAGAAAACCATCCTCAAAAATGCAGGGCGTTCCTATTTCTAAATTAGGTTCTTAACAGTAGGGACTGCTAGGGAAAACATGTATTTTTTTTTTTATGAAGTGATGTTGTTATCAGTGTTGTTTGAACTGGTCTGAGAGGATCCATCTTCCCAGCCACGGCTGCTGCACGAGGGGAGCCTTGAGCAGCGTTTCCTGGCCGCTCGCCCCGGCCGTGCAGGAACACGACAGGAACAGCAGGGACAGGAGGTGACATTGCTTCAGGGAAATGGGAGCGTGGATGATGCAAAACCCCTGCCCTGGTCCTGTAGATGTCCTTGGGCTGTTGCAGCTTTGGTGTGGGATATAAGCAGCATTTCACACCTGAGCCATGGTCTCTTACAGCAGCCCCGAGCTCTCCTCTGCTCCACGGGCTGATGAGACCTTTGCTGGTGGATTTGCATTTCCATCTCCTAAAATCAGCCCTGGCAGGGGTGGTGGGAGATGCTGCCTGTGCCCTGCAGCTGGAGGGTGCTGATGGCTCCCTCCAAGGACAAAATGCTCTGCTGGAGCCTTGATCTGGGGCTTCATGCCCCAGCTCCCTGCTTTGATCTCTGTCACTAGTGCTGGTTGTACCTCCACAAATGGTTTATTTCTCCATGTCTCTGTGTTCCACCCTGTCCTGGCCTCCCTGAGCTGCAGGGACCTCTGGGTCCTGCACTCCGGAGACCCCAGATCTGTCCCTGTGCTCTGTAGCTGCATATTTGCCCATCAGCCTGCCTTCATCCCAGCTCGGGGGAGAGCCTGCTGTATTTGTGCTGGTGCTGTATTTGTGCTGGTGCTGGATGGGACTGAGCTGTGCCATCACCTCCAGTGTTGCATCCTGGGCTGTTCCGTGCCTGCCTGCGGGTGTGGGGGACTGCTGGCAGGTCCCAGATGGCAGCAGGGTCTCACAGAAATGGGGCACAGCCAGGGTATGTCCGAATGGATCTACACAGGGATGGATGTTCATCGCCCCTCCCAACAACCCCATCTTTATCTCTCTTTCTAGATGATTCCTCCAGACCAAGAGCTGCTGGTCTGGTACGGGAACTCCCACAACACCTTCCTGGGCATCCCAGGTGTACCGGGGCTGGAAGAGGAGCAGAAGAAGAACAAACACGGTAGGTAACATCAGAAAGAGCCACGGTCGCAACACCCCTGCCTGTTGACCCTGTGGCCAGCTCTGGGGGTGTAGGGTGGGCACGACACAGGGACATCCCAGGGGTGTGTCAGATATCCCAGTTCTCTGTGGTCAAGTACAGGGACTATGAGATGATTCCTAGATTGATTCAGGGTGATGCCTTCAGGCCAGTTTGCCCATGGCTGTTGCTGGTGTGGTGTCTGGCAGTCGCTGCCTGACCCAGCCAGGCAGGGAGGAGCAGCTCAGGGTGTGAGTGCAAGAAAGCCCCCAAACTCTGTGAAACACCAAGTGGATGCAGCTTCTACATCCCCACTCTGCATTCAAGGGATCTTAGTCACCAACACAGGAGGCTTTTCTCTCCTTGGGCTTTCACTCTCTCCTTGTCTCAGCGGCTCCCCGAGTTGCTTCTCTGTGGCACAGCAGAGCTCAGGCTGTGTCTGGAGGCACGTCTGTGCTCCCTGACCCTACTCCACACTCTGAGAGAGCCATGTCTGAGCCCAGCAGAGCAAGGGGAGAAGCTGGGACAGCTGCAGGGGCTGGACAGCATGGCTGGGGGTTCCTGAGAGCTCCTGCACCCACCCCCTCCAGCTCTGCTGCAGCCCAGGGAGGGGAAAATTTGTTTTGTGTCCATCTATAAGGGATTCGTTCAGATCAGCTTGAATGTTCCCTTTACCTAAATCTGGCTGAGCTCATTTCCAGTGCTAGCTGCATCCCAAAATCCTGAGAGCCAGCCTGGATGCCAGTCTGTCTGGGATAGCTGACCTCAGCATCAGGGAGCCAGCAAGAGGGCATGGGGGACTTTCCAGGGCACCCAGCACCCCAGGGATGTGGGGTGGGGTGAGCTGCTGTGCTGGAGGGCAGCGCCTGACTGTCGCCTGTCGTCCCCAGAGGATTTCCACGCGGTGGAGACGGGGGCCAGCACGACGGGCCGCATGCGCTGCGTCATCTGCCACCGCGGCTTCAACTCCCGCAGCAACCTGCGCTCCCACATGCGCATCCACACCCTGGACAAGCCCTTCGTGTGCCGCTTCTGCAACCGCCGCTTCAGCCAGTCCTCCACCCTCCGCAATCACGTCCGCCTGCACACGGGCGAGCGGCCCTACAAGTGCCAGGTTTGCCAAAGTGCCTATTCCCAGCTCGCAGGGCTGCGGGCGCACCAGAAGAGCGCCCGTCACCGGCCCCCCAACGCCTCCCTGCAGGCCCACTCGCCCGCCCTGCCCGTGCCCCACCCTGCCTCCCTCGCCCATCACATCCCCACCATGGTGCTGTGAAGCTCCGATGCGGCAGCGGGATTTGGGACAACAAGGACTGATGCTGAGACATGCAATGAACCGAGGGGGTGGCCCTTGGCTGAGCTGGGGGGAAGAGGCAGAGCTGCTTTGTGTCTCGGAGGAGTGTTGGGTTGATTTTGGGCATGGCTGGCTGCGGGGGTTCGGCAGGAGGGGAACCCCCAGCTCTGCAGCTGAGTGGTGCAGGGTCATCCCCGGGGAGATGCGGCACAGGGTGGGCTGCTGGCCCCTGGGGTTGGCAGGGGAGAAGGGACGCAGCAGGATGTCCTGTGCGGGTTTGCACTGGGAGAGGACTGGGGCAGCCGAAAAGCTGGGCCTCGATGGATCATGCCTGGGTTGTACAGATAATTTGGTGGAAAGAAAAATTGCTCTTATCCCTCCTCCCCTGCTCCAGCAGACACGTGCCCCATTGAAAGGCTGGCACAGCCACAGCTGTTTGTCCCAGGAATGGCTTTGGCCCCGGTGGCTCCTTCCAAGGGACACCTTTCCCTCCTTGGGAGCTCTGAAAGTTTGCATTTTCCCCCACCTGAGCCCCCTCTGCCTGCCCTGCTCCAGGGCCCTGTCACCGCTCTGAGAGGCAGAGGGGACAGGCCAGGTGCCACGGGGACACCGTGCCAGCCAGGAATGCCCATCCACAGGCAGGTTTTGCGGGGACCCTGAGCTCTGCCGGGCTGTGCCTGTCCCAGCCCTGGCAGCGCTTCTCGCCATCCTTTTCCCAGCTGTGAAGGAACATTTTGGTTGGAACTGCTACTGCCCTCTGGGGACAGAGAAACCCTGTCCCCGGGCCAGCTCTGTCCCCAAGGACAACTCTAAGCGCCCTCTGGAGTCCCCACGTTCCGGAGGAGGGCTGTGTATCATAAATCTTAAAAGAAGGTATTCTAATATTAATTATAAGTATAAGATGTATAAAGTTCTGACAAACTGTGTTTCACTTCCAAAAGAAAATAAACAAAAACAAAAGAAAAAAAATACCCCAAACAACTGTCACTTTAACTTTGTAAATATTTATGTAAACATTATTTACAAGACTTTGATATTATATATTATTTGATTGTATATGTACACAGTGTAAATACATTTGTACCTCTCTTGTATTCTAAATAAAAATTACTTGGAACATTTATCATTTAGAAGAGGGATAGCATGGAGAGCTTTATTTTACATGCCAGAGGAAGGATGTGGGGATTGGGATGAGTGAAGGTCTTTGCTAACACAATAACCTGTGAGTGAGGAGATGCGGTGTCATCTGTTGGACCAAGAACAGAAATGGGGAAAAAATCCAGGTTTTGGCTAAAGAAGCGCTTTTTCAGGTCTGGAAGCGGGGATAAGTGCTGGCTCACCCTGGTATCTACTGATTCCACCCTGCCAGTCCCTATTCTTGTGAACTCGTACAGTCTCTCTTTGAAGCCACGGCTCTCGATATCCTTTGATACATTCCATGAATTAGTGCCCATATTTTGGCTGTGACGGGATACAGGTGCAAGCCCTGCTGGAAGGAAGCGACACATTTGCTGACGGTCACCGCTCCCCGCTTTTCCCGTGGAATTTCCTCGGCAGCTCGGAGAGCCGAACCGGTGCTTGAATTAAACGGATAAAACTTTTCCACGGACATATCAGCTCCTGCCGGCACAGCTCCGCTGAGGGGAAGGGCTCAGTCCCGAGTCCCGCGGGGATGTTCAAGCCAAGCGTGAGCATCGGCCAGCTGAGGAGGGCGGCGGAGGATTGCCCTCAGAGGGACACCGCGTGTGAGGGGCACCCCAGCTGGGGGTGCTGCTCCCCGCCCTGACCCGCAGCACTGCAGCCCCGCTCGGGGAGCCCCGGGGGAGGCCCGTGGGGTCCTCCCGGTTTGCGGGGCGGGTTCTGAGGGAGCGGGTCACTGCCGGGGGAGCGCCGCACCCTGCCCGCACTAAAGATGGCCGCGGTGCCCCTCGGCCCCAGGGGGGAAGCCCGCGAGTCCCCCCGCTGCCAGGAGCAAACATGGCTGCCCGGGCACCGCCCCCGCCGCCCTCACTCAAGATGGCGGCGCCCGCGCCCCCCTCAGGCGCGCTCGCGCCAGCAGCCAGCATGGCGGGCGGAAGGCGCGTGCGGCGGCGCCAAGATGGCGGCGGTCACCATGAGGCTGCCGGCGGTCCGTGGGCCCGTGGGCTCCAGCGCGCCTCGGGGCGGAGAGAAGCACCTGGTGGCGCCGGGGGACACCATCACCACGGACACGGGATATATGAGGTGCGGGCAGCGGCGCAGGAGAGGCGGCGGCGGCGGGGTGGCGCGGCGTGGGGCTGTCCTTAGCTAGCCGCGCTCTCTCCGCAGGGGCCACGGTACCTATGTGGAGGACGAGAAGCTGATCGCCTCGGTGGCCGGCGTGGTGGAGAGGGTGAACAAGCTGGTGTGTGTGAGGGCGCTGAAGGCCAGGTGAGCGCGGCCGTGGCGGAGCGGGCCGGCGGCGGGGCCTGGCTCGGCGGCCCGAGGGAGGAGTGTGACCGCCGCTCTCTGCCACAGGTACAACGGCGAGATCGGCGACATCGTGGTCGGGAGGATCACCGAGGTAAAGCCCCGTGTTTGCCGCGGTGCCGAGGAGGAGGAGGAGGGTGATAGCAGCTCAGTCCGACCCAAAGCGTTTCCCGGGATCCTAAAGCATTGATATCCATCAGTGTCCCTGTGCAGAGTACTGGGAGTGCGTGGATTTTAACCGGGTTGAGGCTGGAAGAAGCCAGCAGAGCTGTCCCCTGCTGCAGCTCGCATTCAGTTTTTGAGTGTGTACCCATAGGTTTGGGTTTTTTTCCCCTTAGGTTCAGCAGAAGCGATGGAAAGTGGAAACAAATTCCAGGCTGGATTCAGTCCTGTTGCTGTCGTCTATAAATTTACCTGGTGGGGAGTTGGTGAGTGTAGCTGGTTGTGTTTTACACGGCATCTTGAGGTCCCCCACAATGAGTTATGGATGGATATTTTCTCATTCTGGGCTGCATGTAAATTGTGATATTTCAGAGAAGGAAATCAGCAGAAGATGAGCTTGCAATGAGGGACTACCTGCAGGAAGGGGATCTCATCAGTGTATCCTTCTGCTGCTCCCCCTGACAGAAGAGCCAAGGGCATGGAAGAACAGGCGGAGCTTGGCTGGCCTGGCTGGGGGTGAGAGCTGTGCTGGGGTGGCACTGGGCAGCCTTGGGGACCCAGTTTCCTTAAGTGGCACCAACAGGCAGAGGTCCAGTCTATATTTTCTGATGGGGCTGTATCGCTGCACACCCGGAGCCTGAAATACGGGAAGGTGAGTTGTTCCAAAGCCCTTGATCTTGGGTTAATTCTGCACCAGCTGACCTGTATAAGGCAATTTGGAGGCTTTTTTTAAAAAAAGAGCTCTGGAGTAGAGCAGAATGTTGTTATAACCCATTCCTGCAGGACAGGAAGGCTCTCATCTCCTGCATGGGAGCACCAAGCAGTTTCCCCAAAGCAGAGGAGGTCTCCTTGAGCTGCCCTTTGAGCCACTGCTTTCCCTGTCTGCAGTTCCAGCCTGCTGGTCCTTTTTCCCCCACTAGCCACTTGGGAATTAAATCCTGGGGAGAGATCTCCTCACTCCTATTCTGCTGGCTGTTGCCCCTGTGACTTGTTTTCTCTCCCCAGGGCTGTTTGAGGCTTTATGCAGTTGGCATTTATCTCTGGTTTTGTGCAGTGAAATAAGCCAAGGGGCCGCTGGAGCGCAGGCTGCAGTTTGGGATTACCAGACCAAGGGTATTAGCACTTAAAAGATGAAAGGGAACTGTGCTTATTGCACAAAGGGTGAAGGACAGTGATTGGATTACGAGGGAAAGTGTTCTGCTAAATTGGGCCTCTGACTCCTCATTTTTCTGCAGGGATGGCTGATGTGTAGTTACGATCAAGATATTATTAACATTTGTGCTAAGCACTTAGAGTATTCTTCATCTTCAAAGGGCTGCACAGGCATTAGCTAATCCTCCCAGCGCTCCCAGAGGCAGGCAGGTTTTATATTCACTGTTTCACAGGAAAAGGTGTTAAAGCAGAGTGGTTCCTAGGCCAGGAATGGAGTGAGTGCCTGTCAGTGATTTGGTGTTACCTGTGGTGGTTTGTGATGGTTGGGCTGAGCCTCGTGGTCTCCTCTCCAGCTTTCCCAGGGTGTGCTGGTTCAGGTGTCTCCCTCCCTTGTGAAACGTCAGAAGACTCATTTCCATGACCTGCCCTGTGGTGCATCCTTGATCCTTGGCAACAACGGCTTCATCTGGATCTACCCAACTCCGGAGCAGAAGGACGACGAGGCCGGAGGCTACACCGCCAACCTGGAGGTGAGTGTCCAGGGAAGGTGAGCCTTCTCCTACCAGTGATAGTTTTTAGTCTGACACAGAGGCACATGAGTATCCTGAGACTTTCAGGATCTTGTGTGAGGCTCACAGCAAGGCTTTTTTATTTGCATTATTTCCCTTGTGCATCCATCCCTTTTCCTCAGCCAGTTCCCTTGTCTGACCGGGAGGTGATCTCACGGCTCCGAAACTGCATCGTGGCTCTGGTTACTCACAAGATGATGCTCTTTGACACCAGCATCATGTATTGCTATGAAGCATCCCTTCCTCATCAGGTACAGGAACCAGTGGTGTTTGTTCCACACTGAGGGGAGGGAACAGAAAGGCTGCATCAGTTGCTGCTGAAATCAGAATTTCATTTTGACTTTCCAAAGCATCCTGTAGTAAGTGACAGTATGAACTCTGCCCTTCTGTGTAACATTAAGTTGCCTTGCACAATTTCAGGGGTAGTTTGAAGGGTTCTGCCTCTGGCAAAGTCTGACTATTCCTATTGAGAAATCAGTCCCTTTTTTGATAGATGTTGTGTATCCCTCACTGGGATTATGAACCCTTTAATTCCTGTGAAGACAGTGTTAAATTTGGCACTGTGTGAGGGTACAGTGCATTTTATGAAGCAATGAAAAAGTAAATGTCATGTATTGTACAGAGAGCAGTCTCATGTCTGCATCCACATCCTGCACTGCTGGAAAGCTGCCTCCATTTGACCTCTTGCTGTACAACTTTTCTCTGTGATTCCTGCCAGCACAATCACAGGCAATTCTCTTCCCGTAAATAAATGAGATCTGAATTGTCTTCTGCTTTCATTCCCAATGAGGTTTTGAAGTATTACTGTGTTTTAAGTCATCTCTGCCCTTCCCAAACACAGTGTGTGTTTCCTTCAGGGAAGATGAGGAGGGTTAATATCCTCTTCTTTGATTTCCTCTGCTCTCTGTAAGAATTCCCAATTGGCAAAGTTAATTTTGCCTTGGACTCTCTGCCATAGGTCTTTTTTCACCACCTCTAAACTCCCTTGCTGGTCACTGCCAAGTGTCAGGGATCTTTGTCTCCCCACAGAGTGCAAAAGTAGTAGTTGGTTCCTGGTGCTCATATTGTCTTCTCTCCACTGCAGATCAAGGACATTCTCAAACCAGAGGTGACAGAGGAGATCGTTCTGGAAGCTCGACAGAGGTTGCTGGATTTGGAGGGATAGGGCACATGGCCAGAAGCAGTCATTTGAAATCCCAGCATGGCAGCTTTGATTCTCAGTATTATACTTTTTTTTCAGTGTTCTAGTCCCCAACATTCATTCCACACTTCAGAAACCACCAAAATTCCTCACTCCTAGGATATCTCCTGTGTCCTTTCAATATTAAGTACAATAGCCTTTCAGTGCAACGGCCTGAAAAATTGATATCTGACCTTTATAAAAATGCAGGTGCACCTGGGACATGTCTCCTAGCACCTGTTGCTGTGTTTAGTGCCCCAGAACTTTGTGCAGAATGACAGAGAGGAAGGGATGTGATGTTTCTCTCTCCCCAGAAGATGATTTGGATTTTAATTTACTTGTGATACAGATCTGCCAGTCTGTCCCCTGACTGAGAGCCCATGTTTTTATGAATGTAGATCCAAGCACATGTGTTCAGAGACCAGGAGTATCCACACCCTTGCTAACCACAGTTTGGGTCTGGCTGTTCATGGCTTGAATGTCTCAGGGGTATGAGATGGGATGTGGCTGTCACTGTCCATGTGAGCCAGGAGCTGGGGACAAGCAGTGGCCTGGTTTGTGAGTATCCTGCTGGTCTCTTTTTTTTAATGCCTGACGTGGTGAGCTCCTCTTCTGAGGAGGCACCAGTATTGTTTTGTATTCAATATTTTACATTTCAATAAATTTTTTGAAACAAATCACCCCTTCAGCAGTGTGTGTGCATTGGCTTGGTTTTGGCCTAGCTTGAGAGCTGTGCTTGGCTCAAGTTTCCTTGTGCCAGGACACTTGGAATGGTGTCACTGTCTTATCTCCCCTTCAGCTGCTGCTCTTCATCCCAGCAGGACCTGACCTTCCTCTTTGGCCCTTACAGGGTTCCTCTGTAAGGATTGCCTGGTGTTCACAGTGGCTTTCCAGGCATTGCCTCCCTGCAGGATCCCTTGGAGAGGTGAGTCCAGCGGAGGTGACTGGGGGGTGACAGGGAGCCCAGCATGACACTGGTGAAGATCTTCAGGCCACTGGTTAGAGGTGGACACGTTGGGCCAGGTGTTGGCAGGCAGTCAGCCCCGTTCTCTGTGCAGAATGTGATGCTTCCCCTGGAGCATCCTTTCAGCTCTAGGTGCTATATTAGAGCTGTTGTAATAAATGTGTATCTTACCTATTTGTTTTGCAAATACATCCTTACACCACAGCACTGTAATTCTTAAAGAGGATGATAAAACATCTGCCCCAATTGTCCCTGAAACTAATTCGTTGAGAATTCACACTCTTGTCGCAGGCACAAGGGAAAATTCTTTGCTCGGTGTTTTCCTGGGAATTAGAAATCCCCCTTCGTTGCTGTCCCCCAGCTCGGGCTGCTTTCCCCGTGGTCCCGAGCAGGCACTAGATGGCACCTTTGGATCGCGTTTGTGGCACTTCCCTTCGCCAGCAGCTCCGCCTCGCTGCCCTGCCAAACAGCAGCGCCTGGATGGCTGCCACCAGCGCCTCTGCCCAAATCCTAAAGCATAATGGGGCTAAGGACAAGCAAGGACATGGCTAATCCGTTCTGCTGCTGCACAACTGCCCGTGCTGCCTCTGAAAATAGTACTGAACTCGTTGGGGGCATTGCTGGAATGCTCCACACGAGACCTGGGAATTGTTGTTTTTGAGTTTTAAGAGGATTCTCTAATTAAAGCATTGAAACAATCACATCCTCAAGATGACTTGGGAAATTTGAAAAACCAAAGCTTGATGGTGACACTTTCAGGTCTCCATGAGGCTGCTGGCAGCCACATAACCCACACCTACATGGACAAGACTGGTTCAAAAAGGCTAAAAAAGCTTTAGCAGCCTGCATCTTTTACTTAGAAAAGTACTTTTTCCTCCCCCTTACCCAATTGCTGTAGTTAAGCAGCTCTTTATCTTATTACCACATAGGGAGATTCAGGGATTTCTGCTGAAAAACAGCTTAAGATCTGGACTGCTTCAGCTCTGAGCTTTCTGATTCCTCCTGCTTGCTGCAGCATTCCTGATATTTTGGCATTAATGATGTATTAAATGGGGGAGGTGTGTGACTCATCCAGTTCCCTTTTTCCTGAATACCTGGCACTTTTGTTTTTAAACCCAAGAAGAAGTCCAGCTCGTGAGGTTTGGTTATGGATCTTTCCTCATGGGGGGGGACCAAAGGTCTCAGTATTTTCTGCTGTGACCATGAGGGGTGATTACTGATCTTTCCACATTCAGCCAGTGCTGTGCCAAGACCTAAATTCTGTAACAAGGCTTCAGCAAGGTCACTGCTGGCAGTTCCTGCAACCCTATCCAGCACAGCTCTGCAAACCAGCAGGCAAAACAGCAGTGTCCCTTTGAATTCTTGAAATAGTCTGTGGGATTTTGCTGGGCAACTTCTAAGCAGGGAGAGTGAAAAGGAAGAAACTATGGCTTCTCTGGTTTAAGAAAAAAAATAGTTGAAAGCAGGGTGGGAAAAACCTAGTAAGTCTTCATTTTTATATGGGGAACTAAAAGGCCCATGCAGGCATTGAAACAGCTCAGACCAACCTGATTTATTTGTTCACCTGTGTCTGACACTATTTATAAAGCAGATGTAGCACCCCCTGTGCTGCTTACTCCAGGGTTAATCCATGGTGCAGTTGTGCTCAGAAGTGGAGTTGGTAACTTGCTCCCGTGCTGGTGAGTGTTGCCTGCAGGAATGAGAACACACCACTCATCTGCAAAAATAATTTTCTTGTTTCTTGGTGTCAGTGTTCATGTACTAATAGGAAGAATTCCTTTACTCCTAGGAATAACCACTGGGATTTTAAATTTGTGCTAATGGGTTATTAATCCAATTACTGCTGCTTATTGCATTACTTCTGTATCATCTGTGCACGGTTTTGCTGTTCAGCTGAGAATGGTACAAATAAAAAGCACAGATCTGAGAAGAGACTGAAATCCCACTGAGATTAGAGACATCTTGAAATGGTTGTCTCAGGTTCCTGACGACTGTTAATTAACATGCTAAGTTTTATTATTTGGTGAAGAGGTTGGAGCTTTTAAGATATTGTTACGGAGGAAACGTCACTGCAGCTGTTGGATGAGAACCCACACTTAATGGGAGGTAAACAGAGAAAGTACTGAAGTATCTCTTAGGAAAAAAATAAATCATAGGATGTACACGGGCTTGATTGAAAAAACACTCTGTAGCTTTTTTTTATTTTATTTATTCTGTATTCACACAACTTTTCTGTCTCTATCTTCTCTAACAATTTCTGAATCTACTGGGCAACTTCCAAATTTAACATGAGACAATCATGTTCACAAAAACTGGCAGCAGAGTTGGGGACAGAAAATGTAATACCCTTCAGGAAGGGGAAGAAGGCAGGTACCTTGCTGTGACATTTGGGAGTGACCAGCTGACTCATCTGCCTGTGTATTGTCCCACATGAACTCCAGCAGTGCCCTGGGAAACAGGAAATGCTTCTGGAGAAACTGCTGAGTGGAAAGAGGCTGGGAACTGCTGGCAAAGAACCTGCCCCATTTTGCTGCTTATGCTTGCACAGCATCAGAAGGAATAACTGCCTGTTGGCCTGAATGATAAACTCACCTGGTCTGGTAAATAAAAAGTAAATGCATTCATCTGCACAGATCTCAAGCCAGTCAGGGAAGAGCATATTTACAGCCTGTACTGTCCATAGCACATCCCTGGAAGTGTTCAAGGACAGGCTGGATGGGGCTTGGAGCAACCTGGTCTAGTGGAAGATGTCCCTGCCTTGTGGCAGGGGGATGGAACATGATGGTCTTTAGGGTCCCTTCCAACCCAAACAGTTGTGTGATTCTGTGAAGTCCTGCATATTTGCAATTGCTTTTGCTTGAGTTGGTTAAGAGTATCATGGACCCATGGTTATCTTCTGGAGTTTTCAGCCCTGCCATGGTAAGAGAGATTATCCAGGATGCTCCAGTCAGACCCAGAAGAGAATAACTTTTTCAGTGAAGAATGGTTGGTATTGGGTTTTGTAACAAATTTCTCTTGGGCTGCATGGCCTGTGCTGACAGACAGCTTCATTTCCTCACTTTCCTTCAATCCATGGGAGCTGAGTAGCGGTGAGATCACCTCAGTGAGAGGCTGATCTCCATTACTGAGATAAACCTGGAGAAATTCTGCAGAGTTCAAGAGATGCAACCCTGGATTTGTCTCAGCACGATGTACCAGAATTTCTCTCTCCTGTGTGTGTGTGTGTGTGTGTGTGTGTGTGTGTGTGTGCAGCACAACCAGCCTCAGTACCTGCAAATTGAGCCATTGATGGAGAAATCCAATAGGAATGGTTTGAGCTCAGTCTCCTGACTAAGAATTAGTGATGCAGGAGCAGCCTGGCACAGCAGAGGTGGAGGATCCCGCAGGGCTGTATGAAGTGCTGCATTTTGGATGCTATTGTTAGAAAATGAAAAACACAGGTCTGCCAGAGACCTTGAATATGGTGCAGGAGACATGGGGTGTGTTTGGATATGTCACAAGGGAGGAGTCAGTATAAACAAGCTGCTCTGTGCCCAGATGGTTGCCCTGAGCAGGAGGCTACAGCACAGAATTGCAATTGTGAGTTCTCCTGTTGTTGAGTGGGAGCAAGCACAGACCTTTGATCAAAACACCCTGACCTCAAGCTGCTGCCTTGACCCTCTTCTATCCCCAAGGTGAACTGGAGAACGTATGAAAAACTAAATATCTTCAGCATCACTGTCTGCTCTTCAGCTCAGGGAAATCTCAGTGCCTGCTGAAGAATTCGGGGGTTTAACTCCATCTTTGTGCCAAACGGTGCACAAAAATAGGTCAATAAAATATTTTTTCTAATAATCACATTCACTGTGATGATCACCAGCCTCTATGGGTGGTTTTGGTATTGAGTTCTGTGCATGCTGACAGCATTAATAAGGACGTGAAGTGTGCAAGCAGGGTGAGAGATTCCCAGCTGTGGAAAAGCTGATGGCTGTGCACACAGCTGATCCAGTAAAAATCTCTTCTTCCCTGCCCATCTCTGTGAGCATTCAGGGTCCAGAGGCTGTGGGACCCCTGCAGAGTCAGATCTGTGGGGAAACAACCTGGGTGGCCCTTGTAAAGAGGCAAGGGATTTCACATGAGCTTTTTGGGGCCTTGTCTGGCTTCAATTTTCCTCACCTACCTCTTCATGCCATCTCCATCCACATCTCCTTCCCCTCAGACCCCTTCATGGTACCCTCATGACTTCACTCTGGAGACACAGCCCCATTCCTTCATCTCCACATAGCTCACCTTACCCTCCTCTTCACCCTTCAATCCTCACAGACCCCCAACCCCTGCTCAGTCCCTCACTCTCCTCTGAGGTTTCTTTCACAGAATCACAAATTAGTTGGGGTTGGAAGGGATCTCTGGAATCACCCAGTCCAACCCCCCAGCCAGGGCAGGGTCACCTGGAGCAGGTGACACAGGAACGCGCCCAGGTGGGTTTGGAATGTCTCCAGACAGGGAGACTCCACGCCCTCCCTGGGCTCTGTTCCAGAGCTCTGCCACCCTCAACCTAAAGAAGCTCTTCCTCATGTTGAGGGGAAAGTTTTTGTGTTTTAGTTTACGGCCATTGTTCCTTATTCTGTCACCGGGCACCACTGGAGAGAGTCTGGCACCATCCTCGGACACGCCGTGGAGATATTTACGTGGATTGATGAGGTCCCCTCTCAGCCTTCCCTTCTCCAGCCCAGCTCCCGCAGTGTCTCCCCATCACGGAGATGCCCCAGCCCCCAAATCCTCTCGGTGCCCTCCGCAGGACCCTCTCCAGCAGCTCCTCGCCCATCTGTCCCGAGGAGCCAGCGCTGGGCACAGCACTCCAGATGCGCCCCACCGGGGCCGAGTGAAGGGCGGATGCCCTCCCCAGGCTGCCGGCCGCGCTCCTCCCCGGCCACCCCCGGCTGCCCTTCCCCGGAGCCGGCAGCGGGGCCGGGATCGGGCAGCGCCGGGCGGGAGGCGGGGGCGGCGGAGGAGGAGGGGCCGGAAGGGGATGTGACCGCCCGCCCGCCGGCCCGGGGGTTCCGGGATCTCCCTCGCCACCTCCGCCGCCCCCCGCCGGTCCCGCAGCCCCGGGCTGCCCGCGGCCCCTCGCCCCGCTCCGCCCGCCCGGCCCCGCTCCGCCCGCCCGCCCGGGGATGCGGCCGGCGCGGTCCCCCCCGCCTGCCCTGGCCCGGCTGCTGGGCACGAACCGGCCTCCCGGAGCTCCCCGGCCCGGCTCCGCCTGAGGCAGCGGGCACGGGGCGCCGGCCCGGCCGCCCCAGCGCTGCTCCCGCACCGCCATGGCCCCGCCGGGCCCCCCGGCCCCGAGGTAGCGGCGGTGGAAGGAGCCGAAGCCCGGTGACCGAGGAGCCCCCGTCCCATCCCTGCCACCCGGAGCTGCTGCTGCTGCTTCGCCTGGAGAGCTGACATGGTTCCAGCGCACCTGAGCCTGCTGGACTTCAGCGATACTTGAAGCCAAATCCGTGGCTCTTTGGCCTTTGCTAACTCAATGCTATGCAAAAGAAAAGGAGGAAAAAAAAAAAGAAACCTTGACACTGGTTGTGGTGGGAATGGCTGTTTCCTGCCCTGGGTGAGCCTATGTGTGGTTTCTTGCTTGTGAGATGAACTGATTCTCCTTTACCCGGTGGAAGACACTACATATGGCAACCTGAAACTTTGGTAGTGCTTGGTCATTGCTGAGCGGTTGGAACTTCTACTAGTTGTTTTTTTGTTTTTTTTGGGTTTTTTTGCATAAAGTCACCTAAGGAGCCTTGTTGCTGTCTTCAGGAGCATTGGAGGAATTTGTCTTAATTCTTCACCTCAAGTGACTTTATCCCACTGTGAGTGCAGCCAGTGCACCCACCTGAATACCTTCTCCTTCAAAACTCCTTCCCAGCCTGGAAGATCAGGGATCACGGACTTCTTTGAAAACTTCTCGTCCTGGAAAAGGCTGCCCATAGTTACTTTATGGGGCAGCAGCCTGGAAAAGTTCTTGGGGACCAAAGGAGGCCAAGTCTGCCTGCCCTGCACTTCATCAAAGGAGCAGGGAAGAAGGAGTCATCGAGGCATGCGGGCCCACACTGCAACGTCTTCGTGGAACATGGTGAGAAGTTTCTATTGGTATTCGGTTTAATTTTGGTTTGCTGAGCTAGGTACAATATGGATTTATTCAAGACCACGGAGCAGATACAGACATGTGGTTTATGGACATCTTGTTTTTTTCCCCTTGCTGCTTAATGCAAATCTTCTGTGATTGTTTATTAAGAAAATACTTGGGCCAGATTGCTTGAAACCTGAGGAGAGGTTATTGTACAGCTAAAGGTGAAATGCAAGGATGTAACTTTAAAAAATTGTACGAGTTTCTCATTTCTGCCTTGGTTATGTTCTGGTTTGCAGTCTGGGAAAGTGTTTGATCCTTTTTGAGTTGTCTGTGTCATAGTACAGACCAGCCTCAGCCAGTGGTGATGCTGTGGTCAGTGGCAGGTGTTCTTTAATTACCTTTACCGACGGGACTTTGCTACTCGGAAGGGAAAAAATCCCTTATTATGGAAAGTTTGTGAACTTACTGCTGTTGTGAAAAGACTCTCTTGGTGCATTTGGAGCACTTTTGCTAAGTGGTTTCTCATAGCTGGTTAAACCTTCGTCCTGTGCTGTGATGGATTGAAGTGCTAGAGCACAAAAGTTTGGGGTAGAGCAGCCCTGTCACTTGCTGGTCTTCTGCAAAGTATGGGGGGAGTTCAGAATCTCAGGAAAGAGGCCAGATGAAAAACTCAGTAGGACTCAGAGGTAGATTTGGTGACTGCATCAAATGTTTTCTTCCTTATACAAAAAACCCAAAAAACCAAAAGAAACCCCCCAAAAACCCAAATTAAAAAAAAAGCAAAACAAAAAACCCTCCTGAAACCAAAGAAATTGTAAACTTGAAGGCATCTCTACAGAAGTGAGGTGCAGAAATGCATTGTTTTGCTGAAACTCTTTGGAGTAATCCTTGCTTTTGCACACTTTCTAAATTCTAATATTCTTCGAGATGATGTGCTGCTGGCTGCTGTCTTTGGCTGGAGAATGTGATTTTGACAAAGCTTCTGCAACAGTTTTGTCCTGCAGAGGAAGTTTATCTGTGAACAAAACAAAGCCGCATCTGTAATCTTCATTTAACTGAAAATTGAAATATTTGCTGTGTCTGAGAACACAAGCTAGTTACAGGGAAAGTTCTGATTTGTTCTTACTTTTAAGGGCTTTGCTTTCAAACTTTTTCTCATTCTATGTTTCTTGAACGGCCCAAGAAATTCTCAGCAGTGTTCAGAGACCCCAGGTTTCTAATGTTCCTCTGAAATACTGTTTTGTGTTACTTCAGTGTTTTATTTTCCCATACAGTGTTTGTGCACTGAAGAAACTTGAGGTAATTAAGGGAAAGTTAGAGAATATCAGGGCTGACTTGGCCCTCTGATGTTAAACCTGCTGCTGGATTTTTCCTTGCTTTCAGTCCTGTGGTATACCCACTCCTCCACCCCCAGCTTGGTTCCTGCTTTTACTACTTTGGACAGAGTGTCAAGGTCGGGTGAGATACAGCCAGAGCACTTGCTGCAAGCAGTACAATATTCTTAGTCGCTCTGGTGTTTTGCTGTAGCAGGAGAGCCAGAAACGCTCCTTTTTGATCATCTAACAGCAATAGGCAGATGGCAACTTCTTGCCAGTGTGACCTGAGGTCAGCAGATCCCGGCACATTCGGGAGGAGAAATGGCATCTCTAATGTCCGTGTGCCATATGTCCACGGGAGACCTTGGTGTCTTGATTTAGAAAAGAATAAACTTGAAAGAGGAGGACATCAGGGCTAGGACATCTGTTAAGAGAACTGCAAAAGAACAACCTCGCTTATATACATGAGGAAAAGTTTCTTCCTTTGGGTGGATGAAAAGGTTTTTCCAAGTCCTGGCAGTAGAAGGGAGTACCACCATTGCTTATTCAGCTCTCCTTTGAGTTTGGGCTGCTCCTGTCCTGAAAAAGGCTATATTAAAATATCTGGACAAATTAAGAGGGAACAAAGTTAATTTCAGGAAGTTCTTCCTTTTCCTCTCTGTAATTCTGTCTTTGAAATACATAGACTGACATACTTTATAATTAATGAACAGATCAGTATTTAATGCCTTCAGTCCTATTCAGTTACTGTGCCATGGGCTGTAGTTCATAAAAATAAGATTGGTGTCTTTTCAGGGCTTGGATGTTTGCGTGTTTCCCTGTCATTACACAGTTTCTTCTAAATACCAAATCTAAATACCAAACACTATCTGGTTTCTCTGTCACACTGTGGGAACAAGTTTGTCCCAGGAAAATCATGTTTCTGGCTTTTCATAACTAAGAAATGCTTAAGGAGAAATTCCATGGTGGGCCACTTAACCCCCTAGAGAAAGGTGAATTCTTAAATGTACTTGTCTGAAGTTCTCGTGTATTAAAGCCATGATAAAACAAACAAAAGAAGTGGGACTTTTGGTAGCAGGGGCTCTCCTTTTAGGGTTGTGCTTTTATAATTCATAATCCTGTTTTGGTGGGACCACTACCTGTGAAGTTCTACTGAGGCTCATTCAGCAGGCACTCAGTGGAAGATCTGGATTGCTGCAGTGGTATCAGATTTTAGCTGAAAGGGTGAGTGAATATTATCAGATACTAACTGTGCAAGGCAAAATAACTTCCAGGAAAGTAACTCCATTTCTCGGTCGTCGCACTCTCTGTGGCACCCAAAGCAACGTCGAGAGGCTTCTGAAAAGCCAAGGAGGCAACTGGCCAGAAATCAGCTCTGCTGGTGCTCAAATGTTCTGTGAGAATAATGCAGAAAGGCTCTAAATTTTGTCATGAGCTGACAATTGAGGAGTGCCTTAAGGGGGGAAAAAGTAATCTATGGGCAAGTTTTGGGCTTCTCTCTTTGTGCTGTTGCTTTCCCCACCGAGGGTGTTTTACAAGCTGGAGTTCATGCTCGTGTCGTTACCCTGGGCAGCAGAGTAGCCCTTGCTGGGATTTTACAAATTTCACCCTGACGCAGATTACACCAGCTCACAGTTTGCTTGCAAGCTTGAACTTGAGTGGAATTATAAAGGCAAAGTTTGCTTCTTTCTCTCTGCTTTTTTCTTGGTGAGAAATGAGTTTATAGTCACTGCTTTTTGGGGACGTCCAGCTGAGAAAAAAGTGTGGTCAGTAGAGTTAAGGGGAAAGAATCTGTCAGTGCACCTTGAGATTTGCACAGTAGTGTATCTTGTGCCTTTCCAGGATGTTAATTTCGGCAAAACTCAAGCTTCTGAAAGGAGAGGTGTGTTCTCAGAGGGCTCAGCTGTGATCCCAGAGTTGGCAGGAGTTGACTGGAGGGGTTGGCAGACGCCACACCTCTGACTGTCTCGTGGAGGTGTTGCTGTGCTGAATGATGAGCAGATCCCCTGAAGCATGTTGGTAGAGCAGTCTCTCCAAGCAAAAGCAGCACTTGAAGGCTTAAAAATGAACTCAAAACATTACATATGTGATGCTGAGATGAGGAAGAGATTGATAAAGCACTCAGACAAAAATGCTCTTTTCATAGTCTTTCATAGTGGTAAAATGTGGTCTTAGAGTTTCTCTTGCAGCAGGTGAGTGATAGGGAAGCTTAAATGAGCTGTTTACCTCACTGTAAAGAGAGATAAACTGCAAAACTGGATCCATTTTTCTTATATCTTTAGTGCTGCATATAGCTGAAGTTGGCCAACTACAGTCTCTGTCATATTAGATCGGAATTCTTTTTCTTACAAGGGTGCTGAAAGTTTTACTGCTTTAATTAGGAAGTAATTGTGCAAAATGGATCCATAGTACCAGCTTGCCACAGCTGCCAGTTGGAGATGTGCCCTATACAGTTCACTGTGAGGAAAAATCCCAGCAATTAAAAGTACCATTTCCTACATCATTGATTAAAAAGAAATTTTTAAGGGTTTTTATGTTTAATAATATATCTTGTTTTATGCTGTTAAATCTCATGTTTCAAGTGTTTGAATTGTGAAAATGAATAATTACATTATAATCAGTTCCAACCATATCCTGGATTCATCCCACAGTGTGGGCAGCAGGGCAAGGGGGGAGATTCTCCCCCCTCTACTCCACTGTGCTGAGACCCCTCTGCAGTGCTGTTTCCAGCATGGGAAGGTCATGGAGCTGTTGGAAAGAATCCAGAGAAGGCCATGGAGATGCTCCAAGGGCTGGAGCCTTTCTACTCTGGAGACATCTGGGAGAGCTGGGGGTGTTCAGCTCAGAGAAGGCTCCAGGGAGAGCTCAGAGCCCCTTCCAGTGCCTAAACAGGCTCCAAGAGAGCTGGAGATGGACTTTGGACAAGGGCCTGGAGTGACAGGACAAGGGGAAATGGCTTCACACTGACAGAGGGTGGATTAGTTATGCAGAAGAAATGAGGGTGGGGAGGTCGTGGCGCAGGGTGCCCAGAGCAGCTGTGGCTGCCCCATCCCTGGAAGTGCCCAAGGCCAGGCTGGACAGGGCTTGGAGAAACCTGGGATAGTGGGAGGTGTCCCTGCCACTCATACCAAGATGATCTTCAAGGTCTGATTTTTGTACTCATTATCCTTTTTCCTGCAGGTGAGCTCAATATGTCTTCCTTATATGCAATATACATTTATTAGATAGTCAATTGCCCATACATGGAAATGATTTAAATGAGATTCCTTCCATACTAGAACTGTTTCTTTAAACCCATGTACTTAAAACCCCTGCATTTATCTCTTTCCATTGCACCTCAGGGCATTTTTATACTCTGTCTCTGCTTCACCAACTGCAAAACCTGAGACTTCAAAGAAACTGCTTTACTACTCTTGACTCCACTTTAGACCATTCACCTGAAATTGAATCGTTAGCACTGGCCTAATTGGAAGCCATTTTTCAGAGTCTGCCTTCAGTATTTCAGGTCTTCATTCTGAACTGACAAAACTTTCTTCGTTGTTAGGCTGGAGATTTGGCAGCTCCCAAATTTCAATTTCCATCTCTATTAGGAGAGACTTATCCTCGGCTTTTGGGATCATTGCTTATGTATCCAACTTCACTGTGCCTCAGTATTAGCCTGGTTAATGCTGACATCTGCTGCATGCTGAAGGCAGATTTGTTTACTGCCTCTGACTATATCCCTTTTCATCATAAAAATCACTTGCTGTATTTTGTCCTGCTCCAATTATCAAGTACTGCTAGGTTTTCCTAAGAAGCTCCTCCACAAAACTTGATCTGTGGTTGGAATATGTTTGGAAGAAGACCTAAGACTTTCTAAACTGCTTTTCCACAGGCTGAGGTGGATGATGATGATGATGATGGGGAAAGGCTAATCCCTTTCCTGGGCAAAGGCAGTTCTGTTTTGTGCACTGACTAATCTTTGATAACTTGCCATATTTAAGCAGTTGATCTCCTTCATGACAAATAGGTAGTGGTTGTTCGTATGCCAGCCTTTCATTAACAGATTATGCTAGTTCTGCATTCTTATTTACAATTTTTAATAGGAAGGCTATGGTAGGAAATCAGGATGGAGAGGCAAAAAAAGAAAGCTTCAGGGTATTAGCATAGAAATCTTTCCTTGTAGGCAATCATCTCTTTCAGCACACTTCAACACTTACCATCAAGCTCGCAGGATTTTACGTTGGAAAGTTTAAATCTTAAGCTTGAAAGTGAGGAGTTGACACAATGTCCTGTTGCTGAGCATTGAGAATCCTGAGTTTCATCCCTGGTGCTCTCAGTGCCAGGCTCTGTGGCATGTGGCAGATCATGAGGGTGCAGAAGAGTGAAAATAGCCATTTAAAGCCTTGTGCTGTTGACCATCACTTTAGGGTGGGAATGTATTGGGTTGTGCCTTGGAACAACAGGGATGTGTTTCCAGCTGTGCTTGTAGGAACTGTGATAAAGCAGACAAGAAATAGTTGGATGAATGCTTTGAGAGCCCTGGTGTGGATGGGACTGCAGCCAGTGCCTCAGCAGGTGCCAGGTGAGGGATGCTCTTAGCTGACACCTGGCAGTGGGGATGCAGGGCTGCAGGAGTCAGTCCAGCTCTTAACACCCAGCTGATACCAGTGTTGTGTTCAGTAAAGGTTCATAGCACCCTGCCTTGGGTTTCAGGCTCTGTTTGGAATGTTTTAGCATGGCCAGAACATTCCTGCAGCTCCATCAGTGTCCTTGATCCACCCTGTAAAGCTGAAAATCTGGATGGCCGTGGTACTGTGTGGGTGGACATCGGGTGTGTTGCAGGTGCCATCTCTTTCAGCTGTATGAAACACTCTGATTTGCATTTACACAGACTGAAGGAAGTGTTTGAAACACTGGTGACCTGGAGTTATTGCTGCAGATGGATTGGCTTTCCCTTTTCTTTGGCAGGAGGAAGGGGCTGCCTTCTCTCTGCAGTGTCTGTTGAGAGCCGTGTGAGGAGCACCAGTGTCTGCAGCCAGCAGTGTTCTGTCAGTTCAGCCGTGCTGTGACAAGTAGTGTCCTTAGGAAAGGTCTGTTGTGAATCCCAAAGTCCATTGCTGTAGGAACATCCAGAGCACTTCCAGCAGAAATGAGAGGGACTCCTGCTTCTTTTCTTCCATGACTCTCTTATCAGTCAGCTCTTAGTCTGCTCTATGTTGATTGAAGATCGATCTAAACAATCTGTAGAGGTTATTAATCTGCTTGCCAGACTGTCCATTTAATTGGTTTAAGGAGGATTCTTGGGCAAAAAGGTAATGAACATTCAGTTTTAGTAAGTAAAGCTGCCTAAGGCAATGTCTTTCCTTAGTTCTTAACTAAATTGGTTCTTACTTAGATCTTAGTTCTTAACTTTAGTCTTTCTTTAAACTTCTGTGTTTAATGCTAGCGTTGCACTTAGATATTAAGCATAAATTTTTGTGAAATGGCTGGAGGTTTCATCATTTGCTCACAGCAAAATTTGATATAATTTTTCTGAAATGCTGTGTTGTGCTCTGGGAGGAGTCCCTTTCCACACATCTCCTTGTAATGCAAGTGTGTCCTGAATACCAGCTTGCTTTAGTTTTTGCTTAAGTACTTTCTGAAATTAGTGTTGAAATTAGATTTAGGGGGGGTTTTTGTGTGAGTTGTTTTTCTTTTTTCCCCAGCATTTTCTCCTGGCTGTTACCAGCTGGGTTGTGAAAAGCAGGAGCTGGCTTTTAATGCAGAGTGATTGCTGCTAATTTACATGGACGCGAGCAAGCTCATCGTTCTTTCATGAGTGAGGAGACTGCCTGATTTATGTTGTGTCATCTCTGAGCACTGTTTTTACCTAATGAATAGAGTTTCACAACAGATTATTAATCATTAAGACTTTGGTTTCATTGTGTGTATTAAGGAATCAATATTGCTACACGTTGCCTGCCTTGAGAAGCTGCTTATCCATTAGTGCCGCTTTTCTAAGGCATTCTGGTGCATTTATCATTTCGGCTGACTTCACTTCCTACCTTATTCCTGCCACATCTTCCCAGGGCCTGAGCTTTGTCCTCTCTGCAGATTCCTCCTTTGAAGTGCTATCTGAGCAGCAGCAAATGTTATTTGGTCCAGTCTCTCCTTAGAGCTCATGAAATAGTAAAAGGCTGAACCTTCCTCTGCTGTGGTTTGCACTCCACATTTGCATCAAAGAGGGAGTGATGGCCTCAGAAACTGGGAATAATGTGTGATGAAGACTGTACTGAATGACATCCTCTGTTAAATGCCTGGATTTTGGATGGCAAGGCCTGCTGGAGGACAGGATTCCCTCGTTTGCTGACCTGCTGTTTGTTCCCTGTCCAATGTCCATCTCTGTTGGAAGTACAGAGTGACCTGGACACGTCCCCTGTGTTTCCCGTCATGCTGATGCTGTAGAGGAGGAAATTCCACTTGCTCTGTGCATCCAGAATCTACCAAAACACACACACACATGAGCTCTGTCAGGTTTTCTAGTGACCCCAGTGAGCTGATCTCCTGCCAATCCACACCTGGGCGAACTGGTGGCTATTTCATGGCCTTTTTTTTTCGTGTGTGTGTGTGTGTTCCCAGAATAAACAAGGTTGTTGTTCCAGAGGCTGAATGAGTGAATGGTAGTGGGATAAGGACATGGAAACTTTAAATAGGAAATTCTTTGGGCTTTCAGGAAATGTTTGCTGTGTCATTCGTGTTCAAGTTGCCCAAATTCAAAGGCTGCTTGTTGGGTTCTGCCTCATTTAACATACCTGGTGAAGGGCTGTTCCCAAGTTCTCAGTTCCTGGCCTGACCACAGAGGGTTATCACAGGGCAGTGATGCAGTAAACACAACTGTTTTCACTTGGATTTTTGTGAATAAAATTACCTAGTTACTTTAAAGTGTTTAAGGTTATTTACTTCATTAAAATTTAAGGTTTATTACAAAGGTGTGGAGCAAATGAAATTGTCATTTGGGGCACTGGCCACCAGATGTCTTCTGTGGCTCTTCACTAACGTGCTCTGATTAAAACAATCCCTGCAGTGAGGAGCATCTTGGAAATGAGCAAAAGTTTAATGGTGAGAACCAGGGTCAGAAGTGACAACCGTGAATTTCAGAAATAGTGGCTGTCAAATCTTTTTAGATACTATTAGAACCTGTAATCTTTGTGTGCTTGCTTGCTGATGAAAAAAAGGTTGGTAGGTGATGTTTGCTTTCACTGTTAATGGGAAAATCTTGCTCCCTCATCTCCTCAAGCTCCATTTCAGCCTGTTCTTCGTTTAAAAAAAGAAAAGAAATAGTTTTCAGTTCTGCATTCCTTTTCATTTATTGATGTCTTCTGCATTTGATTTAATTCCCCTACTTC
This sequence comes from Eopsaltria australis, assembly GCA_034509425.1. NCBI lineage: Eukaryota > Metazoa > Chordata > Aves > Passeriformes > Petroicidae > Eopsaltria > Eopsaltria australis. The sequence goes on from JAVTVJ010000680.1 coordinate 429,893, forward strand.
TTTTGTTATGCTGCACTGACTTTTAAAAGATATAAATACTTTCCTAATATTAATATTAAGTATTAGATTCCTCTCAATATAGAAATTGATTTGGTAAATCTTCTTGTAGCATTGAGTTCAACATTTGTGAACGTGAGCTTTTTATAGCAAGGATGCTCAGGGAATATCTGGAAACAAATTCAGCCTGTGACAGTTATTTACACAGTTGGTGTTGTCTGAATGTCAGAATTGCTCTCACAGAGCTAATTGTGGAGTTAAATTGTTGTGAAGTCATAACAATGCTTACAGAAGCAAAGCTGTAATCTAGTAATACTCTGTTTTACTCAAATCTCTTTTGGGTGGGAGAATTTTATAATAACGAAGAAGATTTAGTGTATCTAGCAAAATAGTTTAAGCTATAAATCTGTACGCGTGAATGGGGTTTCATTTTTATTAGTTTTATTGGCTCTAAGTTCTTTTCATTCCTTATCTAAGTCTGACAACACATAATGTTCATTTAAAAACTACATCCCATTTTAGCCTGAATAACTGGAACAGCTATTAGAGCTATTGTTGTCTGGCTACACCTCATGTTTGCAAATAACTTAGGAAAGCTCAAATGAAAAGTTTTGAATAAATGCCAAGCTGTTATTTCTTCTTTAATATATTTAGCTAGATGGAGAAGAAGCTGCATTTAAAAGTCTCTGCAGTCAAACCTTTGCTTCTTGCAAGACTTATTGATGGATTGCACTAAATGTGTTTGCTATACACATTCTTTTTTTTTTCCCTCTATTTAATAGAAAATAGATGCCCTTTACAGGAAATGAACTGGAGGGAAGACAAAGCTCTTCCCATCACTTGATACTGTTGATGTTCATATAGAAGCTGTAATTTCCCTGGGCTCTGCAGATTGTCTGTTATGTCTAAATAGTGCCTCCCACGCAGAGGTTTGGATGTCAAGGTGCTATCATGTTTCAGGTATTAACTAGTAATTATTGTTATGAGGTGATCACATAAGACAGTGTAAGTGTTGCTCAACCTTTCAAATTCCATGTCATTAGGAAAAAAGAATGTGTTGGGGAAACTTCAGTCTAATTTAGCCCTCCCTGTGAGAACTGCTGGTGGTTTTTACCTCGCTCTTGGCTGAAAAGTGGGGATAGAAAAAGGCTTTTTATGACCACAGGTACACCTCTAGGTGTGGTGTGGGTTGTGCTTGCTAAATACAATTTAGAGACATAATCTAGGAGTTAATTCTGGACTTGGTACAGCAGTGGGTCTGGAGAGGGCCAAATCCTGAAGGCTGTGGCTGGTGAGCAAAACACACTGAGCTTCCTCTTAAGGAGGTAATATTTTGAGCTAAGAAAAAGGATGAATCAGAATAATAAAGGTTGGATTTTTGGAGGCAAATGCTGGCTTGAAATGCTAATATAATCATCTTGGTGACTGCAGTTTTGCCTCTGCAAAGCAAAGGCAGTGCATGACATTTCATTGAAGACCTGCTGCAATGTTGATAAGCCGACCTCTCCTGAGGAATCGTGAACTCCACTGAGCAGCAGTGTGGCTTTGTAATTGTGGTTAAAAACACAGGATTTGAAGAACATTAAGTGAAAATAGATCAGTGCTGCATTTATTATCAGGTAAGGATTCAAAGAACCGTGAAATGTTAACTTGAAATATTTGCATTCCACTCATAGGAATAAGTAGCACAAATCCAGTGAGGTGTTTTTGTTCTAATTTGTTAACTTGGGTTACTTTTCCCTAGAAAAGGGAGCATTGCATTGTGTCGGCCATGTCCACATCATTTAGCCCTGCATAACTACAGAGGCATTAAAAACATCGAGGTGAAAGACACAGACACCAACAGAGCAGTTGCTTTCCAGCTCAGACATCTCTGTCATCTGCAGTATTCCCAAATTAGGAAGTGGTGGGCTTCAGCAGGACTCCAGAGTGGGATGATGTGGAGCCCCTGGAATGAGACACATTTCATGGCCATGGAAATGAGACACATTTCATGGCCATGGAAATGAGACACATTTCATGGACAGTCTTGAATCACCTGGTGCTGAGGGTGCCTCGTCACCCTGGTGCCCGTGAGTCACGGTGGCGGTGGCAGAACTTTGTCTGCCAGGAGATAAAGGGTGGATGTTGTGGCTGAAATGGGGAGATCATCAGTGAGCCACCTCTGAAATAATGAAGCAGTGTGGTGGTAGCTGAAGGGTTTGGTTGGGCTGAAATATTTCTGGCCGTTCTACCTTTAAATTGCTCCGTGGATGTCACGGTTTTTTAAATTCCAGATTTAGAAGGAAGGTGGCTCTTCTGTGGTTATGAGGCTTTCATCTGCTGAAGCTGTATTTCAGGAAGCTGATGTACTGCTTGTGAAATGCTCCCCTAAGGCAAACAAGCCCTTTGGGGAGGGGGACTGAGGGCTGGAGTGAATCAGACAGGCATTTTTACATTTAAATTATTAATACAGTACATTTTATGATTCTCAAATTGGAATTGCTAGCAGCTGAATTTTAAAAATGTACCAACTTCTAAAATTTTTAGGAGTAAAACTAACCCTGTGCAAGTCAAGGTACTGTCTTCTACTGCAAGACCTCTTTACTACAGCCTTGCACAATCCCACTTGGATTGGAGTTCTCTTTATCTTGCTGCAATGTGTTCTGCTTGTATCTGTGGTCAGCCAGTGGAGGTGTCCATAAGGGATGAGTCCAGGGGAGCTCTGCAGCCTCCTCTGGAGAGCAAGGTCTTACCTGAGAGGACTCACGGTCAAAAGGTGCATTCCTGACTTGCAATCAAATTCTGATTTACTTAAAATCGATCCAAATAAGCAGTGCTATTAAAATTATTATCACGAGGATGCCGAATGCAAAGCTGAACAAACAGATTTCTTTAGACTACAAAAATTGGATTAGAGCATGTTTGGCACTTCCTCTTGTGCCTCTCTCCCCATCATAAAAGTGTTTAAAAAACCAATCTGAGTGCAATACTTTAGGCAAAAAAAGGGTGGAGGAGGAGGTCTGTGGGAGAGCTTTTGCCTAGAACTTTTATCAGTGCACCTACGCCTTGACTGTTGTGATGGGGTTGGGTTGTATGAATGCAGCTCCTGCCCAAAAAAAGCCCCACTGGAGCCAGGGATGTTGGAATTCACCTCCTCATGCCATGCAGCACTTCTGACTCCTCTGGAGTACAAATCACCTGCCCTGACTCTTGATTTCAGAGGCTGACATGTCAATCTGAGCATCCAAGGTTTGCAGCTGTGGTGAGGGAATTGCTTTCAGCCCGGGATCATACCTGGGACGTTTTTATGAAGCTTTGGCTTGAGGAGCTGGCCTTGCCAGGGGTTGGCCTGGGGGTGTTTTATGAGATGCACAAGTAAAAGCAGATAACAGGGATGGGGGAGGAGAGCCATGGAAATGTTCACAGCTTCTGCGGGGCTGTTCTGCCGCTTCCTGCTGCGGGGGCGGCTGCGAGCCAGCCTGGGTGACAGAGCTCCTGTTCCTGTGAGACCACGGATAAACTGCAACAGGGACCTTGGCTCCTGCTTTCTCTTGTGCCACCTCCACTCTTCCTCCCACACCTGGCTCTTGCACACAGTAGCAATGTGCTACTAAAAGCAGATCAAATAATACAGAGAGGAAAGCAGCTTTTGCTTTGCGCCTGACATCGGTGTTACATTGCAAAGAATAATTGAGATTTTTTTTTTTTTCCCAATCATTTCTCCTCAGTGGTGGCTGGGATTGTTCTTGAATAAGTAAAATGTATATTTTCAGGCAGGGTAATTGAGGTTTGTGTAGGGAGTGATTCCAGGGATGCACTGGCACTGAGGCAGATGAAATGCTGTGTTGTTCCTTGCAGGAGGGAGCAGCATCACAGTTAACAAGTACCTGCTTGGATTGTTCCTAAGTCAAAACTAGATCCTTTATCTTTATGTTCTTTATCATCATAAAGCTGCAACTTCTTGCTCTGTAACCCATATAAATCAGTAATAAGATTTCTTCATAGGAGGGGAGGAGGGTTAAAAGTGTGGAAGTCCTTGCAGGTCCTCAGAGATGGAATAGTTTGTGTTCGTTGGCTTAAATTGGAAGCTCTGCCTTTTGTACAGGTATTGATGCCAGCATGGAATGCTGTGCACGTTTATTTGGCTTTGATTTATTCATTGGAGTGGGGGAAGATTAAACTCTTCCTGGATAACACTCTCTAGTAGATGCCTATCCTACAGCCACCCAAATTTGATCCTTTTTGATCCTTCAAAAATCTGTGTTGCATATCCCTGATATTTCATACTCATCTTGTAACTGCTCATCTTTTGTCTTCCAGTCTGCTAAAGCTGATTATTTTTATTTGTTTTGTTTTTTTGGGGGTTGTTGGCTGTTGGTTTTCTTTGTCTCTCTCAAATTGTTGCTTTTTCTCTTGGAGAAACAACTGTCCATTTTCAAATTGGATGCTTTTGCAGGTTGAGTGATTGCTTTGTATTGTGTAAGACTATGGAAATCCTGCTGTTGAGCTGAAGCAACAGAAATCCTTGTTTAGAAAAGAAAGTAATAATTTCTTACTGCCTGCTAGAAAAGCTGTTGGCCTGCTCCTGCAGGTGACCTGCCAAGGATTTAAGGAAGAAAAATTGGATTTTATCCTCTTTTTTTCCTGGTTTTAAGATGGTCAAAGCTGGCATGAAAAATGGTGGTTTTCAGAGAGAGGCTTTGTCTGCCCAAAGCAGCAAAAAAGAGCAAACCTAATCTTGTTGTTCTTCTCAGGTCAGCTATAAGTTCTTGGATATATTAGCTTGCAATTGAAAACGGAATTTCTTTCTTTCTGTCCCTTTAAGTAAAGGGAGATGCTGCTTTGCTCACTCAATTTGTTATTTTGGCATCTTTCTATACTTGTTCCTTCTTGCTGCGTTTTGGGAAGATGGTCCTTAGAGACTGGCAGTGTCCTTTTTGGGACAGCTGGACTTGAAAGGCTGGTGGCATTTGAATAAGGTGACATCCAGACATCCCTGCTCTCCTCTCCCACCACAGCTTGTGACCCTTGAGCTATTGATCACTGCTTCTGTAATTAAACATGCAAGTTGGTGTAACTCCTGAACAGCCTGATGGTAGAGAATGCTTTGGCAGTCTCCAAGGTGCAAAACACCTCCTCCAACAGCTCAGTGGAACCAGAAAATCAGATTTGTTCTTGAGAAACCTTTCTCTTTCTGGATGAGATGGATCAAAGCTTTTAGCCAAACTCATCTGTATGGCTGGATCACACCTTCTGAATGAAGCCTGAAGGATTGTGTGGACAGGAGGCTGCTGTGAGTTACAAGAAGCTTTGTTTTGAAAACCTGTGTTTTTCTCCTCCATTGCAATTACAGGGGATGGGGCTTAGATTTCCACTTTGTTTTTCCCAGTTGTTGGAGCCTGACCTGGAGCTTGCTGGGAGGCTGGAGGTGTGATTGCAGCACTTTGGAGCAGGACAGACACTCGGGGACTCCCAGTTCAGACACTTTTTCTCTTCCAGCCTGCAGATTTTTCTCTCTTTTAACAAAAAGTCGCAGAAATTGAAGAAACAATGCACAGGTTCACGTCTCGGCAATTTCTCTTCTTCCATGAACCCTGACCAACACAGCAATGGGAAAGAAGGAACATAATTGTAGCAAAATGTTACGTGTGTCTCCTTCATTCTGCAAAGCCTGTATTTTAGGGAAGATTGTATTGCTGGACTCAATAGTCCAGAAACATTGTCCTTCCATTTCCCCTACACTGTCTCTTTCCTACAAATATTATTTTCATAAGATGCAGTCTGAATTAATGCCTTTTTTTTTTTTTATATCTATGTCTTTTCTGTGTCATAAAATAACCATTCCAGCTGAGATCAAGTTCATCCTTCACCATCCATATTCAAAGGAAAAGTCTTAAGGATTATCAAAAAGCTAAAGCTGGAGGAGACCAACTTGCCTTCATGATCCTTCGGGCTTTGAGATTTTGGTTCGGAGCACTTGGTATTTTTTTTACCTCATGTCTGGGGACATTTTATCATCCTCCTCTTTCCTGTTCCAAGCAATTACCATTTATTTTATCTTCAAGCAGCAGCCTGTGGCAATAAATTTTAGGAAATTCCTTCCCGCCCTTTATTAAGCCCTACATAATAGCTTCCGCTACTCACTCATACATTCATTAGGAAGAATTAAACGAGTGCTGGCGCCCATTAGCAGAGCGTTTAATAACCTCTCCAAGGGAAGGTGCAGCAGATTGGAATAAATGAACAGGAGCAAAAACAAATGAAATAACTTCGTAGAATGTGCTCAACTAATTCGTTCTTAAGAAAACTACTTATTTACATGAACGTAGCACTTCAAAAGGTGTCGGTTTGAAACCCCTGGCAGAAGAGTCCCCGAAGATCTGCAGGCAGTGACAGTGAGAGCGTGGCTGTGGTGCCTGGGGGAAGGGTTCTGCGTGTTTTAGGGAGAGAAAGGACATTTTAGTGTGTCCTGCCCACTTGCCCAGCTGCTGGTGCTGTCAGCAAGGCTGATGGCTGTGCTTGTGGACTGCAGGGAGGACATCTGTCCTGTAGGAACTGGGCCATAACTAATGGCTCATCTCGTCTGGTAGCAGCCACAGCACGGTCCTTGGATGCCTGTGATGGCTGATCCCTGCCAGGATGGGCTATGGGAAAACACAGACCTTGTACCAGTAAGGAAATTACCCCTCCTCCATTGGTTCTTGACTATTGTTTTAAGGAAGATTCATGCTCAGCTGGCAGTTGGTCTAGGAGAGATCAGAGTCTGAATAGCCCTAAGTGGCTTTTCCAGAATAAAGGTAATATTGGAGGTATTGCTGCAGGGAGTTTCCTCGGGAAATCTCAACTTGTAAAGCACTGGGACTATAGAGGGACCTGGAGTTGCACACTACAGGAATAGTTTTGCCACTAGTTCTAGTACTTCCCAGTATTTGACAGTACTTTAATTTTTATGTGTATGGTCTGATCCACGCAGATGAAGGAAAGTTGCTGGGACTCCTGTGGATCCAAGTGTTCTTTTGCTGGATGTGCATTTCCTCTTGTCGTGGTGGAAAACAAGCAGAGCTTTAAGATGCAGCCCTGTGTGTAACTCGTGATAGCTCCGTTCCCTGGTGCAAAACAAACACTGAACCCACGGTGGGCTTGCAGTGTCACAGTAAGTGTCTCTCAGCCATGCTCAGCAGCCTTTCCTCCTCCAGGATCTGATACTGACACGTTGTTTTCACACACTTCAAAGCTTCAGACTGATTTTCCCTTGGAAAAAAAAAAAAAAAGGAAAAATTCTAGTAAATAAAGCGAATGAAAACTCTACAGTAGCAGTTTTTTATGGCCAATGTTTCATAATGGCAGTGCTGACAACCTTATTTTCATTTTGCTTTTACCTGTTTTGGAGACAAAAATGTCATTGTTCAGATGTAATTCGGGTCTTGTGGATGACAGATTTTTTTTGAGGTTTTGTGTTGTTGGTTTTTTTTCTGTAGTCATTTCTGATCTCATTTGAGGAGCTCAACGAGTTGAGAACAGTGACACAGTAATTGCTGTTATTGAACCAGAGATGCAGTTTAAGACTTTTACCTGGATCACTACATTTGATTGATATTTTAATTTGGTTTTCTGGCAGATGAAAGATAATGAGAATCAGTTTGCAGTTGGAAATATTTGCACTGGAGAATTCCTAATTTTTTTTTAATTATTGCTTTTCCCCTGCTTATAGTGCATGTGCACGTTTCCTGTTTGAGACTCTTCATTATATTTCAAGCATCAATAGTATCTGAATGGAAGGAATCTGCACAAATCATTTCAATATGCTGCTAATACACTCAGAATTTCTTTTTCTAGTCTCTGTGCTGGATAATAGCTCGGATAAGAGCTTTCAGACACGTAAATAACATTGCAGAGACACGGTGCGACTCTTTAATGGATAAACGCATTTATGAACCTGGTTATTTGCATTGCTTTTTCGATGGCCTGATCACCCTTCATCTGAGGGAAGAAGTAACTCGGGTGGATTTTGAGCAGATTGGTTTTGGCTCTGTCTCCTGCTGTGATAGGTGGACAATGAGGTGTTACTTAGAGCAGGACTGAGCCTGCAGAAGAGCAGGGTGAAATGCTGCTGATGAGCTGATTTATTCCTGTGGGGTCACTCCCCTGCTAGTAAATAGCAGCGTTGGTAATTCTTGCTATTTTCTTGCAAGTTTGCAGTATTTCCTTGCTGAGCCCTGGCTGCTGGCTGGAGGCAGTAAAAGCACTGATCACAACTATCCAGCAGCGCTCCCTCCATCTCCAGCTTTTCCTTCTCCCCCACTGCTTTCCTTGTGGTGCCAGCTGGTGGTACTGGAGGAGATCTCTTTCCATTTTAATTGCTCTGGAAGCTTTTGTCCCGAATTTGAGAAACTTGCTCAAAGGCACGACGTAGATTGCAAATGGTTGCCCTCCTGCTAATATAAGCTAAAAATTGTAATAATATCTTTATCGCCTTGGAACAATTCCCTGCTCCTTCCGTCCTCTCGAGCAACAGAAGCCATTCAGCGCTGTGACATTTGATCAGGAGTTCAGGCGGAGCAGCAGCTTGCTAATGGATTTCTGATTGTTCTCCTGGTCCATTCTCCTGATGAATGGTGCCCTGGCAGTCTGGGGAGCTGATAGAAACGCTCTGCCATCATGTCATTACCTTTCTCTGGGAGAGGACAAGAGCACGTTCCCTCCCCTGTCCCCATGGGTTCTTCCCCTGCTCAATTAGAGAGATAAGAGAGGAGTCAGCTCCCTGTTCGAAGCTGAAATTAGTTTTACAGTTTATATTAGCTCTTTCCTGGGTGGCTGGTGGAATCCCTGTTTGCTCTGGGGAGGCTTGAGCAGGCTTTCCTAGGGCTGTTCCACTCTGGGAATGCCTTAAAGCACTGCTCCTGCAGAGCTGCCTGATGTAGGGCTGTTCATGGCAGGTGTGTTTTGGGTTTTGGGGGGGTTTTCTCTGCCTCCTGGAAAAAACACCTTTTTATGCCAGGCTTCTCAATTTCAGGCCAGGGGAACCACATCTGCCTGGGGTCAACATGTATGATCTCCCTGCAGAACTGCCTTCAATAGGGCTTTTATGCAAGGAGCTCTTAAATGTGCTGTGACTGTTGGTTTAATACTCAGGGTGTATGGTTTGGGATGTCTGCTTGAGGGCTTGTAGGTTCTAGTGGGGAAATTCAGGGTGATCTCTTTATTTCAGTTGTTACAGGACAGCAAACATCTTTAAAATAAAATAACATTGCAGAAAGAAAAATTTATTCTTCAGAATAATTAATTAAAATGTTTTTATTGACTTAAAATCAGCATTTGTGGCCTCTTTACCATCCCCAAGAACCTGAACCAGCTCATTCCTTTCCCTTGAGGATTGATTCCCTTCCGACAACTCCCAGAGAGCCACAGAAGTGAATTCTGGGCTTTGTAATTAAGATACCTTGAGTTATTTCTGATTTGTCAACGTGACTGATGAAAGGGGTTATGCATTTCTTTTTCTTTCACTGATACACTCTTACGTGGAGGCATTCTGGGGGCTTTGTGGGTGTCAATCTGCAGAGTGCCAGCCTGCAGACTTCACTGCTGGAGCAGTGGCACAGCCCTGCCTGGGGAGATCCCCTGCAGGCTGTATTTTGTTTTCTGGAAAACTCCAGGCTAATCCAGGCTGGGGTGTTGAGCCTGTTGCAGATAGCTGGTGATAGACGGTGTTGTACCAGACCTACACAATAAACATTACTAATGCCTTGCAGGATGTTTTATTCCCATGCATCTGAGAAATACCTGCTGAGTGATCTAGCTCACATTTCAGTAGATATTCCTCCCCCTTCCAGTTTTAGAAAAAGTGACTAATGAATTGTTGGCTTAGCTCAGTTTTGTGGCTTACAGGTTCAGGCTGTGCATTTCTTTCCGTCACAATCTCATTATATCCCACAGCTGCCTCTGGCCTAGTTCAGATAAACAGTTTTAACTTGTATTTAACCCCAAACCGTGTGTGCATGGGCTCTGCTGCCTTTCCCTTGCTCAGGTGAGTTGTACCAAGGTAAATCCTTTCCCTGCAAGCAGCTGTCCCTGGGAGAGCTGATGGGCACTACACGGGGTGCCCCATGATCCATGGGTTTTCAGGAGCAATTGTGATTGGACTCATCCTCTTCTTATGAGGAGAATAATGTTTTCTCAGGACATGCTGTCTTCTGGTAAGATTTTGAAATGGTGCTCCCATAGTTCTAAGAAGCTTTTAAGCAAGAAAAGCTCCTCCTTCTCTCGGGAGGAGAAGGCCAGTTTATCCTCCTCTCTTTCTATTACTCACTTGTTTTGACTGGTTATTATCGCTCTTCCTGATTTATTTTCCTGTTTCCATGATCTTTCTGCCTCTTTGATTTCCTGCTAACCTAGCAGAGCTCATGGATCAGTTTCAAAGCCATCAAACAAGGACCTCCTGGGCCCCTCACAGGAGGGCCAATGTTCAGGCCACGATACCTGAAGGTGTCACATTGCCAGTCCTGTCCCTGCTGAGATGTGCAGCTGGAGCTCCTCTCTCTGCCCTTTTGTTTGACTCCTCCACAAAAGCAAGTTGATTATTTCAACTTGTAATAGTTCTACCCCTGTCCTGTGGACAGGCTAATACCAGGTATCTGTACAGGCTTCCATTATCTCTTCATTCATAGTGCAGAAAATGTGAAGAAATGTGCGGGTTTTCTTTCCTGTCAATCTGTAGTGCTTTGGTTTAGTAACTGGTTTGGGGCCCTTTTTGCTGTTTGAACTACTCCATTTGGGGTTTTTTGTGTTTTTTGAAAGCATGCCATCAGGACAGCGTAGTCAAGTGTTTCCAAACTTTCCCAATTACGTAGAGAATAATCGCTGTGCCAGAACCACCAGGAATCTTTCTTATCATACATGTTTTTTTTTTTTCCTTTGATTACAGTCTTGCTGAAAGACAGCATTTAGGCAAACATTCCTCTTTGTGTTCCCTGGGATGGGCTGTCAGTTTGTCAGGCTTCCAGCAGTCCTGTTTATTCACGTGTGCCTTTGGAAGAGTTGCGACACAGCAGGCTCATTTTGCCTTTGTTCACTGCTAAACAATTAGAAAATAATTTATGGCTTTGCTTTTGCTTTTGAATCTCCTAAGAAAATGATGGCATATCCTTACCCCAAGAGCTACAGCGCTGAGCCCTTTGCATCAGAGAGAAGCTGTTCCTCATCTTTGTTGGCACAGCATTGGGGCACTCTGCTGATGATTGGGCCATTTGGCTGTTACTTAGAATTAAATGAATAATGAATTTTCTCGTTCATGCAGAACCGGGTAAGTGTTAGAAGTGATGTATGTGTTAGATCCCTGCCTGGGAGCAGCAGTGTGGCTGGAGAGTCGGATGCAGTTCAGGCAGGCTGGAGTATCCATGAGTGTGAGGGATCATTTGTGCTTTAGGGTCCATCTGCCCCTCACCAGCAGGCAGTAGCTGTGTCTAACAAGCAGCTGAGGTTTTATCCTAACCCAGGAAAACGTTTGTGTTGTGTGTATGGAATTAGCACCTGGGCTTATTGATCATCTTATAGCCTCGTCCTGGGCTGTTTAACCTGCTGAAGGTTAATTAAAAAAAAAGGAATGGCCAGCACAGGGACCTGATTGTTAATCTGGGTATGACTGTGCAGAAGTTAGTTCTTTATGCACTGAAATTGGTTTATAAGCCTTTTCTAGATTGCTTTCCCTCCGCCCCCTGCTCTGTGCCTGGCATTTTTTTCCCAGCTTGACATAAATATTTGGCTAAGGCTAAAGGGATGAACAGAATTACGTACTATCAGCAGAATTAGAGGAGGAAAAAAGGTTATTCTGCCAATCACATCATGCGCTGGGTAGAGCAAAGACTTGACTTAATGCATCTTATTGTATTTGGCATATGCTAAGCAGGATGAGGATCCAGTGGGTGCAGGTCATCGCCCACTGCCAGTTTCCCAGGCTTTGGGAGAGCCTCCATCCAGGAGTTTGAGCGAGCTGCGGGCTGGAACGAGCGGCATGTGTCGGTACCCGCTCTGCAATGTGACCCCTGCTGCATTCCCCAGGCTCATTCCTGGCATAACTTGGCTTCTCCATCCCCACCCCCTGTCCTGGCTGGTTCATGGTCAGGCTGGAGAACCCGTGGTAACCCCAGAGCCAGACCTGAGGCCTGCTGAGCTGTGTGCCTGGAGCCTGGAGGCCAGCTCAGGGTCTGGAATGCTGTGACAGGAGGGGATGGCACCTAGAAAAGATTCACCCTGTGGCTGATGTGCTAAACCAGCCAGCTCTGCTGTCCCAGCAACACAGCCAAGCTCTGGACATGTGCAGTCTTCACCATGCAAAGATACTTAACCTTGTTAAGGGTAGGGTAACCTCTCCCAAAGTAATTTAAGCAGAAAAAGAAATCTGTAATGCTGGAGTAAGTGTAAATTGCTGGTTTATGTGTCTGTACGTGTGACCTTTGGATTATAGCAAAGTGTCTAACAGGCAAGACCTTTTGCCTTGGGTTTTCTTCTAGAGTGTGCTCATCAGCCTGAGAACAGCTGCTGGTACGAGATATAATTAAGGTTTAATTGGAGATGTCCATTAGGAGAATAGAGTGAGGAACACTGGGAGAAAATAAAGAGAATAAACTGTGAAGGTTGAAAAGAAGAAGAAAGTTTGAAGAATACTAAACTGAGAAATGGGAGCTGATGCAATATTGGTGCAATGGAGAAGAAAAAGAAAGGGCCGAGGAGCCACAATGGAGCCAGAGGGCATTAGAACAGCTGAGCTGGCAGAGCAGATCTCTGAAGTACAATTGCCTGAATTATTTTGGGATGGAAGAGAAGAGGAGCTGAGGAACATCAGGGCATGATTTTGAAGAGCTTGGAAGTGAAAATAAGTGGGTTTTAGATGACAGAAGTATAAGTGTTGAAGGGCAGGAGGCCTGTTGGGGTGAAACGATGAAGTGGAAAGATCTTTTGCTGGAGAGTCCTGCAGTTCTTGGAGAATGGATTGCAATGGTTCTGCCCCAATGGATGGGAGTGGGTGTTGAATGGCTAGCAAAATGCCTTTTCTCCAAAATACCATTGTTAATCTCTCTTAGTGTCAATGCCATGTTCAAATAGGAGTTTACAGCCCTTACTTTTGTCTTGCCAGTGTTTCTGAGGGGGTTGTTTATGTCAAGCACATTTGCAGTGGCACAAGAGAGATGATTTGCTCCTCCTGTGGCTGGTGTCTCTGGTGCTGCTCTGGGGCAACACCACCAAACATCACAAATCAAAAGCTCTGCAGCCAATCCAATGCTGCAGAGCCCTGCTTAGCAGACCAGTTTATCCTGGTGGAATTGTAGGGTTAGGAAACCTGAGGGAGCACTCCCTACCTTCCTTGTGGCTCTGCAGGATCAGAGGCATTGGGAAACGCATGGAATTGTCCTTGCCTGTGCAGACTGGGATGCAATTCGTCCGACTGGGATGAATTGAAGGCTGATGGCCATTATGGATTGCCTGGGATGTTTCGCCCTATAAATTCTAGCCAAAATGAAAATAGTTCCTTTAAACAAAATATTTAGGCAGGCTCTATTTAAACATCCCCTGCAGTTTCCTTTCTTTTATATTGCTTGCCTAAGTAAGTTTGTAATTCTGCTGTTGAAAATGGAAAACTCCACATTGGCAGTTTCCACTGAATTTTCTAATTGTGAGCATGTGCACTCAGTGCCTTCAGATTTTCATCGCGTCCTTTAGCAGGGTTGCTTCAAACTCGTTATGGAGGGAAGTGCCTTTTCCTAAGAACTGGGGAATGTTTGAAATGTTGAGAACAGATTTAGTATCCTTTGATGAGAAGGTTAGCCTGGTGCTTAGAGCAAAGTCCTGGGAGCTGTAAAAGTGCAGGGCTATTACGCCAGCGGAGCCAACTGACTTTCCTCTCTGTATGACCTCCAGCAAGTCCTCAGACCTCTTTGCATATCATTCAACCCAGCTGGAAAACCTAAGTAAACAGCAGGAACCTTGCTGCAAGCCAGAAGCCTCTACTAACTGAGTTATTCTGGGGAAATGGAGTAACTTGTGAATTAGAATCAGGTAAACAACATGTAGATTGGATTGCTTTAAAGAGAAAATAATTGTGTAGATGTCCAAAAACTCTTTTAATTTGGCTTAGTTTGAACGGCTGGAGTGACTGCTTTGTCCTACTTTACAGTAAAGAGAAAAAAAAAATGTACTTGCAGTTTCTGTTTTCATCAGGCTGTTTACAGAGTCTGTAGAAATCGAGTTAATCAATATTTCTATTAGACACATGTTTGGGCCCTATGCCACACGCACACATTTTTAAACCCTTCAATCTTGTATCATTTATGGAGATGGTATTGTCAGAAATAGTACTGTAAATAATTTATTCTGCTGCCAGTGCTTTTCTAAAGGTCTCTAGGCATGAGGCAAGATTTCCTCCAGGAGCTGTAAAGCTTCCAGATCAGTTTGCTATGGCAGAAGGATTTATTTTTTTGAGAGAGACGAGAAGGATAGTGGAAATGATGGGTTATTTCAGGGAATGGCTGGCGGCTGTTTCTTTTGCATCATTTTTGGGATGTAGACTAGAGCAATCATTAAAGTGGAATCATTGTTTTGTGGGTTCTGTGGGATGAGTTGGGTTCCTTGGTGCTCCCAAGCCCCTGAATCCACACATGTCCCTGTCTGTGTCAGTGCCCTGGATCTGATGGGTTCCCTATGGCTGTGCCAGCCAGCTCTGGTGCTGGAAGCAGCCAAGGGGCAGCTAAATCTCCCTGTTTCAGCCCTGGCACGAAGGTGAGTAGTGCTGTGACAAATACCAGCCCTCAGCCTGGCAGGCTGTGGCTTGCGCTGCGCAGCTGCAGCAGAAGCGCAGAGACTCCGCTTTGCAGGTTTGATGTTTTCCTCTCTCAGGTGGTGCTGTTTTTAACTACACTGTCACTTGCAGAGGAAATGTGGCACTGTCTCCTCTTTGTACTGTTCAGAGCAATTCCTTTGTGGGTGGCTTCATGGTGAATCCAGGCCCACTGCAGCTGGGCCTGCCAGCCTGGAACAGAAGATGGAAATCTGTCAAACTTCTGAGAGACAGGAAACTTTGTTGATTGAAGAGAAAACCCTATAGCGGGCCTAAATAAACATCAGCTAAGTGCTGGGAGGCTTGCAGGAAAGTCACTACCTCCAATTTACTCTTGAAAATCTTCCCAGATCTTTAGCACTGTTTTGGATTTCTGGGTAATGAATAGAGAATGTAAAGAAAATTCCATGTAAACTCACTTGGTTTACTCCCCAAATAAACCAGAAGGCAAGTTTCTAACAGGAAAGCAGGCACAGGTAGCCTAAATTATCTCCAAACTTCAGGACTTGATGACCCTTATGGGGTCCCTTCCAACACAGAATATTCTGTGATTCACTGCAAGTTTAGACCCAGAGAGCTGATGTAGCTTTAATGATGGTGCATCAAAGCTCCTTCTAAAGCACTGACAGCAGCTGTCAAGAGACTACTTGGGTATCACGTGCTCCATCATTGTGCTCTGATGGTCTCTGCTCTCTGGATGTAGCCTGTATATAAGCAGTAACCCACGAAGATTGGTTGATGTAAATCTTGGTGGTTTCTGGCAATGCCCTTCCCTGTCTTTATTCACCTTCAGTTACATGTAGAGAAAAGAACATCTTCAAATGAATTAGGATTATGAGCAATTTAAGAGAAACTGTGTTTTGCTTGGAGGAGTAACAAAAAGCACAGCCTGGCTGCTGTTGTAGTGCAGATGGCTACTTAAAGGTGTGGGATGAAACAAATCGATCCTGTACTTCCTGTATGGATCACAATGTGCCTGATGCAGCTGAGGACTCTCCCATCCCTGTGGGCACAATGGTAATGCAGTTTGCTAACAGCTTCACCAGCCAGGCTCCAGCTTGATTAATAGATGAATCCTCAAATGCCTGCTTTGCGTAGATGTATGTACTCTAAAAAATTGCCTTTTTGTAGTGCTTGGGGAAAACAGTAAGTGTAATAGTTAAAAATAACTTGTATCACTTCATGTCAGGTATAAAACATTGTATTTTGACTCAAACTGCAGATTAAAGTGGGAGGCTGTGTCTTTCCTTCTTTTTGTTTTACAGCCCCCAAGGTGGCTGTTTCACATGAAACAGTGTCATCAGGCTTTGTTGTCAGTGATTTTTGTGCTTCAAAAGGAGAGGATCAGAAACTGAATCCATCACTTTTCATACTGAACGAACAAACCTCGCAGTATTTGAAGTTCCCTTCCGAGATAATTTTTTTTTTTTTCCACGGCATATTTTGATTTAGTTTCACAATCTATCCCAACATTTCCCTCAGTGTGCTGAGAGGTCTTGGGACAGTGGATTTTTGGTTGTGCTGCTCCAGCTGATGGTGTGCTTGCAGCTCTGCTGACCCCGCGCAGCCGTTCGGAGCTCTGCCACTTGGTGACAGCATTTTAAAATAAAATCATCACCACTGAAGGGAAGGTTTGAGCTCAACTGACCAGTGTGTGTTTCTCAGAGTAAAGGAGGATGCAGTTCAGGGGTTTGTTTGTATGTGAAGTAGAGCTCAGGGATTCAGCTCCTCAATGCCGTTTTGCTCTAAATACCATGTTATCAATTCTCATTCAGTCACTCCCTGGAATATCATGTGCTGGGAGGACTTTTTTGTGGAGCAGTCAAAGGCAGTAAATGGCAGATCTCCATCACTGCAGTGTGTCTCAGGTTGTCACCAGGGATGACACACATCCACACATTCACACCTTGTGAGCAGCCTCTTAAAGGCTGTTCAGGCCATGCTGCTCATCTTTCCCTGGAAAGGCACAATCCTGGTGCTGGTGAGGTTTTTGCTAATTTATTCTAGATAGTGAATCTGTTGGCTGGCCTTTTTTCAAGTGAAGAAAATGTTTCAGGCAGGTTTCCTGTGTAGTGTCTGTGTGGTAGCTGGTCCATACCTACCAATTTGCAGCAAAATTTAATCCAGGAATAGAGGAAGAAGCAGGGAAAGCTCATCTGTCAATCTTCCTGCACAGTAGAAGCTGGTCAGACCAGCATTTATGTTGTGCTGGACTAACCACAGAATATCTTCATTTAATTGTTCCACTTTATCTTCTATTTCCATTCAAATCTGGCAAAATATTCCCAGAAAGTCAGAGCAGTATAATAAAATAAAAAATTAAATTTGCTCTTTTTGTACTGCTCTATGGCAACACTTTGCCTGTTGAAACATTCATGAACCCATCGAGTATTAAGCTATTTTAGTGGATTTCATGCTGCTGGTGCCAGGAGAACCTTTCTAGTAGCTGTACTCCTGAAGCAAATTAGTAATCTCAAGAATTTGGGATCAATTTTCTTGGGTTCTGAAATCTGGTGTGCTGCGAAGTGAGATAATTTGTGTTGTGTTCAGTTCAGTGCAGAATTGTGGAGGTACCCAGTAAAGTCAAAGCTTTTCACAGAATTATGGTGTTGTTGAATGGAAAAGCCCTCTAAGATCAAGTGCAATCTTTACGTCTGCACTGCCAAGGCCACAATTAAACCATGTCCCTTTTAGTGGTTCTTTTATTCATTTGCAGCTATATCCCAGGATTATAGAACAGACAGAAAGAAAACTTGAAAGTAAAGGCCAGTTTCCTCTAGAATAAATCAGCTTAATGGGATTGCTGAAGGCACCAGAGAGGTTTTGATGTTGGGCCTGCTCCTCACCTAATGCAAACTTCCATTAAAACATTACAGTGTTCCGATTAAACATTACACTGGAAGTTTCCTTGTTGTATTTTTCTTGTTTCTTAAATTCCCAGGGTGGGAACATTGGTGTTACAGGAGATGATTTTCCATTTTCACCATGATGATACCCCAGAGCTGTTTCTGAGCTGTGTGACCGAGGACTGCAAGTACTGGCACAGCACTGGCTGGGTGAGAGAGATTTCCCTCAGCTGAGGGCAGGTGAGCAGGAGAAATTTGGCTTCTGGAACCACGACAGCAATCCCCTTATGTTTCCATCTTTCACAGTCCCAGACAAAAAGTCATTCCCAAGATAAACTCTGAGGGATACTTGTTTTTGTGCAACCTGAGCTGCAGCAGGCTGTCCTGGTGCTGTGGGTGTCTGTCTGTCAGTGACACAGGAGGACAGCAGTCTCTCTGAGCCCTCTGTCTGTCTCCAGCAGCAGTAGATCCTCTGTCTGGGCAGAGGATCCTGTCTGCAGTGCTGCCTCAGCTGCTGCTTTCAGACAGCGTCAGCTCTCACCTTCTGATTCTTAATGGTCTGCCGAGGATGGAAGGAGGAGGAGGGGGCAGAAATCTTCCATATTCGCAATTTTGACATGGCAGCAGTGGTACAGCTTGGTTTTCATGCTCTGTGTTTAAGGCAGGGTGTGGTTCCCTTCTGTAAATTCTCTGATGCAAAGAGAAACACTCAGAAAATACATCTTTATTAGTGCAGGTGTAGGGTGCTTTAGGGTTACCTTGTTAAGCTCTGAGTTTCCAACACAATACAGTGTATTCTGAGAGCTGTGGATCAGCAGCACCAAGGGTCTGTCCCTCTTTCAGTAGGCTGGTACCTGGTTTTGGATTGTGTAAGGAATTAGTTTGGGACACATGGCACAGAACCATAGCCAGAGGACACTATGCTGGATTATTTAGATAGCTTGATGTGCCAGGGAGATGAATTTTTACTCCATTCCTTTCAATCTTGCTCATACAGTGAAGAAGCAGGGGAGCAGCTTCAGCAGCTCAAAGCTGGCCTGCTCCAGCTGCCCCAGAAGAGCTCTTGGTTGTGTCAACACTGGAGACTCAACTGTCTTGGAACCCAGGTCATGAAGGATAGCATGAGGCTGTTTTTTTTTCTGAGTTCTTTCCTTTTTCTGCAATTCCTGAAATATTAATCAGCCTTTTTGAAATAACTGCCATCGTTTTCCAACCAGGGGTGGCCGTGGAGCAGCGCTCCGTCGCTGGCCACGATGACACTGCTTGGCACGAGAGGCTGCCAGGTGAGTGAAAGTTGATCTGGAGCTGTGGAGAGAGTGGAAATAATGTGGCCTGGGACATGTGTATGCAATTTGTGCAGATGATTCAAGTGAGAGCCATGGCAACTGAGATAAATAGAGCGAAAGATACTGGAAAACCAGCAGTGGCTTCATTTTAATAGCGCAGCCTTGATTCCAGACAGCTCAGATGTTTACTAGAAGAGCTCCATCTTCCTGCATTGCTTCCTCCCCACCACCCCCATGGATCTGCATGCACTTAGTCATGAGATCAGATGGCTGCTTGGATGAAGCACTGCAGGCCAAATTCCACTGTTCCTACTTGAGCAAAAAGCCATCGCCTGTCTTCAAATATGGGCTGCAGAATTTTCTCTCCCTGTTTGCACACCCGTGATTCAAAGCACTCTCGTAAAAACGCATCTTAAAGCTTCCCGTGGAACAAAATGCACTTTCTGAAAGGGCTGAGGATTATTTGGTATTGGGATGTGCTTTTGCTAGAGGTAAAGCTACTGGGCAAACTCAAAGCCTGTGCTGTCTAAAGATAATGTCTAGAACAGAAAGAGTGGAGAGGAGCACACCAGGATTAAAGCACACCACTGCTGCTCTTCCCGTGTGAAGTCAGAGGGAAGTTGG
Source organism: Eopsaltria australis (assembly GCA_034509425.1). NCBI lineage: Eukaryota > Metazoa > Chordata > Aves > Passeriformes > Petroicidae > Eopsaltria > Eopsaltria australis. The sequence continues at coordinate 449,455 of JAVTVJ010000680.1, forward strand.
CCGATCTGTGGCTGTTGAATAACAAACAGCTCTTGAGAAGATCAAGCCCAACTCCCATGCCAGGGCTCCATCGCGTGCTTGGCAGCGGGGCCGTGCTGGTGTGTGGGCTTTGGGCAAGAGAAACCTCAGGCTGCGAGTGGAAAGAACCCAGCGAGAGCAGCAGGCGCCTCGCGCTGTTCCGCCGGGAGAGGATTGGGAACGAGGACCTGAGTTCTGTCTCCAAGTAAACGATCCTGTGCTCGCTGCCCGCGGTTGTGTAATCTGGCATAGGGCTGCACTTGGGGTATGCTTATCCCAAATCCACCCCCCAGGGGAGCTGCTGGTGATTCACCTCTCTGAATCATAATTCCTGACGCTTTTCTAATCGCTGTCCTCAGTGCGTCCTTGGTTCACGGGTTGCCAATCCAGTCTGATTGGAAGAAAAGAGCTTTCAAGCAGTTTAAAAAGTTTGCCAATTTCCTACACCAATGCATTCATCCCCGCGTTAGGACTCTGTGGCTCATTTCTTTTCTCTGTTGCTTTAAGAGTGAACCAGGAGACACAAAAAAATTAGAAGAAGAAATTTAGTTAGCTGTAGAAATGTGAAAAATGGCCAGTAATTTCATTGTGAGCAAAAGCATTCCTTGTGCGCAGTTTTCAGTTCACAGTTTGTAAAACAGAGTGTGTTTGTCTGTTTGGAAAATCTGCTCTTTTTGTTAAGAGCTGGCAGGATCCTCAATCCTCTGTCTTTCCAAGATAGTGCAAATACTAATTAAAAAATCTGTATCTAAATAAAGTTATTTGCATATATTAACACTAGATATCTTTTTCACAGAAGGTTCAACATAAAACTCCCAATTCTGTACAGAGAATGTGAAGCTTTGTATGCCTTTTTTTTTTTTTTTTTTTTTTTAATGAATTACTGAAAATAAGGATTAAAGCAAATTTTGCAGGTACCCTCAAGACCTTGTTTTGCAGTAGGAATGGAGCCAGGGCACTGCACACACTCCAGTCCTGCTGTCTTCTCTTCTTTTGGTGTCTCCAAGCTCCTCATCTGCTCCATATTCTTGGTCTCAGATATTGCAGTGTTTGTGTTTCCTCTGCTGTGTGAGGAAATGAGTGTTAGGTGCTCCCTGCAAGGCAGGGATCAGGAAACTTCTGCTAACAAAAAGCTTTTCCCTTCCTGCTCTGGAGAGTGAAGTGTGAACAGGTTTGTCTTAGACATTTATCTTCCTAAACTTGGCTTGAATGGAATGAGCAGGCTCTTCAGCAAGGAGGCCTTTCCCCCAAGATGTGTGTTACCAACGTTAGTGGAGATGATAAAACAAGACACTCATCTTTCTCTCTGAATTTGTTCTCCACTTCATTATTCAGTTTTACATTTTTATGTCACTTCCAGTTCTCTTATCACGGTGAAATCTTTCAGAGTGGATAAAAGCTGAAGGCTCAAGCAGAAACCAGAATTTTTCAGCTGCCTTTGCTATCAAGCTGCAAACATCAGTCAGAAGCCCAGTGTTTATTTTGCTTTTGTTACCATTCCTGTATGAAAAAAAAATGTACATAAAAGGGCTGTTTGCTGACTTGCAGTAACTGGGAGAACACAAAGAGCTGAGTGAAGGGATTCAGAAGGAAGAGAGACGGAGTTCAGTCTTAAGTCATGGAAAATGCTTTTCCCAATCCAGTGTTTTCTGCATACACCTCTCCCCATGGTGGTTTCAGGTCTCTTCACAGAGTCCACCCACAAGCTCATGTGCTTAACCTGTTGCAGTGTTCCCTCACCATTCCCTCCTGGATTAGATTTTTTTCTTCTTTTACCTGCCTGCCCTTGCTGGGAAGAGAGAACTGAGAAACTGGGAATCAGCAATCAAAATTTAAGTGTGATTTTGAATTTTCAGGGTGCTTTGAAAGGGTGCAGCTTGAGAGCAGAGGTTTGCACTCAATAATAGAGCTGGAACTACAAGCCCATGGGAGTAGGGGCAGAGCTGGATGGGTCAGAGGAAGTGGTAGACCAGTGCTTGTAGGTGTTCTGTCAGGACCAAAATATTTTCCACAGGATTCAGAGTGGAAGCTTAAGCTTTCCTAGAAGTATTCCCGGGGAGAAGAAGTGCCAGTGATTAATCCGTTTGCAATAAGGATGGGAACTAAAGCTTGCCCTCTTTCTCGTGGGGTGATGCCTGTTTTTGTGACGAAACTTTTCGTTTGCCTCCTGCTTCGTGGGATGATGCCTGCTCAGGAAGAACACCTAATTTCCATGGTTCTTTGGTGCCCACTTTCTGCCTGGAAATGTTTGGAGCCTGTTTTGAAGCTGTGCAGAGGAGCATGCTTGCGTCATCCAGAAAATGCAGTGAGTCAGTGGAGTCCTGAGGGAGCTGTAACGGCTCAAACAGAAACTTGGAAAACGAAATGGGGATGGATTTAAAGATACAGCATTTGTGGCTGCTGCTCTGTTTAGAGATGGTTTGTACTCGTTGCAGGCATTGGTGAGGAAGGGGTTCAGGAAGGACTTTGCTGCTGTAAAATACAAGTGGAGCTTTATGAGTGATCCACCCGGGACAGGGTGTGGAACTGGAAGAGGGTGTTAAGCAAGTTCTCCTTGTCATTATACTCAGTAATTTGGTATTCAGGGAATCTCTGAATTTTTCATTGATATGTGTATTTTGGTATGTTAATGAATAACTTATGGGGAGGCACAGGAAGGAAGGTGGGGGCAGCCTCTTGGTTTGGCCCCCACTCATCCTTTTCCTTAACGTTTTCAACCGCCTTCAGATTTGGGATGTTTTCCACAGCATTATGAGCTGTGTGTTGCTGCAGTGCAGCTGTGTTGGGATTGCTCTTGGCCCAGCTCATCTGGCCCAGGAGATGCCCCAGGTCCTGCCAGGGAGCCCAGTGAGGTTTGTAAGGATGTGCCCAGGTCCTCACTGGGCCGTAAGTGTCACCACCATGGGGAGGTTTGCTGCTCTTCCTCTTTATGTCCACCCACAGCTGGACAAAGTGGATATGGGATACCTCCTTCCTCCAAACCCAGCAGTGATCCACAGCAGGACATTTCAGGGATTAGGTGTGCTCTCCTTAAAATGCTTTCAGTTCCTGTAGTGGATGAAATAGCCAAGGTCTGTCGTGATACTGTTGGTGAGCTGGTTGTTTTATTTGAAAGCTTTCAGGGGTGGGAACCACTGTAGTGTTTGGGTGCCTCAAACCCACAGATGAATTCATCTTTGTGGTCTGTTTCTGGAGGGAAGAAGTACAAAGAAAAGAGGGAAAGTGGCCTACCAGTGAAGGCAAAGACAGTGTCTTGTGCTTCATTTATTTCCTATTGGTTCTGCTTCAGAACTGAGAGCCTGTTTTCCTCATTTACCAGACCAGCAGAACGAGGCTGTTCCTCCCACCAGAGGTAGTAGAACACAGCAAAAATCCTGAAAAATCTCCCCTCTGGGTAGGCTCTTTCCCTGCTGGGGCAGAGTCACTTCAGGTGCTGAACTTTGTTGGTTTATCTGGGCAGGGAAAGAGGCATGAAAGCGAGCAGGCCCTTTACAAGATGATCCTCCAGAGTGACTTTTCTGTAAATAAAAGAACGAGTTTCTGTAGATCCAAGAATGAAGAAAAATGAGGAAACCTGGCTTTTCCCATTCATTTTTGTTCTTTTGAGCAGAGGCAGCTCAGTCCCTGGGCTCCCTCAGAGCTATTCTGACACTTTGTTATCAAGAACATAAAAGCATTTTGTGACTGTGGTGTGTATACACCTCAGCACTACAGTTTAGCTGTTTTATTCAGACCAGGAAAGCTTCATTAGTTCATGTTGATTGAAGAGTGATATGGTCCCCAGCCATCCTAATGCAAATCGATGACTCATTTATATTTTAGAGTTGAATTTAAATTTCTATAAAATTTTAGACTTAGGCAAGTAATTGCATTACAGTTTTGTTGCTTCTGTGAGAAATCTATTTTTTTTTACACCTAAGACCATATTTCAAACCTGTGACCTCATTCCCATAAAGCAAAGCTATTTCATTACATCACAGCAGTGCAATTTGACTTTTGATAACTGGCATTTACCTTTATGTTGGATCCATTAAATACTTGTCCACTTAAAGAGCTGGCAGGCATTAACATGTTAGTATGTAAGTATTAATTTTTAAAAATTAGAAATTGGTATTCTTTTGGCCTTCTTGCTGGCAGTTTTGTCGAAAACAAATGAATTGTAGTTTTCCCTTCCATCATCATCCTTCTTGGTTTCCAGAAAAAAATGATTAATGAGCTTTAGCTTTTGCAGCTGCAACATTTGATTGCAGTCTGACTTCACCAGTGATGAATACGGAAATATTTCTGCAGTTAATTGGATGTTATCAAATCCACAGCAGATGACTAAGACCATACTCAGATGTAGTTGTTGCAATGAGCAGGATCTTTGAGGGCAGGTTTCCCTCCATGGCACTTTCCCCCTTTTTTTTGTATAGTGATACCAGTTCACACTTTATATTAAATAAATACTTGAGGAGCTTAGTGTTCAAGATTTGCTCCATTCCTTTTGCCTTGAAGGAGCTCAGTGCCCAAGATCTGCTCCTTTGCTTTGAGGCACTGAGGTTCCCCTGCTGCTCTGATTCAAGTTAAGTTTCAGAGTAATTGGATGGATTTAGGGTGGGAAAGGTTCAACGTGTATTTGAAACAGTACAATGTGTCAGTCTCACACAAGGTGCCCATTTATAGGCTCCACATAAATGTCCAATATTTTAGCTCAGTATTTCTCCTTAGCAATGGCCAACCATCTTTGAATCCCCCTGAGTTCCAGCACTGCTGAAACGACTTAAAACACAACTTTCATGGCTCTGCAGCTTTAAATTGGTGCTTTTTTTTTTTCTTTCCCTTCTCTGAGCCTCTTCTGTCACCTCTGTTTTGCCAGCAAGTCTTGTGAAAGCAGCATCCCTTGTGATTCAGATCAAATGACCGTCTGGCAGCGGGATGAGGACCCTCCTGTGGGGAGCAATCCAAGGCCAGACCCCCACCCTGGACCCCTCACTGCTTGGAGAGAGGATGCTCTGTACATAGGATTGAGCAAAGCTTCCTCCCAGAATGCTGGGACAAGATTAACAGGAATATTTTCTTGGGAGCTCTGGAGTTAAATTCCTTCCTCAAGCTTTGCCCGCTTGGTAACACCTCCAACACAGTGATTATTCATGTTGAAAACAAAAACAACAAAGGGATAATTGCCCAAATTTTGTAAAATGGCTATTTCTGCACATTCAGCCTCAGATGGCGTTTGACCCTTAATACAGATGGTTTCACTTAATGTATTTTGTTTAAACAATCCCTGTTCCTGGAAGTGGTTTCAGAATAGGCTGTTCCTCATTGCTGTTCATGTTTGCTTTTTCTTATGATATTATAAGAAGCTTGAAGAGAGTGGATTCAGAAAAGGGCAGTAATCAGTGTTCACAGGCATTTGTGGAAGCCTTTGTATTTTCCAATTAATACGATGTTGACTCCTCCAGCTTTCAAGACTGAAGTGGTTTGGAGCACTTTTGTCCTCAGGCTGTCGAGCTCACTGTGCTTCTGTTATTCCTCTGTCTGTGCTAAGAGACCCCAGGGAGTCCCAGCACATTTCTGTGGAGCAGCTTGTCATCTGGGATACCTGGTTTTCCTCCCAGGATAGGCTTCTTGGAAGGAAAACCTCCTTCCTCTGGGATGCAGACAAAGTGTTTCTGTGCAAGGGGAGAAAAACTTGTCTGTTGTGCTTTGAACTATCTCCTTTCCGTGTCTGTTAGAATTTCTGCACGTGCAGACATCTCGCAGGGTGTGTTGGTGATACTGAGCACACCCTGGGTGAGCTGTGAAAAGTCTCCCTCAACTTCAACATCAGGAGTCTTAAAATCCTGCCCTGTGCCACAGCCACGAGGCAGCCCCACTCGATGGAAAGAATGTGAGTGCCCTTGAAGTCCATGAGAAGCGTGGTTTCTAAGCTGGATGTTGGTGTGTTGGGTGTGTTACTGAATGTTTCACATTCGTGTGGTACCTTCTAGCAGTGGGTCCCAAGGCTGGGACTTGATCTGTAGTTTGTGAATTTGTAGGAGTTACGTTTGGGAAAAAAACCCAGAGATGCAAGTCAGGTGATTTTCCACAGTGATAGGAGAAATCTAAAGAAGAGTTGGAAATAAAATCATGGCATGTCTGTTCACATAATGAAGCAGAATAGTTAATTTTCCCTTATTTTACCTCTTTATCTTTCCTAAAATGATTTTTTTCTTAAAATCCAGACCCTGCTTGAGGGGTTGACAGTGTAAGCAAAAGTGACCCAAGCTATCATCAGGTCTTTCCAAAACAATAACCTGCTAATCCTCCCAGTGACCTTGTGCTGTCCTTTATAAACACCTCAGGTAGAGTTAAAAAATGAGAGATCACATGGTCTCTGGGGTTTTTCCATTTTATAAATGGTGTGTTACACAAATTAAAATCCTTTTGTGTCACCTCCTCAATATCCTCTGTTATCCATGCAGTGCCCTTGCTTCATCCCCCTTGACTCTAGAGCTGCTGAAGATTTCCAGTCCTGATTCTTTCTATGAATGTTCCTCTGCTTTGAGATTAATTTTAAAATAGGTTCTCCTGGCACCCTGACTGCTGTGCATGTGGGAGGGAGGGATTAGGGGAACACAGCAGCTCTTTCACCATCTGAAAATCCTCTGGTCACGCTGGACATGCAAAGACTGAGCTGAACCAGGGAAGGGAGGAAATCAGGATGTGTGGCCTAACAAAAACCAGTTTGTTGACTTTTGCTCTGGGTATTCCTACCTGATGTCAGTTTAAGCCAGAGCCTTTCTCCTCCTATATGTTCCAGGCTGCTTTTGTCAGTTCACTATTTTTTAGTCTTTATTCTTGTAATATCTCAATGTAACATCTCTAACTTGGCTGGGCAGGCAGAGGAACTTGCATATCGCTGGCATGAGACCTCAGTATGAACTGGCAATCAATGAGAAATAGGAAAAGCTGTGAGTTAAATTACAGAGTTGTGGTATCTTCTGTCTGGAACGTCATGGAACAGCCCCAGAATCAGGAGAGGCTTAGAGTGGAGCTGCAGAGGAACTTCCTACTCCAGAAGGTTTCTCAGCAAGCTGTGTTTTCAGGGACTGTTGTCTGTATTGCAGCACTGCTGCGTATCTGGGTATCTGTCAGCTCTCTAGGAATTTGAGGCATTGCATTCCCCAGATCCAGACTGGAGTGCAGCCAGTTACTCGAGGCTGGATGAAGTACTTCCATTTCAGGTGGAAGCCACGTCTCCCAGCACTGAATATCTGTGCTCTGTTTGAGGGTCTCTGAATTACTGATGAAGTCCATCTATAGCTGGTCTGGTTCTATATTCACATTTATTTCTCTGGGATTTGTTTGTAGCTCTCTCAGTAGGAAAGGTTGGTAAGATTAAGCTGTGTGTACAACTTGTCGATACAGATGGTTTACTCAGTATTTTGAATTAAGGAACAGCTTTGCTGGCCCCCTCATGATGCCAGCACTGTAATTTGTGTGAACATACACTGACAAGAGTCCTCACATTCTTGAACTGGGTCAGCACATGGCTGTGTGAGCACCGGTGCCAGCAAGAGGGAGGAGATGGGAAAGGTGGGAGCGAGGCACTCTGTGTTTAGGTGGGGTTAACTGCCTGAAACCCCTCACTCTGTGTCAGCAGGATTTCTTCCCCACTCATCTCAGTGTTTGTCTGTAGCACTTTGCTGCTTCCTGCCCTGCTGCTCCATTGTGCAAGTTTTCAGAGCAGTCACAGGTATTTTCGTTTTGTTTGTTTAAATATTTTTGCACATCCTCAAGATCCTCTTCTCTCCCTGAGCAGTGAAGTGACTCAGCTGAGCCTGACATGAAAGAAGTGTCTAGCTCGCCCTTTGGAGCAGGGTGGGATGGCTTGGAGGGTGCCAGTGGCTGTTATTCCTTGATACTTGGCACTTCTCCCTGTTTTCTGTCTGGTATGTGGGCAGACAGAATCAGCTGGAAACCTCAGACCACATGTAACATACGTGCTCTGGGAATGGCTCTGATTAATGACGGGCAGGTAAAGAGGGAGTGAATAGACAGGGACTTCTGGGGTTGCTGGAGATCAGTAGTGATTTCTTTTTTACACCTTCATCTTTCCACTTCTGCCTGGAAGGGCAGAAACATGCAGAGGTATTGTACAGTCTCACGCCATTTTCTAAATCTATATTCAGATATGACAAGCGTGATTAAGCATACCAAAAAACCTCATCCTGAAAGGGCTTAGCTTAATAACTTTTGCCCCTTATGAATTCAGCATCAGTCTTTTGCTTTGTCTTAATAGTGCAACCTAGGAAGAATGTTCCCTAGGTTTTAAGAAAAAATCCAAAATAAAATGCTTTTTTCAATGTGTTTTTATGTTTAGGAATTGAAAAGAGTGTTCAACCTTAGTGAGAGTTAAACACTTGAACTGCATCTGTCTTTGCTCAGCAGTGCATGAGTAAATTAGAGACCCTTTTGTTGCATCCCTGCTCCAGTTGGACCAGGACAGAGGTGTATATATACATTTTGCTTTTCCCTTTCCTCATGCTGAAGTAGCTTATTTCTGTCTGAAGTTTCTTCCTGTCACCCCCAGCCTTCACAGGAAAAAATACTGGTCCTGCCTTTACGTCATAGTCCCAGCAGGACTCTTAAAACTTCTTATATTCTGTCCTGACAACAAAATAAAATGCTGAACTGTTTGGAGGGAACCATTGCTGCAGGCAGTTCTAATTAACTGGAAGCTTTTCCTTTCTGGGAGCTTATATTTAATTTCTTACACTGGGAATAATAAGCAATTAGTGCTGTGGAGCACCAGGCACTTACCTGCACATCTAAGGGAGGCTGAGAGTACATCCTGAGGGTGGATAAGTAGAGTAATTCAAATCAAGTGACTGTAGATGGCTTTATATAGTGGGTTTTGTGCTTATATGGATGCTTTTTTATTTCTATAGTTACAAAGGGCTTCTACTACTTTCTCAAAATAATATGTATTCCCCTGTGGATGAATTAGTGACGTCTGGAATTCCTGAGCAGAAGGCACTGGAGTTTGGGGCTTTGGGTTGGATTTTTGAGGGTTTTTTCCCTTGGTTTAAAAAAAAAAAAAATTAATTTAAAAGAAGAGAAAAAAGCACACTCATCGCAGTGTCAAAATATCTGTATGTTGTAAAGGCTTTTGCCCATTGATATTGATAGTGTTCAAAGGCATTAACTGTCTAGGCTTAGATCCCTAGAGAAAAATGATCTCTGCAATCAGATTTATCCTATTCTCCTGTGGCTGTGTGTGTATGTTACTTGAAAGCTTCTGCATTTCAGTAAATTATGATAATCTTCGCTGAACTCAGTGCTGAAAAAGCTTAGGTGAGTGAGGACAGAAATGATGAGTGCCTGGGAAGGGAACCTTCACCTGCCCTGAAATGGCTGTGAGAATGTTAATACTGCTGCGAGACCTCCTTTGTGTGATCAACCTCGAGGCAAAGGAGCTGAACTGCTCCCAGGTTTGATGGACTATTTGTTTATTTGTGCATCATTATTTGCTCTGCGTGGCTTTTTTCCCGTTGCTTTTCAAGCACCTTGGTGATTCCCACACCTGTGGCAGCAGCAGGACACGTCCATAGATCCGTGCTCCCAGCTGGGAGAGAAAACCACTGTGCCTGGGTGGGGAGAGCCAGCAGGAGAAAGGAGCTCCAGCTGGTCCCATCACTGGAATTCCAGATTGCACAGGTTTTCCACGCTTTCCCGAGCTCAGGGGCTCAGGACAGGTCGGTGTTCCCGCATGGATCAGGCGTGTGTTTACAGCCAGCCCTGGATAAACCTCTCCTCCTCCATGTTCCTCCTAATCCCCGCTGGGTCTCATGCGGCAGTGGTTCAGTAATACTTGTTTTCTTTTCTTCTGCTCCCCTTCCACCCCCTCCTCATGTGTAATTTGATCTCCGAGGCCTGCTCTTCTGCTTTGGCAGATTTTTCATCTCTTGAATGGAAGAAATTAACCACTTAGTTACTGCCAGGACTAACCCCTGTTCCCTGGTCCCTCTGGCTCTTCCTGTGAACGTGCTCGGACTTACACAAGAAAACCCCACAAAATCATCAGCTCTGAGCTCTCCGTTTTAACCTCTTCTTTTACCTTTACTTTTTCATCTGCATTTCCTTGCCTTTTCATTTGAAGGAAACATGGAAATGCTCCCACTCAAGATCTGAGTCAGTGTTTGGCAAAGATGTTTCTCTAAAATGTGTTTGCTGATCCTTTCCAAGCGTGTATGTTTTCTGATTGTGTCCTGGCTGTCTGTGATCCCTCTCTTCCCTGGGCTGACAGAAAACACTGAACTTAAGCAGGATCCCCAAACTTGATGGAACTCTACCTATTGTACAGGAACTTCCAGTCCCTGCTCCCTCTTTCGCAACCTTAATAAACTGCCTGGACAATGGAAGTTCAGTCCTTATAGTCAGTAGGAATTTATGTGATTTTTGTGTCTTTAAGGTACACTGCTATTTTTTTTCAGATATGAAAAGTGCAAGAAGCTTCTCCTTTTTTTTTTTTTCCTTTGCCTGCAGATGTTTCAAAAAGCATTCAGTGGAAGAGGCCCAAAACTTTTCCAGTGATGTGTGATGAGCCCCTTTGGACTTGAATTTAACCTTGCAGGCTTCAAATGCTAATACTCCAAGCAATTCCCTGCGGAGCTCATGACCCATCTTATGTTTTTACATGAGTACAGTGAATACAGATCACCATTGCAGGAATTTAGTAGTTTGTAAAGACATATCACCACTGAAGGAATTTAGTAGTACCTTCTGCCTTGTTACTACCTTAAAAAAATAAGGATTCTGCTCTGTTGCTTGAAAGGAATTTCAAATAGTTGAACATCCCATCTCTGAAATCCCACCACTTCCCAGCCGCCTCCTTCGCTCATGAAAATTGCAAATAACAAACATCTGTTATATCAGGGAGAAAAACCAACAAATGCACATGCTTTATTGCAAAATCCTTGGCTTTTCCATTGATGTGTACAGTGGACTTTTTGTAACCTGGCTTTTCTTGTTTTTTTTCAAGTTTCTACTTATGGGACTGGGACTTAGTAAGTCCACGTATCAGAAGTGTTTAATATCTCCCTGTGTGTGCAGATACCTCTCTGTGCTCTTGCAGGGCCATTCACGCTGTGCTGGATGATGACTGAAGGAAGAAAAACACTCTTTGCCCTCAGGTGTTAACTTGCCTTTGTTCAAATCCATGTGTGGGGTTTTTTTATTTTATTTACAATAATACCTATTGTAGAATGGTCAAAGTAGTAGCAAGAGGCTTTTGTTTTTAACATGCTGTTTTAACTAGCTGTTGTAAGCATGTCAGCTGGATCTTGAAAAGAGCTTAAACAGGAAGGTAGAATAGTGGTCTCTAAAAATGTTTTGTGTGTGAATTGGAAAAGGAGAGACAGAGGTTTCTACGTAAAAAAGCTGGGAGAGAGACACTGGCAGCACTGGTGGAGTGGTTCCGAGTCAGGGCAGTGGTGGAGAAAGTCAGGCTGGCATTTACACACATCTCTGGCACAAAGGTTCATCTGGGCAGAGTGGTAAAACCACTTGAGCCCTGTTTATCTGGGTGTGCATTCCTAATGCCAGTGGTGTTATGGATTCCTAGAGCTCACCAAATAATTGGCAGTTGGAGATCCCTCAGTATCGTGGTCGCTTGGGCTTTCTCCCGAGGTGTGTGGACACACTTGGAGAGTTTTACCAGGCTGATGTAGAGCACATTCCGTGTGAAAACACCAACAAGGACTTTCCTCACCCTCTGCTCATTATGTGGCAGATATTACAAATAAATCCCAAACTTCATTGCCTTCCTGTGTGGTGCTGTCACAGCCAAGTAAGTGAAGAACCTTGGAGTATCCTGGAAGACTTGTTTTCGCTTGCCCTTTGGAGTAGTTACAAGGTGTCTGAACAATCACTTGAGACTAAGAGGTGATCAACTCAGGAGACAGTTTAAATCTGAGATGGCTTTTAACTGGCTGGGTGTGGGATGTGCACTCACCTCTACTCCTGCCACTCTTGGACTCACCTTCTGCCGTGCTTTCTTTGGCAGAAGGAATTTCTCTGCCGTAACAAAGCTCTCATGACTCAATGTGCTCGACTCACTGAAGTTGTTGTATTCACTGCAAACAGCTCTACAAGACTCCACCAGAGTTTTTTGTGCTGCACGTGCCAAGAAGTTTAGTAGCCAGGATTTTAAAGCTGCTAGTCCTCTCTATCTGACAGATAGCACTATCTTCCCAAACGTTTGTCACTTTGTCTCTAAAAGTGGATGAAGTTGTTTAATAGCAGAGGATCTGAAAATCCAAAGGAAAACTGGAACCTGTCAGACAAAGCAGGACTAGCCCCTAGGAAAACAAGCAGTGCTGCATTTGCTGTGGGATCAAAGCCCAGCTTTGTTACAGCTGCATCTGTAGCACATGCTGTGGTCATTCATGGATTTCAGCATAGGCGTCTTTCATCATTTGCATATACACATACACACTTTTTCTTTTATCAGGTAATGGTGTTAGGATGTGTTATTTCACTATGTGAAAAATGCCATCAGAAGAGAGCTGTGTAGCATGGCAGTGTTCTGTGGCATGGATGTATTTTTAATCGTAAAGACAATGACCTATGAATGCCCCAAATCACATGTAATCTTACCACTTACTAAGAAAAAGGCATCTCATAAATTATGAGATTCTACGTTTTTTTTGGTCCAGAGACAAAAAACCTGTTTTACAGCTGGCACTGAGTTAGTCATTATTACCTGTGGGGAAATTCTCAACTGTATTTATAGAAGAGAAAGATAAGGCACAGGTAACTTAACTGTGAGCAAGAATTTGCTCTTTTTCTGGCACGCTCCTTTACTCCTTTGCTTTAACCACTAGTTTGTGATACTCTATTTCAAGTGACTTCTTCCATCCCAAATCAGCTGAATGTGCCTATGAAAAAATGCCCAGACTTTGGGACTTGAAACTCTGTTAACTTTCCATGTTTCAGAAGAGGATTTTAAAACAAAATTAAGCTCAGATTTTAAATGGGTGACGAACACTCAAGCTGTTTTTAACGGTATCGCAACAAAATTCACTCCAGCTGCTAACACGTGGGATCATGCCAAAACTCACTTTCTGTTCATGGAGTCCAGTCCTTTCCCTGCTGCTGTCGTGTGAGTGTGTATGTGATCATTCTCTTTCGGATAAAAATCTGTCCTCAAATTCTGGGTAGCATTAAGAATGTAAAGAATAAATATCTGCCTGCTAGAAGCAGCTCAAACACAAAGGCCGTTGGCTAAATAGGTTTATGCTCTTGTAGGAGCATGAACAATAAAGGCTAATGGATACTGGATTGCATTAATGAGAGCAGAGCCAGCAGGTCGAGGGAAGTGATTATTTCCCTCTTTTTGGCTCTTGTGAAGCCACATCTGGAGCTCCTTCCCTTGCAGCAGATGCCGAGACCCTGGAGGGAGCCTGGCGGGGGCTGGAGCCGGCGGTGCGCCCCGGGGCCGAGGGAGAAAGGGGATGGAAGGGGTCCCAGTGCTTTCATAACCACCCAATTGGTGGCTGGAAAGACTCCTCTCAGAGGTGCACAGCAAAAGGAGGAGAAACAACACTTAAAACTTGCAACAAGGCAAAGCTGGGTAGGTGTGAGAGGATAAAAAGTGTTTAACTGCCCAGCAGACTCGGTTAAAGTTTAGCTGCATAGAGCCTGGAAAATCCTGATGTAGGGGGATAGCCTCCCTCTGAGCAGGAGCTGGAACTGGAGTCCTTCTGAGTCTGCTCCCAACCAAATTGTTTTGCCATTCTGCAGCAGAGAGCCTGAGTTGAAGGCTGCATCATTCGCTGTAGTCCAGAAATCTGCACACGTTTCATGAGTGATCTTGTTCTAAGATGTGGATATGACAAATGTGAGCGGGATTAACAGCTGACAGCAGTAAGAGTGGCAGAGGTTGTGTGACACTACCAGTATGGCTTTTATTTCTGTATCACCAGTTAATTTCATGGCATTCAGGAAAGGCAGAGGGCATTTGCTCCAAAGTATTTACAGCCCAGTTTGCCATGACACAAAAGAGGAAATGTTGAAGGATGATGTTTGTAGCACAGGGACCACACAAGCGTGTCTGCCTGGAAGCATAAAGGGAATTAATTTGTTTATCTACAGAGGAAGTTCTCCCGGATAGCTCTTTGTGTTTAACTCCCCAAGTGGATGTGTTTCTCCTACAGTGAGGTTCTTCTGCAAGCGGGTTAATTTAATTTGAGATGAGGCATTCTTCCTCAGGAATAAGAACCCCAGGAGTTCATCAGAAATGTAATCCGCATTAATTCTGCTGGCACTCATTGTATTAATCTTAATTGTAACGGCTGGGTGATGCTCATGGGGGGCAGCCTTTGTAGTGTGGGAATGCTTTTGGGATTGTGTGTTCCTAAAGCTGTAGGAGAAGCAGGATAGGGATGGGGATGCTTGTCACATGGAAAAGAAGTTTCGTGCAGGATGCTGGGCTGGCTCTTAAAACCTCATTTCATCCCAGTTCCCTAAAGATGACACTGGGCTGAAACATGTGAGGACTGAGCTCCTCCTGTGATTTATGTAACCTTTCTCCTCCAAATCTGTGTTTAATTCCTCTTTTTTTTCTTTCTTGTTTTCTCTCTCCCCCAGTGCAGTTGCATACAAGTTCCCTGTTAAGGGGTCAACCCACTACAGCAGGCAAGGAACAAGTAGATAGGTGTTGGTTTCTCTTAAAGCTCTGGTGCTTACATAAAATAGAAATTTTCCAGACGTGGAGAGAGGATGGGAGAGGGTGGGGCGAACTGTACTGTTGTCTTCCTAATGTTTGTGCAGGCTGCCAGTGGTGGGGATGGGATCTGGAGCTTCAGCTCTTTGCTGAACTGTCTGAATTGAGGAAATGTTGAAGTTCTCTACCCGATTTCTGGTATATTAAATGGGAATATCCATGTTTTCTGAGAAAAAGGTGAAAGAGCTTTGAACATGACGCTGTCCTTATTGTTATTTCTTCGCTAGAAATGTGACTTGTGGCATTTAAAAAAAAAAAAAAAAAAAAAAAAAGCCAATGCTCTTATTGCAGTTCAGTATGGGTTGAGAGATCAAGGATTTTTTTTCCCAGCTGTCTTTCATGTTTTCACCCCATGGATCAGAAGACTGAGGCAAAGTGATGCTGTAAAATAATGTTTAAAGAGTCTGAGCAATGTTTGCTGTTTCGGAGGCACAGACCTCAGATGCTGGAAGCATGCAGAGTTTCCCCTAAAGTATTCAATGTTTGAAAACGTTGGAGGGCAAAAGAGCACGAGCACTAGTCAGAAACCTTGCCAAAGTAAACTGTCAGATGTGAAGGCAAGTTTTCAGGGACAAAAATGAAGATTTGCTGCTCTGTTGACTTTGTGTGTGACACACCAAGGGCTCCACACGTTGTGGCGTGGTTTGTGCTGGGATCAGCTTCCCAGGCTCTGTTCTGCACCCCGAATGAACTCTGCACCTTTGAGCATCTCCTGCTCCAAGCAGCAAAAGCACCCCGGGCTTTGGGAGGTGAAAGGGGATTTTTGAGTGGAAATAATGCAGTTGTATACATACCCAATATGTTTTCTCCTTTAGAGAGAGAGATAGGTAGGTAGGAGGTAGATAGATAGATAGATAGATAGATAGATAGATAGATAGATAGATAGATAATGGATATAACAAAAATGATGGTTGTTTTAAATGGGATACACACAATAATACCAGAAAACTATTAAAAATGCATAAGCAGAGAGCATTGATTGGCATGTAGCCTTGAGAAACAAGCAGGGAAATGGCACAGTTTTCAGAGAAAAAGAATAGCAGGTAGTGGGAGAGTGAAAACTTTTGGGCCCTTGTGCCAGACGAGCAGCATGCTGCGTGTGTAACCGCATTAGCCGAAACCCGAATCCCTGTGCCTGTAAATTAGCGCAGAGATGCTAAGACAGGATCCCTGGGCAGGAGCTGCAGCTCCCCCGCCGTTTTTGTGCCGGGTTCCACATGGGCACCGCTCTCGGGCTGCCTGTCGCCGCTGCCGGCGCGGTGTTTGAACAGCCCCTTCCCGGGCTGTGAAATGACGCGCCCCGAAGGCTCCGCCGGGCGGGCACGGCCGCGCTCCGAGCGCCAGCGCGGAAAGCGCCGCGCCTTCATCCCGCCTTCATCCCGCTTTCATCCCGCCTTTCCCCACGCTTCCCCAAACCTGCCGGTTTCCCCCTCGGCCTGGGCGGCGCTGGGAGAGGCGCAGGCAGGAGGAGGTTAAGGAGCGAGGGCGTTGCTGGCTGCCTGATGTCATGGAGGCCGGCGGCGGCTGAGGGGCCCTTTGTTGGCAGCGGAGCCCCAGCAGCGCCCGGCGGCTGCCGCGCTCGGCCGGCACCGCTCACTCTGCCCAACTTGCTTGGCTTCGCTTTATTTTTATTGTTATTTTTTTCTTAGTGCTTTAATTATTTTTTTTTTCTTTGATTTTTTTTCCCCCCTCCTCCCTTCCTCTCTCTCCCGCCAAAAGAGTTGGGAAGGAGGGAAGATGGCTGGAGTTAACTCCCCGGGAGAGGAGGTGCGGGGCCCCTGGATTTTCCGCTTCTCGGGCTCGCCCTTGTAATGCTTTTCGGAGCGCTGGATTCCGTCGAATTTTTATGGATATTTTGTTTTAGGCTTCTCCTGGATGTGTTGTTTTAGACTTCTGGACTTTTTTAGACTTTTGCCGGATCTTTTTTAGACTTTTTTTTTTTTTTTTCTATTTAGACTTCTAACGGATAATTCCACACAGAAGAAGCTGAAGGAGGGGGGGTGGGGGGGGAAGGGAAACCAGACAGCCGAAGCCAAACTCTAACAAATGAAAATGTTGGAGATTTGCTTGAAATTGGTGGGTTGCAAATCGAAGAAGGGGCTTTCCTCCTCCTCCAGCTGCTACCTGGAAGGTGAGTACCCACCGGGATTACTGGGACGTGCTCCCGGGGGGCACAACCCGATCCCATCACCGCCGTCCCGGACACGAGTTTTATCCCTCGGTTGCAAGTTGGGGCCAGGTCTGGGGGATGTTCGGAGCTGGCCAGGCTTAGGCTGGGCTTTACCAGGCGGGGGTGAAGAACCGAGCGGTGTCGGCGGCGTGCGGACCCAGGTGCCTTTCATTAATGCAGTTACAGAGGGAGCGCGGCTCTACCATTTATGGTTGTAAAATGTCAAGTGATCTTATTGCCGAGCCCATAAACAAATCCCTATCTTCAGGCCTCAGCTTTATTTTTTTTTTCTTCCCCGGGGGGGACGGGGGAATATCTTCCTTATTTTGGACCTGAAAAAACCCAACTCCTTACTCAATAAGAAAAATTAGATGAGTCCATCGTTAAAATATTTTCAGGGCGCGTTAATACGTAACGTGTTGGTTCATTTTGGTTATCCCCTTCTTAGTGTGCTTTCCACAGGCATTCGTTTAACTGAATTTTCTTGCGTGTTTGCTTTTAAAAAGTGATTTTTGAGTCACACCCGTGGTTACTTGCAGACTGTGGGATGTTAAACATATGGACTCAACTGGTTTGGATGGAAAGCCCAGGCGACAGAGGCACCGTGCTGGGTGGGGGGGACTTTATGCTGAGGTCTTGCTTGGTGTGACCTCAAAGCAAGATTTTCACCCTGACGTGGCTTCACACCCTGCTCATGGAACAGCCCTGTGGTCCCTCTGTTCAGCCCCTTCACTGCACTCCTGGGGCTGTGACCATCCCACAGGTCCGAGCTCCTTCAACTTCTTTTGTGTTGCTGGATGTTGTTTCAGTAAAAATAATCCTCCTGCCAGGAGGACTGTGCTAACTCATCAAATCAGAGGCACGGAAGGCAGCAGCTGATTTCCAGGGGCCTATCGCAAGTCGCTGTTGCTCAACTCTCAAATATTCAGTGCAGAAATGGCCCTCGGAAATTCATAGGTTAGGAATCTCAGAATCTACAAATGGCTGCTCGGGGCAAACTCACTTGAAGAAGTTTTGGATCCAGAATCTGTGTTTATTGGATACATTCAGTGACTCTGAGGAGTTTTCTGTGCTCTAAAATCAAAGAACAGTTTCCAGAGGACCACTTCTGCTTATTTAAAGTTTCAGAAACCAAATGGTGGGCAGATGCATGAGTAATTCTGATGTTTTTATGTGACTGAATTCTTCTGCTGTCTTTTAAGTATACAAAACCTCAGTCTGTGTCCCCTGCCTCTGGAATTGCTCAGGCTGTGTGTGGAGAAGGAGCCCCAAGCTGTGCTGGGCCTCCTGTCTGTGTGCTGGATCTTTCAACACAGCCCTGGGAGAACAGGCAGAGCATCTGGGGCCTCGTTTCCCTCTGCAGGAATGAATGCTGAAGGATGATGTTACAAGGGTGTTGCCCTGACTCTTTTTGCAAGTCTTCTCTTTTGTGTTCATTACAACCACCCCCCCCCCCCCTCCCCAATTTGCAATGCAGTTGCATAATAGGATTAGAGCATGGTTTGGCTTGGCCATATAGGCAGTATGAGTTAAGGACGTTGGACACAATTAATATTGTAGTATTTCCACCTTCTGCTTCCCTGAGACTGTGGTTGCATATTTATTTCTTACGATGGCATGGGGAATGCACATTGAAACAACTTTTAAACAATCTCTTGAAGTAGCTTTCTCTCGCTCCTCAGCTCAGCATGGGGCAAACCCAAAGCCAGTGTCAGAGTGGGTGTTGAAGGTGTACAAATGTGGCAGTCAGGACACAGACAGCCCAGAATCCTCATACTTGATTGGGGAGCTCCTGGAGAGCAGGGTGAGATACTCATCTGAGGAAAAGGAAGTGTAAAAAAGTATGATTATCTTTAATCCTTTCTAAAGCTGAATGTATTCCTGGGCAGCTTTCTTAAAAACATTACCATGAGGTTGAAATCATTGTTGAGGACTCCTCCAAAAGAATGGTGGGGGCTTGTCCCAAACTCCTGAATTCCAAGAGCACAAGTGAAATCCATTTGCTTGTGTTGCCCTTAAGAATGTAACAACTTTTAAGACATGGATTTGTTATTTTAAGCTTGGCAGATCACGAGAAGGGGACGGGGTTGTGTCAAGGGTCAGAAACTCCAGATCATTGCTCCTGGATCCCTGTGAACAGCCAGTGATGGCCAGTCCATTTCCATGCACATCCCTCGGCCTCTTGTGGAGCTTCTGAAAGAATTAATGAGATGATGGTGATATCGTTGGAGGATTTAACTCTGCTGTTGTTATCTTAGTTGTATGGAAAAACTGGAAGTTTCTTTACTATAATAGATTAGGAAACCTTAAATATAACTACTCAAAGTTGAAAGGTGCATTAGGTGCTTGGAAAACCAGTTGCAGACAGGGAGATAGATGAAATTTTACTCAATTCCTTATATTTGTGTTCATATGTTAACAGAAAGAATTCTGTTCGTGGCTGATGAATAGCATGGGATGTAACAAAATCAAGTCTATTTGCTGTATTTCTAAACACACTTTTTGAGAATACTGTGCTGAGTCTGGATTTGGTGTAAGGGCTGATTTGGTGCCAGGCACGTGTGTAGGTGTCCTTTGACCAAGGAATCAGAAATGTGGTTTTCTCTTCATGGTGGTCCCTTCTGAAAGGCTTTTATGCTCTGTTAGTTTGCAGGAACAAGGGTTGTTTGGAGATCCTCTGTGTGTGGTGTGGAGGGCTGGCAGGTGCTGTGGCCCATGGCCATGTGGTGCTGTGCAAGGGCAGACTGTCCTGCTCCCTGAAAAAGCCTGGATCTTCTCTTAAATTGATCAAAAACAAGTTCAAACTGCTTCTAACAATGACTGAGTTCTCATATTGATGTTTGAGCTGGGCATTTCTTCGCCCTCATTTCTGTTCCCACTGGTAAATATTATTTTAAAATGTGACAGATCTGAATTTCTCTCATCTGCATTCTCCTTTCTGCCTTTGCCAAAGTGAATAATTCCTCACCCACTTCACACCAAGAAAGGGTAAAGAGTAGAAGGGAAGAGGCACAGCGAGTACTGCTGCCAATCTGATCAGGAAAACAGAACGTGTCCATGTCCCAAATAGGGGCTGAAATAGTCTTGCTGCCTTTTTGGGCTTGGCTCTACCACTGAAAGGCAAAAGCTTTGTTTAAAACCTGTCAGTGTTCTCTGGGAAGTTTGAAAAAAAAAAACATTTTGGGGACACTAGTAAAGTCCTTTTGTTTTCTAACTGAAGAGACTCCTGTCCTGCCAGCTGTCAGACTGCCTCTCTCTCTCTTTTTTTGTTTTTTTTTTATTTATTTTTTTTAGCGTGTCTTGTTACAGCTAGAGCAGACAAGCCTGGGGAGGAGTGGCAGCCTCTACCCATTGCCCTGTTCCTGGAGAGGGATTTTTGTAATGCATTTGGGCACGGATTAAGCCAGACCTAAATTGGCAGCACAGTGATTCATCTGCCCCAGTGTCACTGGGATCAGCAGGCAGGGCTTTGGTCGCCCTGTTAGGGAGAGCAAATGCATTAACCTGGAGTTGCTGCCTCCCTTCTGTTTGTTTCCTCTCTTCCTTGGCTATTTTCTATTCCTCACCTCATGGCCTTTCATCTATCACCACTCAGTAGAGTTTTTGCTATTACACACATTTCTTTGTAGTGGCTTCTTAGTGACGTGCTTGTTCCAGTGGTTCTTATTTATCCCGTTGTTGTTAAAAAATCTGGTTGATGGTGCTTGCTACAGTTTCCTATGGGATGTGGTGAGGAAAGGATTATCATTTCACAGGAAAAGTTGTAACTCTGTTCAGACCTGAAACGGATTATCCACAGAAATGTCAGTCCTTCCCTGAGCAGTCTGTGAGGCTGCTTAGTAAAACAAAGGAATACAACAGTAAGTCTTGATGATTCTTGCTTGGTACTTTCCCTGCCCAGGGCTCAGAATCAGGCACACTTCCCTACATCTGCTCCTTTAATAAGGAAACAAAACCAAAAGCTGTAAAAGTGAGTTGTCAGAAATACTGGTGTCATCGAAGTTCCCTTGAATCTGCTTATTCTTCCCCATTCCTCTCTCAGAGGCTATTGTCTAAGGTCAGGCAGAACTCAGTGGCAGATTTGGGAATAAAGTTCAAATTTCTGCCATACTCACAGTTCCACTCCATCCATCTACAACTGTGATTAGCTGGTGGAGAAGGATGGTGTTTGCCATGTCACTAAGGGGTTATAAATGGAATAAACTCAGTGAATGAGCTCAGTACACCCAACAAAACAACCCACAAACAAACCAACAAAACTAGAAACAACAGTAAAAGCTCAGAGGTGATGGAAGCATCTCTTGGAGGAGTGGGAGATGCCACATCACCAGGGGCGCTCTGACAAGTTTGAGCCTGGGCAGTGCAGCAGGAGCCGTGGGTGCCCTTGTTCTCATGCTGGCATTCAGCAGTCTTGGTATTCAGTATTTGGAGCACCAGATGTTCCTGGTGTCCACGTGGAAGGAGCACAGCCTGTCTGCAGGAGGAATGTGCCTCTCTGAGAGGGGAAATAGGGCTGGTCCAGCTCAGGGGAATGGGGCTGGTTGGGAGAGGCTGGATCAATTTCTGTACTACTTCATCTCTGTGTGTATAAATACGCAATGTTTTAAAAAGTGGTATTTATCCTCATGCTGGCTGTAAGAAGGTGGGCTTCCCAAATATCAGCCAAGAGCAGGAATTGGCATTGTTGTAGAAGGGTCTGTGGCCTGGGCTGTGCAGTGGGTGATGGCAGAGGCTGAGCCTGGTCTTACTAAAGGGATGAGTCTGAAATCAAACACAAAACTTTCCTTCTTTTTGGAAAGATCTGGTTTACAAGTTCTTTAATTTTGTTTTTAAATGCATATTCCATCAGGCATAGGGAACCCATGAGAGCCACTAAGGAAAAATACTGGAACAGAGAGGCAGCTGCTCCATCTTATGTGCTCAGAGTTGGGAACATTTAGAAATATTAAATCTGCATTGCTATTCTGCCATTAATCATAATTTCTTCCAGGGGAAAAGAAGAGTAGAGGGAATGTAGAGAAAAGAGAAGGCTTAGGTGGCATGTGCTGTGCCTCCTGAGAGATCACTGGATGTGTTCTGCATTCCCTTGCTCTACAAACCTTGTGGAAAAAATGCCAGCACAGTTTGTAAGCCCACAGGATGTTTGTTTTGTAGGGAGACAGGAGGTCTCCTCCTTCCCTCGGGACTGCCTCGCAGTCAGCTGTAGAGGAGCTGAGTGTAATCCTGTGCTCCTGCCTGTTTTCCAACCCTTCCCTTACATTGTGAAGGAAATTTGCTTGCGTTGATCTACCGGAATTGTTCACATCTGAGAAGTTCTCACACAGCCCCTAACAATGATTCATGGCTTTGTATGAGCAGTAATGAGCAGGAGATAGTTACATTTAGGAAACCTTTTAGTGTACAAGCATAAATGCCTTCTGGTAAAAACTTAATTTAGGGGGGAAACGATGACATTCTTATGGCTAATGCCTCAAAATACAAGCTGCTGTTGTCTTATTTCAAAGTCTGCACCGCTTTAATTAAGAATCATCATTTAGTTGGTGTTAGTGGAGAACTGAATTACAGTTCTGCTTTAGGACTCCTGTCAGGAACCCAGGTGTTATCCAGAGCACTGTAAGATCAGAGTAATAAATTGCAGCCTTGCTGGGATGCAGCACAAGACAAAGTGGATGTGTGGAAGGAACGACAGCGCAGCGATAACAGATTGAATTACCCTCGCTTCCTGCCCCATCGCCGTGCCAGGATGGCCTCCTGTAGGTACAGCAGCCAGGCTGATTTATTAGGAGGAATCTGGCCCACTGAAGATCTCAGCAGTGCTGTAAAACTGTAGTTAAAACCAGCAGTAGGAGGTGAAGAAGCTGTGTGTTGAAAAAGACCCTCAATATGTAGGAACAGCAATGTCTAATTCCTGCTCTGAAGGACTGGAATGTCTGGGCAGATTTGCTGGAGGATCGCTCAGAGGGATGAACGCTGCTGACAGCCGGCTGTACGTGGCTCCCAGATGGACATGTCCTGTCTGCTTCTCTCGCTTCATGGTTTTGTGTCCTCAGTCTGCTGACAGTCTCCTCTTGGGGCCCAGACCTTTAAAAGTGTGTTTTGTCACGGTCTATCAAGCTTCTGCTACACTCGGGTCACCACAATTCTGCTCTTTCCTTTACGCTCTTCTCCATGTTGACTCAGAGCCTCATCCTCCCTTTCTAGGCACTCTTCAAGCTTCATTCACCGCCTTCCCCACCCCAGTTCTTAACTTGGGGTTCCTACCTTCTGGAAAAACCAGCCCAACTCAGCCCAAGAGTTGTGTCTGGCACCTCCCCATCGTGCTCTCCTGCATGGCACATTCACACACAGCCTGCACCTCTGTTGGGGTGCCTGTGGCTGCACAGGAGGGAGATACAGGGTATGAGCATTCTCTGATTTCACTGGTGGACCAGTGTGGTTTTCCAGCTTCACAGATTGTAATGTGTGTATTTAACAGCCCTTGCTCTTGCTGGTCCTTGGGTTTGCAGGCGTTATCACCAAGTCAGTGTCTGTAGGAATGCCATCGAGCAAAACCGGCCTTCCCCGACTCCGCACCGCAGCTCGTGGGTGTTGCTGGCAGCTGGCAAGATGTTGTCTCACAGCTGAATCAAAGCACATACCTTGGCATCCCTGTGTAATGAGTCAGTCCCAGCCTCACCACGGCCTGGGCACGAGGGAGGAATTCTTGTGGAGCGCTTGGCTTTGCTCCCACATCCCCATCCCTGTCTGTGCCTGAGCCATCCTCCGCTGGGCTGTGATGGTGCTGGAGTTGGAGGGGAGCCTACCTTGAATTTCCTGCCTTCCTGTCATCGGTGCTCCGTGTGGGAGGCATTTTCCTTCCTAACAGAGCTTACAGTCCATCCCACGGAGCAGCAAGTGCTGGTTTGTCCCAAATTTGGGGCAGAGCATCACAGCATTGCTGCTTGCTGAGATTGTGTGCCTGCCCCTTGCAGCTCTCTGCTGTCTGTCTGTTCCAGGTGTTCACTGAGGGGGTAACTCCTTGAAGTATCTCCCATTATTGCAGTGCCCTGTGTTTGATGAGGGAGCTTAATGGGCTTGACAGGATCAAAGCGTTTTTGTGGTAAAATGATGATAGCTTCATTTCTGAAAGTGGATTTTCTGTTTCTTTTCTCATTGTCGCTCTTGAGGGAGACCCAGGCTATTAAAATATATTCTCCTGCAGGACACAGGAAAAGGAAGCCAAGATGTCAAGGTGCTTTAAAATAACCACTCAATGCACTACCACTTTTTCTGACTGTGGAATAATTTAGAAAGTGGAATTATTTAACTGCTCTGATTCACTATGGAAATATATCTCCTTGCAGTTACAGTTTGGCTAGGAAAACAGGCCCAGCAGCATCTGTATTTGCTATTTTGCTCACATATATCATACATGTTTTCCAAAGAATACAGTAGTACTCACATATATAAATAACACCCAGAGAGCCTTTACCAGTGGTCACCTGACCAACAAATCAAGGATGCCAGATTATTTGGGTAAATAGTGGCCACCACTACTATTCACACTCTCACTATGATGGATAATAGATAATATAAGAAAATAATGTGTATTGTTAGGATTTGTAGGGTTGAATTTTGGGGGGTTGGTGGTGATTTTTTTTTTAGCATTTCCCCATTGTGAGTGTATTTTGGACATGTCCCAATCCACACTAAACTTCCATTCCTTCTCTGGTGTCAGTTGCGTCAGTTCTTCACTGGTTTGCTGGCACAGCTTGTACTGGCTTTCCAGGCCAAACAAACAGTAGTGTTAAACCCATGTTTTGATGGGATGGCATCACAATGCTACTGAGTACTGCAGGTGGGAGAAGAGCACTGTGCTCCCAGGTGACCTGACACTCTAGGGAACACTTGGCATGGGGTTTCTCTGTCCAAAGCCCCGTCTGTGCAGAGGAGGGGCTCAGCAGGCAGGGGCTGATGCTGTGTGACGAGGGGCAGTTCCGTGGCGCGAGGGGCTGATGTGACAGTGCCGTGTTTCCTGTCCCCAGAGCCGCACTGACGCAATGGTTTGTGTGCAACGCTGTGACCTCGCTCAGCAAACTCATCCAGATGGAGAATGACCCTTCAAAATACAAGAGTTTCACAACTTATTGTCCTGGCTCTGTGCCAGTACAGTCAGGCGTGGCTCTGCCAGCACATCTGGGGATGGCGTGTTAAAGAGTAAGGGGGCACAATTATCTGGAGCATTTCTGCTCCAAACTATAGAATCATGCTCCAAAGAGAAGGACTTGCAGGAAGAATTGCAATAAAATTCTCTGATGTATTTGGACTTGCCTGATACTGACTTAATATTACATGCCTAATGTGCTGCGGTGTACGAAAAACGTTGGAGGTTGGTTTTTACTCACCTGTAAAGCCCAGTTTTCAGGAATCTCTGTCTTTGGAGGTGTCTCAGGGTTCCTAAAAATGAAGTATGCTCAACACTGCTCTGGTTTGAGAGTGATGGGCAGGAGAGAGGGCAACAAAAAAGACACTGCCTTGTCCTTAAATAAGAAGAGAAATGATTAAAAATACTGTGAAGAACAGAACGACCTAACTCCTTAAATACCATGTCTTATAAATCTCACCCTGCTTGGCTCCATTTGCTGCACGTTCTGGCCATTTCATTTATAGGATAATTAAGGGATTTACCTTTTAAAGGTCCTAGGTTTGTTTTCAAATCTAACCATTCCAGCAGTTAGGTGTGAGCCAAAGGATTTACAGGCAGCAAACAGCCTACGTGAGCTGCATTTATTGGAGGGATGGAGAGGGGCTTTCCCTCTCCTGCATGTCCTGAGAGGCAGAAGGTCGGGGCTCTGAGAAGGCTGGGGACAGCTCTGGAACAGGAGTGTCCTGCCCATGTGGCAGGAGATTTGCATTAAGGCACTGTCCATATCTGTCCGGTGACGCACGAGGAGCACACGTGTCACGAAACAATGCAACTTAGAAAGAGTGCGTGGGTCGGCCAGATGGCTTTTATCAGCCAAAATGAACCTGCTTTTTCCTTTCTCTCCCTCTTTCTCCTTGCAGAAGCCCTTCAGAGACCGGTAGTGTCAGACTTTGAGCCGCAGGGTCTGAGCGAAGCAGCTCGCTGGAACTCCAAGGAAAACCTTCTGTCCTGCCCTAGTGAAAATGACCCCCATCTCTTTGTTGCACTGTATGATTTTGTGGCGAGTGGGGACAACACTCTCAGCATAACTAAAGGTAAGGTCACTGGCCAGAATTCCACTGGGAGTGTGGGAGAAGGTGGAGGAAGGAAAGTTGCTGCGAAATAATTAAGTTTTACACCAAACCCTGTGGAATTTTTTTACTGTGGGAAATCACCTTAAACAAATAAAAATATTTCACAAAGTCATAACCTTTTTAATGGTTATAACTGTCTTCTTTTTATTGCATTGGGCAAGAAACTGTTTATCAAAACTAAAGTCTCCATTAGGAGCAAGAATGGTTTGAACTGGTAAATTAAGCTAAGCTGATTTTGGAGGCTGGCCTCTTAATTTCACAGTTCTCCAAAACACAGTCCCTGTATGAAAAATGACTGTACAGATATAAGGACCAGAAGGATTGAGTAAGAAAACACTGTATGTACTCCAAGTCACATCTACTTACCTTCCTAATTGAATTTTTTTTTTATCGTTTATCCACTCCAGTTCTTTCCTAGCTCCAACAAGCCAACTCAATTAAAATAAAATTTGCTGGATTCATTTTTTAGACTCGAGCAGTGTTGGAGCTGGTGCAGAACTGCAGGAGAGCCTAAAAATCTGAAGCATGTGACTTTATTTGGCTTGGAGAGGTCCACTCAAGCTTGAAGAGAAACACATGCTCCCTGCTGAGTCAGATACCTATTCTTATAGGAGATTATTTAATGATCTGTTAGGCAGAAAGAACCCCTCTTTGTCCTCAGCTCCCGGGCTTGCCATGTCTAAATCCATTTTCTTTTCCCCAAGGTGAAAAGCTCCGCGTGCTGGGCTACAACCACAATGGGGAGTGGTGCGAGGCACAGACCAAGAACGGGCAGGGCTGGGTCCCCAGCAACTACATCACCCCTGTGAACAGCTTGGAGAAGCACTCCTGGTACCACGGGCCGGTGTCTCGGAATGCTGCCGAGTACCTGCTGAGCAGCGGCATCAACGGCAGCTTCCTGGTGCGGGAGAGCGAGAGCAGCCCCGGGCAGAGATCCATCTCCCTGCGCTACGAGGGGCGGGTCTACCACTACCGGATCAACACTGCCTCCGACGGCAAGGTAGGCTCCAGGCTGGGCAAACCTCGCTGGGATCCTCGGTCTGCCACGAGGTCGAGCAGTAGCAGTCGAGCTGAGCAGTTCTGAGCTCTGGTCACGGGGCTCGTCATCTGTAGTTACAGTAAAATGTGAAGTTCTGACATGGCTGGGACGAAAGAGTTTTATTCCTTTAGCAAACTGTGTAATACAGATCAGTAGTGAAACACTTCAAGGGTAAAAACAGTAGAGTTAAATCTAAATCAGAGCAGAATCTGGTAGATCATTAATAAGAGGTTCTGAGAATTCTTGTCCCTTACATTCAAAAGATAATCTCTGCGACTGTCAAATCAGAAAAGTCAGTGCCTGTTGCTAATAATCCTATAAGTATTAGGGACACAAAACTTTTCTGAGCTGTTCTGCAGTATTTTTAACTACTGTTTTGATTTCTCTACAGTATTTCAGCGTGATCATTGGAGACGGGTAGGCACTTTCACTTTTATATGGGCTTTGTCCCCAGTTCCTTCATTTTTTCCCTAGATTGTTGTGTGCTGTAGCAGTGTTGCAATGCTGTGCTTTGTGGATGCTGCAGAGAAATGTTAGCATTAAAGTATAGTTTTCCACAGATTTTTTTTGTTTTAATTTCATGGAAACATTTCTCCTGGCATTGGATTTTGGAAAATGTTGTTTTTTAACAAATCTATTTTAAGCAGTGTCTCTTTAGATCCTGTGCAGAAATTGAAGTGTGGGTCTGGAGCATGGCTGCTGAGGCTCTTCTTGCCAGCATCTAATAGATGACAGATTCCATGCCATTAAATTTCTTCAAAAGAAAAAAAATAAAAGTAATCAAGTATAGTAGCAGCCCACTGTGCCCAATTTTCCCTTGTCCTATGAGAGCTTTACTCTTCTTACAGCAATTCTGACAGCAAAATCTTTAGTATGAAAATACAAGGAACCAGCACACCGTGTTTCCCATTTATCAGACTCAGCACTCTAAAACCTCCAGTAAGATAACCAGATTTTATTCAGTGATGAAATACTCTTTGTCTGCTTTACAAACAGGTTGTAATTGAGACAATTCTGACCATGTTATTTAAGTCAACGTATTTCCAATTTATGGTGCTTTGATTCTTCCTTTTCCCTCTCATGTAGACACTCTCTGTGGTCAGCATCAGCTCTGTGAAGTGCTGACATGCAACATACTTGAAGGACTACATGGCAATCTGGAATATTATTCCTCCTCCTGTCTTTGTAGTGGATATTCCTTCCATTCCCATAGATGCTGGCAGATGAGCAGGGCTCACATGTGAACGTTTTGAACCGAAGGCTCCTTGGGTTGGTGTAAATAAGCATGTGTCCATGAGGAGATAGCACATGTTCTCCATTTGAGCTGCAATAGGGTTTGGCATATGAAGGCTTTCATCCCAGCAGAGCTGTTTTTATCCCAGAAAAACAGTTCTGCAGAGCTCCAGTAATCCATTCAGGTCTGCGTTAGCCAGGTTAACTGTTCATTTTCCACAAAGTTGCTTGTGTTGGTGTTTTTGAGAAAAAGTGCAGGTTGAAACAATTCACTAAAGCAGATCTGCAGCTCATGGTGGTTGGAAATACAAAACTGAACAGCAGCAGTGACCAAGACCTGTGGCTTTTGGGCATTGCAGGATCAAGCAGAGAGGTAGCCACAGTCCTCCTGATGCCGTGCCAGGTGCCAGCATCCCTGCAGAAGGGGCAGTTTGCCATGTCCATGCATCTTGTGCTGCAGTTTGCAGCCTGGCGCGTTAAACCTCATCAGTTTTAATTAGCGTTAACGAGCCGGGCAGTGAATTGCAACATCTTAGCGGCAGATGTGCTGCTGGCCTGGGGACACTGTGCTCCTCCAGCACCCTGTCCCTGGCTGTCAAAGCTGAGGAGCTGGGAAGAGAAACAGTCAACATCCCTGTTTGTTCCTCTGCAGAATGGAGGCTGCTGGAGCAGGTCCTGCTCTGAGCTGCTCGTGTCACACTCTGTTTATTCCCGGCTCTGCAGCAGATCATGGCCGTGCTGGAGGAGAGCTCTTACCTTCACTGCCCTGAGCACCTGGGGCCCTCCCAGCCTGCTGTATCGTTAGTCAGCCTGTCCAGGGAATTTAATATCTCCCAGTGCTGCAGTAAGGATGAATGGCTTTGGTGGGATCACATTCTGTGCCTGACAGAACACGCTTCGGGAGAAAGGGGTATTAGAGGAACATGTGGAGCAGCTGCTGCTCAGTGCGGTGGTGTGTCCTGCATTGCAAAGCCTTACCCAGACTTTTTCCTGGGGGAAAATTGAAGGGACTAGGAAGAGATCAGAGGTTTGTACATCTTAATTTTAGCACAAATGATACTGAATGCATTGCCGTTCAACAACTTAAACTCCTCTGGGAATTTTTTCTTCATTTCCCACTTTGAAGGGTCATATTTTTCCGGACCACCCTGCAATGTTTTGTTTTGTTGGTTGGGGTTTTTTGAGGAAGGTATTAAATGTGACCTTTCTTGATTTGGCTGGCACAGTGCAGCCAGTCATCTGGTAAACCACTTCCCGTGGTACAGAGGACTTGGTTTTCCTGACTTGATAGTACTTGAGGGAAAGCCTCCTATTGAGTAACCCAACTGAATAAACAGCCTTGTCCAGCCAGTTCTTCAAATCCTGCTGTCCTCAGCATGGAGGAAGCAGGACTGGGGTCCTGCTTGAGTCTCTTGGATCCTCCAGTGGCTGAATTGGATGCAGACTTCAACCTTCATCGATTTTTTGGTGTGGATGTTCAGTTTTGTCTGCTGAGTGGGGGATGGGAATGCCAGTGGATTCAGGATGTGCTGAGGTTAGCATGGGGCCAGTTTAACCACCTGTATAAAATACTCCAGCCAGGAAAAAGAGATGTGGTCTGGTGGCAGAAGTGCAGATGAGCAGCCCATTTGTGGAAGCAGAGCCCCTTGGAATAGGACTGGTGTTTATGGTTTGGTTGATACACAAAAATTGACCAAATAATGTCTCAACAACGTAGTCAGGAAGCAAACTGTGAGTTCCTACAAAACTCAGGTGCTGGGTCTGTCAGCTCAGTGAGAGTACAGTCAGCAGAACCACGTGGTTTTCTTGTTGGCTGTCATCAGTGAGAGGTTAGAAAAAATCTGCCTACCGAATAAACACATTTACTGGTGGAAGTTTGTCTTAAAGTGAATGGAAAACTTCATGAGTCTTAAGGCATGGAGTGTTGTTTTTGTGGCTTGGACCGGGAAGTCCTGTTCTGTCCTCATTCTGCTACAGGTTTTCTCTGAAATCTTTGGGCATTTATTTAGCTTCTTTCTCCTTCTGTAACAGGATCATACAATCTGTCACACTAAATACAGATATCTCTAATTTTCATGAGATATAAGTTGTCATAAAACCATGGGGGATCTTCTCCACACCTCTCTAATACTTCCAAGTAATCCCAGAGTTCAGCTTTTTCTACATCCATATATTTAGATTTTAATTCTCAGTGTAACATGTGAACTGCTCATACCACTGCAAGTACTTCAAGTCATTCCAAACAGGCATGGCTTGTTTTAAATTGTGGTTGTACTGACTAATGCTTGGTCACTCATACCAAGCAACTGTAACAGCCTCTTATGTTGTCACTTCTCTGTTCTCAGAACATCTGGTGTTAAGGTGATTTCACCTGTTTGACCATGAAAAGTGTTGTAGGTTTTTGTAGGGTTTTTTTTTTCGTTTAAAGTTTTTTTTTTTTTTTTAGCCATGGAGTTGAAATGAGATTTGGCCCAATTAGTTTACCAAAAGACTATCTGACTCATTTTGGTAGAGAGTTGTGAACATGCTCCCCTGGAGGGCTGCCATTATTTTCCAGAGTCTCCAGTACAAAGACTTTAATCACATTTGAGGGTGGTTTTGTCCCTTCCTGCAAACATTTTTTCTCTTGCAGCTCCATTTTTTGTTGGACATACTCTCTTATTGCTGGAGCTTCACAGATGCATTTTCTTTTTCCATCCAAAAATCCTATCTAGGTGGAAGAAGCAGAATTTGACGCTAAGTCTGGGATTTTTGGATGCCTGGCAGCCCCATCAATGTCCCAGCCTCCTGAAATCCCAAACAGATGGCCAGTGCACATGCAGAAACCGTTGAGTGTACATCCAGCTTGTCAGAAGCATTTGGGAAGTTTGATCATAGCTCTTGGCATGTGATATGAGCAGTAGGACTTGTGTGTGGACTGGACAGGAATTTGGGTGGCCAACATGGTTCTGCTCTTCCGTGAGCTTGTCCCTTGCCAGACCTTGGTCCTTTGTGTGAAATGGAGCTCTTCCATCCTCTGTGTCTGTTGTAGGCTAGACTATGATGCAGAATGCACTTTGATACAAAGATTTCTCCCTCTCCTTGAGGTGTAACCAGCACTTTTAAAATAATTATATTTCTAGCTTTTTTCACCTTGCCTGGAGACTGGGCTTGAGGATGAAAACTGGAAACACACAGCTGTGGTGGGAGGGAGTCAGTTGCCTGTTATCTTTAGCAGGATTTTAGGCTTAAAATGGATCTTCTGTATAAATGTTAAGAAGGTAACAAATATGGGTTATCATGCCTCGCAGCAGGTTTTCATTCAGTGGTAATGATTTTCCTTCTGTCCTATTGATCAGTGCCCATCACAGGGATGGAGCAGACCAGCTCCTGACTTCATGCTAAACCTCTGCAGAAGCTCAGGCCTAAAGCAGGGAAAACTCTGGTTTGCCAGTGATGCTTCAAGGAGAATTTAGGCAGGTGAAAATGTCGTAACCCAAACAGTAATAGTGAAATCAAGACACTGAGGCTGACAACCCTCTCAATACTCTCCAGGAGATGTCCCACAACTGAGCAGCCTTTTGAGAAAAGACATCTCAAGCAACAGCATGCCAGTCTAGTGCTATTTGCAGCTGTTTCTGCCCCGTTGTTTTGGCAAAGTGCATGTATTTTCTCCTGAATCCATGCCTTTCCCATGTAAGCATTGATTGTTCTGGGCTCTGGAGCTGGTTACAGAGCTTGTGGAGCTCACAGTTCCACGGCTCAAGGTGAAGCGATGCCACAATTCGCTTTCACAATTTTACCATGCAGTTCCTGTGTACGAGCCCTCCGAGGGGCACTACCTGAACGAGCTTTTCCCTTCCCCTTTGGTTCCCAGCTCTACGTGTCCTCAGAGAGCCGCTTCAACACCTTGGCAGAGCTGGTCCATCACCACTCCACGGTGGCAGATGGGCTCATCACCACGCTGCACTACCCGGCGCCCAAGCGCAACAAGCCCACGATCTACGGCGTGTCCCCCAACTACGACAAGTGGGAGATCGAGCGCACCGACATCACCATGAAGCACAAGCTGGGTGGAGGCCAGTATGGAGAGGTGTATGAAGGAGTCTGGAAGAAGTACAACCTGACAGTGGCCGTGAAGACTCTCAAGGTAAGACTCACTCAGAGCGTTCCTGATTCAGCAAGAAGCAAGTTCAGGCTGTCTGTCTGTCCTCAGTTCTGGTCAGGTATTCGCGTTGATGGTGGCCCTCCCTTTGTGTGCTGTAGAGTATTTTTGAAAGAGCTTGATCCTCTTACGGTCTGTATGATACCTATAACACTTGTATCTAAACAAAGGAGGATGTTAACAGCACAGTTTTTACTGGAGAGTGGATGAAACCTTAGAAAAGTA
Source organism: Eopsaltria australis (assembly GCA_034509425.1). Taxonomy (NCBI): domain Eukaryota; kingdom Metazoa; phylum Chordata; class Aves; order Passeriformes; family Petroicidae; genus Eopsaltria; species Eopsaltria australis. The sequence continues at coordinate 482,294 of JAVTVJ010000680.1, forward strand.
AATAGTGCCGCGGTGTCTCGCGTTCAGGGTGTGGTAAAGGTGAGCTGTTCACGGATGAGCACACCAGCACAAGCTGGTGTATTAAGGAAAACTGTGGATTGTGAGTCAGTCAACATAAAATTCAAAGGCTGTGCTTCAGGGAGGCTTTACATGTTTTGATTTTCTGTCTTCTGTGGTGTCTTTCCCAAAAGACAAGCTCCCTGTGTACCTGAAGTCTTAAGCAACTGTTCACAGCTGCTTTTTATCAAAAGACACAAGAGGAGAAGAAATGGTATGCAAGCTAAGGTGTATTAAAATTCATAAGTGGCTTTAATGAAGAACTGGATAATCAGTTCTGTTTCTGGCTCTGCTCCCTGATTTCTGTGTCTTGGTTTCCTTGTCTCTTGAAATGCAAATAGTGCTCTGTGAGTTCATAAGGTCATTGCTTAATTCATCTATGTTTATAAAACTGTCTTGAGATCTTCTGGCACCATCTGCACACATTGCATTTGATTGCTTAATAGGAGTTTATGCGAACTTGACACCATGTTCTCTCTCCTCGAATGGGGACGTGGTTTGGTCTTGCAGAAACAAACAGAACCGAGGGTTTCGTTTGTTTCTTTTCGGTTTTTTTGCAATGGAAATTTTGAAGTGGAGAGAACTGTGTAGCTGCTTCAGTGTCAGGGGAAGAACCTTTCCTTGATTTGGAGAAAATATTTCTTCCTCGCCCGCGGAGCAGCCACTGCCTCAGTACTTGTGGGTTGCCATGGCTGCAGAAAGTATTTTCATTTTGGCCTTTTCTGTACTCTGGAGGTTCCTGCTGCTGCTCCCAGCGGGGGAGTCCAAGTGCTGCTTGCACAGGGAGCGAGTGACATCTAGTGTTGTCCCTGCTCGGGATCACTCGGAGCCTTGTGGTGCAGGTGAGCTGGGATGTGACCCGGTTCAGCAAAAGTCCTGCTCCTCTCCTGAGGAAAGCTCAGCTTGCAGTAACACCTCCCTGCTGCTGGTTGCAGTGTGAGGATTCCTGATGCTTTCAGACTTCTCACCTTGCTCCAAACTGAAATTGTTGCTTTCATTCTCTTCTTCCTAAAACCCATCAACAAATTGCATGTTATCCCATCAAATCTGTTTGTGCAAAGGAGAAACCTTAATACAGACCATGGCTGTTTCAAATATATCAAATAAATATTTAATGAAACACGACTAAAAGTGGTTCATAATGTAGTATGGAGCAGCAGGTTCCACTGGGGAGTGTAAGAACAACCAAGAGGAGAGTTGAGAAACACTTCAACCTGCAATTATGCACGCTAAAACCATCCTTAAAAGCAAATTTATAATCCACCTTCTTTAAATCCATTAGTCTGCTGCCTGACAGGTGGGATTATAGCTTTCTTCAAAGTTTTGGGAAACATTTTAAAATCACATTTATATCCCAGTTCTACTGGGAAAAACAAGCCTTTTTCAGCTTCTGCCCAAATCTTGAGATGACTCATTTTATTTTCCTTTGAGAGAATGTTTTTCAAAACTTTATATGATTCTTCTTGCTCCTTCCCCATCTACCTCAGATATCTCTATACAAAAGATAAAGGAGAGCGAAGACTAAAAGAGAGAGGGGGAGAAAAGTCCTTCCAGCATCTTTTTGAATAATGATGCTTACGAACACCCATTTGTTGTTCAGTTTTCTATCCAGTGTCTAAAGATAGCTCATGGCTGGCACAGAGCTGGAGAAGCAGCGATCGAAGCAGCACACGCTGTTCCTCAGTGTTCAACTGGAGAGGGCAAGACCGTGTTTTGGTGCTGAGATGCTGCCTGTTAAAATCCATCCCTGGCAGCTCTGTGAGCTGCACAGAGCACATCAGTATTTATCATGACACGCTCTGAATTTTTGTTTTTACCCCCAAATTGGGCAGGAGCACAAGGCAGTGGCTGCAGGGTCAGGGAGCTCTGTGACCTGCACTGGACCGAGTGCAGCCGGTCATGACTGTGGCCACAGCTGGTTCTCCTGAGGGCCATTTAATGGCTGAGCTGCTGTGAGCTGGTCAGCTCAGCACATTTCTTACTGCTCACCTCAGCTCTGCTGCCACTAGGACTGCCTCTGCTTTTCCTTTTGATTTCTTTTTTCTCTCTCTCCTTGATTTTTTTCCCCAGCAGAGAAGCCTGTCTTTTAAATTAGGCAACATGTAACCCTGGTGTCCCTTACTGCCATGGCATGGCCCTGTGCTGTGCTGGGGAAATGCTGTGCAGCCAGAACTGTTTTATTTCTCCCATGGTTTAGTACAGTGGGAGCTGGAAGCCAGTTAAGCTTGGTACTTTGTACGAGATCAGGTTTTCAGGAAGATCATTGCTACGGTGGTTCTCTGTATGTGTCCTTCCTATTAATGTGGTCACTGAGAGGTGAGAAATTTCAGACTGTGGAGCAGCTATGCAAAGGACAAAACCTTCCAAGGTTTGTGTAGCATGAATAAGACAAAGGCGTATTTAGGATAATTTTGCAACCTGGATTATTAACCCAGTTTCCTTTGCCAAAGAGAACAGTTTAAGGTTCTGCTCACAAGGACCTTTGGACTATTAGTTTTGACAGTGTGTTGAGCAAATCGCAGCTGTCAATCAAGCTAATTGGCAATGAATAGTAAATGATTGAATGGAAGATTGGATTGAATGAACATTGGAAAAATGTTCTCGGTGCTAAGTGCAGAGCAGGGAGCTGGCTGGATCTCACAGTGGCAGCCCACTGTTATCGTTCTCACCAGCAGCAGTAAATCCTTTCCAATCCTTCCTTAAAACACTTTGTCCATGTAGCCTGTCAACATTAATCCATCAATGAAAAAAATATGGATATAGAAAGAAACATTGCTTTAGGAATAGATCTGTATTTTTGCACCACTTTGAAGTGACCTTCCGGCCATTTGGGGCGTATTTGCTTCAGAAAACTATGTCTTTTGAGCAAGATTGTATCTTCCTTGGTTTTGTGCCGTGCCAAGTAACTTTATGGTGCCCAACAAATCGGCAGTGACACTTCTGCTCAGAGTGGATACGTCATGGGTCAGGCTCTAAATGCCAGAAATGAATCTGTGAAACCTTGGGCTTTCAGTCACACGGTGGCTGCCGTTGGTCCTGCCTCCCTGATTGACAGAGGGGATTTCTTGTTCCTGCCCAGTGAACCCAAGGGCCTGCATTTCAGCAGCCTCTCAAGCATTTGATTGTGGTTTATCCTTTCTTTTATGTTCATTCTTGCTCCTTTTCTGTACTTTTTATTTCACATTATCTTTTTTTTTTTTCTGTTAGGAAGAAGTTTGTTATTCCTTTTCAGCTCCTGAGTGTTCTGAGAGACCCTTCACAAAAGGGATATGGATTTTCTTGCCCCAGAAAGCTCAGCTAGTATAAGAATGACAAAAATATGTATTTTTTAAATCACACAAAAATTTAATGTTTGTAACTCCCTGGCTTTGTGTTGTGGCTAGAGGGAGAAATTACCGTGCGAGAACTGTGGCTTATGTTGTCAGTTTGCAGGTTTTTTTTGTGTGCTCGTACAAAAATCTTTTCCTCCTTTGTGTACACTGCCTTTGCCAAAGCTCTGCCATTGTTCTGCAGGAGGATACCATGGAGGTGGAAGAGTTCTTGAAAGAAGCTGCAGTAATGAAGGAGATCAAGCATCCAAACTTGGTGCAATTATTAGGTAAGTGATAAATACCAAGCAGAGGGATTTGAACTAAACCCTTGTGCAGTGATATGGATGTTAAGGAGTAGATAAGCTGCTTACCATACCAAGGCTTTAAATACAGACACTTATTGTCTGGCAAAATTCACAATTTGTACCACTAATGCATGATTTTTAATGATCTCGTCTCCCTAATGTTTAATTTGCCAGAGCCTGAAGCAGAAAATTAAACCCCTCTATTAACCACTTCAAAGCAAAATCCATTCTTTCCATGAGCCCCATTTTTCTGCCTTCTGGAGGTACAAATTGCCCTCAAGCAAAAAAAACCTGAAGATTCACTGATACTCCCCAACATTCATTGTCAACTTTACGTTGTTCCCCAGGGGTGTGCACACGGGAGCCTCCTTTCTACATCATCACAGAGTTCATGACGTATGGGAACCTGCTGGATTACCTGCGGGAGTGTAACAGGCAGGAGGTGAATGCTGTGGTGCTGCTCTACATGGCAACTCAGATCTCCTCAGCCATGGAGTACCTGGAGAAGAAAAACTTCATCCACAGGTAGGAAGGACAGTGAGCACCCTTGAATCTCGAGGACAGAACACCCCATGATGTATTTCCCTGCCTTTCAGGCTATCACAGCATTGATTGGTGTCATATATTTTACACACTAGTGCATATCTGGCACAGTCTATTAACCTGTCCAAAGGATGGGTTTTCTCTCAGTGTTTTTCTCTTGCCTTTGAAGTAGGTGCAGGTGAAAGACACATCAGTACTTATATATTCTGGGCAAGGCCTCAAATGTGAATTTAAGCCCAAAATAATGGACTATTAATGGACCAGATAAGCCCCTTCCTTGTTTCTAACAGCCTTTCAAACCAGCTGCAGTTGGTGATGCTGGATGTGAGCAGGAGAATCACAGCAGAATCACCCTCCGAGCGCCGCCTCAGCCCCTGTTCTTTCTTGTTTGCTTCACTTTGTTTTCCACTGCGAGGATTGTTCCCTGCTATTGTCCAGATTGTGTATTCACTTTAATAAGCATCTCTGCTGTCTTAAAAGTCTCAGGGACTCTGACCTTTAAAGTGTGCTGCAATTATGGCTGGAGCTTTGCGTTCCTCGTCTGCAGAAACGGGCTCCTGGCAATATAATGACACATCCTGCACCAGGGCTCGAGAGTGGCTGGGCTTTGTACAAGATGCTCTCGGTGTCGTAGCGTGACCTTTCCTGCCCAATTAACTGGAATATGGAATTAGCACGTGTTTTTTTTTTCATAGAGACAAATATGAAGATCGTGTGTAAAGTTCTAGGTGCTCTTCTAAGCCGTGAGTTGCCTTTGCTGCTCGAAAGGCCTGGTTAAATGCTGCTATCAGTCAATAAATTGAACAGCGAGGCTGCCAATTAAAATTTCCAGCCTTTGATTTGCTCTGTTGAAAGGATTTTGTCCCTTCAGCCTGCAGGAAGTAAACTTTAAAAACTCCTTTGTGTGAATCTCATTTGTCTTCTCTGCCATCCATTTCATTTCCTCTTATTTCTGATGACCCATTTATCTAAAATAAATAGTAGCGTTTTTCCTTATCAGCCACCCCCAAAACCACCTACCCAATTACTTGAAGAGTGTTGTCACAATTCACATCCGTGGATTCAAATGCTGGGCTCTGACCTCATTTAATGAATCAGGAAGGAGGAGGAATTTGATTATGGAGAGGAGCTTTTATTTAGATACACATTGTAGTAATCAACGTTGATAAGAAGGTACATTCAAAAACACTGTGAAATTCAAATGGGTATATCTAGTAAGATGTACTTCTTTCTGTTTTTTAATTTATTCCAATTGAGTGAACAAGCAACAAAAACAGCAGTGTCTGCCTCATAATCTAAAGATCTCACAGGAGCTTCCTGGTACAATCAATTTTTAGTTCAACTTGACATAATCTGGAAAAGTGTTTTTAACAAAACTAATATTAGGAGAAATGTACTTCTGTGCTTTACATTTTTATCCTCCTGAAGCATTTCTGAGGATGCAAACAGCACGTAGAAGCCAGGGAAGTGGCAAGTGCAATGTGCACATCTCTCACCTGCCAGGGTGGGGCCAGTGGTGGAAAAAAGTGCAGAGAAAAAGTTAAATCTGCTTATTGCCCAGTCCTTTGAAAATGCCAGCACTGATAGCAGAGGCTCCATGTTTGTAAAGGCCAAACACTGGTTGTGAACAAGTTGTGTTGTAAAAGGTGGTGCACCTGGGAGGAGGAAGAGCAGGGCTGGGAGCTAATCCTGATGCTTGAGCAAGGGCTGGAAAAGGAGCTCTGGAGAAGGACTGGTGTTGGCTGGGGTGGCTGAAGCGCTACAGAGGTGGGCAAGAAGTGAGGAATTGAAACTCAGTTTATTCAGTGCTCATCCCCAGCTATTGATAACTTGAGCACTGACATTTCTTTGAAATATTTTTATCCTGAGGGTGGCAGCTTTTATTGAAAGTGAGGGGGCTTCTTCAAGCTCTCACTTCAAATTAGAAGAAAAAAAAAAAGTTGGGATGACAGTCTTACGAAGATGGAATGGAAAATAACTTTCCCTCTTGTGTGTGTGCGTGTAGCTCCAGAATTTCTGTGTAATATTTGGATCAAAATAACCACACAGGCCCAGGTTTCTCCGGGAACAGCAGGCTGCCTTGCTGTCGCTAAAAGTGAGATGGTAAAGACTTCTCATTGCCTATTTTTGGTCTTCTTTTTAGGGACCTTGCTGCCAGGAACTGCCTTGTAGGGGAGAACCACTTGGTGAAGGTGGCAGACTTTGGCCTGAGCAGGTTAATGACGGGTGACACCTACACAGCCCACGCTGGAGCAAAATTCCCCATCAAGTGGACTGCACCAGAAAGCCTGGCCTACAACAAGTTCTCCATTAAATCCGACGTCTGGGGTAAGAATTTGCATGGACAGATTAGTGCAGATGATAGTCTTCTTTTCCAGGGCTGTGAAATGAGGCTGCTGTGGAACATTGCAGGAGGGAGCAGCAGGTTCCCTGGATTGAGCCACGTTGCTCTATGAGCTTGTCAGAGTGCAGGAGCTAATCTCTGCTTGGGCAGTCTCAGAGCAGAGCACAGAGAATTCCGGCCTGATTTTATATGTTTGAGTTGTTGACAAATATGAAAGTAAAGGATACTGTAGTGTTTATAGAAATGTATGAAATGGGGCTGGAGGGCACCAGTGCTACTGCCTTGATGGAATTCTGGCACAGGACTATGAAGTGATACATTGTTTTATAGCCAAAAACTTTCCAACTTCTTCAAGGAGTAAAGAATCTGGTTCGTTTTATGTTAAAAAAAATAATTATGTGTGTATCTGTCTAGTGATAGCTCCAAGCTCGTCTTTCTGCATTTTAAAAGAATAATCTTTGGAATGAGATGAGGAGAAGCAGAGGGAAAATTTGATGACAAATGGTTATTGAAGAGCCCTGAAGTGCTGGTGATAAGAGTAGGCTTAGCTAAATGGAGCTATATTGTATCAAATCTGACCACAGAAAATCTCATTGTACTTTTATCAGCCTTTCTTTGGGTTTTATATCTGTGCCGTGGCTGTTGGTCAAATTCTCAAAAGTGCCCAGTGACATGAGATAGAAGTTCGTGGAATGTGGTCCCAAAGGCACTTGGAAAATGATATCCTGAGCATCTTCTATATATAAACCAACAGACAGTAGTGAAGCAGAGATTAAGTTTTCTGCAGTTTGGGGGAAAATGTTCAGGGAAAGGCTTTATGTGGAAGAAACTTTTAGGTAGATGGCTGGTGTAAAATGTTTTGTAGATGGAGGAGGAAAAGCCAAACCAGCATCCCAAGGAGGGTGTGATTGCTGACCAAGGTGTTTCTGTTGCTTTGGGTTTCCATGTGGTGTTGACTGCTGAGTGTCTGCCACAGTCTTAGGATGTTGCTGTACTGCTGTGGGGGCTGCAGGATCCCTCTTGCATTTCAGTAGCAGAGTACTCAGGGGAGGAAAGATCCCAAAGGAATATGGGGTATCTTTCGTTAGGGTTAATGTAACCTTGGGGAAGCAGAGCTGGGGCAGTGGCCTTTGGGATCTCATCAGAGATCAGCTGTCCCTGGAGGCCAGGGCTGCTGCTGGGCACGCCAGGGTTTAGATGTTTTCACCTCACTGCCTCAAGACAGCAATCAAAGAAAATTGTGCACAGAAATGTCTAATGTAAATTGCCCTTGGTGGCGTTGCCATGTAATGTGATGTGATTTCCTTACTTATGCAGAATTGTAATCGCTTTCTCTTCAGGTTAAGCACAGAATAGGGTGACTGAACTAATTACATGCAGGTTGTTGAACTGGTGTTGAGTTTATTCTGTGTGCCTGACTCCTGGGTTAGCTGCCTGACCCCGCTGCTGACCCGCATCCCCACCGACTGCTGCCACTTGAATGCCTGTTCCAAGACCCTTTTTGTGCTCTCCCTTTTCCTGTTCAGCTTTCCCTGGGACCAAAATGTCTCACCCTCACCGGGTATTGTTAGTAGCAACTGCTGCAACTTCCCTCTCGCTGCTGCCTCCCAGATTCCCCTCCCAGACCACACTGCAGCTAAACAAGGGCACCCCAAAAACACTGAGCTATTAAAATGTGCGAGTCCTCCAGGGAGAGGTTGCAAATGAGAGGAGCTGTCACACTGAGGGAGCGACTGCAGTGCAGCACTGAAGCAGTTTCAGCTAATCCACTGTGAAGTCTCTTAATTGTGCCTCTAATAGGACTTGAAGGATCTCAAGGCGTTCAGGTTTGAGACAACTGATACATTGAAAATTAGTCTAATTCTACCCTGTCATATCGCAGGAGACTTGTCTGTGCTGACGGAGAACCTTGTTACGCTCCTTTAACATTTAAGCTGCTGCTGAGCATGGGATCTGAGCCACCCAGAGCTGGTCTAAGTGTGCAGCACTGTTTAGTGACTACTCCCCCTAAACATCCTCTCAAATTCAAGATGAAAACAAAGCTTATTGATTTTTTTTTCCCTCCCTTGTTTTTTTTTTTTTTTTTTCTTCCCTCTTGTTCTCTACTGCAGCCTTTGGTGTTCTGCTGTGGGAAATTGCAACCTATGGTATGTCCCCTTACCCTGGCATCGACCTGTCTCAAGTCTATGAGCTGTTGGAGAAGGACTATCGCATGGAGCGTCCTGAAGGCTGTCCTGAGAAAGTTTATGAGCTCATGAGGGCATGTAAGTGTTCCTTAGCCCTGCAAATGCTGCTTTTTAGCTCTGCAGGGGTACAATGAAAGTGCAGGGATCTGGCTATGTACAGCAAGGCACGAGAACCCCCTGCCAGTTGCAGAGAAGGTGCAGTGCTGTGTGGAAGTGTTTGGTTAAAATTGCTTTCCCCGGAGGATGAACACGCTATGAAACCAGCTGTTCATCTCTACTGGGAGCCCACAGGCCCGGAGAGGAGATTTGTTGTGGATCTCAATGCTCCCTTTGTCTCCTTTTTCCTGACAACTTAAAGAAAAGCTTGTGCTCCAAGGATGAAGCAGGGGCTTCATTTGGCTTCTTGCAGGACTGGCTGTGGCTCTTCACTGTGGCCTTCTGGTACGTGACTCAGTGCCCTGCACTTCTCGCCAGCAGTGCTCAGCACCTACTGTCACACACTGACACCAAAACCTGATTTAGGGAGTGCTGGGTGTCTGCAGCTGTCACTGAGCCAAAGTGGTTGCAGACACTCAGCACCCTGTAAATCAGATTTTCATGTCAGTATTTTATCTCAGTGTACTGGAAGGCAAGTGTGATTTCTGACTTCTCCTGGTGCAGAGAACTGAGTGTCTGCTGCTGGAGGGAAGTTTTGAATGGTGGTGTGGTTTTTTTTCAGGCTGGCAGTGGAGTCCTTCTGACAGACCATCCTTTGCTGAGATCCATCAGGCCTTTGAAACGATGTTTCAGGAATCCAGCATATCGGATGGTAGGTGTGGCTCCCTGTTGGACCAGCAGTTCCAGGCTTGGGGAAAGGGCTGACTGCATCCTTAACTCTGCCTTGCAGACTGCTTTGCAGTGAAACTCAGTCCTGTGTTATACTAGCTGGTGCAAATGATGTAGAAAGCAGTTATTTGTTTACATGTGGGGGTTTTTTCTGGGCAAACATCTCATTTTAAAGGGCCAAATGGCTGAGTAACCCCAAGGAACCCCTGTTTTATGTTGTTTGCTTTTCTTTTGTGCTATTAATTCCAAACACAGCAATAGTTTTTTATCTTCAGTTGATTGCAGTGATTGTTTTTTCTTCTGTGCATTGCAGAGGTGGAGAAGGAATTGGGAAAGAAGGGCATGAGGAGTGTAGTGAGCAATTTCCTCCAAGCCCCAGAGTTGCCAACCAAAACGCGAACATCGAGGAGAGCTGCTGAAAGCAAAGATGCCAACGAGGGCTTGGAGACTGCACATGCTCGAGGCCAGGGGGAATGTGGTAGGTTTTAATTAAAGTCATTATTCCTTCAGGAAATAGAGGGGGAAACAAAATGCACATCTAGCTGCAGGCCCTCACGTAGGCAAGGCTGTGCCTAATAACAGGTGCCATCTCTCTGTACCAGCGCTGTGTTTCTGGGTGACAGGCTGCTGAGTTTGCTGTCCTGGGTCCAGAACTCCTTTTATTAGTTTTTGCAAAGGTAGGTTGTTAATTCTGGAGCCAGATACACACAGCAGCTGGGAGTGTGAATCCTTAACTGGCTGAGGGACTGGTGATCTCCCTGCTGTTGCTTAGAGAAGCCCTCAGAGTTCTTTTAACTTAATGGCTGTTGCCTGCAGCTCCCCAAAGACCAGAGCCTGAGCAAGGAGCTCTCTGATCATATCCTCTTCCCATTCCCTGGCAGGAGCTATCAGTGGGATCTCCCACTGCATCTGAGTGCTGGGTAATCTGCTGTGTTCAAGCCACTTTACACTACCACACTGCATAATTTAAAGCAGGGTGATAGCTCGGGTTTAGCAAGCCCCATAAGGGAGGTTTCTTCACTGTTCCATCCTACCAGATTTGTGCTTGCAGCACAGAAGAGTATTACTCTTGGCAGGCACCAAATATAATTTCAGCGAGGGACAAAGAGGTATTTACAGACTCCTCCATAAAATTAAACTTCCAATCAGTTTTCTCAGGCACTTACCTTCCATTCCAAGGTAATAAAAGCAGTGGTAAAAAGGCTGAACGAGTACAGGAGATTTGCATCTAGCTCTGTGTTTGAAAAACAAGAATGTAAAATGAAATACAGTGGGGTTTTCTCCAGTTCCTGTTGAGGCTGCCTCTTCTGACCATTCATGTTAGTGACCTCTTTTGTGTAATGTCAGATTCATCCATTAGTACATGTTCAGTAACCGGTGTCCATCTAGGCAAAGAGGGGGGAAAAAAGGGGATTTAAAATGTCAGAAAAAGAAAGTATCAGTGACTCAGGAAGGAAGGTTATTTACCATATATAGGAAAAATGATTGCCTACTATTACAAGCTTTTGAAGTAAAATAATTTCATTTAAATACTTGAGGGCTTTGAGAAATTCAAGTTCAGCAGGCATAATATGATTTTAACATGATGCTGGGAATCATTTCACTCTTTACTGTGGAAGAAATTTTTTTCACAATAAAGTTTTACTGCAGTTTCCCTTCCAGTTGTCAGTGTTTCCATAGCAAGGCCAGCAGCTGGAAGCTGATCCTCAGTGCTGGCTGCTGGTTTTCTCTGGATTTCTGCATCTCCACTGTGTCTATACTCAGTAAGGCCATGGCCTGGCTCTTCTGGCTGTCCAGGTCCCCCAAAGTCCCATGGGAATGGTGTAACTGCAGTGTTCCAAACGTGTTGTCCTCTCAAAGTATACAATTTTTTTTTTTCAAATTCTCTCCCCTCAACCAAAATCCATTCCCCAGCCAAAATCCTACCCATAGCATGATGATCACCAGTTTGTGACTAAGAAGCATCCTTCCTTATGACTCTGCTTCATCTCCCTTCTTGCTGCCTAGTCAAGCTGTAAATGTATATGCTGCCCTGCAGGCATTCCTCCTTTGGATTAGAATGCCATTGGAGTGCCTGGCCTGGGAACGAGCCCCTCTGTCAGTCAAACACAGAGACCTTCAGGACTCTCTATGAATTTATTATAAACCATTATTCATTTTTAAGTACCGCTTGTAGGTAGAGAGGGGGTCACCCCATCGCTTCCCTCTGCAGCAGAGCTGCTGAAGGAGGCTGGCACTGCCTCTTTTCTGTTACTCTACAAAGCTGAGCATCCTCACAGTGCTACGACCTGAAGTGTCATATCTTGATCTCGATTTCTGCTCATGAAACAGTTATTTCCATTCCCCACAAAGGATGACATCAGGAAAATGAACGAGGAGCCTGGGGATGGAGGTGGGTTACAGAGGTGCCTTATTAATTCAGAAGGTCAGTGATTCAAAAGACAGCAATAGCACAGGGACTAAAGCAAAGGCCTCTTTGTATTTATCTTCTTCACAGTTTGAAGTTTAGACAAGTCTCCAGATGTGAGGATGGGAATCTGAACACAAACATGTAGTGTTTGTATGTCGCTCTTCCAGTCAGAAACCCACAGGGAAGTCGCTTGGCAGCCACCTCAGGAATGAGTGGATGCAGGATCATGGACCATGTTCAGTCCAGGCTTGAGTGTGGCTGCACTTACTTTATTTCTGCTCTGAAGTTGTGTCTGTTTAGAGAACCTGCACCCTTTGGAGGTGCTGCAGTGGTTTGATCCCGGAAGAAAATGTGTTGTTCTGGCTCACTGAGCAACACTCAGGAAACTTTCCTTTTCCCTTGCAGACCCCCTGGATCACGAACCTGCTATTTCTCCTTTGCTCCCACGGAAGGAGAGGGTGACCCTGGAGAGCAGCTTGAATGAAGATGAGCGGCTGCTTCCAAAAGACAAAAAGCACAACCTCTTCAGTGCCCTGATCAAGAAGAAGAAGAAAACTGCCCCTACCCCTCCGAAACGGAGCAGCTCCTTCAGGGAGATGGACGGACACCCAGAGCGCAGGGCGGGCGGGGAGGAGGAGTGCAGGGATGCTGGCAATGGAGCTTTCATTGCCCCCCCTGCAGACACAGCTGACCCCTCCAAGTTCCAGAGCCCAAGCAATGGGGCTGGTGTCACCAATGGGGTTGTGGCTGGGAACTCGGGGTTCCTATCTCCCCACTTACGGAAGAAGTCCAGCACGATGAGCAGCAGTCGAGGGGTGGCTGCTGAGGAGGAGAGCAGTTCCAGCTCCAGCAAGCGTTTCTTGAGGTCCTGCTCAGCCTCCTGTGTGCCCCACGGAGCGAAGGACACAGAGTGGAAATCTGTGACCCTGCCTCGGGATTTGCAGTCCACGGGACGCCAGTTTGATTCCTCCACTTTCGGGGGGCACAAAAGTGAAAAGCCAGCACTGCCTCGGAAGCGGGCGAATGAGGCCAAGACTGACATTGCTGTCAGGGGAACAGTGACCCCTCCTCCACGGCTGCTCAAGAAGAATGAAGAGACCACTGATGATGTGTTCAAAGATGCAGAGTCGAGCCCTGGTTCCAGCCCTCCCACCCTGACACCAAAACTTGGCCGTAGGCAGCCTGCTGCCGCTCCTTCCTCCAGCGGGCTCCACAAGGATGATGGAGTCAAATCCAGTGCCTTAGGTACCACTGTGATGATGGACCAAGGTTCTGCTGCCAAACCCAGCCCTGCTGGGTTCATGGGGGCCAGCAAGGCTTCCTCTGAGGAGCCACGCCTGAGGAGGCTCAAGCAGACCTCAGAGTCGGCAGGGAGGGAGAAAGGGAAGTTATCGAAGCTGAAACCAGCCCCTCCACTCCCACTGTCTTCATCCTCCATTGCCAAGCCTGGGAAGGTTTCTCACAGTCCCAGCCATGAAGCAGCAGCAGATGTGGTGTCTGGGCCGAAATCCAAACAGTTGACTCAGGTTGGAGAGGCTGCAGGCTGTGATGCTGTCAAGCCAAACCAGTCAGGGGAAGGTGTGAAAAAGCTGGGGATGCCCTCTGTACCAAAGCCACAGTCCTCTACAAAGCTGCTGCTGAGCACAGCAACCCCAGCTGCCTCTTCCTCCTCCATACCCTCTGCCCCAGGTGGGGACCAGACGTCATCCACAGCCTTCATCCCCCTCATATCCACCAGGGTCTCGCTGCGGAAGACCCGGCAGCCCCCGGAGAGGATCGCCAGTGGCACCATCACCAAAGGGGTGGTGCTGGAAAGCACCGAGGCTCTGCGGCTCGCCATCAGCAAGAACTCTGAGCAGATGGCCAGCCACAGCGCCGTCCTGGAGGCTGGCAAGAACCTCTACACCTTCTGCGTGAGCTACGTGGACTCCATTCAGCAGATGAGGAACAAATTTGCCTTTCGGGAGGCCATCAATAAGCTGGAGAACAACCTCCGGGAGCTTCAGATCTGCCCGGCGACCGCCGGCAGCGGCCCCGCGGCCACCCAGGACTTTAGCAAACTGCTCAGCTCGGTGAAAGAAATCAGCGACATCGTTCAGAGGTAGCAAGAAACCAGGCTGGCAAACAAACAAGTGAATCAATCAGTCACAATGGGCCAAAGCCAGGTGTGGAGAGAGTAACGTGTGGACTGACAAAGGAGCGGGGCGTTCAGGTGAGGGCTGTGCCAAGGATGCAGACTGTGAATGGACACCCCAGCTCCAAAGGGCAGGGCTGTGTTCAGGAGGCACTTCCCACCCTCTGAACTCATTCCCTGTGTTTCATATACTTGTAATCGTCTTATCTGTGGAGTTCTTGCCTTGTGGACTACAAGTCTAAATGCTAATGTCACACCATGCCTTTTTATTAATATTTTATTGTTCTGGACAGATCATTAAGACTGAAGCCAGACTGGTGGACACTGAGATGCCATCCTCCTCAGGAGGACTTTGTACTGCATTTTTGTCCCCTCCCTCTGCCCCCCTGTACATGAGGATGAGTGTTTGGATAGCAATGTACCCACTGCATTTCTTGGGAGAGTTTGCCCTGCACATGGCCCTGGCCCAAGTCTGACATTTGCCTGACACTAATGCAACAGATTTGGTGCTAGGGAGGGAAGGGGGAAAAATTATTAATGTAAGATTTTTTTTTTTTAATGACAGAATGCTACAAGTGATGATTGCCCAAATTCTTCCTCTGATTCCACCTGCTACCCTTGGTTTCTGTGTTTTCAGTAGTTTCTTGATGTTGTTGAGCTAGAGCTTGGGCAGCTGGGAGGGTGGCAGTGGGAAAAGATGGTTTGGGGTGAGCTCTGAGACACCTCTGTGCCTCCAGCAGCCCTTCTGGCTGAGCCTGCACACCACAGTGGGTGAGAGCTGCCGTGTCTCCAGTTGAATTTCCAGCTTTTTGTTTTGTGAAGGGAGATGGAGCCTGGCCTCTGCCCTCCTGCAGAGCCCTGTGCTTTGAGGGGCTGTGGTGCCTGCCTTTCTGTGCCACTGGAACCCCCCAGGAGGAGCTCCAGTGCCAGTACTCTGGGGTTCAAAGCATTCCTGCCTTCATGCCAGCGTGGTTCCATCCAGCATCAAACAAGGACCTTTGGAGACTGCAGACACTGCTCTGGGGTGCATCTCCTGAGGAAACTGCCACAACATTCTGACAGCAAGAGTCCTGGCCTTCCTTGCCAAGGTCCTGTGACCTTCCCAATTAATGCTGGGAACTAACTGTGACTCGTGACCATAATGAAAGAACAAGGTTTAGGGCTATTAACAGTGCAATTTAACTCCTCTTAACAGTTCCAAACATGAGAAAAACACGTTTTCCATTTTCTGTTCCCCTGTAACTCGTGACCCCTCTTGTGTATCTTAAACACTAATTGCCTTCAATTGTATTTTATGCTGTTCTCTTTGGAACTGATTGTTTTGTATATGATTTCTAGTAGTTCACTCGTGTGTGTTCACGCCACTTCTCGCCCTCACAAACAGCCATGACTTAACACATGACAAATGTTCAAAAGAAAATACACACTTCTGCCACAGGCTGCCTTTAAAAATGTAAGAAAAAACCCAACCCTTGAATTGTCTCTTTCCTGGAGGTACTGTTTTTACTTTGATAACATATTGTGCCACTATATTATACATTTGTATCTCGTTACTACACACTTTTGTAGACTTGTCTTTTTTACAGTGTGTAAATAGCTCTGTCCTTCATCTCTGTGATACTTAAGGGGGTCGTTTCCCCTTTAATTTAGTCCAGTACAGATTGTTTCTGTACACGACTTTCAATTCTTCTCTCTTTCTCTATTTTCCATTTTTTTGATTTGTTTTTTATTCCAGTCTCTCTTGCGTAGTATATTTAAAAATAAATCAATGTTGAGGAAAGCTTGTGTTTGTCTGTTGGTGAGGCTTTTCCAACCCGATTGATTCCCCTTAGACTCTGCATCCTAAACCAAGAGCTCTCTGTTTGGGGAGTTCACTGTGACCCTTCAGCACAGTGGGATGGTCAGAGCCAGGCCTTTCCATGTTCCCTTTGATCTGGCTCTGAAAAGTCAGGAGAGAAAAGGGATACACAAAGTAAAGACTGTGTCATCACCTCTTTTGAATCAAAGACTTCACTGTTGTCTTCAAGGAGATTTATATCAGAGATTTGACTAAACTTTTCCTCTGTTAATGGTTTGTTTCTGTAATTCAGCTGCTGTTGTGTTTTCCTCCTCCTGTGCTGTGAAATGACCCATGAGTTTGTGCCTTGATACAGTTCCCTCCCTCATTTTTGGTGGTTGCCTGTTCTTATTTTCTGTTTCCCTTCAGCCTTTCTAGTAAATCTGGAGGGAGGGATGTTTCCAGGTCCTGAGCAGCCTCTAAAATGAGCCACTGCCTTCATTAATGAAGATGCTAAAGACTAAAGAAAGGATGAGAAGGAAGCAAGGGCAGACGACAGTGCGTGTTGTGCCCGAGGTCCCACAGTTCCACAGTGGTGTTTTAGGGTTATAACCCAGTTCTCCCCATCTCTGATTCCCTCAAAAAGCCCCTGGTGAAATCTGTGGGTCCTGGCACTGGGATCTGCTCACTCCTGGGCTGGGGGAACAAGGCTCATGGAAACCTTGGCCTGCTGTGACAGCGACTGCGTTGGGCTGTGCTGGTGAGGCTGAAGAAGGTGAAGGAGAAGCAGGAGGATGCACTGGTGAATATAAACACAGTTTTTGTTTATTTATTATGAATTGCACTTGGCGAGGCACAGGCACAGCAAAGGGGTCTGCAGTGAGCAGAGGAGTTCTGGGTGGGATTGTGACCAACACCCGGGCAAAGGGCAGTGTCCAAACTGGAATGTGGCGAGTGGCTGTGGGCTGAGGGAAGGTGGAGAAGCTTAACCTGCCCCTAAATGCAAACACTCCTGGTGATTTCCATCTCTGCTGGCTTAGGGACCTGTCTGTGGTGTCGTGGGAAGGCAGGGGCTGGTTGACCTGGCTGGGGAAAGCCCCCAGATCTGCAGTGTTGGGAGTGAGAGAGAGGGGATTAAAGGCTAAATTTAGCTGAGTACAGTAGGAGTTGATTTAACAGATCGATGCATTTAACAGTTTGATTGCTCCAATTTTCAAGGCTATTGAGCTTGAAAGTGAGAGTGCTCTGGGGGAAAAATAGCTGTGTTTGTGGTTTTGTTTTGGTTTTCGTGTCTTCGAAATTACAATGTTCACTCTTTTAAGTTTTCCTTTAATGTCATCTTGCCTTTTGTTGAGAAGTTGCTTGTCATGAGATGCAAAATGTGATCAAGTGTTTTATGCTCACTTTTTTTCTTACAAGCCCCATGTTTTTATGGTCAGCCTGGCTGGGCCAGTGGTGCTTTCAGATGTGCTGGACCACTGCCTGTCCCCCAGGATGGTCAGGGACTGCCCACGGCCTCTCCCTTGGCTGACATTCATCCTTCCACAATTGAAAGGAGAGGAAAATGCACCTAAGCACAGTGTCACCTCTGAGGAGAGGGTTCCTGTCATCACCTGTGCATCTGAAAGAGGGCTGGCAGCAGAGTGGGACACACTCCTGGTCTGAGGGTGAGACCTGGCCTGGGTGGGCTGCCGAGAATGATGCTCCTGGATCAGTTCCTGGTCAGTCCTGATGCCTTGGCAGTGCCAATGCCCCTCAAGTTGCGGGTGAGGGACAGCCCTCAGTCATTTCAGTGTTGAGGCTGGGCTCAGAGCTCTCCTCCCTGCTGCTGCTCAGTCCTCAATGGTTGACCCAGCTCAGCAGAAAGCTGACCTGCAAACCAGACTGTGCTGAACGTTTTCCCAGCAATCACCCCTCTGTTAAGGGTTCGGTGTTTGTCCTGCCATCCATTCTGCTGGTAAAGGTCACACCTGTGCTCCTGCAGCCTGCATGACCCAGTTATGATACACAGAGCCTCTTCATGAGTCCCTTGGACCCAATTAAACCGGGCTCTTCCTCTGCTGAGGATCCTTTGGGTTTCTGAGGTTCGCTGTTCTGAGATTTGTTGATTTGTTGTGTGTGTTTGTAGTGCTGTGGGTCTGCCTGGGGTGGAGGAAAGGTGAGGGGCAGCCTGTGGGAGTGGAGTAGAGGCCAGGGGAGAGCCAAAGGTTGTGTCTGGGCAGGGAAGGTTAACAGGGTGTTTCATGGAGGGCCCCAGGATGGCAGTCCTGCTGTCTCAGTCCTCTGGCCGTGTGTAGAGGAATCCAGGGCCTGTTTGACCCAGCTCCATGGATTGGTGTGGGTGGGTTCTGAGCTCTGCACCTCTCAGAGGTGTTTGGGGTCTGGGTGTCCCCTTGGGAGCTGCTCCTTCCCTCAGGAGGAGAGGAATTGGGAAGGGGTGTAGCTTTCTGTGGGAGCTGGGTGGGAGATCCCGTGTCCAGTGTGCAGGATGGGCTTTCCAGCCCCTCAGGGGTCGTTCTTGGTGTGTTCCCCCCTCCTTCCTCCCAGCCACACCCACAGGCTCCAGGCAGTTATTTTCCATTCACTTTTACCTCCCCTCCCCAGCCTGAATCACCAAGGAGCAGCAATCAAGAGCCTGGGCTGCTGCTTCTTCCCAGGCACCTCAGGGCAGTTCAGGGATGCCATGGCCCCTCACCTGCCCCATGTCACAGCCTGGCAGGAGCCCCTTTCTGGACAGAGGGTGAGGAGGGTGATGGCATTGCCCTGCTGGCACCGAGCTGCCCATCAAGGAGCCCTGAGGCGTGGGGGCTGAGCCCAACTCTGTCCCACCTGCCAGGTAAGTGCTCCAATTTTCAGTGAGTTCTACAGAGGTTATTGCCCATCAATCAAAGCCTCGTTACGTGTGTGCTTTTACGAGGCTGTTCTGAGCCTGTTCCTCTCCCGGACTTGAGTGCAGGAGCCCAGGCATCCCCGCAGCCACAGCATTGCCCAGCAGGTTTCCTTTCCCTTTCCGCAGCAGTCAGAGCCACTTTCCCCTGCAATGATCCATCACAGCAAAGCCAGGCTGTTACCGGCCCTCACTAACCCAGAGTTACTGCAAAACTCTTCCCCCTTCCTCCCTTCCGTCCCTCCCCCCGACTCCAGCGCAGGGTAAAATTGATCAGTGCGTGTTTATTGATGGTTCGAACACTCAAAAGAAAGGGGTGGGGGGGAAGTCGTTGCCATAGAAACATCGATAAAGCTCCGTCTCCGCCGTGTGATGCGAGCGCGGCGCCTGCGTCCGGATCCGAGCAGGGGGCCTTTGGTGGGGCAGGAGCTGAGAGGGATGGAGGAGGATTTGGGGGTGCCTGGGGTGGGCTCAGCCACCCTGAGTGCCGTCAGTCGCTGCTGTGCTCCCCAGTGGGAGATGGTCAGGGCAGCAGGGATGCAGGGGAAGGAAATTCCCTTCCTCACCTTCGCTGCCGGTCCCATCCTTGTGTGAGGGCCAAACCCTGGCATTGCCCGTGTCCCTGCGAGCCTGGAGTCCCTCCGGTGCTGCACCCTCCCTGGGTGAGCCTGGTCCTGTGCCTCCATCGCTCCTCCCTGGACCTGCTGCCCCGGGACTGTTCTCCCCTGGGTTCCAGCTCCTCCATTCAGCCTCAGTCGCTGCTCCTGCTGCCAGAGCGACTCATGCAGCACTGCATTAAGTGGTCTGTCTGCTTGATGGATATTACAATGCACCTCTTGCAGCCTGATTTAGAGGTTTTTTTAATCTTTTTACTCCCCCAACCAAGTCCTGCCACGGTCTCTGATTTTTGAGGGTGCAATTTAGCGCTTGCAAATCATCTCCCGGCCCATTTTTGTGCCTGCAATGAAATATCAGCAGTGGCTCAGTGTGCAAGTTGCTGTTAATGCCTGCAGCAGGTACTTAGAGCTCTGATTGCTGGTACCTCTGGCAGGAACAGAGAAAACACGGGGATTGGTAGAGCTAAATCTGCCCAAAAGAGGGGAAGGCAGTGGCTGGGCAGTGGGGCTCTTCCTATGCTGGCTTTTGGGGCTTCCAAAAATGATTCCCAAAGCTGCACCACCGGTGATTGAAGCACCAGTGACACTGAGCACCTCTCAGTGGCCCCAGTAGGAGCAGAAGTCCTTGTTTCAGTCCTTCTGCACCCAAGTTCCACAGTGGATACAGCTGGGAACAGGTGGTGATGAGGCCTGCAGGGCTTTAGGAAGGGCCAGGCAGGGGCTGGGGTGGTGTGACAAGGACATTGAAGGTCAGCCATCACCATCACAGCCTGGTGAGGAGCCTGGGGGTCAGGGCATGAGCAGGGCATGTGGCAGGACTGGTGATGCCAGGGGAGGTTTCCATGCTCACACCAGGGGCTGCTGAGGACAAGATCTTCTCGAGCCCTGCTGCTCTGCCCTGGTTTTGCAGGCAGGAGCTGCCTCGTGTAAGAGGCATCTTGACACTAAGCAGAATTTGCAGCCGGAGGGACTTTTCCTTAATAGGCAGGAGAGCAGCAACTCGGTGCAGAGCTCTGAGGGACCCTCTCCTCCCTGACGGCTGGCCCTGGACTACAGGCAGGTCTTGGGGACTGTCACCACCAGCACTGTCCTGCTGTAACCCTCCTGCCTCACTGCCTGGCCCTGCTGGCACTGCCCATCCTGTTGTGCCACCCCTGCCCTGCCCATGCCCGAGTGCCACCCCTGCTCTCTGCCAGCACTGCAGACCCAGCACTGGGGCCTTTCCCTGTGCCCCAACGAAAGCTCTGTGTGACCAGGGAAGGGATTCACTGATTTCTTTTAAGGCACCCTCCTCTTCTTCCATTGCATCGGTGGGAGCAGGGATGGGAGATCGAGAGCAGAGCTGGGAGTGGAACAAACGCGGCATTCCCCCTCCCCACGGCAACCCCAGCAGCAAAACCCCCAATACCCTTTAGTCCGAGCAAACCCAGGTGAGACGGAAGGGAAGGACGGGACGGGATGACCCGCAGGAGGTGAGGAATCCACTCCGAGCTCTCATCTCCCAAAGCGGAAGGTGAAGCCCCCTTTTTTCCTGTTGTAGCCGTTCAGCTCCTCGGCCAGGTTGCCCAGGGTGCCGCTGCGCTTCTCCCCTCCGAGGGGCAGCAGCTCGGGGCCCCCGCGCCTGCCCGGCCGCTGCCCGGCCCCGGCCGTGCCGTATCCCCGCAGCTCCCGGGCGATGCTCAGCAGCGCATCCAGCTCCTCGCTTCGCCTCCGCTGTGCCCCTGCCCTCCAGCCGGGACCCTCCGCCGCCGTTTGCCAGCCGGGACCGAGCAGAGCCCCTTGGCCGGGCTCTCCCGGCTCCCAGCGCTCGCCGGGAGGGAAGCAGGCTCCCAAGCTCAGGAGGAAGAGGCAGGACAGCGAGTAGGGTGCTCTCATCTGGGGGAAGCACAGGAAGGGGAAGGAATGTCAGCGAAGCACCGAGCATCCTCGGGCAGCGGCTGGGGCAGAGGCACGGGCTGCCCGCGCCAGTTCCCCATCGCTCCTGCCGCACCCCCAAAGCAGCCCTGCCGTCCCTGCTGGACCCCCCCAAACACCCGCTGCTCCTTCTGCAGCCCCCACAGCAACACCAGCACCAGCGGGGGTGCTGGGGGTCTGAGCTCCCCCCCGTCTCCTTGGGAGCTGCTGCCCTTCATCGACAGCAGGTCCGTGCTCACTAATTCCAGCCCTTCAGCTGCTCCGCTGGGTCACGACCGAGCTGGGCTGTGCTGGGCCGGGCGGCTGAGAGCCGGGCAGGGCCATGGGCTCCGGAGCTGCGCGCTCCTCTTGGAGGCACCGCGGGAGCATCACCCTGATCGCCCCCACGAGCGGGTCCTGCCGGCTGTGCCTGCCTGACACAGGGGCAGAGCAAGGTGCTCGACATCCCTCTGGTTTGTGGGGCTCGGCGCTGCCCTGGCACAGGGGTCTGGGCAGAGCAGAAGGGAGAGAAGTGCTGAGCTTCGTGTGGGACCACAGGCGATGGGTGACCTCCAGCAGGGGCAGGGCTGCTCTGCCTCCCTTCCTCCTCTCACAAAGGCTCAGAAAGAGGAAACGGGTTGTAGGGCTATTATTATTATTATTATTATTATTATTATTATTATCTGGAGATACTGCCATAAAAGCCGCTGCAGGTGCGGGGGCCAGGGTGTCTGTTCCATGCTTGCCTCAGGGGCTCTTTCTCACTCCTGCACCAGACCCGGGTACAGCCAAGCCCCTTCCTGCCCTTCCCTTAGCCCGCAGGCTTCACTTCAGGCTTCACTCCCTACCTTTTTTCACACCTTGCCTCTGTTCTGCTCTCTCCCGTTTTGCACCCCATCATGGAGCCAAATTGCCGAGTCCCGCCCTGGGGTCTGGGGGTGCCCCTGGGTCCCCAGCTGCTTCTCACCAGCCTTTGCCTCCTCGCTGGCTGTGCTGCCCATCGAGGCAGGGGTGTAAAGCAGGGACAGACAGACAGAGACAGACACACAGCCACCAGTCACTCACCTCCACACCTCGGTGCTGCCCAGTGCTGCCAGTCCTGGCACCTCTCTGTCCACCCTGTGTCCAGATGAGCGGCCAGCCCACCTTGGGCCATTAAATAGCCACCAGAGTTGATTGCCATGCCACCCCTTGGACGTGTGGCCACAGAGAGAAGAGGGTGGGATCCTCGGGGAGGGGGCTGAAGAGGGGGATGGAGGGGACAGGGGTTGGTGGAGCTGTCACAGTGGGAGCACAGCAACGCCACTCATTAACGCGCCGCCTTCGTTTGCTGCCTCATTTGGAGGAGCAGCTGGGAGCCGGCCTTGTGTCCCTGGCAGTTGTCAGGGATGCTGCTGCACAAGTGTGTCCCCCTCACCTGGCTGGTGTGTCCTTGTGTGCAGCTGTTGGGGGTCCCACACATTCGTGTGTGTGGTGGGTGCACAGGCACCACTGGAGACCCCTGCACCCCAAACCCACGCAGGGCCTGGCCCCACATGGATGTGCCCCAGTGCTCCCAACCCTCCCTGGTCAACACACGCAGAGACCAGTGCTGGAATGTCATCCCCAGTGCACCCTGCTGTCCCCTCCAGGTCTGTCCTGGAGTGACTGTGGCAGAGTGGGATGTGGGCTGGGCAGCAGGGAGGGACTGGGGGCACCACTCTGTCCATTTGAGCTCCAGGTCCCCTTGGCACAGACACCTGCCACCCTCCCAATCCCAGCCCCAGGGCCACCCCAAGGTCCCACAGGGCCTGGGTTTGGGCTGGAGCCCTGGGAAGCCTCCTCAGCCCCCTGGGTCTCCCCAGCTCTTGTTTTGCAGAGGTTTCAGCGTGGTGAGCAAGTTCCCAGGGATGCCACGCCATGAGCCTGGCATGGGGAAGGAGCCATCACCCAGCACAGCAAGGAGCTGCAGGGATTCGGTGTCCCTCCCTTTGCTGTCACCACAGCAGGTCCCTCTGGCCGTGTCCCCACGCTGTGACACGGCTGTCACACACCGGGTAACGATGAGATCCTTTTATTAAGGAGTTTAGAAAGTCCACATGTACAGCGTTGGACACACTCACACACGACCTAGACTTCACAGCACTGCTACACACCACGGCCTGGTGTTCCCAGGGCTTCTCTGGGAAGGTTCATGGCCACATCCCAGAGCCCCGGTCACCCCTGCCCACCCCTTTCCAGGGAGGTGTCACCACAGATGGGTTTAACCTAATCCAGGGCCATGGAGCGATGCGTGAGCTCTTGGGAATAATCCTGGGAAATCCTGCGTCTTGGCATGGATTAAATACCTCTCGTGCAAGTCAAAACAAAGTCTTTGGGGGATCCTGGGTGTCACAGGCAGTTACACAAGGGCGTGCTACCCACAAACCAACCTACAATGTTCCCTCCCCAGCACGGCAGAACGGCAGTGAGGGGTCTGGGGAGGGGATGAGCCTTCCCACCCAGCACATGGCTCCGTGTGCATTCCTGCCCAAAGCATCAGAAAACACAGCTACAGCTAATCCACCAAAACAACTGGTCGAAAAGTAAAGGTAGGTGCAGGCAGGACCCTTTCCAGTGAGGTCCAGTGGAATACAGGAAGCTCCTTGGAAGCTGTCAGGGCTCCTGCTGTTGTGCTGAGAAATGCCACTGCTGAGTTTTCCCCAATTCCCATTGTTCCAGAAATCTGGCCTGACCAGCTGCTCTGGGCATGGATGGAGTGCGTAAAGCTGGTGCACTCAGAGCACTCAGAGCTCATCCTCACCTGAGGGCTCTGAAGAATCTCTCTGGCAGAGTAAAAAGCTGTGGTGATCCCAATGCATCACTTGTCCCTGTTTCCCTGTCAGGGCAGACAGACAGGGACTCACCCAGTAGGTGAGAGAGCTTGTCCAGCACAAGATCCAAGGTGGGGAAGACTTAAAAAAAGAAGAATCACAGAGGGAAATACAAACCTGGCACAGCTGGGAGGCTGAGCCTTTGATCTCCCTATGCTTTAAGCCCCTCTGGAAATGGAGACAGCGGGAGTTTTCCTCCCCTCCTCAGTCCATCCTTCTGTCTGATGGTGCTTCTTGGGGCCAGGGCTCTGCTGTAGCACAGGCAGAAAATGATGTAAAGGGTGGCAGGGTTCCGTCTGTCCCCTCCCCTCCTGGTTCAGAGTCTGCTCACATTTGGTTCTCTGTTTTTTTTTTACAAAATCCCCCATTTGAGTCGTTCCAGGGAGCCAGCAGGGGCCGTCAGTCCCGCACCCCATGGCAGCTCCTGCTCGGGCCAGCTGGTGCTGCTGCCCGGTTATCAGGGCCCTGCAGATGCTAAGCCCCACTCGGGGCTTCTTTTTTGCAAAACCTTAACGGGATTTGAGGAAATGAAAGGCTTTGGATATCTGCAGGTGCCGAGCCAGCGCCGCGGCTCAGCCGGGGTGAAAATGAGTGCGGGTGCCCAGGCCAGCAGCGAGCGGAGGGGGCTCTCACTGGGAGACGTGGCTGAGCTGCCCCAGGGTTTGGGGAAAGGTCACAGATGGTAAAAGTCTGATGTGAATCCGAGTGGGTCTGGTTGGGAGGGAGGGGCTGGGAAATGCAGGCAGAGCTGTGTGGGGAAGTGAGCCTTCCTCGCCTCCTCCTCTTCCTTGTTGTGCTCCGCTTCCCCAGCACTGCCAAAGCAGCTCCGTGCCGTGCTCGGTTCTGGCTGTGCGTCCTTGCAGCACTGTGCTCGCTCACTTTGGGGTGTCCCGACCAGCTGGGAGGTTCCAGGAGTCAGGACAGGGACAATGGGGACTGAGGAGCTGGTGGTTGTCCCTCCCCAGCTGCGCTGCTCTTGCAGGGGCAGAGGAGAGCGTTCTGCAGTCTGGAGAAGGAATTGCTGGCACGGTCAGGCTGACCCAGCTGAGCCCTCCCCATCACCAGTAGCACCATGGGGGGAGCTGGAGCTGTGGAGCAGCAGCCTCATCCCAGTCCTGGGGGTTTGGGGGGCCTGGGACTCCCCGTGACAAGTGCCCCCAGTCCCTTGCCAGCTCGGCAAGCCCACTGCCAGGTGTCAGTGTCCACAGCAGAGGTGACCAGAGGTGTTCAGCCTGCCTGGACTGCTGCATCCCTCCCTCCCTCCCTCCTTCCCTCCAGGCAGCCCCTTCCCTTCCCTGCTGGACACCTCTGCTCAAATCCCTGCATCCTCTCAGCCCCAGCCATGAGCACAGGCTGTGGGTCACACTGTCCAGGACACCTGTTCTGGCTGCAGGGGAGCCATGGCAGTGGAAGCAAAGGTCTGGCAATGTCTGTGGGTGCCCAGGAGCCAAAGTCACCCTCACTGGCAGCAGGTGCTCCCCAGGGGCCCCTCACAGCTGGGCAAGCCCTCAGAGAGGATGGGGAGGATGGCAGCTGAGGGAATGGGCCTGCAGGGTGCTGGGGAAGGGCAGGGGACTGGGCACGGTGGGGGTGGGGCTCATGCCATCAGCTAATTCTCCTCCCGGATGGGCCGGATCTTCATCTCGGTGAACTTGAGGGAGTACTGCCAGCCGGTCCAGGAGGACCACTCGATGCCGTCGGCGTAGGAGCTGTGGTGGCCCCTGAGGTACTGCCCGTTGAGGTTGGAGGTGTGGCAGTTTCGGTACCACCAGGCGCCGTGGTAGAACGCGGCGCAGTTGTTCTCCGAGTGGTCGTTGTCCAGGTCCTTGGTGGTGAACTTCATCCCGTTGTGCTTCAGGAAGGAGTCACCTGTGCCAGGGGAAAGGAGTCCTGATGGGAACTGCTTGCCCTTGGGCCACGTTCCTGCCCCGTAGGGCTCCCCAGGGCACCCCAGTGGGGCTCCTCCAGCAGATGCCCAACCTCACCCCTGCTCACGCCCCCAGCTCCCTGAGGCTGCAGGGATGCAGCCGGTGCTGCTGCCAGAGGACTCTGGAACGCCCCAGCAGGGGGGTTTGGTGGCTGTGGGCTCCCCCTGCCCTACCTGCTGTCCCTGAGTAGTCGGCGATGGTGATGGGGTACCCGTCCTCCTCGGGGTCCACGGAGAAGAGCCCCACGCCGAAGCTGCCGTAGTGGGCGAAGGCGGTGCCGTTGTCGAAGTCCTCGAGGTCGATGCGGAGCTCGTAGCTGCCCTGCACCGTCAGCAGGTGGATCCTCTTCAGCCCTGACGGAGGGAAGGGTGGTGGGTGTGGGGATGGGGTGGCCAGGGCTCCCCGGGGAGGGGGCGCAGGGTGGGACAGGGAGCAGTTCCCTCTTTCCATCCCTCGCTCTGGCAAACAGCCCCTCCCTGTCTGCCCAGCCCGTCACTCCCAGGACACGGGTGACGTCCAGGGGGGTCGCTCTGTCCCCTCCATCACAAAGGAGACCCCAGACCTCCCCAGGGGAGCCCAGGTTTGCCAGCCTGGCCAGGATCGAGCACTGCCAGCCCCACACACCTAACCAGTGCTCTCCTGTCAGCTTCCCGAAGCCGTCCCGGTAGGCTTCCCAGCCGCGGAAAAAGTTCACAGAGCCGTCCTCCCGCCGCTGAAACACCTGGGGAGACACAAATGGCATCAGCTGTGCGGCTGCTCCAGGCGGCCCCTCTGCTCCCCACCGTGCTTCCCACCTCTCCCTGCCACTGCCTAATTAGCCACAGGTACAAATTAAACGCGGTCGGCTCAGTGATTACACAGGAGAGGTCCCCGGGGAAATGCCGGTCCCAAGGGTGGGTGAGTCGGTTCAGATAAAACCCCTCACAGGATCCTCTGTCTGGAAATGTGAGCAGAGCTCAGGAAACCTGAAGCTCCTTGGGAAGTTGCTGGGTGTCCCTGGGGTGCTGAACACCCTGCACCTGCCCCCAAACACCCGGGTCTGCTGCTGCACAGGAGAGCAGGGACACGGATGGTCTGACCCGAGGTCTGTCCTGCAGCCCAGGTCACTGTGAGCTCTCCTGCCACCGTGGGTGCTCAGAACCATAAAAACCCAGCAGCTGATTTCTTCCCCCTGGATCTCCTTGCTCTCCTGGGCAGGCACCCCATCATGAAGCATCATCTCTGTGACAGCCTCATTAGTGTCCCAGAGAAATTAACTGTGGGGCACTGCCTGCCCCGACCCCTGCAGAGCCCCCAGATCCCAGCCAGATCCCAGGGCTCAGTGCAGCTTTTCTGCTCGGAGCCTTTCCCTTTTCCTCTCCCATCTGCTCATTGGAGTGTGTGCCCTGAGTGTTTCATCCCCTTTTATCCATAGTTTTGGGTTTGATTTATTGACAGCGATCCAGAAAATGCTGCTTCATGCCCGACCATTTGAACTTAATTAAGCCTCCAGCCCTGGATTAATTGCATTAAAGTTGGCTGAGCAAGCCTGCCCCAATCCCACTGAGCTCCAAGCTCCCAAGGCTGTGATGGGGACAGCTAGGACACTGATTTAGGCAGAGCCATCCCGGGGGCCAGAGCATCCCATCTTCAGAGCGGGGCTGTGTTGCTGAGCTGAGCTTCCATCATCCCAGAACTGGGGAATGGGAATGAACCCTGAAGTCAGCTGGGAGGCCGCCATGCTTTGCTCCCCCTGGCTGCTTCTGCCCTCCTGCTCCTGCCGGGTTTTGCCCTGGCACGTGAAGCAGAACCACCTTGTGAACCCCTCACTGCTTTGCCCTTCCCCAGACGGGCATTTTTGGGGCTGTGTGTGCCGGCTGAGGCTCCAGCACGCTCCTCGGCACTGCACGGCTCTGATCCTGCTGTACTTACCTTCTAGAATTAGAGCCTTAATTTTTATCCCCACACTGAGCACTTGAGAAGCTGTGGTTAAGCCCGTTTAAAGGGGCTTTCTTCAGGCTTGCTGGGAAAGGGGGTTGGCGTGGCTGGACAGGGGCCTGGAGCTGATTTTCCCCAACCAACGTCGGCTCCGGCGCTGGCGCGTGGGGCAGGCGGTGCTGCAGCACCAGTGCTCCTCTTAATCGGCTTTGAGCCACGGCTGTAAATAGGCCAATTGTCTGAGTGGTGCCCAGGGGAGCATGTGGGACAGGGCTCCACTGCCTGAGCCTTGTCATGGCTCAGGAATCACTCCAGGAGAAGCTGTCAGTGCCCCGCTGCCCACCAGGCTGGGTCTGAACCCCGCTGAGTGCTGGAGGTGCTGTGTCCTCCTGAGTCTCCTGTTCCATCCTCATCGTCTCTCATGCACAGTCCCTTCCGTGCCTCTTTTGTGCTCCCACCATGTTCAGGCAGGGCTGTGAGAGCCTCCTGCTCAGCCTCTGTGCTGGGAATGTTGGGAATGTTGGGAATGCTGGGTGCACCAGTGACCCTCAGGCTCATCGTGCTCCCAGCCCTGCCTCGCTGCTCTTTTCCTCCTCATCAAATATGCATCACCCCCTCTCAAGCAAAAAGGATTTCCTTCCCTTCTTTAAAGGCAAGGCTGAAATATTTATCTCCCTCATTCTCTGCCTCCCCCAGTCACCCCTGTGGGGCAGGGACAGGCTCCTGCAAAGCCACAAACCCAGAAAAATGGGTTAAAAGCAGAGAAAAGCGGGGCACCAACCTGTGCCTGCCATGGCACTGGCAGCTCCCTCTCCCTCAGCTCCACCAAACTCCTGCTGGGCTTGAAACTGCCCGGTCTGGGGGTGAGCTCAGACATCACTTCTGCACCACTGCAGTGCTCAGGCTCCTGGTCCTGTTTTGGCAGCCATGGCACAGAACCCATAGCCCTGTCCCCACAGCACAGACCCCACAGCCCTGTCCCCAAGGTGTCCTCTGAGCCCTGCCACAGCAGGGAGAAAACTCTGAGCATTGCAGAGCCAGCCTCCAGGAAATGCCAATCCCATGGGACAGGACACAGAAACAGCCTGTGACCACCCCAGCTGGCAGCACTGCCCATCCCAGGAACTGCTCCTGCCTGGCCCTTCCAGCAGAATTATCCCGACCCTGTTTGTGGTGACACATAAATCACATCCTTGGGCAACAGCACCTGTTTCTCCAGGCTCCTCTCACCCCCTGCCTTTGGTTTACCCCAGCCCCACTCAGCCTGCATCCCTCTCCAGGACCCCTCCAGCAGGGGATGACCAGGCTGGTGAAGCTGTCCCCAGAAGTGTCCCAGCATGGCAGGTGCCCCTGAAGCTGGAAGCTGTCACTTAATGTCACCACAGCCCTTGTCCTGCTGGCACAGCCTTTTCTTCTGCATCCTTTGGCTTTCCCACGATTTCCCAACACGCTGTACATGGAGAGGATGCTGAGGCACACAGAGCACCGTTGTTTATGGAACTGAGATGCTGATCCCAGGGGATTCTGCCCCAGACGAGGAGCAATGGAGGCTCAGGGGCACTGGGAGGAGCGTGGGGCATTTGCAAAGTCATTCTGAAGACAACATCATATGAAAAGGCAACTTTTTGAGGTCTCCTGGGATGCTGAGCCTCCCTTGACCTCTGTTATTCTGTTATTACTTTAATAAAGTGCCAGAGGTGGGTGTCAAGGGGGGAGCTGGGCAGGGCAGTCACAGGGCAGTCACTGCAATCACAGCCAGGGCTGGGCACAGGGTGTGGATGCTCCCATCAGCACCGCTGGGCTCTGACCCAGATCCACATCCCCACTCCTGCTGCTGGAGGGCAGGACTGAGGGGGACAAAACATCTGTGCCTTGCTCAGCCTCCCCGAGGATGGGGACAGGGAGCAAGCAGGACCCTGCCTCTGTGGATTGTGCCGTGGGGACAGTGAGGAGCTGAGCTCTGCCCCCTGCCCAGCTCCCCGTGGCCTCTGAGCTGTCCAGGCAGGCTAAAGCTGAGCTCAGCAGATCCCAAGCTTCCGAGTCAAAATTGATTCAGCTGCTGCCACCGCTTCCACCCACCCACCCACATGCAAATAAGCCCAAATGTCAGGAGTAATCACTCCAGAGAGGAGGAGGAGGAGGAGTGGAGGGAAGAGAAATTTCCCAGGCTCTGCACCACGGCACCCAGCCGTGCCATGGCTTACCTGGAGCCTGGATCAGGCAGTGCCCCCACACCCCCAGCCCCTGGGAGATGGCTGAGACAATCCCTGAACCCAAGGACTGGAGGCGCATTTGGGACCCTCTGCTGCAGAGCAAGAAACAGGAGCCTGGGCTGTGCTCCCTGCTCTGGCTGGCCCTGGACCACTGGGATCCAGCACCTGCTCTGATGCACCATCAGGGCAGGGCAGAGCCGAGGGGTGTGTGCCACTCCCCTCCCAGAGCCCCCGGTGCTGCCGGGCTCACAATCACTCGCTGTGCCCCCTCCCCAGCCCAGCCCCAGCCCTCCCGTCTGCAGCAGCTTTAAATAAGCCTCTGAGTGTCTCGCTAATCACCTTGGGCTGCTCTTCAGGCATGGCTGGGGCTGGTGGAGGCTGTGCAGGCTATGCATGGGGTTTGCAAGGAGCCTCTGCACCCTGAGGAGCCAGAAGGGTCCCCCTTTTCCCTCTGTGAGCCCCCAAGAGCTGAGGTCCCTGGGCTGTGCTGTGCCTCAGTTTCCCCACTGGAGCTGCTGGTGCCACCCAGACACCGCAGGTTCCTCCTGCCCAGGGTGGGCCTCAGAGGTCGAAGGCTCAGCACTCCCTGCGGGCAGGGGGGCTAAGCTCCCTCCTGGCCCTGCTCAAAGCTGCTTAGGGGGATCAGATCGTGGGGATTTGTTTCCTAGAGCGCCCAGCTGGAGGGGTGCTGGCCAGCTCGGCTCACCCAGCGTGTCCTCAGGGCAGGGGCTGCCTGCCCACCACCTCCTGGGACCCCCTCTCTGTCCTACTGGCACCCCAAGTGATGCCCTCCAGGGCAGGGGGAGCTGCTTGGGTCCCAGGGTCCCTGGGGCAGCGGGGGGCTCCAGGCTGGGGGCTGGCAGTGCCATGTCCCCCATCCCCCTGCTCCCTGCCCCCATTGCTGTGACCACGGGGCCATCGCAGCCTCCGTGGCAGAGTGAATTGGACAGGGAGTGAATCAGAGCAGCACCCGAGGTGCCCCAGGCACCCCGGCCTTGGATGAGGCCAAACGTGCTGGGTTTGGGGTCTGCCCTGAGCCCCAGCATTGGCTCACTGGGTCCATAGAGCAAAGCACAGCCACGTGCCCCATGCCACAGCCACACCGTGCCCCAGCCATGCCCCAGCCCTGCTGAGAAGAACAAATTCCAGTGGTGGCATCCAAACTCCCGCCCAAAACCCTCCTCCAGCTCCAGCCAGGCTCCCCAGTCCAGGGCAGGCACTGGGCTCCAGCTCAGGGCTCTGCTGGCACCACTGGGAAGCTCGGCCCGTGACATTTACTGCCCATCCATGATGACACATCCAAGTGCTCAAAGTGACACCTCCCACCCCCAGCACTCCCACCCAGGGCCAGCCCGTGGCCAGTGCTGGCATCACCCAGTGTCCCCAGCGTGGTGGCAGCTCACCGTCCAGCCGCCCCCATCCGTGGTCATGTCACAGTAGACCTGGAAGCCGTCGGGATAGTGCGTGGGGAAGATGGAGTAAATCCCATCCTCCTGCTGTCCACTCGTGTAGATGTCAAAGCAGTCTCGGGGCCGGGAGCCTGCAGCGTGGCATTGGCATGGGGTGGGACGAGGGGAAAGCTGGTTAATTAATGATCTAATTTAATGTCTTGCCATTTCTTCCAGGCTCCCAACCTCGCTTCCAGCTCTAGTTGGCAGCTTGGTGCTGCTTTGCTCTTTCTCTCCCTTCTCCTCCAGTGCTCAGGGTGAGCAGTGCCTGGGGGGGACGCAGCCACCATGGGGACCCCCCAGCAGCTGGTAGGGACTGACCCCGTGTCCCTGTGTGATGGCAAGGACAAGCTGGGACCCAGGACAAGCTGATGCCCGAGGAGGCTGTGGGCAGGTGCTGCCAGCTCCAGGGCAGACTGACTCAGCTGCATCTCAGCCCCACGCTGAGGAATGTGACTGCTCATGCCAAGCCCGTGCAGGGCCACCCTCCACACCCCGTGGAAGTGAATGCTCTGCCTGTGTCCCTGCTACTCTCTGTGGGGTGCAGATGGGTTTGCAGGGGTGTGAAGGGGCTTTTGGGCTGGTTTATGAACAACTGGGAGCTGCACGGTGAGAACCCCCCCTTCCAGGACACACCTTTCCATCTCCCTCCTGCTCCACCTCCTCGCCAGCCCCTGCACTGTATTAAATCCTTTCCCCAGAATTGTTTGCCCCATCCTGGGTGTTTTTTCCCCCTCCCACCAGCAGCCCCAGGCACATCCCTCTCCCCAGGGATGGACAGGGATGCAGGCTCACCGTTGGAGCAGCCCCGGGGCCGCGCCCCCCTGGCCGGCGCTCGCTGCAGGTCAGCCTTGAGCCGGGGCCGGGCCCCGCCGCGCTCCTTCTGCAGCGTGTCCAGCACATCGCTGACGGAGCTCACCAGCCGAGCCATGTTGGTCTGGCTCTCCGAGAGCAGCTGTGGGCAGGGGACACACGGGGGGACACGGAATTGTGGTTAAATGGTTAAATCCCTTCCACATCCCAGCCCCTTGACCACTCCGCCTGCTCCCACAGCTCGGCAGTGCCAGGGTATGGGCCGGTGGGGACATAAATCCACAGCAGATCCCATAAAACATCTCTGCTGCTTTTTGGTGGGGGTCAGGGTCCAGAAAATCACCTATTGCCACCAGAGAGGAGAAATCCTCAAACCTGCACTGCCACCCCATGGGATAAAGAGCATCTCTGGGCAAAGGACAGGATGACGGAGGCGGCAGGAAAAGCCGTGTCCTGAGGCAGCCGCCAGCTCTCCATCGTTCCCCGAGGTGACCCAGGCTGGGAGAGTGACACGGGGTGGCAGTGGCAGAGCAGCAGGATGGGGAGCGAAGTGAAGCAGCGAGGAACAAGCAGCTCTGGGCAGAGGGGGTTGAGTACCAGGAAGATCAGGCATGGAGCATCCAGCCATGCCCTGGATCTTGCTACAACACCTGGCAGACCCCTGGCAGACTCAGGTAAGCATTTCAACACAGCTCACTGGCTGGGAAACTCTGGGGACTGTAAAAAGATGGGGTTGATTGCTGCATGAACTGCCCTTGAGAAGGTTCTGTGTTGTGCTTGGCTCTGATTGGAGCTCCCAAACTGGACCTGGAGCTGGGAGACCCTAGTGTGGGAGACTGTAGGGAGACACTTCCCAGCTTCCAATTCCCCAGCACCTGCCTTCAACCTCAGCTCCTTCTCCTGGAGCTTTCCCCTGGATACTGTGGCCAGGGGCTGCAAGCAGCCGTGCCCCCAGGGACATTGGGACAGGGAGTTCTATCCCCAGGGAGTTCTATCCCCAGGGAGTTCTATCCCCAGCCCTGGCTCACCTGGATGAGCCTGCCCTGCTCTCCCTGCAGGGCGCTGAGCTCCTGCCCCATGGCGCTGTGCCCCTTCTTGAGGCCGTCGCAGTCGGCGCGCAGCTGCACGGCGTGGGTCAGCAGCTTGGCCACCTCATCCGCCACCGTGACCAGCAGGGCCTTCTGCTGGCTCTTGGTGGCCTTGGCCTCGGCGTCGTGGTCGGTGACGGCGCGCAGCAGGGAGCTCTGCAGGCCCTCCATGCGGCCCAGGGTGCCGGCGGCGCTGGGGCAGTTGGGGTCGATGAAGATGTTGATGCGGGAGCTGTCGGCCTTCTCGATGGTCACCAGCGCGTTGGCTTCCTCGGGGTTGGTGCTGATGACCGGGGGCGACTCGGTGCCGGGCGTGTGGTAGTGGTTCATGAAGAGGATGGCCCCTGTGACTGTCACCGCCAGGAGCACGGCCACCGAGAGCAGCACGGTGCACAGGATGTACCCACAGCTCATCCTCTGTGGGCAGAGACACGGACACACCGTCAGCACCCCTCCGGACAGCCCCATCCTTCATCCCACAGGTAGGCTCAAACCCCCACAGGCTTTGGGGGGTCTGGCAATGGCCATGGGGGAGGGTGGGGACCACAGGGAGCCCTGTGGCTGTACCAGGGACATGGAGGCCACGGGCAAACACGGAGTGAGCAGAGCAGCTAAACCCGCCTGGGAGCGGGGCATGAAATAATAACGAGAGCACAGGCACGGCAGCCCTGGCTCCCGCTGGAATGTTTTATTTACAGCAGTGATCCTCGGCTGGAGCAGCCCTGGCTCCCCGGGAGATGAGTGTGGGGCTCCCTGCTGCTCTGGGCACAAGTGTGGAGAGAAAAAGGGAAAACAGCAGGGACCGCAGGGAGACCAACAAGGGGAGCTGTGGGTCAGTGCTGGGGTCACGTTGCCCCGAGTACCGTGAGGACCTGCTCTGCGTGGGGAATCCCCCAGCTATGGCAGGCCACACATCTCCGTCCCCCTTGTCACCTCATTTCCTGCTGGATGGGGGCAGAGCTGCTCCCAAAGCCTGGGGATCAGCCCCGGGGGAGGAGTTGCTGTGGGAAAGGTCTGTGACCCCCCCCTCCCAGCCCCTCCGGCAGCTCTGCTGCTGTTCAGACCCATCAGCTCAGCCCGCGGGAGCTGCTCCATGGGCACCAAGAGCCTTTTCTCCCTGCAAAGCCTGAAGTGCCAGCTCAGTCAGAGCAGAGCGAGTGAGCTGCCACCCGATCCCATCAGCTCCCAGTCCTCTCCACCTCCCCTCCCCGCTACACCTGCAGGACAGAGGCTGCGATTTTCCCCTGACCCTGGCCGCGGCTGTCACAAGGAATTGCAGGGCTGGCAGCAAACTGCAGATTCAGAGAGACAAAGACTACTTTCCCCAGAAACGAGGGGAAAATTGCTGCATCTGCAAAGATTTCCCAGGCCCTGTCCCCTCCCGTGCACATCTATCTGGAGTGACACCTTCCTTCAAGCACCCTTCATTTCATTCACACTCACGCAACCATTTGCATTAAGGTGACCCCAGCTGCAGCGGCGCTGCCTGGGGGGCCAAGGATGCCCCACCGCCCCCAGGGTTTGCTCCTGGTTTCTCCCCCTCTCCACAGAGTGAGGCTGCAGATGCAAACAGCACTGGACTGAACGAGAAGCCACCTGCAGGGACCTCTGTGAGCAGACAGCCGCAGGCTCAGCCCCTCGGCACACGTTAAAAGGAGATGTCAAAGGCAATAAGGGGAACTCTGGGCAAGCAGGGGGTTGAGGAGTTTGCCTGGTGTGTGTAGACACGGAGCCCTGGCTCGGGGGCACAAAGGACACCCAGGAGCAGCAGGATGGTGGCAGACAGAGCTGGAGGATGCCCATTGCTCAGATCCTTATATGAACACCGAGGAGCTGGGCTCAGCTGGGCCCTCAGCATCCTGCAAGCACAGAAGTGACAGGAGCAGTGGCTGCTGAGCAAAGGCCAATGTCAGGTGGTTTGGGATCTACAAGGTGAGCAGGAACCACGTCCCTGTGGTTGTCCTGGCTGTGACAGCGCCCTCATCTCCAGGACTGTGCTCTCCCATCCTGCTGCTCCCCACAGTGCTGCCATGCCCAGCCTGAGGGGCACATGGATGGGCTGCAAAGGCCAAGGGTCCCCTCTGAGCAGTAAGAGCTCCCAGAGCAGAGCCATTGAGGGATGATGCTCTGCTTCCCACAGCCACACAAATCCCAGCTGGGCTCTAACACACCAAAATCTCCCAGCTCTGCCCGGCTGTACCACCACACCAGGAGCTGTATCCAGCTGTTTTCCAGCCTTCAAGCCCCAGAATCACAGCCCTCCCACCGGCAACAGGAATTGGGGCCAATCCCCTTCCAAAATGATCCCCTCTGCTTGCAATTGTAAGATCCTGAGTGGCAGCAGCTTCATGAGTCCCACGGCATTTTGCTGGCAGGTTGTGTTACCTGGCAACC
The DNA here is from genome assembly GCA_034509425.1 of Eopsaltria australis. Taxonomy (NCBI): domain Eukaryota; kingdom Metazoa; phylum Chordata; class Aves; order Passeriformes; family Petroicidae; genus Eopsaltria; species Eopsaltria australis. Next base: position 518,236 of record JAVTVJ010000680.1, read on the forward strand.
TGCAGTGGGGAGAGGAAAGAAACTCAGCCAGTGGCACCAACAGCACTCCAAATTGGGGTGGGGGTCCCCCCAAGCCCCTCCAGCACAGCAACACTGCAGCAGCATGCCCAGCTGCTGGCATGGGACCCTGCAGATACCCCTGCCACATGATCCTGCCTCACCATGACCACATCTCTCATGATCCCAAGGGTTCCTGCTGTCTGTTCCACAGCCTCAAGCTCCTGGAATTCTTGCCAAGACTTTTGGACCACTGTAGGACATACCCCTGCCCTGGTTATTGCTGTTTCTCTAGGGACATCCATTGGTCTGGAGGTCCCAGTACCTTCAAATCACTCCTTCCTATGGAGAGCAGAAGCTGTGAGACTGAGTGGTGCTTGGGATGAACAGATCTTCACTTGCAAACCTGCTCTGGAGCCTGAGAGGGAGCCCCAGGCAGGATCTGAGGGATGGTCGTGCTCTTGGTGCAAAGCTGGGCTCTGCACTGGCACAGGCAGTAGATCTACACTCGGTGACCCGTGAGGGCCGGGTGCTTGGTGACCCAGCCACAATTCATGAGCAGCTCTGGACCCCATCGGGCCCCTCAAAGCATCCCCCAGCCCACTCAGGCAGCCAGGCTGGCTGTGCTGGGGATGGAGACAAGCAGCTCCAGCACGTGCAGCATGTGGGAAGGGAAGGACACAAGCCAGCTTGTCCCCAGGGCACCCAGAGGTGGCCGGTACCTGGAGAGCATGGATGGAGAGTGGTGGCAGGAGAGGCTGAGCTTTGCCCTGGGAGATGCTCCAAGAGGAGGAAGTCCCCGTTGCTCCTGCCAAAACCTCTACTCCTCTGCAGCTCACCAGGCTGCGGGATGGCAGCCAGCGGCCCGGCAGCCTGGCTGCTCTCCCGCGGGCTGTGCCCTCAGCCAGGTATGAACCAGAACCTCTGTTCTGCTTCTGAGGCAAGAGGACACCGTGGTTTGCATTGCTGCTGGTGCAAACTTTAGTCCAGGTACCCCCATCCTCCTGCCGGGGTCCACCCAGCGCTGCAGGCGCCCCAGGACAGCGAGGGTCAGTCCCCGCGCCGAGCCTATCGCTCACCCAGAGCTGCCCGAGCAGCTCCCTTTGCATCCGTGCTCTGCTCCCCTGCTCCGTCCCTCTCCACCCTCGCTGCCCATCCCGCCCTGCGCAGGGCTGCAGCCCCCGTCCCCTGGCCCTGAGCCGGGGCTGTGTCCCTGCCGCCCCCCGCGCCCTCCCGGAGCCAGCGCCGCGCTCCGCCGGCTCCCTGCGGGCACGGAGCAGCTGAACTGAATCCCACTCCCGTTTTCCTGCTCTCCTCCGTCACCCAGAGCCTGCCTGCGACCGCTCCCACGACACGCCACGCTCTGCGGATCGGGAAGAGCCGAGGAGAGAGGACGGGAAGGATGGCGAGCGCACCGGAGCCGGCTCCGGTGAGCACAGGCGGGCTGGGCTGGGATTCCAGCGGAGCTTGCGGGAGCGGGGATCGCAGCACCGGCTGCACGGCAAACTCCGTGCATCCTTTGCAACCCTCCGTGAGCCCTCAGCTCCGCGCTGGGTTGTCCAGCCCCGCTCGGGTGCTGGGGCCGGTTCCATCCTGCCCGGCTCGCCCTCGGGGCCACGGGGGGCACAACGCCGGGGGATGGCGGCTCCAAACGGGTGGCACTGCTCGAATCCCTGCGGGCAGGGGCTGCGCACAGGGAGGCAGCTCTGCCAGGGAGGGGAGGGCAGGCTGGGTTCTCTCTCGGGGTGTCAGGGGTCTCCCGGGGTGCGCAGCCCCTCTCCAGTGAGGCGAGGAACCTGCTTGGCGTGGAGGGGCTGACCGGGGAGCAGAGGGAGCAGGGAAGGCTGTGCAGAAGGGAGAAGTCAGGCAGAAACCCCTTTCTTGCCTTGCTGCGGGTGCCAGGGGACAGGAAAGTGGCGGACCTGGGGTCGAGCGTGTCTCACGGCTGCTCCTCCCATCCTTGCCCAGCTCCCGGGTGCCGAGGAAGGGCAGCACTGCCAGCTCTTGGCTCCTTCCCTTCACTCACAGGCTCGCTGGAGATTCGCTGTCCTCCAGCTCTTCCCAGACACGTTTGCCCATACTCCGCACTCCTTCCCTCCCTGCCTGCACTCAGCGTGCATCCATGCCTGTGCCTATCCCTAGAAGTGTCCAGGACCAGGCTGGATGGGGATTTGAGCAACCTGGTCTAGCGGAAGGTGTCCCTGCCCGTGGCAGGCGGGTTGGAACAGGGCAATCTTTAACGTCCCTTCCAAGCCGAACCATCCTGAGCTTCTAGGGCTCCCCACCTGCTCGGCCGTGCTCGGTGGCTGGCGGGCGGCCACGCCGGGCTGCCGGAGCTGCCACACGTGCGGCGGGATGTGCAAACAGGCTCCGGCACGTGCCGGATCCCCCGCGTGTCACCGCAGGCTCTGTCGCCGCTCCGCCGCAACGCCGGCCTCCCCCCCAAAAACCAGAGCGGCTCCTGGAGGTTAAGAGCGGGTCGGGCGGCCGGGAGCCCCCGAAGCGGGAGGGATGAGTCCGGCTGCAGCGCGGAGCTGAGATGCCGAATCCCTTTTAAAGGGTTATTTAAGCAGTTTAGAGCGTGTAGCGGTTCAGCAGAGGCGGGTGGCAGCCCTGGAGCATCGCCCGCTGCCCGGCCGGGGCAGCCCCGGGGCTGGGGGGGGGACCCTGGCTGCAGGTCAATAAACACTTTGATTTGGAGGGGGGTGAGGAGGTGCAGCCCGGGGGGCTTCGCACGGCGGGGGCTGGGGGGCACCTCTGCATGCTGGGGTGCGCCGGGAGAAAAGCTTGCTGGGGACACTGGAGGGTCGCTGGGACCCCCGGGCTGGCTGACCCCCCCTGCCCCCCGCCGCCCCCCGCCCCGTACCTGTGATTTCTCCTGCTGCCCATCCTCAAGTTGAGAGGCTCCTCCCACGGTTTTCCAGCGCTCGTTCCCCATCGCGCCGCCAACTTCCAGCCCAAGTAAGTGCCCGGACCCCCCCAAACCCCCCCAAACCTCCTCCCCGGCGGCGCAGCCCCCGGCCCGCCCGCGCTGCCCGGCTGGCCGCGGCGGAGGACGGGCGGCGGCGGCGGCGGAGGAGGAGGAGGAGGAGGAGGAGGGAGGGAGGAAGAGGAGGGAGGGAGGACACGGGCACGGACACGGGGGTGGATCTTCCCTCCCCGCCCGCCCCGATCCCCCCCGGGGCTCCCCCGGCCCCGCTCCGGGCACCCCGCCCGGCGATGCCCCGGGGGATCTCCCCGCCCCCCCCAGCACCTCCCGCCGCCCCCCGGCCGCCCCAATCATTCCGGACCCGGACCCGAACCCCCTCCCCTCCAGCCCCGGGCTCCGCAGCTGCCCAGATGTGGCAGCACAGCTGGAGGAGCGGCAGCAGGTGAGGCGGGGCTGGCACCAGCGGGATCGGGGGTGCTATGGGGGACCGGGGGGACAGGGGGGGATGTCCCCGGAACCCGCTCACCCCCTTCACAAAGATACGCCCCTACATCCTCCAGTGGAACACCCCAGGCTGGTGGGGCTCAGTCCCATCGGTGGGCAGGAATGGGCAGGGTGCTGGGCGGGCGGGGGGGTGGCACTGGCATCGCCACCCCCCCAAACCTTTGTGCCCAAGGGTAGCCCAAGTGCTGGGAGGCTCTGAGAGAAGAAGCCCAGCGCAGTGTGAGAAGCTGGTGCCGGCGGGGGGAGGCAGCAGCTGCCCCCACCCCCTCCAGGGTCACAGCGGTGCCCAAACCCCAGCGTTCCCAGCCCAAAGCCGTGCTGCTGGCCCTGCGTGCCAGGGCTCCCTCCCGGCCTGATGTGCCGCCGCTCCCGTGTGGATGTGGTTTTCCTTCCCATAGCTTTGCCGCACCTCCCGTAAATCTTTTATTTGCCACTTGTCTGACCTGCGGGCAGGAGCGTTGCTGAGAGGTTCAGAGGAGCATCGTGAGAGCAGCGATAGCTCAGCTCTGCTTCAGTCCGGCTGGGGGGAGGCTGAGTTCTCTCTCCAGGCTGAGAATCCCCCGGGAAACCTCCCGGGCAGCCCTGCAGCCCCTTGTCCTGCAGCATGAGGCTGTCCCTGGGGCAGGTGGCACAGTGGTTCCTCCAAACCCCCCTGACTCTCTGTCCCATGAGCTCAGCCCCGGTCGGGACCTCCCATGCGGCTTCACTGGGGTGGGGGCTGCCTCCCTGCGGGGACAGGTGTGGCACAGGGGTGGCAGGTTGTATGTATGGGGGACGACGGGTCCAAGCAGCTTCTCTCCAGGTCACACACCCTGTTTTGGGAAGAGCTGGTTGCGTGCTGGGCTGGCAAATATCCCCAAAGAGCTCTCTGGGGTGGGGAGGGCAGCACCAGCAGTCGGTACCCGTGTGTGTCTGTGCTGTGTGCTGTCTCCCGGCCAGGTGCAGATCCCGCCTTTGTTTTGTGTGGATTTAGCGGGCGATGCTCGTGGCTGGCAGCCCAGCTCCTTCCCCACGGACGGCGTTCAAGGACTTCCCTTTACAGCTGAGACCGGCCAGCTCGTGCCGCTGGTGCTCGGCGTGCCCGCACCAGCCGGGCTCGGCTCCCCGCTCCACTCGGCCGTGCTGGAAGCAGGAGGCGCTGGCCCCCGGGAAGCTGTTTAAGCTGAACTCCAAACAATAAAAACTTATCATTAAAAAGAAATGCATCTTGGCTTCATGTGGCCTGGCAGCGCGGGGAGGAGTGATTCAGTGGCTTGTCAGCCCTGGGCGTTAGGCACGCCGAGCTGCACAACTGGACACTCTCCAAGTCCAGCAACTCATTTTCTGCAGATGGAGCCGGGACCGTGCAGCGGGCTGACGGTTAATTTGCAATCCAACATACCTTGACATAACCCACAGCCGAATGGCGGAGGTGGTGCAGGATGGGATGCTCGGGAGCTTGGGCTGGGCTGTGCCGGCAGGGCTGGCCTCTCGCAGCCCTGTCATGTGTGGGGTGTCCCCACGGCACCCCGACACTGGGGTGCCTGCGAGGGTGCGGGTGCAGGGTCCGACTCGTCCCTGTCCCGGTGCTGCTCCCGGCTCCCGGTCTCCAAGCAATGCGGTGAGCGGGAGGGAGGGTGCCTCTCTGGCAGAGGGGGCCGTGTTTTTGGGAGCTTGAGTGATGCTCAGGGTGAGTCCTGCCCGGGCCAAGGGCCAGCGGGGACACTGGCCTGGCTCATCACTGACTTACACAGAGCCGTGTCACCTCCTGTTGCCTGTCACAGGGTCTGGCTGTAGGCGTGGAACTGGGGACATGGGTAGGGGCGTCCAGCTGAGACCCACGGCCCCACAGCCCTGGATCCGGCTCCACAGGCTGTGTCGGGAGGGGTTGGGTGCTCACGGTGCACCTTGTCTTGGGCACACGGTGGTGCCTGGGCACCGATGGGCACGGACCCTCCCCCCGGGGCTGACAGGGTGAGGAGGGGGTTCTGCCAGCAGCCCAGCCCGGATCGATAGGCATCGGAGAGGATGATTCATGTCTCAGGCTGTGGCCCGAGGGCAAAAACGGGAGAGAGGTTTGATGTGAGGATGCCGGGAGGCTGCGGGTCCTCCTGGGAGTTGCGGCTGCTGGCAGCGTTTCCCCTCCCGGAGCTGGCTCTGCCCGCACTGCCCCGGGGTCCCGGCTTGGCCTGGGGGAAGAAAACGACTGAAGCAACACAGGATCACACCCAAGGTCCAAACCGAGTGTTTTTTAAACATTTCACACACTGTCTTCTACGTTGTGGTCCGAGACAGCGAGCAGATTTGCGGTGGGGCTGTCGGGCAGAGGCTGGGTTTGGGTCAGCTCTGTGCCCCTCGTGGGGACAGGACATTCCAGAGAGTGGGACACCACAGGACAGGGCTCGGTGGCACTTTGCCCTCCGTGTTGCGTTCAGCCACACTTGGTGTGCATCCCCAGGGTGCCAGGGGCTGAGCTGGTGAGAACACCGGTGTCCCGTGGGTCCACCCAGAGAGGAGCTGCGCGGGTCAGGACAGCCCGAGACCCGGAGCCGGGGCTGGGGAAAGGCTGGGGAGGGGGGACATCGAGCCCTCCCCCAGGAACAGTGTGTGCTTTCCTTGGCAGGGAGCCACGGGAGGCAGAGCCGTCGCTGCACACGCAGGGCGTCAGACATCATCACCATATTAATAATGAAAGGGCAGCTCCTTCAAAGCTCTCCGTCCCCGCGCCGGCGAGAGCGCAGAATGCAGAGGAGGAGCGTGAGCCTCATCCCAAGCAGCCGTGGGGAGAGCGCTGCGGTGCCTGGATGGTCCTTCGCTGGTCCTTCACCAGGCCACTGACCTGGGGTGCCAAAATCCTGCCGGGTGCTCTCCCTGCTGGGAGTTTGGCTGCTGGGGGGTCCCTGCACAGGAGCGGGGCAGCCCACGGTGTCCCCAGCTCCTGTTCCCAGCACTGCCCTGTGCAGGCTTCCCTGTCCCCCTCGTCCAGCAGGAAAGGCCATTTTGGCTGCCGGTAAAGGAGCCTCTCTCCCCAGGGCTGAGTGCTCTGTCCATCGCTGGGTGACACGGCAGGACACCGCTCGCTGTGTCAGGGCCTTTTTCTTGCACGGGAGGAATCGATGGCTCAGACAATGAGACAAACGACCCACAAAGAGGTCTTGGGCTGCAGCCAGCACGGGGTCAGTGGCAGCAGCTCCTGGGGCATCACTTCTGCTCTTCTCCCTGCAAGATACCTGGGTTTCCAAAAACCTTCCTTTAACACCCCCGTTTTGTCTGGGGCATCCCCAAGCCTGGTTGTGCTTTGTGAGGGTCTCAGCAGGACCAGACCTGCTGAGCATTTTTTCTCCTCTCTCCCCTCTGCCAAAACCTCTCCTCCACTTTTGCGGGGCCAGAGCTGGGAGGGCTTTGCTGCAGATGCCCTGGTCTGGGGAGGAAAGAATCAAACCCTCTGTGCCAGGTGGAGATGGAGCTCCCCATGCCCACCCTGTACCCATCGATCCCCACCCCATGCCCACACGCTCTCCCCAGCACCCCGAGTGTTTCAGACACTGCAGCAGTGTCCCAGAGGGGTGGGGGCAGCTCTGTCCCTCCCCAGCCCTTCCTTCCCAGCCCTTTCTCAAGCTTTTTTCCCTCCTCCTCCCTCCAAACACAACAAAAGCCCCAAATCCCTCGCAAATGAGAAACCTCTTTTTGTTCCTCTTTTCCCTTTGCTTTCTGCCACGGCAGAGTATTGATTGGAGCTGATGTGCTGTAATCCGCTGTTTCTGTGAAAAGTTGGCATCCCAGAGTCCCTGGAGGGGCTGGATCCTGCCCTGGTGTGGGTCTTGCTCTTCTGTCAGGCTTGTGGATAGCAGGAAGGTTGCATCCATCTCCTCCCGTCCCATCCCATCCCATCCCATCCCATCCCATCCCATCCCATCCCATCCCATCCCATCCCATCCCATCCCATCCCATCCCATCCCATCCCATCCCATCCCTGCAAATCCAAGGGCTGTACACTTGCTGAGAGGGTCATCATGAGCAGCTGATGGGTGGGAAAAGGCTCTGGTTTGGAGCAGAGCCAGGTCAGATCCCACTGGGATGGAGATCCAGAGTGCTGGGCTTCTGAAGGAGCCCTCCTGCCCTTTTGGCAGGGCAGGGGGTGGTGACAGGGGGGACACAGGTGCTGTTGAGAGGGGCTGGTTGGGGGGGCCAGCAGGGCTCTCCAGAGAGGAATAATTCAGTTTCCCCACACCCAAGGAGAGCAGTGGAGATAGAGGGCTGACCCCAGCCTGAGAGGGGCTCATTATGGGGTGCATGGCTGCCTCTGTGGGTCTGGGCCCTGCCTGGAGACCCCCCTGTGCCCACCCACCCACCCACCCAAATCCACCGTGCTGCCACTCTGCCTGTACTTACTGATGGCAAATGGGCCAGAGAGCTGGGAAGTGAGGGGAAAGAAACCCAGCCAAAAATCGCCAAAAAACACAGGGAAGATTTTAATTTAAAACCTTTTCCCACATGGAGAGCAGCAGCCTGGGCCATCTGGAGGAGCATATGCAGGTGAGGGGGGGGCAGTGGTGCCTCCTCCAGCTCCCTCGCTCTCAGCAGCCCCCAGAAAGGGCTTTGGGCTGCTGAAAACTAACCCTGGGAAGGGCCTGGGCACCCCAATGTCAAACATCAGCCAGGGGGAGCCCAGCTTTCCCTCCTGAGCTACCAAGACCTCTCTGTTTAATTGCTGTATTTGCTGCAAAAGTGGTGATGAATCCCAAAGCAAACTACAATAGCAGCTGAGTTCATTGCGAGAGATTAATTCAGTGGTTTAATTGAAACCACAGGAGCAGGATGGGAAAGCATCAGTGTGGGGCTGGGAGGAGGGGGTCAGGGTCAGCTCTGCTCAGCACCCACATCCACCCCTAACCCCGGCAGTCAACGATGCCCAAAATTAGCAGATTTACTTCCCAGAGGACTCCTCCATTGGCTGAGCATCACATCCAGCATCCCAAAGCCCCAAGTCTCCTAGCAACTCCCCAGCTCTGCCTGTGCCCACCCATTAACCCCTTCCCAAGCCCCCCCCCACGCTGTGTGGAACACCCGGTGCTTTGAAGGCGTCGCTGCCACACTGGGTGGGAGCGGGGATTGATGCAGCAAATAAATCTGCAGGATGCTGGAAGGAAGCTCGGGATGCTGGAAGGAAGCTCGGGATGCTGGGAGGAAGCTCGGGATGCTGGGATGGGTGGGAGAGACCGAGCTGGGCTGGTTGGCCAAGACTCGGAGTGTTTGATTCCAGGTGGCACAGAGAAACCCTCAGGTTTATGGATTGGTGGTTTGGTTTCTAAATGTCACGTTGGTTTTGGAGGTTTTATCCTCTTGGCTCGTGGAGATGCTGGGAAAAGGTCAGGGAATCCTCAAATTGTGGCCAGCCCGGGCAGGTCCCTGCTGGCATCAGCACCAGGAGAGGCTGAGCACGAGCCAGCCTCTTCCTCCAATTTCAACAGTAAATCAATGCCGTGGTTTCTTTGGGAATAGGTTGGAAGGGAAAATTTTGAGGAAAATGGCCTTGAAAGTGTAAAATCACAGCAGGACATGGTGTGATGGCCAGGCCTGGGCTGAAGGAAGTGGGGCTGCTCTGTGATGGTTTTTTCAGACTTGGTTTTGCCTTTAGAGATCAGAAAGCAGGAAACAAGGGTCGGAAAAAATAGTGGGGTTTCTGGTGGAAAAAAACCCCAAATAAATTTGTTTGGGTTTCTTTTTTCAAACTGTCTTAATATAGATAGACTGGGAAATGTGTCCAAACATCATGTGCCACTGAAAGGGATAAATCACTTCTCTCACTTTAATGTGCTGTGTTGGGTTTTATCAGAAACATTGTCATAAAATTACCAAATTGAAATTTTAAATGGGGGGAGAGAGGGGATATCTGGAGGGTTTGTTCTTGCTTCTCTTTTCTTATTGCCAAATAAAATACAATTAAAGCAACATTTTCTATGCCAGCCAGCATAGCTAACATCCCTTTTCTGACGGCACTTTTTCCTGTCAGCCAATGAAAATAAATGATGCAGGATTACCAGGGAGCATCCAGCCTCCGTGGCTGGAGGGGGATGCGGAGCAGCAGGCATTCCAGTGGGAAACAGAAGGATTTTATTCCCGCGGTAAGTGGAAATCTCCAGGGATGTTTCCCACAGAGCTCTCTGCCGCCGCCTGGAGCGAGCCTTCGCCCTTCCTTTGCTCTCCCAGTTCCCACCAGCGCTTCCCAGTCTAACCCAGCCCTTGGCACAGCCGCCGTCTGGGGGTGCCAAATTAACTCGGGACTCCCTACAGCACTTTTGGGGTGACCACAGTGAGGTCACCGTGGGTCCGGTTCCCCGTGGGGTTCATTCCCCTGCCCGGGGCTCCGGCGGCTCAGCTGCTGCCTGCACCAGAATCCCCGTGGTAATTGGATGAGGGCACTGGTTTCCATGAGAATTTAAAATCAGAGCCCCAGCCCCGATGCGGGGCGACACGCTTGGGGATATAAAGACACGGTAGATCACGTTACAGAGGAGTTATTTCTCCTGCTTTAAAGTCAAAGGTATCACAACATCTTCTTATTTGTCACAGAGTGTATTGGGGCATCTCTGATTGACGGGAGGGGGAGGCAGCCCTCGGCAGAGGGGCTGAGCACTCACCACTCATCACAGCGATGGGCTCTGGGGGGCTTTGGCAAAGCAGGCTCAGAAAGTGCTTAAGTGATTTCCAAGCCTGATTTTCCAAAGCCCCCTGAGAAACCATCACTGTGATGAGTGGTGAGTGCTCAGCCACTCTCAGGGGACAGCCCAGGCTGTGCCTGTGGCCTCAAGCCACTGTGACAGTGCCAGTGTAGGTGTCCCAGTGCTGCAGAGGTCCTGGAGGCTTTGAGGGCAGCAGCTCAGTGCCACCATCCCGGGCTGGCTCCCCTTGGGACCAGGACAGGGAGTCACTTAGCAAATGAGGGGCCCCAGTGTCCTCCCAGTTACTGGTTTAGCCAGGTCTCTCATTGTGGTGACCATCTGGTGGCATCTGCTGCTGCTCAGCTGTCACCCACCCTCCTGGTGGAGGGGAAATCAGGGCACCTCATGGATGGGGTACACAGGGGACATGTCCAGGGATCCAGCAGAGAGCTAGGGACAGCCGTGGCAGGAACATCCCATGGCTCCTGCCACGGTGGGGATGGATGGATGGATGGATGGATGGATGGATGGATGGATGGATGGATGGGCAGATGGACAGATGGACATCTCCCCACCCACGGCATGGAGGCAGGGGGGGACAGACAGAGAGATGCGCCTCATTAGCCAATGGGGTGGCCTCAGGTGATGCTGACAAGCCCATTAAAGGGGTTTATCAAGGGGACTGGGGCTGGCAGGAGGCTGCTGCTTTTATCTGAGATGCTGCTTTTGGGCTGGGAGAGCCTAAGCCTCTGCTCGTTAATTAGAAAGGCTTCGAGGAGGTTTGTACTGCTTGGCCTCACTTGTGAGCAGCCGTAATATGATGAGCGATTAGGGACTCTGAAGCTTTTTAGCCGGTGTCATTAAGCTGCTGATGAGCTCAGGCGAGGAAAGGTCCTTTTTGGCTGTGCCTGAAACCGCCTGGTCCTGCTCTGACCCAGTGCTTCCTCCTGTCGTGGTCCCCGACCTCCTGAGTCCCATGCGACGGGTGAAATGTGTGTCCTGGGGACAGTGATGGCTTGGCTGTCACCCTGTGTCCTTGAGCTGGGTCAGATCTGGTGTCGTTCAGCTCATCAGTGAGATGATGAGCTTGTGGTCATGCACGAGTGAAGCTGAGATGTTCCTATTTTCACTGTCTGCCAGGTATTGAGAGAATTTGGGGATGATTATCCCTGAAAAGGTGACTTTAGACCATTTGTGCATCAGGGAAGAGGACGGTGATGTGTGTTCCTGACAATTGCTTTGGGAGGGAGCTCCTTTTCCCTGTTATGGGCTTTCCCCACTCATCTGGGCACTGATGCTGAAGCTTTTCGCTCAGGGGACATCCTGACAGTGTCACTGCCCCATCCTCCCCTTGCCCCTTGAGGGCCCCCAAGGGCTGTTGCAAAGCAGGGAGCAAAACCCGCTGGATTTTGTCTGCCCTCCCCTCATCTTCTCCCGTCTGCCTTGGCAGAACTTCCCGCAGCTCAGCAGCGCCGTGCCCCCCGTCCTCTGCCTGGCACCGCTGGCGCTGTATTTACGGCAGTGTTAATTAAATACTTTCCGCAATCAGCGCCACGCATGACCCCGCTCCCCGAGCCGGGCTGGGCTGGAATGCGCCATCACCGAGCGAGAACATGACTGCTGCCATCGCAGGGAATTTCTAATAGAGATTTACTCATCCCAGGCCTCTCGTTCCTCCGTTTTGTGACATTTTGCAAAGTTCAGGTTTACAAAATAAGCCGGCGCACGCGAGAGATGCTCCAGCCATTATTTACACTGCGTGTGCAGTTCCCCATTGCGCTGAAGATGGGGTCTTCACTCTGCGGCTAGCAGAGCTGGGGGGCTCACTGGCAGCTGCCCTTCCCTCCTCCCTGCCCAAGGGGCTGCTGTTTTTGGCAAAGAGCACCCCCTCACCCAAGCTGTCCCCCCTCTCAGGGCTGTGCATGCCGGGAGAGCAGCAGAGCGTTGTCTGTGCTCATTGAAATGCTCGTGGCATCCTGCGGCTCAACCTGCCTCCAACCCCTGCTCCAGTCCCAGGGTGAGGGGTGGGGTGGGAGAGGGAATGGAACACAGTGTCAGGGGGGGCAGCAAGGGCTGCTGCCGTTTTGGGCTGTGATTTGGGATGCTCAATCGCTCTGCTTTTAAAAATAAGCCTGTGCTGAAAGCTGGAGGAGAGCATGGAGGCAGCAGGCTGCCAGCAGAATCCTGTTACTGTGCCACAGCCTCCAGGTCTCAGCTATGGGCAGAAAAGCCATTTTTGGCAAATCACTGGTGGTAGGAGTTGCCCCCTACAGGAAGGTGAGGCAGTGTGTGTGCTGGAACACAGGCAGGTGTCCATCCCAGAGGCTTGTCCCTCTGTGGCACAAGGTGGTTAATTCCTTTCTTACCCTCTCCCATTTAACCTGTGGCCAGTTCCTGTGGGTTGTGGGACCTGGGGCAAACCACCAAGCTGAGTGTCCAGACCTCCTCATCCTCCTCTTCCTCAGCATGGAGCTGGCCATCCTGTCTTCCCCTTCCTCCAGCAAGGTCAGCTCATTCCTTCTTCTGGAAACCAAGGGGTGCCCATCTCACAGTCCCCCTGCAGGAGTGCAGTGGAGCCAGGGGCAGTGACCCAGCCCTCACCTCAGCTCCAGGGGATGGATGGGGTCATCCTCAGCCTCGTGGGTGCTGGAGGCAGGTAAGTGGCACCCAGTCTCACACACCCTGTCAAAACCTGGCCGTGCTGCCAGCCTGGAGCTGGGCTGTGGGATGTGAGGGGCTGTGGGATCCTGCACACCTCGCTCCTGCCCCACGCCTGCCTTGTCAGGTCTGATCAGGAGGAGGATCAGTCGGCCCTGTTCCTCGCTCTCCAGATTTAATTAACGGGCCTTTCATCTCTACCCTGAAGGAATCTGCTATCTTCTGTCTTCTTAATTAACGTTCATTAAGCAAATCAGAAGAACATTTTCTCCTCTCCGCCTCCATGGCTTTTAACCCTTGCAGGGTTCCAGGTCTGTGTTGGGGCAGAAGAAGGTTCCGGGTCAGGTTGGTGTCATCACAACCTTGGTCACCACATCCCTGAAATGCTTGGGCCAAAGTCTTGGAGCAGTGGGTGAAGTCTCTCTAAGTACAGAGGACTTCAGGTGAGGCTGGGCTTTGTTTCCAGTGGATCTTGTAGGGCAAGTGTAGGACATCTCCTTGGGCAAGGGGCAAACTTGTGCCCAGCACCCAGCAGGAGCCTGGTGAGGGGCTCATCCAGTCCGGGGTACAGCTGAAACCGTCTGGGTTTGTGCAGATCCCACTCCAGCTGCAGCATCCCCACTGCTGAGCACAGCAGTGTCACCACCAATTCCCACCAAGGTCTGGCCCTGTGGAACATCCTCCCATGCCCAGTGGGCTGTGGGAGGTGAGATTGGGATCCCCACTAGCTTTGCCTGAATCCTACTGAATCCTGAGCCCTGACTGTGTGGTCTCATCACTCTCTAACCTGGACCCCTCTGCAACAGGGGCAGGGAAGTCGTATCAGGGATGTGTGCTGCATCCCGGGGAGGAGGAGGCAAACCCTGACACAAAAGATTTGGTTGGAGCATGGTGTTAATAGTGCCAGGGTCGTGGGTTCAATCCTCATATGGGTCATTCACTTAAGAGCTGGGTTCAATGATCCTTTTGGGTCCCTTCCAACTCAGAGTATTTTATGATTCTATCTCCTGCCCGGAGCTTACAGCCTCAATACCTCGGGAAAAGCAAAACACCTGGAAAACCTCATCCCTGCAGGATGCAAATCCCCTTAAAACTGGTGGTGGAAACACGCGGGGCAATTACTGAGCTGAAAACCCCTCTCTTTGTCCCTGGAGGCTGACACTGGGCTTGCCACTGGCCGCCCACTCCCAGGCAGCTGCTGCACAGCTCCTCGATGCTGGGAAATTCACCCTTCCCAGCGGAGCTGGCTCTGGCTGTCAGAGCCTGGGTCAATATATGATAATGGGGCTTTGAAACGGCGCTGCTGCGGGAGCCGCTGCCCAGGACTCTGATTCACAGCTCCCCTCTGGTGCTTTCTCCCGCAGTGTGTACGGGGAAGGAGAATAAAATAAATAAGAGTAGAAGGGAAGGGGAGGAAGGGAGCTTAAATTATAAATGAGGACTAAGATTCCAGAGCCCCCGTGGGCAGCTCAGTGAGGCATTGTGGGGGTCAGAGGCAGAGTTCCCCTGTGCATCCCACTTTTGCAAACACAGCCCCGGGGGTGTGGGGCAGGGGTTGTCCTGGGGCATGGCACCGTGCCAGGCTGCCCCTCTCCCTGTTTGCTGTCACCCTCCTGCCCCCATGGGTCAAATCTGGAGGATGCCACGGTCCCCAGAGGGATTCCCCTGGCACAGACTATAATTAGCATTAGCTGAGAGCTGCCAGTGAGGTCTGGTGATGATCTGGTTTTGCCACCCCATGGAGATGCCTCCCCAGGATTGTGCCCTCACTCGGGGCCAGGGGACTGGGGTGGCTCATGGCTACAGGCAGGGATGGGACCCTCACTCGAGGGTGCTGGTGTGGCAATGCTGTGGAGGCATTGGGGGTGTCACAGACCCACAACCCAGGCAGGTTGGTGTAAGTGGGAGGGCAGTCAGTGCCTCATAAATCAGTGTGAGGGAGAGGAGGGTGCTGTGCTGATTCTGTTTCAAAGCCTTTCCCAATCCCCTCTCGATTTTGAGGCTGCATGAAACACGGTGAACCCCACCAATTTAAGGAAAAAGCCTCATGTGAGGCATGTACCTCCACAAGCTCATTCCCAGGGTTGAGAAATGGAGGAGCTCAGCTACATCCCCGCAGCTGAAGATGCAAATCCCCAATCCACAAAGCAATGGAGATGATTTGGGGATGGAGCACTGGATGGTCCCATCTCCACGGCCTGGGGACTAGGATGGCCTGCGGGGATCCCAAACTCCACAGCTCAGGCTCACATACGAATATTTCGACATTCCCAGCAGCTTCCACAAGATGGACCTCGGAGCGAGAGGAGGTGCCGGGTAGGGGCACCCGTCCCATCCCATCCCGTCCCATCCCATCCCGTCCCATCCCATCCCGTCCCGCCTGCTGCAGCTCTGCCATCCAGAGGAGGCTCAGAGTCCGGCCGGGAGAGCCGCGGCATGGCACGGCCTGCCGGGCTCTGCCTGCTGGCCCTGCTGGGGCTGGGGGCGGGGGGCTCGTCCGCCTGCTGGGACCCCCGGGGGCAGCCCCGCCGCTGCATGCCCGTCTTCGAGAACGCCGCCTTCGGCCGGGCCGTGCAGGCCACCAACACGTGCGGGTCGCCCCCGGAGGATTATTGCCTGCACATGGGCGCCCACCACGCCAGCGCCCTGTGCCACCGCTGCGACGCCAGCGACCCCCGGCGCCACCACAACGCCTCCTTCCTCACCGACTTCCACAGCCAGGAGGAGAGCACCTGGTGGCAGAGCCAGTCCATGGCCTTTGGCATCCAGTACCCCAACTCCGTCAACATCACCCTGCACCTGGGTAAGTGCCAGCGGGAGCCCTGGCGGTGTCGGTGGAGGGCAGGGGCTGTGGGTGCATCGAGATCGGGGTGCAGAGATGGGGGGTGGATGCTCCTGCATCCTGCGGCTCTAGATGCCGGTGCTGGATTAAGGACAGGACCATCCCCAGGGATTTCAGGGGGTGTATGGAGTGAGCTGCCCTTTGCAAAGCACTGGAAGGACTCGGGGAGGGTCTGCCCTGCCCATCAGCCGAGCCCCAGGATGCCAGGAGTTGTGCCTGTCTGTGCTGCTCCCAGCCAGCCATGCCCGGAGTGCCCGCTCTCCCCTTCACCCCAGGCTGCTTTTTACGGATTATGGAAGCCGGAGGAGCAGGAGGCAGGAGGCAGATGGTTCCTACCCGGGAGAGCCTTGCCCGGGGAGCCAAGCCCCTCCTGTTTCACCCCCGTGCGTTGCTCAGGGTGCCTGGTATGTCTCAGGGTGCCGAGCTCCAGACACACCGTGCAACCCCAGAAGGTTTCCCCAGCTGGCACCGACCCTCTGTGTTTTAAATACTGTGCAAGCCGCCCACTTGGAGGGTACTTAAACCCAAGGGGCATGCCTGGCATTTTAAAAAGGTTTTATAACATTTTCCTGCCATCTAAACTCCCCTGGCTGTTGGCCAGCGCTGTAAAATCTTCATTCTCTGCAGTCTCCTGCCATCTGCATGCCGAAGGCGGGTACTGGAAGGGCTGCGGCTGGAGCTGGTGAGGGGACAGCCGAGCGTGGTGAGGGGACAGCTGAGTGGCGGTGTGGCACGGAGCCGTGCTGGTGGGACCCAGCGGGCTCGGGGTGACGGTGGAGGGTCCGTGCCTGCCCCGGCAGTGAGGCGGGAGCTGCCCGGCTGGGTGGAGGTCGCTGCTTTCCCAGCCCCCTGCGAGCGGGCGGACATCTGGTCCTGTCCCCGGGCTGGGGCTGGGCTCCCCGCCGGGCATGAGAGGAGTCTGCCATCCTCACTCCCTGCTCCTGCCAGCCCTGACAGAGGGGATTGCCGGCCTCTTGTGCACCTAACGCGGGCTGTCAGATTGTCCCCAATCCGTTCATGTGTGACCCGGGGCACAGACCACCCGAATGCAGCCTGTGTGGCTGAGCCAGCTGCCGCCGGGCGACTTTGTGGCCACCAGTCCCAGCTCAGCACAGCAACATGTGCGGGCTCTGCAAGCCCCGGGGCTTCCTTCCTTCCCCGTCTCTGTCCTTCTTCCAGCTCTTCCCTGCCTCCTCTGTGGTCCCTCTTGGACCCCACACTCGGGTTTCCTGTGGAGCCCAGGCCCTGTGACCACCCTGCTGTGTCTGTCTCTGTCTCTGTTAACACAGCCAAGGTTAAAGCACTGCACTGAGCCCATCTTCCAGCCTGTCCCTACAGCCCTTCCTGGGCTGGAGCATCCTCTGCAATTGTACCCTTCTTCCTGCATGGCTCCTATCCCTTGCCATGCTAAAAAGCACCATTTTGGTGCTGGGCACATCATTGTCTGACCTTTCCCACAGTTGCCTGGCCCAGACTTTTTTTTATTGCTGCCTTAAAGCTTTCACTTGGGCTAAGCAGGAAAAGCCCAACTGGCCCCTGAAGTCCTCTGGAATGCAGCCTGGGCTGAGTCCTTGCTCCTGAGCTCCACTGAGTAATTGGGTGTTTCAACCCATGCAGTGTGTCCCCCCAGCCTGCCTGTCTTGCTCAGTCACACCTCTCATGTGTTCTCCAGCGTGGATACCTGGGGAGCTTATTAAACAAGACATGGGATGACTTGGACAAGACTCGTGTTTACCTGCATGTTTTGGATTGGCGTTAATTAGATTATGCTCCTTTAAACCTCCCCTCCCCGTGAGGTTCCAGCCATGCTGTCATGGTGCATTGGGCTTGCAGCTGGTCGATCATCCCAAGGGTCCACAGCTCTTGCATTTGTCCTGTCAGACTTCAGGAAGGAACCCAAAACATCCACAGCTTCCAAAGGCAGCAGACACCAGGGCTCCTCAGGAAGTAATCTGAATGCCAATGGCTCATTTTGGAGTGTCTGGATCAGGCTGTATCTGTGTCTGTGACTCTGATTTTCCTGTGGGATGAGAGCCTGGGGCTGAGGTTTGGCAGGGCTAGAGGTGACAGGACATGTAGGTGACATGCCTGTTCCTCCTTTTCTCCTTTCCAAAATTCTCTTCTTGGAGCCTCAGAGCAGTACAAGCTGCAGTTTGGGCTCTGGGGAAGGCAGGTGAAGATTTTTTCAGGTGACAGCACAGCTGGGAGAGCAGCCAGGGGTCCTGGTGCTGTTGGTGCATCCTTCCCAGCATCACTGTCCTGCAGCACATCTGGCTTTGGGACATGTCACACCTGAGCAGCAAAGAGGAAATAACCAGCCTGGGTTATTTTCTGGATCTTTTTTTCCCAAGGAGAAATCGGCTGATCGAAAAGCCTGTCTGGGAAAAGCACATGCTCCCTCATGAAAATTCCTCAGGAAAGTGAATCTCCTCCATCCCAGCCGGAGGCACCAAAACGGGGCTCCCCCAGCCTGGCCGTCCCCTCGCGGGGCCGCTCGGGGCAGGGGCGGTTTATTGACACAGCACTGCGTTCCCTTCCTCTCCCAGAGGAAACTGCCCCGGGAGGTGACGGCCCCGACCTCGCTGTTTTGGTAGCCATCCCCCTCGGGACCGCGCTGTCTGGGAACCGGCGCCTGCCAGGCGTCCCCCCTGTGCGGGGTGCAGGACACCCCCGCTGTCACCAGCCCGGAGCGCTCCCAGAGGGAGAGGAGAGGCACAAGGCGAGGGTGGGACAGCCCAGATGCAGCCCCTTCTTGGCCCTCGTCACCTCCGGGTGGGCTGGCAGTGGGTCTGTCCCCCTCTCCAGGCGCTCTGCCGGGCCCTTCCCGCATCCCTGATGGGATGCAGCTGCTTTTCCCAGCGCTGGTAGCCGGCTGCCTCGGCTCCCCCGCAGCAAAGTCGCAGCACATACGCGACAGAATTCATATGGGCCCAATTAAAGGCTTGTTTTCCTAGTCCCGGAATAACCCCTCTAACATTCCCAACTCATTATCTTTTCAAATAAAGCCAAAACCTTGCAGCTAATTGTTTTGTGCTGTCAGGAGTGGTGCTGTTATGGAGCAATCCGGGCTTTGAGCTGGTCCTTCATCTCTGGCAATTAAGTGGGTCTGATGTTCACTTTGGTGTTTTCTCTTTTCCTTTCTGCTAATTCTTTCAAGCTCCTTCAGAGCTCGCCGGACGCCCCAGGGATTGGTGCCCTCTCTTTGTCTTCATCCCAGCAAAGATGGAAAGGATGCCGGGTCCTGGCATGCAGCTCCCTGGGAAGGGATTGGCCTTGATCCTTTCCAACTCTTCATCCCTAAAGCACCACTGCCCCGGGGATGCTCTCAGTGCTGTGGGCCTAACCCTCCCCCACAGCTGCTGGATAGAGCCTGGATTTGGAACTGCTCCTTGCCTGTCCAACCCACCCAGTGCACCCACACAAGGGGTGGGCATTGCATTGGTGTGAGAGCCAGTTTGGATCTGCACAGGGTTTGGGCTGCACCAAGGAGGGGCTGGTTAAGGGCAGCCAGGTGGTGATTTCTCTGTTTTTAGCCATGGTGGGTGCCACAGGATGCCACAGGGGTAATTCAGGCTGTGGTGCCCATCGGGTGGCGGGCAGAGGGTCGCAGCGTGGTGGGTCTGTCCCCAGGCAAAGCCTACGAGATCACCTACGTGCGGCTCAAGTTCCACACCAGCCGCCCCGAGAGCTTCGCCATCTACAAGCGCAGCCGCGCCGGGGGGCCCTGGGTGCCCTTCCAGTTCTACAGCGCCTCCTGCCAGAAAACCTACGGCAAGCGGCCGCGGCAGTACCTGCGGCCGGGCGAGGACGAGCAGGTGGCCTTCTGCAGTGACGAGTTCAGTGACATCTCCCCGCTGAGCGGGGGCAACGTGGCCTTCTCCACCCTGGAGGGACGGCCCAGCGCCTACAATTTTGATGGAAGCCCCGCGCTGCAGGTGCCACCAGGGTGGGAGGGGGGTGGTGTAATGGATCCTTGGGATCAAGGGCGTTATTACACCCACCCGGGGTAAAAGCACTGGCGATGCGCTGCATCCCTGCTTGAAAAGGTGCAGGTGTTGGTGGCCCAGACCTCTCCACCAAGGTGCCTTCCCCATGTCCCCTGCAGGAGTGGGTGACAGTCACTGACCTGCTCATCTCCTTGAACCGGCTCAACACATTTGGGGACGACATCTTCAAGGACCCCAAGGTGCTGCAGTCCTACTACTATGCCATATCCGACTTCTCCGTCGGTGGCAGGTGAGGGGCAGCCAGGCAGGAGTGTGGGGACCTTCCTGGGGCTGTAGGACTGGGGCAGCTGCTCCTCACCTCAGTCTCGTCTGAATTGTGATTTTGGTGCAAACGGCTCAGATGTGGCTTCCTCCATGTGTAAACTGGAGCTGGAAGTGCAGAGCTGGGTGATTAAACCTGGAGCCCTCCCAGCTGTGCAGAAAGGCTGTCTTTTCCCCACTAACCCACTCCACATGCCACCAGCTGTATTCGCTTTGTTCCCTCCCAGCCCAATGGCTTTTAATGACACTGGGGCTCGTGTTGCTCCTCCTGTGATCCTGCTGGTGCCTGGGCACTGCAAAAGGGAAGTCCTGGGGTTCTAGTGGAAAGATGACCTAAAGCTGAAGAGGCTGGTGGAGGAGTTGGCATGGCCACAGGCAGAGAAGCAGAAACAGCTGCCAGCGGGAAAGGGCAGCAGATGTGGGATAGAGGTGCAGGTGGCACCCACTTGGTGCTGCCCGTGGGCTGTGCTGCACATGCCCTTTCCCAGCAGGGAGAAGTGGAAAGTTTCCCCACCCCTGAGAGCGCTGCCTGTCCCAGGCAGCGGGGCTGGGACAGCTCCCAGCGCGCCGGCCGACCTGGAGCTGTTGTCCCACCTCCGGGGTCAGCAGCTGGAGCTGGTTAGCACGGGCCACCCTCGGCGTGTGACCTCCCGACTGGCCAGGCTGGGAGCGCCTCGGGGACACCATGGGCGGCCTCAAGGCCAGCACAGCCTGAGCTGCTCCCACCCTACAGCCAGCCCGGTAGCAGGGTCACACACAGCCTGGGCACCGTCCCACAGCTGCTGTTGCTGCCCACTCAGAGCGGCTCTCCCGGGCCCGGGTCTCGCCGCAGGTGCAAATGCAATGGCCACGCCAGCGAGTGCGCCCCGAACGAGGCCGGGCAGCTGGTGTGTGTGTGCCAGCACCACACGGCTGGCCCCGACTGCGAGAGCTGCCAGCCCTTCTACCAGGACCGGCCCTGGGCTCGCGGCACGGCCGATGCTGCCAACGAGTGCCTCCGTGAGTATCCCCGGGCTGGCTCCGTGCCCACGGCGGTGGCTGCTCCTGATGGGCTGCGCTGGTGCTGCATCCGCTCATCCGGGACCTCCTGCACCTGCTCCACTTTGGGGGGGAGGATTTGTATCCCGGGGCTCCCCTTCACAGCAGCACCCCGAGTATTCCCCATTCCCTCTACCCCACGAGTGCAGCCATCTACTCCGTGCGTGCATGGTGCTGCACCCACCTCTGCTTCCGAGGGCAGAAAGCTCTCGCTGCTGAGCCAAGGGGTCCCTCTGGCTCATCCGCTGCCGTAACCTCCAGTGTCCGCCGGGTCCTGACCCGTGCTCCTGTCTCCCCCCCAGCTTGCAACTGCAGCGGCCGCTCCGAGGAATGCTTCTATGACCGGGAGCTGTTCCGGCGCAGCGGGCACGGGGGACACTGCCGCAACTGCCGCGACAACACGGCCGGGCCCCACTGCGAGAGCTGCAGGCAGAACTATTACCGCTGGGAGCCGCAGGGAGCCTGCCAGCCCTGCCACTGCCACCCCGCAGGTGCGTGGGGCTGTGCCCAGCCGGGCTCAGGCTGCAGAACTACTGCCCCAGTTGGAATTTGCTGGGAGGGTGGTTTTGGTGGGTTCTCCCTGGCTCGGGGTCCCCCCATCTTTCCCGTCCTGTGTCTCTCCCCGGCTGGGGTTGAGCCTCAGGGCTGGCCGGGGTCCCCATAGGCTCCCTGCAGCCTCAGTGCGACAGCTCGGGGACCTGCGTCTGCAAAGCCAACGTGACGGGCTGGAAGTGTGAGCGCTGCAAGGACGGCTACCACAGCCTCAGCGAAGGTGGCTGCAGGTGAGGAGGAACCCGGCCCTGGGCAGGAGCACCGGGATGGGACCGGGAGTCACCTCCTGCCTTCATCTCACCCCATCCAGACCCTGCACCTGTGACCCCGCGGGCAGCGTGGGCACCTGCGACCCCAACACGGGGCACTGCACCTGCAAGGAGAGGGTGGAGGGGCACTTGTGCAACAGGTAAGCACCGTGGCCCTGGCATGGGGACAGGAACACTGTCCCTTTCCAGTCTTGGACTTGGTGGCAAGGCTGTGGGGCTCCATTCCTCTGTGCCACTGGGACTGGGCTCACACCGGGACACTGCCGTGGGTCCCTGCAGTTCTGCCTGCCCTGTGCCACATCACATACTCCTGTTTCCTCCCTGTGCCCAGGTGTCAGCCTGGCTGGTTTAACCTGCAGCCCCACAACCCCATCGGCTGCACCAGCTGCTTCTGCTACGGCCACTCCAGCGCCTGCAGGGCAGCAGATGGCTACGAGGAGACTCACATCCGCTCCGACTTCAGCCAAGGTAAGGACCCCCCCAGCCCCCGGTGAAACGGAGGGCACTGCTCCACCAATTTCAGCCAAAAAGTTTGGGAAGGATGTGGCTGAGTGTCCGTCTTTGGGGCTGAGCATCCCCTTTGGAGCTAACTGGTGGTGATGGGTGGAGAGAGTTTTCTCTGGCTTGCCCCTGTTAAACCTCTGCTTCTGCCTCCAGCTCCACGGGGACAGGCTCTCCGTGACTCCCCGTGACATCCCTCCATGCCAGCCTGCTCCTGGGGCTCTGCATGGCTCAGGGAGCGCTGTGGGGCCAGGCACCGACACTCCACCACACCAGGGACTGCACGAACACTAAAAATCAGCTCAGAAAGACAAAAAATAACAGGATGGAGCCTGCTGGGAATTTCCCAATTATTCCCACCTCTCCCCATGTTCGGCTGGGATGTGACAGCGCGGCTGGGAGAGCGGCATTGGGGTGCTTTTGCCCGGCTGCTGGCAGGGCTGCTCTGGCAGGGCTGGATGCGTGCGGGATGCTCGGGGAAACCCTGCCATCTGCCGCGCATCCCGGCGTGTGCAGCCCCGCTGCGGGGACACCGCAGCCCCGCAGGGACGGCACCCACACCCACGGCAGGCACCCCGCTCTGCCTCGCCTGCTCCCACATGGATGTGAATGCGCCAGGCACGGGTGGATCTTAATTGCCTTTAAACCGCGCTGCCAATTGCTGTGCTGCTGGAATGTCTCGCACGGCCTTGAAGCTGAGCCAGGCTTTAAACCGAGTCTTTTTTTCCACCCTTCACACAGCCAATTTGGGGCTGCTCGTTTGGGGACTGGTTTGGTAGTCTCCGAGCTGAGATGCGACCACGGCACCCTCCTAAAACCCCACTCCCCAAAACCCTCCCCAGTCCACAGTGGAGTGGGATCAGATGGAATTTTCTTCTACTGGGTGACAGAGTCCAAATTTGGGATGATTTGATAACAGAGCACAGCCCACTTGAGAGATTTCCAAGTGTTTGTCCTGCAGGGCTGGAAGAAATATCCAACCCTGGGGAGCTGGAGGGAGTTTAACTGGTTTCTTAAGGAAATCAGCTTAATGCAATTACGCCCTGTCCCTTCTGGGCTTCTCCAGCATCTCTCCTCAGGCTTCCTGTGCTCACCAGCCCACAGTAATGTTAGAATGGCAGCACAGACAGGGGGGCAAAAGTTCAAAGATAATAATTTCCTCCGAATCTATGAAAATAAATAGATGAGGGGTGGTTAAGGCCACCATACAGGGCATGAGAGCACAGGCCCCAAGTGAAGCAGGCTGTTATGAAGTGCTGGCCCCTTCCAAGATTCAAGAGAGTGTTGAGAAGGAGGGACAGAGCCCCTGAAAGCAGTACCCTGCTGGTGCTGTGCTGGCAGGGACTCTCTTAGCTGTGCAGTGTCACTCTGTCCTGTCACACAGGGCTGGATGGCTGGGCTGCCACAGCTCCTGGCACCACAGACCTGCCTCTGCGCTGGGCTGCCGGGGAGATCATCACCCAGCGGGATGGAGAGGAGCCAGTGGATTTTCTTGCACCAGGTATTGTGTGTGCTGGGTCCCTGAGGGGCTGCTCTGTCTTGGGGACTCCCTGGTGCTCTCATCCCACTGCTGTGCTGGTGCAGGAAGCACTGGGCTCCATTCCAGAGCTGAGCATGTTTCTATAGCAGAAGACAGTGGGGGGTATGGGAACAGTGGCCAGGACCCCAGGAAGGCAGCTTGGAGCTGGCACCACCCTGGGAGGGTGACAGTAGCTCCTGGTGATGCTGGTGGGAGTAGGACTGCACTCGGCAGTCCTGGCAGAGCTGGTGCCTCCATGTCCCACAGACTTTGCTCCTCTCTCCCCTTGCAGAGAAGTTTCTGCAGAACCAGCGCCTC
Organism: Eopsaltria australis; assembly: GCA_034509425.1. Taxonomy (NCBI): domain Eukaryota; kingdom Metazoa; phylum Chordata; class Aves; order Passeriformes; family Petroicidae; genus Eopsaltria; species Eopsaltria australis. Next base: position 542,272 of record JAVTVJ010000680.1, read on the forward strand.
AGTTATGGGCAGCTCCTGTCCCTGCTGCTGGGAGTGGAGAATGGGACAAGAGCAGAAACCGGGGTGCCCCTGCTCCAGGTCCAGCTGGTGCTGGAGGGTGAGGGGATGGAGATCACCATGTCCAGCAGCAAGAGCCAGCCCCAGCATGGAAAGCAGGCTGTCACCTTCAGGTACCCATCACAGTGTTTTGGGGAGCCTCAGTGGGGTTTAGGGCACAGTGCCTGATTTGTCTGGGCTGCCCTGTTCTGGGAGTTCAGCTCCACCTTCTGCCCCCCTCCGGGATTTAACTGTGCTGTGCCTGGGTCCCAGCCAGGACCCAAGGTGTCCTGCAGCCCCTGACTCAGGCTGGTCCTGTCCTGCCTCCCACACTCCCTCTCCAACAGGCTGCACGAGGCAGAGGAAGGTGCGGAGCCTTTGCTGTCAGCCTTCAGCTTCCAGCGCCTCCTCTCCAACCTGACCGCCCTCCGCCTCCGCGTGAGACCCGGCCCCGGGAGAGGTGGGTGGCTCCACAAAACATCCCCAGGAGGCCCAAACTGGGGTAGGGCTGGAGACAGCGAAGGAGACATCAGGCTCTCGGGGACGAGAGGGATTGTAGGGGGTGTTTTGGGGCAGGGGCTGCCTCCTCTCTGTGAACACCCCTGGGCTCTCAAGGACGTATTTTGGGGTCTCCTGTGCCTGCCTGGCGCATTTCAGAGCAGAGCAGGGGATGCACGATCCCATTCCCACCCTGCTCTCCCCTCTCGCAGGCAGGCTGTCCCTGAGCGAGGTCCAGCTCACGTCTGCTCGCCCCGGGCCGAGCACACGGGCGGGCTGGGTGGAGGAGTGCACGTGTCCCATGGGATACACCGGGCAGTTCTGCCAGTCCTGTGCACCTGGATTCAAGAGGGAGATCCCATTTGGCAGCCCCTTCGTCAGCTGCGTGCCCTGCACCTGCAACCAGCACGGAGACTGTCACCCCCTCACAGGTGTGCACCCCCCGGCCCCTCCACTCACCTGTTGCTCCAGGTGTGGGTGACAAATCCCTGCCTTTGCTTGTTCTGAGGGAAGCTGGAAACCTTTGGTGAGGTTGTGGTTTCCAAAATTTGCAAGTTGAATTGTTTGGGCGGTTGTAGGGACAGGGTTCATAACTGCAGAGATAGAGATAATTAATGAAGTGCAATAATGGTGGCAATCAATAATTAGAGGAGCATTTTTTATGATACTTGATTACCTTTAAGGAGGAGAAGAGAAGGGTGCTGGTCCTCAAAGGAGTGGAGGAGCAGGGGCCAGGGCAGCAGAGAGGGTTTTGCGAGGCTGGGTCTCACAGGCAGCACCACTGCCCGATGAGAGGAGCAGGACTGGGCTCAGCTCTGGAATCTGCAAACTGAGGGCGAACCTGAGCAGAGAAACAAGGAAAAAGGCAGGAAACCACAGCGGTGCCAGGCTTGAGGAGCCAGCCCAAGCCCTCTGTGGCTGGTTCTCCTCAGTGGGGAGCAACAGTGACGTACGGCCGGGATGGAGAGGGCTGGAGGAGCAGAGCGCTCGGCGAATGCCCCTGCCCTGCCCGCGGAAGCACGGCGGCAGCTCTGCAAAGCCGCCCTCATCCCGCAGAGCCGGGGCTGGCGCCGCCGACTGCACAATCCCCAGGGATGGGGCCAGGCTTTTGATGTTCCGGTCTGGGCGCTGCCAGCCCGCGCACTTCCTTTCGTTTATTTTTCCACTTCTTCCTGCCACCCGCTTTTTCTTTCTTTTCCATCGTCTGACTCTGCCTGGATGTGGGGAAAATGGAATCACACCCCCTCCTGCGCAGCCTTCCTGGTATGACCCGACCCCATAAAACATGAGGGAAAGTCCTCCCCCTGACTCCTCTCTCTCCAGTGAAGCAGAGCATCTGCGTGGAGGTGGGGGGTTCCTTGAGCACTCTTCCTCCTCTTCCTCGCTCTCCTCCTCACAGCCGATTTCGGAAGGCTGACTCACCGGCTCGGCTCGCTCTGGAGGAGATGCTCCCCGGTGGGTGCCGGGCCGGCTGCTTGTATTTTCCAAGGCAGGCTGGAAGGGACGCGCCTCGACGCTGAGAAATGTGTTGTGGATTACGGCAGGCGCCGGCAGCCTCCGCACACGCTGATGGTGCTGCCTGTGCCAGCGCTGCCTCGTCCCTGCGGCCTCCGTGTCCTCCCCAAAACCTCCCCTGAGCAAAGACAGGGCAAGCGGGGAAAATGTCCCGAGTACTGGTTGGAGATGTGCAACCCCGCGGTCGGAGCTGCACATCCCTCTTGCCAAGCTCAGCGCTGGGCTCTCTGTCCCTCCCGCATTCCCTGCGGTTATTCGGGGTTGGGTTATTGCAGACCCTCAGCTCCGTTTTCCTCCCCGCAGGGCACTGCCAGTGCTTGCACAACACCGAGGGTCCCTCCTGCGAGCGCTGCAGCCCCGGCTTTTACGGCAACCCCTTCACCGGGAGCTCTGATGACTGCAAGCCCTGCCCCTGCCCCGGCCGCTCGCCCTGCACGCAGGTGCCCAGCAGTGGGGAGGTGATCTGCACCCACTGCCCGCCGGGGCAGCGAGGTGAGGCTGGGGCTGGGTGGGCACAGGGGCTCTGGGCGGCGTCGGCACGGCTGGATCCTCCCCACCTTTCCGCTTTCCCCAGGAAAACGCTGCGAGCTGTGTGATGACGGGTTTTTCGGAGACCCCCTGGGGCAGAGAGGTCCCGTGCGTCCCTGTGAGCCCTGCCAGTGTCACGGGAACGTGGATCTCAATGCCGTGGGCAACTGCGACCCCGTGTCTGGCCGATGCCTGCGCTGCCTCTACAACACAATGGGAGATCACTGCGAGAGGTGTCGGCCCGGCTTCTACGGGGATGCGCTGGCTCCCAGCCCTGCTGGGAAGTGTGCACGTACGTACAGCCCCCGGGGACAGCTCACTTGCAGCCAAAATCCTCCCAGCAGTTAAGGCAGAGGGTGGAAGGGGATGCCCAGTAGGTTTAGGGGCTGATGGATTGTCCAGGCTACCTCCACGTGTTCCAGAATGTCTTTTGCCCTCTTGCTCCACTGCCATCCTTCCCCATAGGTGCTCTGACCTGCAGGGGCTCTTTTTCTTGGAGCCCTGGTTGATGGGGGAACGTGACTCTCCACGTTGTCAGGAGCTCAGCCTCAGGTGCCCCATTCCTGCAGTCCTATCCACCAGCCCCATGCTGGGATTTAAGAACTGTTTTGTCTCCCATAGCCTGTGATTGCAACCCCAACGGCTCAGACCCGAGGCTGGAGGGCTGCGATCCTGGCACAGGCCAGTGCCACTGCCTCCCACATGTGACAGGCAGAGCCTGTGGGCAGTGCCAGCCTGGCTACTACGGCCTGGAGCCCACCGTGGGGTGCAAGAGGTATGTGGGGCACGGCATGGGGCTGCCAGGGGACAGCAGTGGCTTCATGTTCCCAGCTCTGCTCTCTGCGTTGATAACCTGCTCATGACCCTCCACTTCTCATGCCAGCTGTGAGTGCCACCCAACAGGGTCACGGGAGAGCGGGTGCCACGCGCTGACGGGGCAGTGCTCCTGCCAGCCTGGTGTCACAGGGAAGAAATGTGACCGATGCCAGCACGGCTTCTTTGGCTTCTCTGCCAGGGGCTGCCGAGGTAACAGGGATGGGGACTGCATCTTTGTCCCTAAAGTGGGGCTGGCAGCCACAGGGTGACACCTTCCTGCCACCACTGCAGCCTGCAACTGCTCTCCACTGGGCTCCGTCACCCCGCAGTGCCACGAGAACAGCACCTGCCTCTGCCACCCTGGCTTCGTGGGCTACAAGTGTGACCGGTGCCAGGCCAACTTCTTCCTTGACCCTCTGAGCTCCCGCTGCCAGCAGTGTCCTGCCTGCTACGGGCTGGTGAAGGACAAGGTACAAGCTGGGCACTGCTGAGGCAGGCACAGCACCCCACCCCTGCACTGCCTCACTGTCCCCCCGTGCCCCCCCGTGTCCTGCCTGCAGGCTGACCGGCTGAAGGCCAGGCTGCAGGAGATGGAGGAATGGCTGCAGAAACCAGGCTGTGACACCCACCCGGGCCACTCTGCTATGCTGGGAGATGCACCCAGGGGAGATGGGCTGCCCAGCCCACACCTCCTGAGAGGTATGGGAGACTCTCCTTCAATCCACCTGTTTCACCTCTCTGGGGACCCTCTGCTCCCTCAGGGTGCTGTGGGTGGGTGCAAAGAGGTCCCAGTGAGCGCTGGGCTCAGTGTGAGTGATGGGGTGATATGGGAGGAGGGCAGTGGAGGGGACGTGCCTTTTTGGGAGGACAGAGCTCTGCAGGGATGCTCACAACCCTGAGGTTGTGGAGCAGGAAGTGATGGGAATTACTGGGGGCTGAGCACCAACACATGGGTGCCCTTTGGGTGCTGAATTCCTGGGTCCCTCCTGAGCACCCAGAGGGACTGTATTCCCCTTTCATTAGTGGGTGTGAGGCAGGGGCTGGGCCAGCTCCACAGGGAAGAAGGGAACCCTAAGCAACCTCAATGGGCAACGAGCTGCTTGTGTTGCCCACAGGTGCCTGGGCCACCCTCTTGGTACAGGTGGGCCAGCTGGCAGGGGCACTGAACACTGCACAAGGCCGTCTCACCAATGCCAGCCGGGCCACCAGCTGCTCTGATCACGGACCCCCCAAGACCTGCACCCTGCTGTCAGAGATCAGGGCTGTGCTGCAGTCAGCACAGCAGGAGATCCTGCACGCTGCAGACACCCTGGCTACCACGGTGGGGACTCTCAGTGGCCCTGGGCTCCTGAGGGGGTGGTGGTAACGCTGGGGGGCAGTGGGATGTGCCCCCCAGAGCTGTTGGGGTGGGATGTGACCAGCAGAGTGGGTGAGCAGGAAAGCCTGGGGTCCATGTGGGTGTAGCCCTCCTTGTAGCTGTGTCAAGAGGAGATATTTTCCTTGCTCCAGCCCTTTGGGAGGTTCTTGGTGGTGTTGGGCTGGCAGAGTCCAGGGCTGCCTGCTCCCTGCCGGGGTCTCAGTGGTGCTGTTTGCTTTCCAAGGAGATTCCCCAGGAAATCCCACAGCAGCCCACAAACTGGAGCCACTGGGCACTGGACGCTCGGGCTCTGTCCAAGAGGTGAGACTTGAACAGGCAAAAGAGGCTGCCAGCCCAGCCAGGGGTGCAGGGGTGCACTCCTTTGCTGGGAGGCCAATCCTGATATCCTCTCTGGGTGTCCTTGTTCCTGCAGCCACAAGGACTCCATGGCACGGGTGGAGGCAGTGGTCAGGAGAGCCCTGCGTGCCTCCAACACCAGCTCGGAGCTCCTGCGGGACCTGCTGGAGGGGAACGCGGCACGGGATGTGCAGCGCGAGCTGGAGGCCGGGTGAGGAGCTGGCAGCAAGGAGAGCAGGCAGGGCACCACAGCCTCTCTCCTCTGCCAGGTCCCTGTTACAGGACTTGGTCATGGTGGTTTGGCACCTGCCCAGCAGGCACATGCTGAGCACCTTCAAACTCATTGCAGCCCAGAGCTGTAAAGCAGAGGGACATGGCACTACCTGCTGGGGGTGTTTCAGGAAAAGCCCCCAGAAGTTCCTGCTACATCCATGTCCAGGGCCAGGTCTCAAGTTATCTTCTCCATCCTTTGAGGGACCAGAGGGCCCTGGCTGACAGCAGTGTCCTGTCCATGTAGGTATGAGGAAATCCAGCAGGCACAGGAGGAGCTGGGTGCTGGCATGGCAGAGGTGGCAGTGGAGGCCAGGAGAGCTTTGACAGCTGTGGAACAGGCACATGCTGACCTGGCTGAGAGACTTTTGCAAGTGGCTGATCTGGAGCAGGTGAGCAGCACCCAAGCTACAGCTCCTGCTGGCATCCCTACCTCCTGCTCTACCAGTGCTGCCTCCCAAGCTGGGAGATGATCTCACAGGGCCTTTGGCACTCCTGGCCCAGCAGCAGGTGCTGCCAATGAAGGCTGGAGGGCTGGCACAGGACCTGGCAGTGCTGGAGCAGGCAGCAGCTGCCCAGGAGCCGTTGGCTCAGCAGGCAGTGGAGGCATCCCGCACGCTGGCAGCTGGATTGCGCCTGGAGCTGCAGAGGACTCTTGGCTTCGAGCAGGTAATTGCTGCTCACTCAAATGGGGAGCTCCATCCCTGCTGCTCCAGCAACTGAAGGGACCCTGCCTGCAGCCAGGGAGCAGGGAGAGGATGTTTTGGGAGATATCTTCCCTTGGGCTTCCAGATGTCCCTAGGAGCTCACCTACCAAACAGAAGCAGACTGAGACCCACATTGCCCAGCTGGGTGCAGCTCTTCACCCACTCCCCAGCCTCACTCCTCCTCTCCTCTCCCAGCTGCAGGACCAGGCTGGCTCTGCCCATGCCACAGCCACCACGGCTGTCTCCCGAGGAAAAGCTGTGCTCTCCGATGCCAAGTCCCTGCTGGCCAGCTTGGAAGGTAAAAAACACCGGTCAGAGCACATCCAGCCACAACTTGGCTCTCACCAGGTGACAAGGGGAGATGTGGACAGTTTGGTGATGGCCGGGTTGTTCCCATAGGCATGAAGAAGGTGCTGGGGCATCGCAAGGGTCAGGCTGCCCTGAGGAGGAAGATGGCCACTGTGCGGGACAGAGTGATGGTGGATGCTCAGAGGAAGATTAAACAGGCAGAGAAGACACTGGGAAACTCCCTGTCCATGTCCACCGCAGCCCGGAGGAGAGCTGGGGAGGCTGAGCAAGTCTCTGAGGAGAGCGCCAAGGTCTGAGCTGAGGGATGTGGGTGGAGCTGCTTGGCATGGCCAGGCTGGCACCATCACCTACAGAGCCCAGGCTGCTGCAGGCAGGGCTGCGTGTCCCCAGGTGGCTGTTCCCATCTCCATCCCTTTGCAGAGGGCACGGGCTGTGCTGCAGGAGAGCAAACAGGCCCTCAAACGTGCCAGCCAGCTCGCCACGCGCGCCAATGAGACCCAGTGGGAGCTCTCCCGGCAGGAGCGCATGGCTGAGAAGCTCAGGGGGGACCTGGAGGAAGCACAGCAGGTCAGTTGGGTCCCCTTGGGCAGGTTGTGTCCTCCAGAGTATGGAAGTGGCTTTGCCCACAGCCCAAAGCATAGGGAACAACCCGGCTTGTGAGCTCCACTGTAGGGACAATTACTTGGGGATGTTCCTGGGATCTCCTCTACCGTCCAGCCAAGGGTCAATGGTGTCCCTGATCTGGGTGTCTGTCTCTGTTGGAAGGTGGGGTCAGAGGTGAGTGAGATTGCAAAAAGTCTCCAGGAAGCCCGGGGCTCACTCATGTCAGACATCGAGACCCTGAACAACCTGCTGAAGAGCCTAGGTGAGACCTGGGGGGACATGGGGTGCGGGTTCCAGGGAAAGGGCTGGGCTCTCGGGGGTCAGGGCTCTCCTGCTCACTGCTTCTGCTGGATGGCCATCCAGGCTGAGCTGGGTGCTCTTTGGCTGAGATCACCCATGGTCTCAGCAAAGCTCCTTTAAGGCTCATGTCTAGAGAAAAACCCTCATGAAGAATGAATTGGGGCTTGCTGAATGTGTGTGCCCATGTCTGCTCTGGGTACACTGATCTCCCTCGGGATCCTCAGGGGAGCAGGGCTGGCAGAATCCCTTTGGAGCTGAGGGTTGTGCTAAACTGGGTTTGCTCCTTGTTGCTGGTTGGTCTTGCTCCAGCTCATCCTGTTTTTATCATCTGGGTATATTTCTGAGCATTCCAGGACTCTTGCATCCAAGAAAATTTGCAAAAGGGTGGAAACCATGACCCATTTGTAAGAGAGATATGTGCCCAGGCCCTGCCTGGAGCCAGAGTCCTGTTTGCTTATCTGTGATCAGTGAGAAGCTGCAAAGCCTCCATGCCCTGCTGCACCCACTCCCTATAGATTGCCTGGTGTCACGAAAAACATCCAGAATATCTCCTGTCCATCTCTCTGCTCTCATCCATGTCCTCTCCTCCCTTGCTCAGGTAACCTGGAGCAGGATGTGGAGGTGGATGCAGTGCTGAGTGCTGGGAGGCTGCAGCTGGAGCAGCTGTGGCTGCGCCTGGCCACGCCGGGACCCCTGGCCGGCCAGCTCAGCCGGCTGCAGCAGGAGGCAGCACGGCAGCAGGAGAAGATCCAAGCATTTGAGAGCGACTTGGCTGAGATCCGGGCCGACAAGCAGAACTTGGAGGACATTTTGCGGAGCCTCCCCGAGAGCTGCTCGAAGTGACAGGTCACTGGCTGCTGCCACGTCCCCTCTGTGCCCACCCTGCACAGGGAATGGCAGAGGGAAGGACATTGTGCATTCACCAGCATCAATCCCTCCCACTGCTCCTCACACTGCCCTCCGTACAGGATCACACCCCAGCTCCTTTTCTACACCCTTCCAGGCTGCGCATCCCAAGCACTCTACAGCATGACTCCAGCCACCACCTGTGTCCTCAGGATGGGGGACACCCACCTACCAAGGACCACCAATGTTTCTGTGCAGGATATGGAGCCATCCCAGGGCTGGTCTCCCACTGCAGAGTGAACAAAGAATCCTCACAGACCTCATCCATCCCTCCTTTCCCACCGCAGGGACAGCTCACCCAGTACATAACGTACCCAAGCTGTACTGCCCGGCAATCCCTCCCACTCCAGGAGATGAGAGAGGCTCTCACACCCGTGCTGGAAGCTGCTCCTGCTGCACAGCACCCTGCAGTGTCATCCTCATGGGCTGTGGTCACAGAGGTGCAGAGAGCTGCTCACCGGAGGGCATACAGCTTGTCTGCTTCCCAAGGGAAGGGAGCTCACAGCAGGAAGGCTAAATTAACGAGCAGAAACAAAGCAGAGGCAAAGATGGATCCTCACCCAGCTCCCAGCAGGCAGGTGGGGCGTCCTCAGCCTGCTTCAGTATGAGAGGAGCTCAGGTCTTGCTGTTCCCCTGCTCCAGGGTAACACAAGGCCACATTCTGCTTGGCTCACCGAATGTCACCAGGCATGGCTATAAACCAGCCAATTGCCACCAGTCCCAGGGGCTGGGTGGCACAGACACAGGCAAGGGAGGTGTGAGAGCAGCAGCACCCACATTAGCACCTGTGCCCCACTGGAGAGGAGCTGGCTGGTGGCACCAGGCTGTGCAGCCAGTGTGGACCGGACGGGGACCAGCTGGACACCCGCTCCTGCCTGTGCCACTCCCACGGGGTGGCAGAGGTCAGTGGCTGTATTGCCTTTAAAGGAAAGGCATTTACATTCCCCTGTGCTCCCATGTGGGCTGGGCTGCAGGACAAGCCAGGTCCTGGCTCAGCCCATCTTGTGCTGGCTGTGCCGTGACTCCAGGTAGCTGAAGTCATTCCCATGAGAAGAGAAACGAGTCCCCAGGCTGGAGCTTGCTTAATTTTTTAACCAGTTTTACCTATGTTTTCTCCTCACAGTGCTGCAAATCAGGTTTGCTAAAGTCTTGTGTAATTTATGTAAAATTGCTGCCATCGATGTTGAATTCCCCCAGCACCATCTCTGGTGGGTCCAGTGGCCTGGAAGGAACACAGGATTTTCCTATTGCAAACAAAGCCATTGCCCTTCTAATTCTGCACAAAAGCTGTCCAAGGAGCAGGGTGCCAGAGCTGCAGTGCTGTGGGGTGTAATGGCTGGGGCTCCCCTGCTGCTGCCCAAGGACACCTCTGGGAAAGCAGAGCCATGGAACAGTGAGAGCACAGCGTGATCCCGCTCGGCCAGAGGCAGGGAGCCATGGGCACTTACTGTCTCTCTGGGAGGACAATTATACATCTCCAGTGAACACACAAATTTGCTGCTCTTACAGAAATGTCAAGCCTCTGCTGTGTGCCTGCTGCTGAAGATGTGGTTCACGCTGCCTCCTGCTCTCCCTGAAACTCTGTGTTTTTAGCTGGTGCCACCTGCCTAGAGCTGTATCCATTAAAAATTCTTAATATAACACCCAGCTGCCCATCCAGGGTGTGTGGCGGTAGGAGAGCACACTGTACCTGCTCTTGCTGCTCTTAAAGAGCAGGGGGGATTGAAATGCGGCTGCATTTGGGGTGGTGAGGGGCCAATGTCCGACAATTCCCACTAAACTCCACGTTAGTACATGTTTTTAACATAAGGTATCAGGCCGAGACCGCGGGGGCGTGCGACCCTGGCCGGGACACGCATCACCTCGGCCGTGGCTGTCCCTCGGCCCATCCCTTTTCCCGCTGCTCGAGTTCCAGGGTTTATCCAGCGCCTGGAAGCGCATTTACCTTACCGACCCCGTCCCTCTGCTGCCGGTACCGGCGCGGCGATGCCGCTGGCCGGGCAACTCCGGAGCGATCCCCGGTGTCCCGGAGCCGCGTCCGGCGGGCGGTGCGGGCAGAGGGAGCCGCTCCCTTCCCTCCTGCGGGAAGCGCAGAGGCGGCGGTGCCTCCCCCCGTGCTCGGGCACCTCGAACCCACCGCGGGTACCGCGCTGCCCTCCCGGCGCGGGGCGATGCGGGCTCAGCCACCGCCCGCTGCCGGCGCCGGGCGGGGAATGGGTTAAGGGCGGGGGGCGGAGGGCCCGGCCCGGCCCTGCCCGCCCCTATTTAAGGCGGCGGCGGGCTCGGGACGGCTCGGTGCGATGGCGGCTCCGCGCCGGCCGAGCGGCGGGGGGCTGCAGAGAGCCTCGCAGGACGGGCGGCTGGAGGAGATCAACAAGGTGGGGCTGGGGCCGCCTCCCGACCCGACCCCCGCGGCGAGTGGGGAGGGGGCTGCTGCAGGGCCGGGCGGGGCAAGACGAAAAGGAGGAGGGGGGCGGTGGGTGCAGGAGGAGCCGCCGACCCCTCTGCCCAAGCCTCTTTGGAGAGGGGGATCCGGCCGGAGGAGGAAGCGGGATTTCTACGGGGATCGCTCTCCATCCCCGCCGCTCCTGGTGTTCCCCTCTCGGGCGGCTCTTTCCTCCCCGTGCACCGCACATCGGCGGGTCCGAGCGGGCTGGTGGGCGCCCGGGGACTGGCTGCTCTGAAATTCCCTTTGGGAACGTGCTCCAGCAAGAATGGGGGCTATTGTTCTCCTGGAGGACTTCAACCTCCCCTCTGCTCTGTCGAGCGCTTCAACTTTTTCTTCCCGGAATGAGGAGATTTTGCTGCTCAGAGCTGACTCCAGCCTTCCTGGCTTTTCATTACAGAGGGTGAATGTATAGCCCAGGATGGTTGGACGTCCCACAAGCCTTGGGTAGGGGGAACGGCACCTCCTGGATTAGTGCAAAGTGCACTGGGCTTTGTGCCCTTCATGCCAGGGTCAGGCAAGGTCCTCTCCCCCGAGCTTCAGGCTTGCCCCGTTCCTTGCTTGGCATGGCTGTGGAGGCAGGTCCGTTGGCATCCCTCCCAGCTAAGAGCGGTTCTGAGGGTGAAAAGAAGGTTTTAACCTTGAAGCAAACAGTGCTGGGATTTCTAGCACTTTTAGGTGCTCCTTTAGCCAGTGGCACCTTGGTGTTACAAGTGCAGAAATCAAATTGCTGTACAAAATGAGAGCCCGGAGGAGATGGGCTCACCTTGCCCTCACCCTGACTCAGCTGTGAAAAGTGGCAATATGTTTCACCAGACAGCAGGGAGACGGTAGAGGTGAAGTTTAGGTCACTGGAGAGGGAATTAAGTCATTAGAAATTACTCAATTAACTAGAAATTAGGATGTACTGTGGAACAAGAGTGGAAAAAGAGGTGTCACAGCACAAAGTGTAGAATGAGAGCACTTGGTTAAAAAGGTTAACCTGCTGCTGGAAGGCAGACACAGCACACACCCTGCACCAAGGTGTGTGGGTAGGTCTAACATACTTCCCCTAGGCAAGGTAGTGTTGGCCCTTAGGCTGAGGATGAAGGGACTGTTGTACCTACTGCTGCAATTTCTGCTTCTCCAGAGCCATGCTCCAGCATCACACAGGCACAAGGTGGATACACCATCCTTAAGCAGGTAGGAGCTGTAGGACTGATTCTGGAAAGCTGTGCTTCCTGGGATGCTGCTGGTGTGCCCCTGCTGTGTCCCAGGGCTCAGGGCTGTTCCTCTTCCCATGCAGGGGACAGGTTCCTATCTCTCCCCTCAGCTGCTACCACTTGTGGCCTTTTCTTTGCGTGAGGTTTGGATGACAAAAATGAAACAAGCTACGTGACTTCCCACTGACAGAGTTGCTTGTTTGCGCCCTTGCAGCCCTGTGTGCTGGCTCAGTGCTATGAGTCGGGGTTTGAGCAGCTCAAAACCAAGCTGCAGATAGCACGGATCTTCAGAAGCCATCGTGCTCTGGACAGCAACCCCCACGCTGCTCCGCTTTGCCAGCTCTGTGTGGCAATGGGGGAGTGCAGCAAACAGCCTCACACCTCCCTGACACAGAGCTGATAACTGAAACTTGGGCTGATACTGTGGCTGGAGCCAGGGAGGGGGTTTCCCAAGTGCTGAAGAGCCCTGAGGCTGTAAAACAGTCAAGTGCTCCTAATAAAACCTATCAGGCCAAATTCCTATCAGGCGTAATCTCATTGTCTCATCCTAACACTTAGCTCCCTCCAGCCTTGTTTTCCTGGCTGGTTTCTACCCCAGAGCTCTTGCTGGGATTCGGGTCTGGCAGGCAGTGCACTGAGTGCACGTGTGCTGCAGAAGGATGGCCGAGTCCTAGTGCTGACTTCTCTCTTGCAGCCTGAAACAGTCCTCTGGGCTCCCCTCTTTTCAGGCAATGCAATCACATTGTCCAGCCTCGTGCATCAAGGTGGCAAATCTAATCCAGCACAGATTAGTTTCAACCTAGTTTTACCCTGTAATGCGCTGGGCTGCAGGGAAGGGATTCAGCCTGAGAGCAGGTGCCTGTTTCTTGCATCCAGGGCAGGCACGAGCATCCCTCAGCCCTTCCCAGCCCCAGGGTGGTTGGCATTCAGCACTTAAACATCCCAGTGAGAGCTCTGCCTGCCACTTGGAGTCACCTTTTTGGGGAGCAAGGAAGGATCTGGCTTTGCTCAGGTTGTCTCTTGCAAGTAGCTGGGACTTGTGTGACAGAGTTTATTGGCTTAGAAAAGTCTCTCAACAGCTCAAGAACGGCTGTTCAGGGCAGGAGTGGGGGAGAGGCTTTTAAAGCAGTTCTTATTAATAGAACATGCCCCTTAAAATGGGAACTTTAGCAAAGGGCTCTAGGAGGAACTTCAGCCACTCTGAGTTTGAGTCACAGGCCCTGGGGGCTGAATTCCTGTGTGCCATTGTGAGTGTTTTCCTTATCACAGTCACAGCCCAGCTCACACACAATGCGGAGGGTGGAATGCCTTTCAAATACAGCCCCTTGTTGCTTCCTTGCACCTGGAGCAGAGCTGTGGTGCTGGTGGGCTGTCCAGTCCCCCTCTCCAGGAACACAAAGGAACTGAGTCCTAGTCCTGTGTGCAGTGTCACCTGTGCTGCTCTTGTATCGATCACAGTGCCAGGGGCTGGTGGGCACGTGTCCCTCAGCCATCATGTATGGGGGCATTTCTTTCAGTCTTCACCATTTGTGTCCCTCAGCCATCATATAAGGAGGCATTTCTTTCACTCTTCACCATTTCTGTGCTGCTTCTTTGTCCCAGAGAGATGCTGTGCTCTGCCCTCACATCCCCTGTCCTGCCAGGAGGTGGAAGCTGCTTGCTGCTCCTGCAGGGCAGGAAGGAAGCTGTAACCTGGTGGCCAGGAGGTGTTTTGGCCCTGTTTTGGTTTTCAGTGATGTTTGCCTTCTCCAGAGGCTGTTTGGGGGTGATGGCAGCAGGTAACACTACTCTGGTCTCTGGTGACTCCTGCTGCTGCCTGAGCCCAGGTCTCGAAGCTGAATTGGGCCCTTTGTGTCGGGCTGGTAAATGATACCCCTGGGTAGAAATAACTGAGATAAATGAAACTGAGTGGGCAAAGGACAGCAAAAGAAGGAACTGGGAATGTTGCTTTTTACCACAGCTCTCAGTTTGAGTAGGTGACCATGGTGATGAGGGAAGTCAGTGTCACTCTGGTTTGGTGGTCATGGTCTCTGGTGTCCCATCTGGAGTTTCTGGGGTGGAAGGAGGGGGTGGCAGTCACTTCTGACCTAGTGGACTTCCTACAAAACCCTAGTTCAGCTGCAGGGAAAAGACTTGCCATAGCAGTGGTTAACTGGCAGTGAAGGTTTGAGGACTCTCTGAGCAGGTCCAAGCTCCCCTGTCGCAGTGAGGAAGGAGGGAGCAGCTCCAGGTGTGTGGGACCCAGAACACAGGAGCAGGATGAGGGTGACCAACAGTGATCAGCACACAAGGCTCTTGGTGATCCACTCCTGCCTTCCCCATGAGAGCATGAGGAGCAGCAGTGAGGAACACATGCCCAGAGCAGGGAACAACCTCAGCCCTCCATTCACTAACCCCTCGAGGGGTTTGTCCTGGACAGCCATGCATAAGCTGTGCAGATGTTAATGATTTCTGCTCTGAAGAATGTGGTGTTGTTGCTGAACACAGATCGAGTCATTAAGCTGTGCTGGGCTGGAGCTGGGCGGTGTGGGAGGGCAGGGACAGGAGCAAGGCCCTGCTGCTCACAGCTGCGGGGAGTGTTGCTGGCAGGGCACAGAAGAGCTGGCTGTGCAAGTTGTGGTCTGTTCTCTTGGGTAGCTGAAGGTTTTTGAGGTGGGGCTAGGGATAAATGATCAGAAATGATCCAGGGTTTCCTTCCCAGCCTGAGCAGGGTAGGGGGAGAAAATGGATATTTGGTATGAGAGTTCCTAAGCCCAAAATACCTGTCCTCTTGGGCATATGATGTTCTGCAAACTTTGCCTGCTCTATTTGCAAGCCCTCTGAGTTTATCTAAGAGTTTGAAATCTGAGATAAGAGTGCTTTTTACAAGGACTAGGAGCCCTTGCTGGAAATAAGTGCCCAATCCACATGCTAAGGGTGCTTAAGCAGAGATGTGGGGAGCTGAAATCTTGGGTGAGCAAGAAGAGGGAGTTTCATGCAGTTATTCCAAAGGCAGGTGAGGTCCAGTCCTCCATCAAGCTGCCAGTGGGAAATCTGAGACATCAGAGGGATTCCCCTTGCACTGGAATGTTAATGACAAGGTTTGGAGGGATTCAATCAATTTTCAAGTCTCCTGGTGCTGTTGCTCAGCTGTGATTCTCTGGGAATTGCATCTGGGTAATGCTGCCTTTGGAGGTGCCCTATAGGGTGTTTTCCTTTGCATCTTTAACCTTGGGGATATTTTTTTCTCTGTTTTAGGAGTTTCTCTGTGACCCAAAGTTCAGTAATGAAAAAGACCTGGAGGAGAAGTTGGCAGTGTTCAAAGGTGAGAACTGGAGGGTTTTCCTGTCCTTTGAGCCTTACTGTTTGCTCTGAACCAGATTATTTCCCTCAGCACTTGGATCTCACCAGCCTGAGTGACTGAGCTGGGATGGAAGCCTTCCCCTTTGCTTGTGAGACTTGGTGAAACTCCCTGGAGAGGTGTTTTCCACACAAGCCTTTGTGCTTCTCCCACTTGCAGGGCAGGGACATGTCACCCTACAGACATCCTGCCTGGCAGCTGCTGTTACTGCAAAACCTGCTGTGTGGGCAAAACCCTGGGGAGCTGCAAAGGAGGATGGTTTCTGTCTAGTTACCCAGCAAGCTAACTGGCATAATGGACCATGCAATAGCATGCAATTTTATGTTTTTTCAACAAGTAGGAGGACCTCATTTGACAAAGCAGAAGCGTCAGCTGCTTTCTGGAGGAGTTGGGGACTTTCTCTAGAAGTTTCTTTAGTCCTTTCCCAGTCCCTTGATAACAGAGGGAACAGCACTAATGTGTCTTCTTCTAGCCAAAGCCTGAACAGTGGGTCGGTCAGCAGATCTAGGGCTTAGCTTTGGATCTTTTCGGGATAGAGAAAAAGCTCAAGAGCCTGGAGTCCTTCAGAGCTTGTCCCCAGACTGGTTACAGGACAAGATGTGGCAGGGTTATTCTGGTGTACCCACTTTCTTTCCAAGCAGTGGCTGAAGGCAGTTGAGAAAACATGCCTGCGTCACACTGCCTCGAGGCTTGTGCTCAGCCTGGCTCTAGCCAAATAAAACCTGACCTTGCTTCCATTTCAGACATTGTCTGCTATTTCCCTTTGAATTTTGGCTTTGCAATCCAGCAAGGAAGAAGCTGGCTGGCATTTTGTGATCCCTTACACCGCTGGGCACAGAGGAGCCCCCTGTGCTCCCCAATCTCTTTGTGTTGCCTTTTGTGTGGCTTTGGCTTTTGGCTGCAGCCCAGCATTATTTTTTCCCATCACAATTGGGGCTCTTCAAACATTGCAACTGTAGGTCACAGGCGCAGAATTCCCTGTAACGAGAGCCTTTGGCATCTCTTCCTGCTGCCTCGTGAGTTTGTCTCCGTGGCCTGTCCTGCTCTCCAAGGCCTCCTCCAGCTCCCCCAACAATCGGCTCATTGTGTGATGATGGGGGGAATATTCTTCTCTGCTGTCCTTCCCACTTCCCCACCCCCCTCCCAGCCTGGGGGAGGCAAAGATGGAGCCCCCATGCAGTGTTTGTGTAAATGTATTTGTGAGGGAGGGACCGTGCTTGGTTTTTGGCCCACTATATCCCCACTGCTGGGGTGGGAGGGAAACATGAATGTGTGAGCTGAGGCTGATGTAAAGCTGCCTCTGTTCTCTGCACTTTTGGCTAAGTGTCAGCACAGCAGAAAAGAAAACATGTGCTGGGCATGGACACGGCAGAGCCCATGTCCCCAGGCATATGCAAGGGTGCCTGACCGTGGCCAGGGAGGTGACAGTCCACATGCACAAGGTCATTCTGGGGGAGAGGCAATCCCACATCAAGCATCACTCTGGCCCTTAAGTATGTGTGTTACAGCCTCAATTTCTTCTAGGATTGGTTGTTTGATGCTAGAAGGGAGACATTTACTCCCTCCTGAAGCATGAACAGCTTTGTTTTGTACATGGTATTTCCGTCGGTCTGTCCCAGTCAGCTCATGGCAGCAGTAATCCATGGGCCGAGACCCAGGTGAAGACGTGCTGAGCCATTCCTCTGCTCCTGCCCATCAGTCCAGTTAACCCAACAATTTCCTTTGGAAGCACAGGTCCTGGGAAGACTCTGATGTGTGAAATAACCACTCTTCCCTTTGGCTCCTTAAATCAGCCTGCCACTTCTCTGTTCATGCTCGTATGCTTGCTGGTGTCCCTGGAGCAGGGGCAAAAGGTCTTTTCCATTTCCCTTCCTGGGGCAAAGGAGCAGCCTGGAAGGGCTTGGTTAATTTGAGCCCTCTGAGGCTGTTGTGGGGAGTGAGTGCTCACTGCAGGGTGATCTCTCCAGCTCAGCATGGATGGATGGTGCCAGCAGGCATCTTGCTCTTTCCATTTAGCAGAGCTGAGGTGATGGGTGGCCCCCTGTGGCGCTGGGAGCTGTATGGTCTGTAAGACAGACAAATCCTTGCCTGAAGAGCTTAAAGTCTAAATGGGGAACAGCTAGCAAGGGGTGGGGGGTGTGTAGGAAGCTCAGGTGTGCCACTTCAAAGGGCAGAAGCCACACAGGACTGAATTCCTGAATTTTCTAACTCAAATCAGCCTGTTACAGCATGTGAGTTTTTGTCCTGCAAAGCTAACCAGACCTTCTGGAGCAGGCTCTGCCTCTCTCCGAGAATGCTGGAGTTGCTCAAGTCAGCAGTGTTTGACAGCAGGTTGGAAGGGCAAACAACCTGCTCCAGCATCACTGTGCCCAGGCATGTTCTTGGCTTCGCCCTCTTGATGTGGTCCTTGAGCATCTCCTGGCAGGTGCTGCTCTGGGAGTGAGCACTGTGGAGTCTGTCCCTCGTTATTGCAGGCAACTGCGTCATTTAATCCCCCTCCTAATCCGATCAAGCTTCATCTCGGGAGTGCTCAGGGGTTTGTTTTCCTTGCTACTCCTTCTGGGAGGCTGTTCCAGAGCTTTGTTTTTCTGGCTGGAAACCTTTTAACGCTGTTCGTAGCCAGCTGATACCTTGTTCTCATGCCAGTGTTTTCCTTCAGCTTAAATGAAAAGCAGCCACAATTACAGAGCACTTAACTCTAGAGCACTAGAGTTGAGATAAGGGTGCTAAAACCAGGCCTCGAGATGGTCTCCCCCTCTGAACTTTGCATTCAGCAGTATAGCAATCTTATCCCCAAATGCTTTATTTCATTGCTCTGAGCAGGCAGCGCTCCAAAGCCCTGCACACCCCCTGCTCTGGAGAACTGCTAACTTAATTCTGTGTCTCTTCCAGAGAAATACATGGAGTTTGACCTGAACAACCAAGGCGAGATTGGTGAGTGACTCTGAGGGATGCTGGGCTGGAAGAGCCACAGCCTGTCTGCTGCTGAATCGGCTGCTTCCCTCTGCATTCATGGTGTTGAGGAGGAACACTTGTGGGCTTTTCCTATGTCCAGCCTTGCTTGGATCTTGATTGCCAGCCAGGGGCTTCCTTGGCTCTCCAGCCTCTGCCTCTCAGCCTCCGCAGTCTCTCTTTGCCTATTTCAAGATCTAAGCTCTTCTCAGTGCTGTTCTCCTGAAGTTCTGTTTGTCTCCTCCACTTCTTTCTGCTCTATATGTTTTTTTTCTTCTCCCTTTTTCTCCACTGAGGCCTTCTTCTCAATCCTCTGCTGGGAAGCTGGGAATTCAGAGCTGGGAAGCTGCAGGATGTGGACAATCCTAGGGCTTGCCTGGCTTGAGGCAGGAGCTGTATAAATCCATGAGCACTTCTGGTGCAGAGAAGCTCTTTGCTTTGCAAGGAGGGGAGTGGAGGGAAGCAAAGGACTTGGGTGTGGGTCTGGCTCAGCTGAGCTGCTTTGGGTCCAGAAAGCACCAGTTACGTAAAGTTCCAGCCTCCTGCAGACCTGGAGCTGACACTGAAGTGTAACCGCTTGTGTGCTGTGCCTTTCCAGGAGGCTGCTGCCTCATTCCCCTCCTCCACAAGTCTTGCAGCTGAAGTGAAGCCTGTGGAGAGCTGGAAGATGCCTGACTCAGGGCTTCCGGGAGGGAAGGGGCCCGCAGGTCTCAGCAGGCAGCAGTGCAATGGGAGGAAATGGCCTGTGGCGATGGGCAGGGGCGTCTGCTCCCCACAGCTTGTTTGTCTCGAGCTTTAACCCCGGTGTTGCTTCCCTCCTCCCCATCCTTGTGATTCTTGGCACCACACTCTGAGCTAGAGAGCGCTGTCCCCACATGTGTCTGCAGCACTGGGAGAGTTGTCTCTCTTCTCTGAGTGTGTGGTGCTTTTATCTTGAGCTGCACAATTGGGAAGTGATGCTCTGTACTGGGCAGAGTGGCAGTGAGCTGTACTGGAAGGCTTCTCGTGGCTTTTGGCAGCTTAATGCTGTCAGCCAGAGTCCACGAGTGAGGTGGCCTCAGGTGGGAACTCACAGCTCTGTCCCTTGGTTTGTTCTGTGCTCAGTGGGGTCACCTCCTGACAGCAGTGACTGCCTTGCTCTTGTAGATTTGATGTCTGTCAAAAGGATGATGGAGAAGTTGGGGGCTCCGAAGACCCACCTAGAACTGAAGAAGATGATCTCTGAGGTGACTGGAGGGGTCAGCGACACCATCTCATACCAGGACTTTGTCAACGTGATGCTTGGGAAACGCTCTGCTGTGCTGAAACTGTGAGTGTCCTGGGATGAAGCTGGGGAGAGCAGCAGCACCTGAGCTGCTGGGTTGGGAAGCTGGGAAGCACAGGCTGTTCTGTCTGGTGGAGCTGCAGCTGTGCACACTCGGTGTTCATGAAGGGAGATGAGGATCGTCGTGCAGGGGAGCCTGCAGGGTGCCATGAGAGGGTGCATAGGCCCATGTTGAGGCTGAGCAGTGGCGAGTGCTCCCAGCAGAGCTGCCTGCTGTGTGTTAGCACAGGTTTCCTCCCACCAGCTCCATGGGAGCTATCCCCCTCCTTTCCAAGGCTGTACAGACATTCAGCACTGCAGGACTTCTTCCCATCTCTCCCCTGAGGATCCTGCTGGCTTTGGGGACACAGACTTTACTGTGGGTGGTGGCAGGACTTGAGTGGTGAATGATGGTCCTGCCAGCACCAGTAGTGCTGGTTCCTGTTTCCCACAGGATTCTCCGTCCCTGCCTCATCTTGGGCAGTAGATGGAGATGGGACACGTGCTTGAAACAGCTGGCTTGTGCTGCGAGAGGTTTTCTGTTGGGTACAGGCTGTCAGCACCAGCCTCCCACGGCCCCCTCTGCCCTCTCAGATAGGCTCTGAAAGTGCTGCTCTAACAAATGGCTTCCAAACACTTGCTTGGCTCCATCTCCATCCCATTGAAGCCTGGCGTTTCCTTTCACAGCTCAGAGGCTGGCGCTGCTTTTGTGTCTGAAACTGCCATGAAAAGGAGCTGATCCTCTCCATCGTCCTTACCCCTTTTTGAAGGCAGCTTTAGAAACACAGCCAGCTTTCCGGGCAGGTTGGGAGGAAGGATCTTGCACCCACCTCTCATGTGGTTTCTCTAAGCTGGGATGTGTTTGCTGGCAGATTCTCCCCACTGTGTGCAGTGTCTCTGTTGGGATGCTCCTCTTCCAAGCACACACAGACTTCTGACATCCCTGCTCCTCCTTTTTCTCCACAGAACCAGACTGAGCCTGCAGCCTGTCCCGTATCTTCCATCCCTCCTCCCAACTGCAGCAGCTTTCACAAACAGGTCCCTTCTCTTGCTAACAGACACCCCTTTGTCCGTTGGACTCTGTAGAGCAGGAGCAGAAATGTAAAACTCGTCCTAAGAGCAGTACAGTCCTTTGATCCATCGAGGCAGCTGGCATTCCCAGCGTAGCTGCAGTCCTCAGGGAGGAAGACAGTGCTAGTGGTTGCAAAATGCTTGAGATTCCTACAGCCAGTGCCTTGCTCCTTGTTTTTGCTCTCTCCCCTGGCTGTAATTGCTGTTGCTTGCTTGGTGCTGGCTTCTGAATGTTCTGCTGTGTGGTTATGTGCAAGGTGGGCCAGCAGTGGTATTTGCTTTCATGCATCAGGAGCACTTGGCATGCAGTGTGTGCCCAGGGGATTTCGGAAGTGGCTGTCTAAATAAAATGTGCTAATCCTCTGGGCTCTGAGAAGAAAACCGGCGGAGACTTTGGGAACCCACTCCTGGTAGCTGCTGAAAAAGCCAGCCTGGCAGCACTGCCCTCTGTTGGCTTTCCCTGCTTTGTTAATTATAGAGTGCTCTTTGTAGGGGAGCCAGATGCTCTTTTCCAGCAGATAATGCCACCCTCAATGATGGATAAAGATGCATTTGCTTTTTTTTTTTTTTTTTAAATTGGCAATATCTGTTGTGTTTTTCAGGGTCATGATGTTTGAAGGAAAAGCCAACGAAAGCAACCGAAAACCTTCTGGTCCACCTCCAGAGAGAGACATAGCCAGCCTCCCCTGAAGAGGACAGGCTGTAAAATGGGCACTGTTTGCTTTGCTGGTCTGTAACAGAGGTTACCTGTGCTTTGTTACTCTTTACTGTGGACAGTCCTAGTTTTCAACTAACCTGCCTTAGAGGAACAGCAAGGGAAGCTGGACACCTCCAGCTCGTGTCTTTCTGCTGCATCCCTTAGCCAACTCGATCTGTTAGACAGAAACCATAGCACCAAGTGTAATGTGAGACCAAAAACAACAAAAAATATCCTGTGATTTTACTCTTTCCTCTGCCTTCCTGCACTTCTCAGACGAGGAGCTACTTTGTTCCCAGCATATGGATTCAGAGCTGTGCTTGTCACGGCAGGTTCCTAATGGTCTTTTTTGCCAGACATGGACAAAGCCCCTGAGAGCGGCTTCATGGGTGCAAAGAAATAAGTGCCTTCTCTGCTTCATCCTCCCGTTCCTTAGTTCTTCCCCTCCTGATCTCCCCAAAATGCAAATCAGGCTCCCACGTCTGTCTGATCATAAGGGGAATGTGGGAATGTGCTTGGACACAGATATCTGCCTGCACAGCCTTTTGGAGTGGGCACAGCTGCCTGCGTGGACAGCTTCTGTCTGCTGTGGGGGCTCATGCTGCGGGCAGATCTCAGGGTCCAACACCAGCCACTGCAAGTGAGGATGGTTAAAGCCACCCTGGGGACCCCCTTCCTGATAAATCTCGACTTGGGTCCGATCAGGAGCGTAACCTCTGGATTGTCTGTCCCATTCATGGAGTCCAGAAACAAGCTGTGATGCCTTTGCATCCCCACAGGATGCCTGGGGCAAGTGAAACCTCCAGGAAGCTGAGTGACCAAACTGAGCCCTGCCAGACCAGTTGCAGATGAGGATCTGTCCTCAGGCAGCTGCTCTGTCCCTCTGATTTTTGCAGACCTCCCTGTATGTGTTTCAGCTTGGTCCTCTGGGATTATCCATTTCCCTGATGGATAAGCCCTCGAATCTGCAAAGTAAGAATGGCTATAAGTATGGAATATGAGCTGGGACTGTGCTATCCACGCTCTGGGTACTGTGGTGATTCTTGTTCCATACACCGTTTTTGGAGTCCAGGTGTTTGCTCTTTGCCCTTTCCCTACTCTTTTCTTAAATGTTCTTGACAGCTTTTAACTTTTTTAAAATCATGGTTTAGTAAGTGCATTTTTTTAAAAGGAAGTACAGATGATTAACTCTACTAGGCTGATTGTTCCTGCCAAAGGCTGCACTTTTAAATAATTTTAAAAACCAACAAAAACATTCTCGCTACTGTTTGTGTGAAAACCAAAACTGTAACGGAGAGAAAAATTACGAGCAAAAGCAGCACCAGTCTACTTCAAGGACTGAAAATAAATCTTCTGAAACTACACAGTGTGTCAGTGTATATTGTTATTTCCTCTGAAGCTTGGTCCATATGATTGGTTGCAGATTAAGGGAGCCGGTTTCCAAGTCTGTTAATATAAACCCTTAAACAGATCCCAGAGATAGGTTTGGACTGTCTTGATCTGATTTTTATCTGTAATAACTGACTGAAAGCCATGGACTTTGTGTGATGAAATGCAGATGCCACCTCCTGGAAGCTGACGCTTTTTTCTGACTTACTGAAAAAGAGCAGGTGCCAGTGCTTGTTTTAAGGAATAACTTGTTCATTGCCATGCTTCTCTTCAAGGAGGGGTTTTTTATTATTCTCTCTCCTCTTGAAGCAATCGCCCAAGGTTCTTGTCTGATGTGAATTATCAAAAGGGGAGACCAGGTTTCCTGGGGAATGACTGGGTGCACTTTTTCCATGTGTTCCTCAAAAGGACAGAATTTCCCTGAGATCACAGCCCCGTGTCTGCTTTCTGCTGCCTGGTAGCCTCTGGGAATGCACCTGCTTTTCTTGGCTGTGTGTGTTGAAGCTGTTGTTCAGTTAGAAAATAAAGGATGCATATTACACGAGGGAAACTTGGATGTGGTTTGCCACAGTTCAGGTCACTGCCCAAAGCCATCACTGTTTGTCTCTGTGGAAATCCTTGTTCTTTTTGGTCCTGGAAAACAGAATGGCATGCTAAAGCTGGAAACAGCCCTTCTCAAAGTGTCCCTATTGGGCTGAGTGCTGGCATTCTGTCTGAGTGGGGGCTGAACCCCTCAAAACTTGAGGAGCAAGTAAAGAAATCGAGGATCTGGTGTGATCAAGTCCAGCATTCTGCGTTTGTGTGGTCCTGGAGCACAACAAGGCTGTTCCAGCTCACAGAGCTTCTGTGTTTCCAGCTCAGCCACCCTGCACTGGAGCTGTAGAGGGGCTGACCCAGAGCATCCCTGTGCTCCCACTGCAGCCCATGCCCAGAGAGCAGGATTTTACTTGAGGGAGATGCATGAAGGGGAGGGTTAGGTTGGAATTAGGAAAATGTTCTTCCCCCAGACGGTGGTGGGGCACTGAACAGGCTCCTCAGGGAATGGGCTTGGCCAGAGCTCCAGGAGTGTTTGGACACGGCTCTCAGGGACAGGGTGGTATTCTTGACTTGTCCTGTGAAGGGCCAGGAGTTGGATTTAATGAGCCTAGAGCGTCCCTTCCAACTCGGGAGTTTCTGCGATTCCCTAGACCTGAAGCAACACTTGATCTCTGATACTGGAAAAGCATCAAAGTCCCTCACCAAGGGCTGGGGACCGGGGTGGAGCAGCCGCCTGCCAGGCTCCACCATGGCTTGGCAGGGACAGCCGGAGCCCACCCCTGGTGGCAGCGGGGTCTGTGCCCTCCGGGGCTGCTCCAGCGGGCTGGGTCCCTTCGGGACGGAGCCGGGCACGGGCATTCTGTGTTTCCCAAAGGGCTGAATGCTCTCAGGACGGAGCCGGGCACGGGCATTCTGTGTTTCCCAAAGGGCTGGGTCCTCTCAGGATGGAGCCGGGCACCGGGGCTGGGTCCCTTCAGGACAGAGCAGGGCACGGGGGCCGAGTCCCCTCAGGACGGAGCCGGCCATGGGTGTCCTGCGGCTCCCAAAGGGCTCGATCCCCTCAGGATGGAGCCGGGCACGGGGGCTGGGTCCCTTCAGGACAGAGCAGGGCACGGGGGCTGAGTCCCCTCAGGACGGAGCCGGGCATGGGCTGCCCAGGGGGGTGGTGGAGTCACCATCCCTGGAGGTGTTCAAGGAACGGCTCAGTGCTCTGGGCTGGGTGACAAGGTGGCGATCGGTCATAGGTTGGACGCGATGATTTCAGAGATCTTTTCCAATCTGATCGACACTGTGCAAAAAAGGGTTTATTAAGCACAGCTGTTTGGGGAGGTGGGAGGACTCGGAGCAGCGAGAGCGGCGGCCAGAGCGGCCGTGCCGGAAGCGGAAGCGGCGCGGGGCTCTCCCGGCGGGGCGCGGGCGGCGGGACCGCGGCCGCGGGGCCGCCATGGGGGACGACATGGACGTGATCCCCGAGCGGGAGATGAAGGTGAGGCACGGGGAGAGCGGGCTTGTGAGGGGCAGCTCGCCGGGGGGAAGGGTTGGCGGGCTGTTTGACTCGGGCCGGGGGGCCTTGGCTTGGAGCCGGAGGGGAGCGGGGCTTGGAGGAGGCTCGGCCTGGGCTGCGAGAGGTGGTGGGTTCTGGGGGAGGCTCGGTTGGGACCGTGGGGCTGGCAGACGGGGGGGGTCGGCTCGGGACGTGGCGGGGCTTTTTGAGGGATCTTTGCAGTGTTTGTGAAGCAGAATCCCGGGATGGGTCAGGCTGGAAGGGACCACAGTGGGTCATCTGGACAAACCTCCCTGCTCGGGCCGGGTCGTCCCAGCGCACACGGCACAGGATTGTGTCCAGACGGGTCTGGAATATCTCCAGTGAGGGACACTCCACACCCTTTCTGGGCAATCTTGTGGGCTTTCCGATACTTGAGGACTTTCCAGCATAGTGTGGTACAAGCCTGTAGGCTGGAAAGGCGCAGGCTGGCATGGCCTTGGTGTAGAGGGGCGTTTAATGCCTTGGGAAGGGAATCACAGAATGGTTTGGGTTGGAAGGAACCATAAAGCTCATCTCGTTCCAACCCCTGCCACGGACAGGGACACCTTCCACCAGACCAGGCTGCTCCAAGCCCTGTCCAGCCTGGCCTCGAGCAGTTTGAGGGATGAAGGGGAGTTGTAGGAACCTTGTTTTGGAAGAAGAGTGGTGTGTTACTAAATGCTCCTGTCAGCATGCCTTGTGCTTGGAGTCTGGTTTGGAGATGTGTGAGCTGGAGTCTTGCTGTGTGGTGCCAGCCTGGCCCATCCTGTGTCACCCAGTGTTACTGTGAGGCTGGGTAGGAAGGGACATGGGGGAGCAGATTGCTGGAGCAATTGGGGGTGTTTGTGCAGCTGTTTTCTGCCCTCAAAAACAGGGTAGTTGGGCTGTTTGTTTTGCAGAGGTTTCTGAGTTCCTACATCCTGCTCAGATTGCAGGAATGCACTTTTTACAGGCAGTAATTTGGGAATAACTCAGGTGCTTGATTTGAGTTACTGGCATGTGTGTTAGCAAGTGTGTGCCTTGCAGCAGCAAGTTTTGTTCAGTCCTATTCCATCTTTTCTTTATTCCCTGCTCTTTTCCTCTGTATCCCTTGGCTGGTTTTAGTGTGCTCCTGAGAAGGTTGGGTATCCCAGGCAGATTTTATGAGCACAGGCACTGGCTACAAGAGAGATTTAACCAATGGGGAAAAAAAAGTGGTGTAATCTCAGTCTTTCACAGATGAGCCAAAAATGTGATGGAAAATCCCTGGGTGTGTGGCAGGGATTTGCAGCTCTCATGGAGAGGCTCCTGCACCTTACTGCCTTAGAGAAGCCAAAGTAAACTGTTCCTCCTGGGCAGCGTGTGAACAGCTACTTCCCAACTCTCCCAAACAGGATTTTCAGTTCAGAGCACTGAAGAAGATTCGCATCTTTGATGCTCCTGATGATCTTCCCAAAGAGCGCTCCAGCCTCCTCGCAGTGTCCAACAAATATGGGCTGGTCTTTGCTGGTGGAGGGACCAGCCTGCAGATCTTCCACACCAGAGATCTCCTCATGCAGAAACAGCCAGGAGAAGATCCCAATAAAATTGGTAAGACACGCTTAAATCTCGTGATTTTGGCAGAGACAGGTTTATATGGGATTTATGACATGGAGCTCTTGGCTTCTGATACGTGTTACAGTCCTTGTCATTCTGTGGCATTTGAATTGCCACAGTTTCTTGTGTGGGAAGGCAGGAGCAGTGTTGGTAGCCATTCTTTGCTGGATTGGTAGCCACTCTTTGAGCTGTGAGCCCTGCCAGCTGTGAGTGGAGGCACGGAATTACCCACTCTGACTAAACCACTGTCCAGGAGAGGCGAAGCAACCACTGTTCCACCACCTGAAAAATGGTTTTCTTTCTCCTTAGTAACTGTTCCTCTCTGTACAAACATAAGCAAAGCCAAAAATCCTTCTACTTATTATTACTCAGGTTACCGAGGAAGGAAAGTGGCGTTTTCTTTCCTTAGCAATTTTGCAACTCTGAAGATTGTATTGATAGATACAAAGGGATTTGCTTTCATTCAGTTTTTCTACGTGTTATCTTTGATAGCTGCTGTTACTGAGACTCAGGATTTTTTTGCATAAATCTGTTGTATTGTTTTACAAGAACAATTCTTACTATTTCAATTTGCCCCCTTCATTCCATCTTCCTTCCCTTTTGTGTTTTAAGTGGAGAATATTCAGAGTACTGTGGTTCCCATGAAGTTTCCTATGCAGCACCTGGCTCTGAGCTGTGACAATCTCACCCTGTCTGTGTGTATGATGTCCAGTGAGATCGGGTCCTTCATCAGCTTTTTCGATGTCCGCACATTCCTAAATCAGGTACAGCATGTGCCAAGTGGGTTTGGCTTGGGTTTGGGGTTTTTTTTCAGAATACAGCAGTGGAGAGGTGTAGCTGGGGTGGGATTCTCTGTGAGCGTTGTCTTGTAAAGGATTTGTTCAGTAAACTCAAAATCTGCTTGTTTTTATCAGTCATTAATTTATAGGCAGCTCAAAACTGCTTTGAACTGTGACTTCAGGAGAGTTTGGTTTTGTGCTCCACTTTGACTGTCTCGTGTATTTGTCTTTCCTAAAAGGCAAAACAGCAGAAACATGCATTTGCTTGTCACAAACTGGCCAAGGACTCAGGAAGTGCAGCCATGGTCAACGACCTGAAGTGGAACCCTGCCAGTCCCACCATGGTGGCCATCTGCCTGTCCGATGGCAGCATCTCTGTCCTGCAGGTCACAGACTCTGTGAAGGTCTATGCCACACTCCCATCCTCTGCTGCTGTCACATCTGGTGAGTGGCAGCCTCAGAGGGCACTCAGAATGTTGGACATTGAAGAGCAGACACAGATTGAGAGGTGTATAAACACAGGCTGCTTGTCTCAGGGGGAGGTTTCTTAAAATTCTTCACAAAAAGGAAGGGTTTAAACTCAGTGAGACTCAGAAAATGTGTTGCAATGGAATTGCTCTTTCCCAGTTGATTGCAGCAGCTGAGTCTTGTGGGGTCTTGTAACTCTCCAATTCCTTAGTGCTAATGAAATTCTTTTTTTTTTTTTTGCTTAGTGTGTTGGAGCCCAAAGGGAAAACAACTGGCTGCAGGGAGGCAAAATGGCACTGTGGTACAATATCTGCCTGTAAGTATTGGTGGTCTTTTCAGAAGTTTGAAATAGGATATTTTGTTGGTTTTGTTTTTTTTTTGTTTTGTTTTGTTTTGTTTTTTTCATTTGATTGGTTGGCTCTTGCAACAGAGGCTACAAAATTTGGTTAGGTGACACATGGTGTGAGCCATGTGATGCTGCCCAGGTGTTTCAGTAATATT
This sequence comes from Eopsaltria australis, assembly GCA_034509425.1. Taxonomy (NCBI): domain Eukaryota; kingdom Metazoa; phylum Chordata; class Aves; order Passeriformes; family Petroicidae; genus Eopsaltria; species Eopsaltria australis. Next base: position 570,259 of record JAVTVJ010000680.1, read on the forward strand.
CGAGTGTCTTAGGCCAGTACTTGGTTTAGTTTAAGGTGTGCACTGGTCACTGAAAAGTCAGGATTTCAGAGTGGCCCATGATGAGTGCTAAAGAGTGGATGGGTTGCTCTAAACCAATTCTCTGAGCTTTCCACAAAAGTTGCAACTGATTTGTTTGTTGCCTTTTCTGTGTATTTAAGAGTTGTTTTATTTGCAGAATCTGCAGGAGAAGAAAGTAATTCCTTGTCCTCCCTTTTATGACTCAGACAATCCCGTTAAAGGTACATCTTTTCATTACTTTTTGACTTGTTTTCTCTTTTAAAGTATTTAGTCATTCTTCCCCCTCTTGTCTTTAGTTATAGCACTGGTTATGTAATTACAGTGTGATTTTCTGTGATTCTTAAGCTTGGTAGTTCAGGAGTTAGTTGCTATTTGTTTGTAATTTCCTTTTGTGTGCTGTGCAGAGTTAAAATCAACAAGGAAGTATTATTGCAAAGTGTTTCTGGCTGAGGTGTTTGCTTTCTCTTTCAGTTCTGGATGTGCTGTGGATTGGCACATATGTCTTTGCCATCGTCTATGCAGAGGCTGATGGGACACTGGAGATGTCTCCACAAGTGGTCATAGCCATACTGCCTGTAAGTTCCAACAGTCACAAGGACACAAGTGTCTGCTGCTTGTTCCTGGCTTGTTCATTACAATGGGGAGTTGCTTTTATTATTGGCATTGGCACCACGTAGAATTTGTGCTTGGTACTGCTGTAAATCATGGGTTTGAGGTTGGGGGGATTAAGTGGAAGCAGTAGGATCCACCTGAAGATCAATGAGTAACCTGTTCTCTGCTGAGATCAAATTATGCCCTGATGCTGTCAGATTTAAGGGAGATTACTTGGTTTCTGCATTGGAAAATAAATTACCAATGTTGATCTTACAGAAAAAGGAAGAGAAGAGACCAGAGAAGTTTGTGAATTTTATGGAGCCGTGCTACACGAGCTGCACGGAGAGACAGCATCATTACTTCCTCAATTTTGTTGAGGAATGGTGAGTGGCAGGAATCATGGCAAGGTCTTTTCTGTGGTATGCATGTCTGAGCTGTCAGTGCTTCTCCATAGATTGTGTTTCTCCTTTTTGTAGACCTTGCAGTGGACTGTCCTGTCAGTTTTAACTTGTTTGTGTCCATGCTTACAGGGATCTAGTTCTGGCAGCTTCAGCAGCTTCCACAGAAGTCAGCATTCTTGCCAGGCAGGGGGATCAGGTAATGTTTTTATTCTATTTGTGGAATATATTTTGTGTTGCACTTGTGCAAATGTACATTTTCCTTCCCTAAGTACAACCTACATAAGACCTGGAATACAATGAGATGATGAATTTTTTTTAAGACATCCCAAAACTAAACAATCTTCTAAATTGTACAGAATCTTAAGATAATTCTTAGATGAACAAGAGATGTGTGTTGTGGACTAAGTACCAGAAGTCTGTTTTTCATTATTTGCTTGGCAGTCTCAAAATTTGGTCAAACTCACTATATTAAAGGGATTGATGTGAGGTCATCAGTTGAAGTTAAGCATTAAAAATGTCTGACCTCTGACATGCAGTGATACATGAGAAGTCACACATAAATCTGTGAAGGACCCTGATCTTTCTGCTGTTTGTTAATCTGATAAATTTGATATTCTCTAGCTGGTGTTTCAGCTAGTGCTGAAGAAGGCTGGTCACAGGAAAGCAGTAGTCAATATAATAATAATAATAATAATAATTTTACTTTTTGCAGAACTGGGAATCGTGGGTTTTGGAGGACTCGAGCAGAGCAGAACTTCCTGTGACAGATAAAAGTGATGACACTCTGCCTGTTGGTGTTGCTGTAGACTACACCAGTAACATGCCCATCATGATCAGTAAGTCTTGTTAGTCTTTCTTGTGGAGTAGCACAAAAATCTCAGTATATTTGATATTTTTGAGGAGCAGCCTCGTGCCCAGAGTTCTGGGAGATCATTCTGAAAGGCAGACCAACACACCTCCTGCTGTTTTTATACCAAACCCACAGCACATGGCTTTACTTCTTTGTAAGGATTCAGTGGCAAAGTGTTAAATAGAATTCTTTCCTGGAGCTCTCAGCATCCTGGGATACAACACTAACAGACATGGCAAACAAAAGCTGAGTTACACCTGTGTTTCCCAGAACTGGGCTTATAGTGAGTTTAAAGCAGTCGTGTCCTATCACTGGGGATTTCAGGCTGCCTGTGAGGTGTTCTTTGTTCTTGTCACTTATGTCCTTTTGCAGAACTGTTTTGTATCAAGTACATTTGCACAGATCTAAAGGAAAAGTGGGTTGGTTTCAAAGTCAGCAAAGATGGCTGAGGTGAATGCGTAGGTTTTAATTCTGCATTAAAGCACAGGGTTTGTACTGCCTAAACCCTGCTGTGCTCTACATCTACTCAGCTGTATTATTGCTGTACCTTCTGTGCTGCCTGAAGGCTCTTCAAAGTACCTTGTCAAAGTCTGAAGCTACATCTGAGCTATTGTGTTGTATCTTAGTGAATTCTGAGAATTCTTCCTTGAAGGCCAGAGACAGATTGAAACAGAGATGCCTTCAGGCAGAGTGGAAGGTACTGCAGTCAGGAGTTCCTGAAGAGCACAGGAGGGTGCCAGTGAACTGAGAACTTTACCTGAAAGAAAACCTACAGTAGGGAATTGAGGTCAAATGTCATACTTGAATGCCAAATTGAATTTGAAGCCTTTTCTCTGTTAATCTATACAGTTACTGGATTAAGAAATCTGTCAGGGCAGATTTTTTTAAAGCCTGTGTTGTGCTGCCTCAGAGTTTTTAGAAAGGTTTTTAGAGAAGCTTTTTGTTAACACATTCTCTGTGTTCTGACACAAGAGTTTGGCTGCACATTAATTGGCTTTGCAGTTCACAGCAAGTTTAGGTTGCAGAGAAACCTGATTTGTCCTGGAGCTTGTTCCCATGTAGAAACTGCCCTTCCCTAGTATCCTTTTCCTGAAGTACCAATAGTAAAGAAACATGGCCATCCACTGCACTGCCTAACAAACCAAACACCATGATTATAGCAGATTTTTCCTGCACTCTAGATGTGTTTGTTTTATTATTTTTTTTAATTAAGCAGTTAAACCATTACAGACTTTTTTTTTAGAAATACAGAGTGTTCTGGGGTCTTTAACTGTGCTGAGAATTTTTGTACTGAAGCAGACTCACAAAGCAGCTGCATAAAACACAAGTATTTTATATCAGTGGTTCAGATCATGAAGAGATTTGTTTGATGTTGGCTTTCTTTAAAGTTAAAAAGCTTCCTATGTAGCAATTCCGTTTTGTAGTTTATGCTTATGAATGTTAATGAGGTGACAGGGCCCAATGGAATGTGGGCATTGCTGAAAGGAATTGGAGGAGGGAGCAGAGTATCAGAGAGGAAAAAAGCTGCTTCAAATTCTGAAAAAGCTTGGTACAGGAATTCACAGGTGAAAGTTGGGCTTTGTCATTCAGGAGATGACATTCACTTGTCAAAATAACCCTTTTATGAAACATCAGGAGCAGAAAGGAATGCAAAAGGGAAAAAAAAGAGAGCTGAGCATTGACAGAGAAGCAAGGGAACAAAGATGCAAATGAAAGCGGGAAGGGAGAAATGTAAGAAATATTGTGTGAAGAAAGTCACATGAAGGTGGCAATTCAGGTAGGAACAGAATAGGAAGCTTTGACTGCAGGACTTACATGTGTGGTCTCTGGCAGGTGATGAGAAGATCCTTGCTCCAGCTCCAGTTCTGATCCTGCTCTCTACGGACGGTGTGCTCTGCCCATTTTACATGATCAACCAAAACCCAGGGGTCAGGTCACTTATTGTGACCCCAGAGCCGCTGCAGCTGGTAGGGGAGAGAGTTCCAAAGTCAGCAGGTAAGTGCTCCAGTGGGTTAGGGAACACTTGGATTTGTGGGTCTTTGTCATTCTGATTCATCAGTTCAGCAGTCAGACACGTATGTGGTCACAGAAGGGAGCAGTTCTTGGGTGTTTTGAGCTCCCAGGACTGTTCTCTGTCTTTTGTGCATCAGTGTGAAATTATCTAGTCCTGTTCACCAAATCACAGAATCATTTCGTTTGGAAAAGACCTCTAAGATCATTGAGTACAACCTTTAAACCAGTTTGTTTGTGGGATCTCAAGCACTTTGCAGGCTGTGCATTTAGACTTTCTGGTGCAATCAGCCTGTGGAGAACAGGGCCAAAGCAGTTTTGGGAGGCTTTTTGTCCAGCTTTGAGCATGGCCTGCACACTTCAGAGTGGTGATGGTTTTCCTCCATAGTTATGCCACGGCAGGTCATGATATGAACTAAGGTGTTTGGCTGCAGCAAAATCCTATTTAAACAAAATCCTCTTTAAATCCGATTTCAAGCTTTCTTCAGCACTGTGAAAATTGTGTCAGCAGGTGAAGAGGAGTAATTTTGTTTGAGTTATAGATGTGTTACCTTGTGTAGTGTGATGTAGGCAGGTAAGATGATTGTTTTGCTTGTCTGCATTCATGGAGAAATACTTGCAAATGCACCATTTTCTTCCCTGTGCCCAAATTTGCTTCTTCCCCAGCCAGAAGGCTGTTGTTTGGCAGCTTGCCTCCCTGCAGTGCTGGCTAACTTGTGTGCTGACTGCCTATTTTATTTGAGATGGCAGGAACCTCATCAAAATCAATGGAGGAAAGTGAAGCCTTTTCAGAGGAAACTGCAGACAGCATTAATCTGGACAGATTGTTGTATTGATCGTGACTTTGTACAGTTTCTGTATCACTTGCTGGGTTTGGGGAGTGCAAGCCCAGCTCTGCCATCTCTCTTCCTCACTGTCCAACGAGAGAAGCAGCACTGAGCTGTCCCCATCAATAGATTTGGCCTTGCAATACCTTCTGCCATTACTCAGTGCAGCCAAATGAGCCTCCTCCTCTCCCATTTATCTTTCTGCAGGAAGCACTGCCACAAGCCCAACCACTCCTCCAACTTCTCTAAAGCCTGACACAGCACCGGCTGTTGCTCCCACTGTGCCCACGTCCAGCCAGCCTCCAGCAGGGAGTGGAGCAGCTGTTTTTTCCTTCATGCCCTCAGCTGTGAAGACTCCTGGCTCCACAGGCAGCGATCCTCCACCGTATTCCTTTGCCACCGATGCCTCCAAGCAAGCCCAGACTCCTGCTCTGGCTGCAACAGCAGCATTCTCTTTCTCCTCTGCTTCTTCCAAGGCATTTGTGACTCTTCCTTCTGCAGGCAGCACTACAACAGCTCCTGCCACCTCCTTTCCTTTTGGGTCCCTTAACTTCAAACCAGCTGCAGACAGCTCCTCTGGGCCATCGCTCTCCACAGCACCTGCTGCACAGAAATCATCTTTTGCACCTTCAGCTTCTTCAGTCAAAGTGAACCTCAATGAGAAGTAAATAGATTCAGTGGTGAATGCAGGGGCTGGATACTTGTTAAATTACTGCAGGCATGGATAATGTATGGTAGTTCTGAAGAAGGTGTCTGGCTTTTTGCCCTGTTGCTGCTCCCCATGTTCCCAAGAAAGCACTGAGGAAGCCCCTCTTTAGCCAAGAGTGTCCTGGCTGTGAAAACCCTCAGTGCTTCCCATGACAGAGGTTACGTTCATGGGCATGGTACAAGTCAAGGGACAATGCCAAAAATTAGGTTGATAAATTGCCAGAGACTTAGGGGGGTTTTTGTATCTTTGTTTCATAGGCATCAAATGGTGATTCCCTTCTTTGGTTTGATGCAAATCGTGGCTAAAGATTGTCTGTCTGGGGCTGCTTTAGTGGGGTGATGATAGCACAAGTTTCTCTGATTGTTCATTGAAGGTTCCTTACCCTCAGCCTGAGAGGAAGCTGGAGCCACAGCTGATGGATTGCTTTGCCACTCTGTGTTCAGCAGAGAAGGTGCCAGGCCTTTTGGTTCTGTTCCTAAATGGACACTTGCTCACTGAGCACAGGATCTGGAATCTTCAAAGCTTGTTCACACTAACTGAAAAAAACTAATATTGATTAGAAACTATGCAAAATGGGTTTGAGTGAGTGTTCTCAGATGTCATACTCACTCTTCCCTCCAGCTCCTGAGACTTGCTCTCTATTTTTAGAAAAAGTGGTTTAAACACAGAGCTATGTTAATTGGAGCTGCTTTTTAAGGAGAAGAACTTTCATGTAAATGCATCATAAGAAATTTCTGATGGTTCAAATGATTATTTTTTAATTAGAAAAATCTTTACTACAACAGAATCTGATGGGAGCTCTTAGGGCTTTTTATATTTTGTGTATAAAGCAAATGATACACCAGTGAATTGGCTGAATATTTAAATTGTCTGCCTTGAGGAGCTGAGTTTGCAAATGAATAGAAATTCGTATTTTCTTGCTGAATTTCTGTTTGAGCCTTACTCTGAGGATGACACACATGAAGGGCAGCTCAGATTTACTGTAGTTGGAACAAAATGAGGAGGTGCATTTGAAGCAGGGTAGTACTTTTTGCTGGCATTTAGCTTTTGCTCATGGGAGGATCTGCGATAGAAGTCTTTGTGGTTCCATGTATTCAGAAATTATCCTGATTGGCTCCTTCCCACTATCTCCAGAAGCTGCACTGTGATGTTGTACCTGGAGCTTGCGTTGTTGCTGATCCCAGGGGATGCTCATTCATTTATCCATTCATTCATTTATTCATCCTGTTGCAGGTTCAGTGCTGTAGACACCTCTTCTCCCACGAGCAGCAGTGGTCAATGCACTTCCACGATGTTTTCCTTCTCAACCAGTTCCAAAACTGCTCCTGGAGGTTCTCTGAGCCAGTCCACACCCGTTGCAGCCCCTTCTACCACACCACTGAAGACTTCATCCCCTGTGCCTGCCACGGGTAGGAGTGTGATCCCTATTGTTGGGAATAATGCATTATAAAAAACGTTCTAAAAGTTGTAGGACACAGTGAGCTTCATTTGGCTTCTTTCTTGTTTTTCCTGCTGCTTTTCCTGCTCTAGAGGCCCTCCTGATTGGCACACCATCATGATATGAATCACTTAGTCTTGAAATTGAGCAGTTGTTCCATTTCTGCTCTTTATTTCTCGGAGAGCCATATGTGAAATAATTATATTCAGCTGCTTAAGTTCACCCAGAAGTTCTGGCATTTTCAGTGCTCTGATTATGAATGTTTCTGGACACAAATCAGTGCCTTACCTTCCATCTGCATTGACTAGAGTTCAAAGTAGTCACAGAGAAGTTGGGTGGAAGTGAAAAGGCACCTGAGGAAGGTGTTTTCATAGCACTACTGTTTTTGGATTTGGTAGTGGTGATTGTTTCTGATCACAGCCTGTTTCCTCAAGCTTTGTGTAAGTTCATCAATTACTGTTGTTCTTGTTAAATTCCAGTGGCACGTCCTCCTCAAAATACTCCTTCAACTTCCTTGGTACAAAAGACACCCAAAATCACCCCGTCAGCAGCAAAGCCAAGCTCTACTCAGGTAACAGGAACTTGATTGGGTTCTCTGGAGGATGAATGTTGTGCATGGCCCATGAATTGCTTAGAATTCCTTGGACTGAACTAGTGTTCTTGGGTCAAAGAATTATCTGACTTTTGAGTTTGAAATAGTGGCAAATCTGGGGTTCTAGAACAGTATTCTCTGCCTTTCTTTAGAGAGCTGTATTTTGGTCTATGTTGTTAGAATCAGAGTGTCTGTTGTCTGAATGGACTTTCTAACATCAGGCCTTTTTTGATATTCTAAGCTCCCCATTGCAATGGATATATCCTTAATATTTGGTTTGATTTTGTCTTTTTTTCCCCAGGGCAAATCAGCACTCCCCAGCACAGCTTTAGAGAAACAGAGCCACCAGTGGAAGGAGTCAGACCCTGTCATAGCAGGAATCAGGGAGGAGGTGAGATTTTCAAGCAGTTTTCTTCATAATGCCGCACAGACACTTCAGTGCAGCTGTGTTCTGATGGTGTCTGTAAGTAGTTTAGGAATCAGAATGGAAATTTTTCCTAAGATGATCAGCCTGGTTTGTAGTTGCTGTTTGTGTGTCCTGTTCAGTCACTGTGCTGAAAGGATGGGGAGTATTCTTTCCTGTTAATGTTCAAGAAGAATTTCCTGCTTTGGCTGCAAAGTGGCCAATGTTTATGGTGTATGGCATGATCCAAGAGCTGTGACATTTGTTCCATGCTCTGCTGTGTTTTCAGTGGCTGCCCTTTTTTTCTGCTTGACTTGGCAGATTGCACATTTCCAAAAGGAGATGGAGGAGCTGAAGGCCCGGACTTCCAAAGCCTGTTTCCAAGTTGGAACTCCAGAGGAAATGAAGATGTTGCGAACAGAGTCAGAGGATCTCCACACCTTCCTCTTGGAAATTAAAGAGACAACAGAGGTGAGCAGAGTATCTTCAAACTGTGAGCCAGCAGTGACCCTTCCTCACCTGATGTTCCTCCTTCACCTGCTACAGCTGAACTGTAGATGGAACATCTGACTCTGCTGCCTTAATGAGAGGGTGACGTTTGCCTTTGTGCTTTCAGAAGCCCTTGTGCTAGAGATGGCAATGGAAGATGTTCCTTTGTCCCATGTATTCTGTTTCTCCTTGCAGTCACTTCATGGAGATATCAGTATTCTGAAGACAACCTTGCTGGAGGGATTTGCAGGGGTAGAAGAGGCTAAAGAACAGAACGAACAGAATCGTAGCTCGGGGTATTTACACTTGCTCTATAAGAAACCTTTGGATCCCAAGAGTGAAGCACAGCTTCAGGTATGAATCATGTCAGCCAACTTCTGATAGAGAGTTTTAAATAAAATAAAACTTTAACTTGCATGTGTAAGTGCCCAGTATTGTTCTGCCCTAAGTACTTGCTTTTTCAGCATAGTCTAGTAAATGTGTGGTGAGCTTTGTTTTCCATGAGTTTGCAAAAGATGCTGAAAATCCTCTCCTGGAGCTCCTCTCTGTTGTTGTCATTTGCAGTGATGATTCAAAACTCCTTCTGAAGGGATGTACTTCACCTGAGATCTAAGTCTATTCTAATTTTAGAATGTGACTCTTGACATCCTGTTCCTTCTCAGCCTGTAGTGTTTGCTCAGGGATTTCAGTTTAAAGAACGTTGGGTTTTTTCCTACACTTTATAGAAGAGTTCTTGGAATTATTTTTATCTTCAGCAAGTGCCTTATGGAACAATTTGATGATTTATTATGACTTCCAGAATTGTGTGGTTAATTTCATGGATGGTGAAGCATAAAGCTTAATGATATTCTAAAAGCTGGGGCACAAAGGAAAATAACCAGCAGTACATAAAGAGGCTTTCAAAGATAAGAAAGAAAGTAGGGATGAAGCACTTTTTGTTACAGCTCTGGTGATGAGGGCTATTTAACCCTAAGCAAAATAGAGTAAATGTGCTCTACAAATGATACTTGGTCTTTTATACACTGATAAGTTCCCCTCAAGAGGTTTGAGTGGCAGGCTGAAGGCATAATTGAATGTCATCTTTGTGGCAGTAGGTATCAAGACCATGCATGCAGTTATTAGAAATCAGCTGGCACAAAGTAATTTCTTTGAGGTCTGATCTCTAACCTTCACCTGGATTCTGTTGATTGATTCACAGTCTTAATTGTATGCCTGCTTTGATGTCCAGCATGTCTCTGTGACATTTAAAGCTTACGCTTGTGACTTCAGGGAGATGATAATCTTGAAGTATGTGTTTCACTGTGTAGAGAAAGGACCATGAGGAAAGAATAACACAGTGGGAGAGAAGTGGAAGTGGATTGGAATGGAAGGAGAGAACTTTTGGGTCAGCTTGGTGAAAGTTTGCTTCAATGAAGTTTTCAAGACCCTGAGACTTTTCTGATGTCCAGCTGTATTGATTTGGTATCCAGAGAGTTGCTGCTGTGTAGGTGCTGGAGAGAGGAAGCCTGGGCTTGGCAGTGTTTATCACTAAGCCCACAGCTGGACTGGATTTGCTTTCAGGTTGGGGATGTCCCACTAGAATTTCATGCAGTGCAATTCTTCCCAAGCTCTGTTCCTTGGCTGCTTCTTCATATTTAGGTGAACATTCTGTTGAGATGAGCTGGAACCAACTGCAGTTCCCATTTCCATTTTACAAGGTTGGAGTCCAAGCCATGGCCATGCCATGCCAGGCAGGAGGGATCACAGGAATGAGACTGAGCTCTGGATTTGTTTAGGGTGCAGAGCTTGGGGTCAGAGGTCTCTGGCTTAGCTACTGCAATTGTGCAACTGTATGGTCATGGATAAGTCACTTTACTCTCTGTCCTTTTTATTTATTTTTATTTTCCTACATATAAAAGTCAAATTAATTCCTTGCCTTCATGTGGGAGGTGTGGGCATTTGTGAGTGCTTTCATGAATCACAGTCTGTGAATGCTGATATTCTAGGGCCGTGTGAGTAGCCTGCAAAGCTTTGATCACTTATAATTGTCAGAAGTTTCAATGTTGTAAGATGGGAGCAAATGACTCACATTCTGGAAGTGGCATTTGAAATAAGGGTTGTTTTGTATAATGCCTGATGTTTGTAAAATCGTTTTTGTAAAGACCTGGCAGTGTTTTGCAACTATTATGGACAGTATTATTTTTAGTTGAGAGCTGAGGTTAAATGTCCTGGCCAAACCCTGTGTCTACCCCATTGATCATTATGTAAATTTTCACCATTTTGGTTCTGTTGTGCTGGCAGAAATATGGGCAAGTGCTCTATGGCTTGGACTGAATGAATCCAAAGATTCTTCATCTTCTTCAACTGAAACTGAGATTTCTGGAGTGAATTAAATGCCTTATTTTGCATGGCAGGAAATCCGGCGCTTGCACCAGTATGTGAAGTTTGCTGTGCAGGATGTGAACGACGTTCTGGATTTGGAGTGGGACCGACACCTGGAACAGAAGAGAAAGCAGAAGTAAGTAATTGAAACTGGAGTACAGAACTACATCAGTGAATTGGGAATTAGTCTTTAATCAACAGACAGAAATGTTTTTTCATTTTTTTCCCATCTTTTTCAAGAGGTCTGGGAGTAAATCTTGCCTTAGACACCTAATGGGAGCCAATAGGTTCAGACTCTCTGGCTTCGTACGTGTTATAAGCTTGTTGTATCTCTGTGTACAGTGCAAATAGTGCTTATAGAAAAAACTGTAAGCTTTGTAGAAATTCATTGATGGCAGCTAATGAAACCTTTCTAACAGATAAAACATTGTGAAGTGAATGAGCTAAATGAACAAACTGGCAGCATATTGAAAGGAGAAATACGTATTTGAGATGAACTGAACTGCCGGTGTTTGACCTCCTTGAGTTTCAGTAGCCAGAACCACTAAACCATTGGTGTTTGCTTGCCTGCCTGTGACCCAGATGCACAGAATGGTCCTTACCCCTGTCTCTGATCTGATCTCTGCAGGCGTCTGATAGTCCCCGAGAGAGAAACTTTGTTCAACACCCTGGCAAACAACCGGGAAATCATCAACCAGCAGAGGAAGAGACTGAACCACCTGGTGAACAGCCTGCAGCAGCTCCGCCTCTACAACCAGACTTCTCAGTGGAGTGTTCCCAGTGATACATCTCTAAACAGTGCTCAGAGGTGTGTGGAACATGAATTCCACCTTCTGTCTTGCCCCCAGCAATGTGGAAGGGTGCATCCTCCAGAGAATGATGTTTTGTGGGCGTGGTATGGGAGCACAGGATGTCCTAAAGATTATACTAAACCATGCCCAGGTAATACAGAAGCTCATTGGCTGTATTCTGGGACACTGATGCTTACCAGAAATTTCGCCTAGAAGTTTAAGGGATTTCATACTAAATGGGATAAAGCCTCCAGGCTGAGATACTGCTGGTTGTCTGTCTGACTTCAGGGAAGAGGTGAATGGTTCTTGAATTCCCAAAATAGTTAAAGATGCATCACACAGTATCTAGAGGAGCCAGTTGTTCTTCCAGATATGCCAGTGGTTCTGCTGGCTACTTTGGCCTGATTTTCTTCCTGCTTTGGTTGGTTTCTTTCTGCTGCTGATGCTTTTTCACTGCTCTGCCTTGTCCCAGTTTTGACAGTGACCTTGAAAGCCTGCGCAACGATTTGATGAAAACTACTTTGAAATCACATGCCAAACCTCTGCCCAAAGCACCTGGTAATTTATTCTTTCTTCTTGGCATTCATGCCATAAATGTGAATTACCTTTTTTTTTACTTGCAGTTTGATTATAGACTGATAACTGTCTTCCATTTTCCAGCTAAGTTATCCCCAGTGAAGCAGGCACAGTTGAGGAATTTTCTAGCCAAGAGGAAAACTCCACCAATTAGGTCTACAGCTCCAGGTAAACCTTTAGTTACCATAGAAGTCTGAAATGCTTTCCAGGAGGGTGACTTACCTCTGCTGTGGGACTGAGACCTGAAATTAGCTTTTGACTTCTTAACCCCTACTTTTCCTTTCCTGTTCCCCTATCTGCACTCAGGAAGACTTGCTTTCAGTTACTGTCTGGTTGAAGGCTGCCTTTCCAGGCAGTTAAGAAGTCAAATCCTGTCAATTCAGGATTAAAACAAGCCAATAGGAGAGTATCATAAAACAGAGTGCATTTGTTGTGGCTGTTACACTGGATGGTTCCCTCAACTTAATGCTGAATTTTGTTTTTGATACTGCAGCAAGTTTGTCCCGATCCGCCTTCTTGTCCACAAGATATTATGAAGATTTGGATGAAGTCAGCTCAACATCCTCAGTTTCCCAGTCATTGGAGAATGATGATTCACAAGCAGTGGACCAGGAAGAAGAGGCTGCCCCAGTCCAAGTCCCTCGTCACGCTCCTGTAGTCCGAACTCCCTCAATCCAGCCTGGATTGATGGCTCAGTCTCCATCCTTTGGGAAACAGCACCTCTCTCTGGGTACTTTGTGTGAGTTGTGTTTGCAGTGTCTCTTCTCAGTGTGGTCTTGTGGGTAGCTCTAACTGCTGCATTATCCATTGCCAGTGCTTCAGTCCCTGGAGAAATGAGATTGCATGGTACAGATTTACATTGCCAAGTTCCAGGAGCAGTAACAGAGTGGCTTTGTAACCTCATGAACTTGAGCTAACAGCACTAAAACACCTTGACTCACTGATCGTGTTTTTGTGATAGCCTGGTCCTTTCAGATTGCAGTGACCTAAAATATTGCCCAAAGACTAAGAAACTGGAGTACTACTGCATTTGGTTGATGTGGCCAAGGTTAGAAGTTTTGAGCCCAGCAAGTCTCAATAAGAGCTGCATTTGCATACACTCAGTTTTCCTTGTGCAAGAGAGGTTTCTTTAATCTCTGCAGCCGGAGAGAAAAATAAGGTGTCAGCAGAAGTGTCGGTAACAGCAAACTGAAAGTCCTCTAATGCACTGAAATTACATCTATTGAGACTTAGTGCTAATTCCTTGGGATACACCAAAACTGCCAGGGACAGATTGTGTTGATTGTTTGAATGGCTTGCACACCAGTCCTGTCAGAAGAAAGCTGTGTACTTAGAGGAACTGCAGTTCAGCAAAGGCTTTCAAAGACTCCCTGATTTATAGAGAAACATGTAACTAATACTTTTGTTAATTTGTTTTTTTAGTGCCTACATCTTCAAACAGAATCATCCCACAAGGGGCAGACAGTACAATGCTTGCAACAAAGACTGTGAAACACGGGGCCCCTGCTCCCACTGTCACTGTTCCAGCACCACAGGCAGCTGCTGCTGCAGCTCTGCAGAGGCAGATGGCTGCTAACCAGTCCCCAGGTAAAAGGCTGGCTAATTGCCCAAGTGACCTCTGAGCAGCTGAATGGGGCTTTCACAGGGATTTAGTGCTCTCAGAGGAGGAGATCATCAAACAAAATGTGGCGCCCATCTGTAGTTGTTGCACCTCTGAGCTTTCCAGTGTTCATTTGTCTTCCTTTTTTCTCTGAGCTGCTAGTACAAAATACCTGAGAAATTCCCATTTCTGTTAACAGAAGATGTTACAGCATAGATCAGAGAGAGTTCATAAGAATAATTAGATTTGGTCAGCAAACAACAAAAAATGTGCCAACTATAGAGATTGCTGCCCACTTCTTTTGTCCTTAATGAAGTCTGAGGTTCCAAATGTTTGGGGCCAGGCACAGTATATATGTTCTAGAATCTTGGGTGGATCTTTCTGGAATTATTCAGGCCATATTTAATGGAGTGAAATGCTTAATATGGAGTTGTCTTTACATATTGTTTTTCCTGTTTTTTTCTGTTCCTTAAAGCTGTGAGCACCTCCTTGACTGAATCAACTCTGAAGAATGTTCCTCAGGTGGTGAATGTTCGAGAACTCAAGTCTGGTGCATTGACTCCAGCAGTCTCTGCAGTAATAGGGTGAGTGAGTGCTGCCCTTCTTTCTGGTGGCCTTTGATAGCATTTGCACTGGAGCACATCTGCCAGTGGAGAGCAGCAGCAGTGTTTTACTGAGTCTGGCTGTGTAAGACCTAAAATGAGTGCATTTAGAGATGAGTATTGGGTTTGTGGATTGAAAGAAAGAAATAAAGAAAAAAAGATCTTTCCAGGTCATTCAAGGATTTGCTAATGGCTTGTCCTGAACAAATGGCGAGACAAGTATTAACCTCCTTCTCCATTTGTCTGTGAAATGCATTTATGTGCATCCTCTCCTTTTGGGATTCAGTGGTTTTACTGCTAATATGAAATTTGGACCTGCTGTCTCTCCAATCACTGCCTCTGTTCTACATGTTTCAGTGAGGGAAGTGCAGCCCTCTGTCACTGAGTGTGGTCTGTGACTTTAGGCTGTCCAGATGTTTTCCTTCTACTTTATCATCCTTTGCAGACAGAACCTTCTCCAGAGTTACGTCTGTTCCTCCAGATTCACCCCCTGAGGGAGGGAGAACTGTGGCCTGGCTTTTCTGGAAACTTGTCTCACATGTTTTGACATCAGAATTTTGTCTGGAGGGTTGGGTGTCGCTAGGGGTCAGTCACTTTGGAGCACATTGAGCTGCAAGGCTCTTCCTCGCGAGTAAACTATGAACGTTGACTTCTGGTATTTAACCTTGAATTTGTTACCATTTCTTGTGAGTTAGCTGTAACACTTGGCTTCCCTACTCTGCATCCTGCAGACAACAGCCAGCTCAGCTCATTCCAGAGATTTCTGCCTTATCACCAGTCTCTGTCACCAGCCTAGGACTAGGCCTTTTCCCTGTCGTTGTAAAGACCTTGAAACTGTCTTTGCGTGAAGTTCCTGCTGTTGCTTAAGATGAGAGCAGTGCATGGCCACTTCTGAGCTGGGGAGGCAAGGGCACTGCTGAAAAGTCTTTGCAAAGTTGGGCTTACTGCATGAAGAGGGATAAATTCACATATCTCTGATTTTAAGTTCATCTGGAGTCGCAAATGCTTTATCCATATAACTGTGAGCTGTACATGCAGCTTGTAGAACAATTGCTGTTGTTGCATCACCACTGGCTTTCACACATTTGTGTGTACTCTTCACTGTCAAAGAAAAAAAGGTGAAATTCCTTGGATTCAGCTTTTCATAAAGGGAACACTCTCACAGTGGTGGGACTCAACTGCTGACCTTGACATTTACTTCATGGTTTCTTTTGCATTTTAATTGAGATACAGCTTGGGCACTTTTTGCTGTTTTTATTTCTTCCTAAAAGTGATAAACTGGAATGAGGAGGGGAATTGCTACATTTTTTGAAAGTCAAATTTGCAGACAGCTCTACTTGGGAATTTTTTGGCTAAAAGTAGTCTTGTGACCAGGAAGAGTTTTCCACCCTCTGTTTCATCAGAAGTATGATAAAAAAGTAGAAAGTACTGGCTGTGCATAGACAAGGTTGTGAGTGAGCAGTATGTGGTGAGATAGGTCTTTAACTACAGTTCAAGTGAAAACCATCTTACTTTCAAGTAGTTTTAGACTGGCAGTATTGATTGATCTCTCTAATTTATAGAACAAGCTTGATGTCTTGGAGGCTTTCTACAGTCTTACTTTATAGCTGACCTCATAAAAATGTACTTTCTAAAAATTCTACCCAAATGAACCGTGCTTCCCAGTCAGACTCAGCACTAAAATGAAGAGCATTCACCCAGCAAAGTTAATTCACCATTTTTGCTACTTCAGACATCCTGGCTCCCTTTTGCTGCCACAGCACACTCTTTGGTTGTTAGGCAGGAATGATTTTTCAGTTGTCGTCCGTTGTTCAGTGGCCTGTGACTGGGTGTGTTGGTGGTCCCAGTCCAGTTATTAATACACAGTTTTCAGTGCAAAAAAAAAATCCTTTCTTCACGACTGAAGTCAAATCCAGCATTTTCACAGCATTGTCAAGTGATCTTGAGATAAAGTCCCACTCTCTCATGAATTTCACAGACTTTCTGTTGTCTTCTTTGTTCAGTATAAACTTGAAATCCACAGCTGCACCATCCCAACACCAACTTTTTCCAGTGTTAATCTTGAAGTTTTCATTGTTTGCTGTATTTCTGCTTTGGGCAGAGGGCAAATCCAGGCCATGCAATGCTGGAAGGAAGGAAGGAAGGACTTTCTAATAAAGCAAAGCTGTTAAAGGCACCAAACCATATCCAAGACCAAACAGCCATGCAAAATGTTTCATGTATGTGTCCTCTTTGTTTGGAATATGGTGGAAAATTCCTAGGAATTGTCCTGCAGCTGGCCAGACAGCAAATGCAGTTTGGGAATCCTCGTGCTTTAGCAGACAGACAACTTTGGATGCCCAAATTTGCTCACTGTCCAGGTTTTGCAGCCTCAGCCAGAGATTGGTTATTGCCTTAGGGAACTTCTGGTCTGAGTCAAGATGGAAGAACCTGCCTGGGTAAGAAAGCTGGGCTTTGCCACTAAGAGAGTGCAATCACAGTTGAATTTAAGCTTCTGAAATCTTCTGGTATTGTCCAGTGAAGCTTCTGAACCTGGTGGGCCACAGACTTGAGGAGATGCTAAAAGTGGTTGGCTGTTCCCAAGTTACAGTGATTTGGTGTGTTAGTGCCCCTCAGTGCCAAGCTCAGATGCTGCAGCCCATGAGATGCTGCCATTCTGCAGCAATTGTCTGGGGTTTTTTTATTTCATGGTCAAAAATACCAAACCTACAATGCAGAACACAGGTTAATTTTATCATAATTCTTGCCATGAGTTTGTCAGTGTTTATAATGCACTTCAAAGACAGGAAATGCTCCCTCCACCCCCTCCCAGCTTTGTCTTCTTACTCAGCATTTCTAAGCATTGCATGTACGTGTCTGGACTCCACATTATAAAGGAAGCTGCTTAAATTTGTTATCCACTAGGCATAAAATTGTAATCCCCTTACCTGCTGATTTTTCATCAACTGCCTGTAAAATAGAAAGCCCTGACTCTCTTCAGAGACAAGAGTGTCTGGAGAAGACTTGATCGTTTAAGTCTAGAGGTTTAAACACATTTACAGACTTCCTTTGTTAAATGTGGCTGATTCATTTAAGAGGTTTATTCTCTAATCAGATTTGTTCGTTTGGAGTTGTGTGTGGAATCTTTAACAGCGGCTGTTGTTCAAGGCTTCTGGAAGCTGTGCTGTTTGGGAGGAGAGGAAATCCTCTTTCAGACTGGTTATTCATATCATTGTTCAATTTTTCTTTTTAAGATCATCTGTACCTCAGTCTGCAGCCCAGGCAGTCCATCAAGTTTTGGCAACTGTTGCTACAAATCAAGCTAAACAGGTATCTTGATATAGATCCCTTTCCCTGTGGAATGCTGTACCTGGGCATGCTCAGCAGCATTTGGAAGTTTAATTTTCATACCTTGCCCTGCATTCTTGACAAACCATTTATGTATCTGTGACCTTGACAGTGTGATACCAGACTATACCATATCTATGTTATGTCTTCCCTTTTCTCACTTCTGAAGAAGTGCAGCTTTCTAAGCCCCCCAGCCTTGCTGCAGTGAGGGTGGCAGCTAACACCAAAGGACACGTATTAGATAGATACAACTAAATTTCACACCAAAAAAAATTATAGGCAGTCAAGGGAGAGAGTTCTTTACTTACCATGTTATTCTACTGAAAATATTGCTTAATGGTTGAGAAGCTGCTGGGTTTTATATGTATACATCAAAAACAACCAATGCAGCAGTCTTTGTCCTCTGCAATCGTTGAGCTGCTGCCCACGGAGGCTTGCTGACCTGTTGAAAAGGTTGAGGATTGACCCTGTATTTAACTGTCAGGACATAATGGGCCCAAGATTGCAGAGCTCTTCTAAGTGCTTCAACCACCCACCTCTGTTTTATTCTTAAGTCACTGCATGACACTGATAATACCAAACTCATGTCAGAAGGACCTTTGTTAATGGACAGACTGCACTGACCTGAAGTTGTGCTGTGTTTTTAGACACCTCTGACAAGCTCGATGAAGGGCCAGACTCCACCTTCCTCTGTGTGTGCACCCTCTCCTATGGCATCCACAGCTGCTCCAACATCATCTGGCAACAAGGTCTCAGGTAAGTTGTCTTTTGTGGAGATGGAAATAAGGCCTGGATGTCTCTTGCCACATGTCAGGGTGCACAGTCCAGAGAATACAGATACTGAGGAAAAAAAGATTTGCCTCCACTGAGAGGTTGCTGTTCCAGTGTTGAGGGGGAGGATTTGAAAAACCAAGGTATAGAAGTGCAGGAGAGTGGTTTTCTGTACTCCCTATGTTTCGTCTGTTTCTGCATCTGGAATTCAGTGACACAATTCCTTGTTCAGAGTGGACTCAGGACTTGTAACTCTTATCAGAAAATGCTGGAAGAACATCTTCCACAAGGCTACTGTGGTTTGACAGCAAATTAAAAGCAGCTCTTTTTGTTTTTAAAACATGAAAAACCTGCTGATTTTAAACGTTCTAAAGGTGCTGATTTGATTTTTAGACACACAGTGTTATAGGAGTACCTGAAGAAGATTGACGTGAACGAATTCCTGTGCAGGATCTGTTGAGCATTGAGCTGTAGGACCAACTTCAGAGCCAGTTCAGCCAGAAGGAGCAGTCTCATAGAGTTTGGAAGCCTCTAAAGAAAGGAATGCTCAGTTTACAAGTTAACAGGGAAAGAGGAAACATTAAGGGAAGGAAGCAGTTGATTTTTAATGTGTATTAGATAATACTGCTTGTATTGGACATGGTTTTATAAGCCTCTTGCATAAATGTCTGAAATCCATCTCTGTTGGTCTTTTGCCTTTAATCCGTGGATGTAGGTTGCCTCTTAGCCAGGGGTAAGAAGCAGTAAAAATAGCTAGGAATCATATTTGACTAGGCAAATGCTTCTTAAATTTTGGTTTATTGAAACTGTCAGGTCCTGAATTTGATAGCACTTCCGTATTTGAAATACATTAAATTACAGAATGTGTGTGCAAACGAATCCCTCCTTTTCTGATAGATGAATGGCAGGGTGCTCTGTTTATTTTTTTTTTATTTGTAAGTATATTTTAAAAGTATATTTATTTGTTGTTCTTGTAACTTACAGGACAAGGGACAGTAAAAACAGTTACAGCTGTTTCCTCTACGGTGACATCAGTACAAGCAACAACTTCACAGCTTAAAACGTTCTCGTTCTCTTCTGCAGGGTCTGTATGAACATTAAGATTTCTTTGTAGTTGACATTAAATATGAGTATTGGCTGTTAGAGCAGGTGTTGCCTACAGGCTGTGCAGTACTGCAGATGTTAGACTGGGAGGGCAGGAGTTGTACCAGAGTCCTTTGAAGACCCTGTTTGTGGAAGCCTGAGTGAGGTCTGAAGGTCTGTGTGAGACTTTGACACAATATCACGGTGCTTTGAGGTTTTTCAGGGTATAACTAATCAAGAGTAAAGGATGACTGGCTTGTTTTTGGGGTTTTTCAGTATGAGCAAGCTCCCAGTTAGGATTTGAAATATGTACTGATGGTCACACTCACTGAATTACTTCATTATTTTAAAACAGCAGAACAAATTTTGTGTTTTGGCTTGAAAAGTAATCAGATCATGAAGGTGACAAGAGGGGCCCCAAGCCATCTGGTGATATCTTACATAACAATAACACAAAGCAAGGCACATGTTATGAACATACAGTTACTCTAAAATCTCTCTTATGGAATGTTTTTTTGGGGATGGCAAAATATTTATTTGATTGCATCTTATGTTTAGGAAAGAGGGTAATTCCTTAGGAATGATTGTTTGAAATTCTGCATGTTTACTGGTCTAACACTCAAGTGAATTTCTCTATGAAGTGGGCAACATTAAGTATTTCAGAACACACACCCTCTCAAATGCCTGGTTTCTTTCAGTCTTACCCATTTCTCTGCACATTTTTTTAAGTTGATGCTACCCAAATGCCTCATTGGGCTCTTCAGCAGGCTGAAAGAGTCCTTTTGAGTGATGGAAATTCAGATTCAAAAAGCAAACAGCCCTGCCTTTGTCCCATGTGCAGTGCCTCAGTGTGTAAACCATATGCTAAATACAGTGCTGTTGTCAGTGATGTCTTAGTCCCATGGCCTGACTTCTGTATCAGCAGCTGGTCTTTGAGAATCAGAGAAAGCTTAAAAAGCCTCAGGGAATGAAGATCTCTGCAAGACTCATTATGAAAGATCACAGTATTTTTTGCAAGACAAAATATTTGCAGTGTAAAATAGTCATGGTAGCTTTTCATTTCTGTCTTGCTGTGAGTGATCTCCTTTCTGGTGGATGGTTGTATCCAATTATTCCCTTCTGCACACTCCCTGACTCTTCCCTTTTAGCTCTTTCAAACTCTAGTTGCCTCTGTGGTTTTTCCTCTCACCAGTCTCCCCTAATCCATCAGGTTTTGGTGCATGGTGAAGAAATACACAGCAGAAAGGAAGGAACATGAGAGGATGAGGGGTGGTCAAGAGAACTTTGAACCCTGACTGTCTTTAACCCTTTAGAAGCCTTTTCAGAGAGGGAACAAATGAAGCACAGTGTGTGTGTGTGCTTTTCTCTTCCTGTTTAGTCCTTGGAGAAACTGCCTCCTGTGTGCCTGGCTTTGTGCAAGTATGTACTGCAAATCTGAGTCTAGAGTTGTGCTCGTCATATGGTTGGAAATTTCAGTGCTTTGAGCTAAGTCATTCTTTCTCCTCTCTCCTCCTAGGTCTGTATTTAATTTTAGTGGTGGCACATCAGCTGCTTCATCACAGACGCCGCCCAGCCTCGCTCCCTCACAAGGTTAGTTTGGGAGAGTGTGCAAACAGCATCTCTTCCCTCTTAGCAGAGTGTTTACTCTTCCTAATTCACGTGGTTCTTGTTCTGTGTTGCAGTTCTATTACTAAAATTGCAATAACATTTCATGCATACGCTGGGTTCTGCCCTGTAATGCACAGAAATCTGGGCCATCCACCTTTCAGATAAGAGTAAGCAAAATATTTGTTGGCAAGAACATTTAGGAGGCACTAGTTTATGAAAAGGGTGACATTTGTAGTCATTTTCTCTGCTGTCTTTAATCTGTAGGTTTAAAGTTGCTGAGGTGGACTGACACAGAACTCATCCCGTGAGCATTTAGTAATTAGAGGGAAATGCTTGGGATGGCTTTGTGTTGCTTCTAAAATTGAAGTGCAATACATGGGCTGCCTTTCTGTGTCATAGGTAGATCCTTTTTGCCCAGCCTCATAAAAGGATAAATTCTGCTTTGTAATATTTTTTAAGCTTTCTGCCTCTAATTTCAGCCTTGCAGATTAAATCGTACGGTCAAAAAATTTGCTCCCAAAGTTATTGGTTCCTCTGATAAAAGATACCACCTCTTCTTCCAAATCTTGACATGTCTATACCCTTAGACCATCACAGCCACAGTAATGCTACTGATACTCTTGATGTTAAGCAGAGAGAATGATCTGGGCTTAAAATTTGGAGATTAACCTAAAAGCTTAGGTAAATAACACAGATAAAGCAGGATTGGGAGGTGCAGGAGACAGACTTGTAAACGACAGCATTGTGTGAGGGCAGGTACTTCACACTGCCCTGTGAACTGATAGGAGCACCTTTGTCTCTGTAAGTGGTGATGGAAGAACTACAGAATGTCATTCCAGGGCTTCAGGAGTTAAAAGAAGCTACATTACTGAGTATCAGTTACTTAAATACACATAATACAGGGGAAAACACAAGGATAATACCAGATCTGCTAAGAAGCTTTTGCTCTTTGTTGTTTGATCTCCATGCAGATTTTCTGTACTTTGTCCAAACACCAATGCAGTGTTTTCAAGTCAGAATTGGTTTGGTGCTCAGAAATGAAATGACAGTACATTAAAGAAAACTAGCCCAGTCTCCCTTAAAACTTCAGCAGTTCCTCACTGTTGGACAGGGTGTATGTTAGAAATGGAGCTGCTTTGGCAGTTACATTTGAGAGTTTTTCTCTAGTTTTTCAAAGCTGAAAACAGGCTGTATAGAAACTGGTTGGTGGTCTCTAAGTAGCTGAATTTGTAAAGAAAGATTTGATTTTGTAGAAGACTTTTCAAGTGTCAGGAAGTATTTTTATGACCTAAACTGTTCTGAGCCATTGGTTTAAAAAGAAAGTGCTGTAGTAAATGTCAGGAATTTTTTACCTGAACCAAGTAAGAAGGGGTGAAAGTGGTGTGAATAGAAAATTATCTGTAATAATCAGGTCTTTTATGTTTTTATCAAACTCCTGAAGAAGAAATAGGAGCCAAAGGCTGGAGTTGTCTGTACTCAAAGAGAAGGATGGTTAAGTAGAAGCTATGATGTGACAGTAACAGTGTTTGTCACTGCCACCCTGGCCACAGAGGCTTCAGGTGTCACTGTTGTGTCTGAATGGATATGAAGGTTGCAGTTATGTGATGGACAGAGGCTTTATAGTTTAGAGGCGAGAGCACTGACAGTCTGTGAAGCACTAAAATGGACCATTATTATAAGAATGATAAATGAGCTTTCCATACCCTAACTCAATTTGTTACTTCTGTCTCTCTCACTGACAGCCCCTGCAAAAGAATCTGCCCAGCCAGATTCCTTTTTGTTTGCTGGGAGTTCCAAACTTGGAGCAATTCCTGAGGCCTCTTTTGCTTTTGGGTCCCAAAAGTCAGCAAGTGCTCCAGGAGGTGTGGTAGGAGGTAACTCCTCAGCAGATGGCACCCAGGCAAACAAAGCTGCTGCAACATCATCTTCTGCTCCCCCCACAACCTCTGGCAAGTTGGATATTGCTCCATCCAAACCAGGAGATCACTTGTTTCAGGCCAATCTGGCTGGGGAAACACTTGGGAGCTTCTCAGGACTACGGGTTGGTCAAGTAGATGATAATGCCAAGACCACCAGTAAAGCACCATCTACCAGTGTGGCAGGAACACAGTCAGCTAAAGTGTCTACAATTCCTTCTGGGTTTAATTTTGCTGCTCCCCTGACTTTAGGAAAAGCTGGAGAAGCTGCTTCAACGTCAGTCACGTCAGCTGGCACAGCATCTCTGTCCATCAGCACTAGTACCACAGGCAGTCTCTTTGGCAATGTCCAGTTGACCAGCACAGGGTCCTCTGGGGTGTTTAATCTTGGAGGCTCTGGTGGCAGCAAACCCACCTTTTCATTTGGTATTCAGCAAACAAACAGTGTGAGCACTTCCACCTCTGCCCCTTCTACTCTCGCTGCTTCAACGTCCCTCTCGTTTGGAGGTTTCTCAAGTTCCTCACAAACTGCTGTCCCTGCTGCAACTTCCAGTAAGTCTGCAGGGGATGCCAAATTACCACCTGCAGCAGAAAAAACATCTGAAAACGAAGTTGTAGCAGCTGGGTCTTCACCTCCAGTGCCACAACCCCAGGCACAGCTCTCAGAGCCACTTAAAGAACCTGCCTTACCCCAGGCCACAGCTGGGGACACCGTCCCAGAGGGCTCTGGGACCACAGTGGCACCAGCTCCCCCTGACCCCGTGGCTGCTCCCACTTCCACCAGCGATGTGAAGGCCCCAGTGACTCCTGCTGTCTCCACAGCTGCCCCACCAGATCAGAATGTCTCAGCAACAACCTCCACAGCAAGCGTTGCCTCTCCTGCAGAAGCCACAGGTGCTGTGGCTGCTACCTCTGATGTTACTACAGGTGTGCAGAGTCCAGCTGTTGGTGCCTCTGTGTTTTCCCCCACTTCTGCAGGCTCCTCGGTGTTCTCTCAGCCGCCGAGTTCCAGCTCTTCCAGCTCAGCATTTACCCAGCCTGCCGGGGAAGCAGCTGCCACTCCTTCCACACCACCCGTTTTTGGACAGCTCCCAGCAGGTACCACAGCATCCTCTCCATTTGGGCAGCTCACCACCAGCACCCTGTCCACGGCCACTGCCACCACCCAGGCTGCCACCTCAGGCTTTGGTACTTCTGCTTTTGGCACCACCACCACAGGGGGCTTTGGCCAGCCAGCCTTTGGGCAAGCACCAGTCTTTGGACAACCTGCAAGCAGTTCTTCAAGTGGCTTTACCTTCAGCCAGTCTGGGTTTGGGACAATGCCAGCCTTTGGCCAGCCAGCAGCTTCCACAGCAGCCTCGAGCAGTGGGAATGTTTTTGGAGCCCCGGCCAGCACCAACAGCGCCAGCTCCTTCTCCTTTGGCCAGCCTGCCAGCACAGGTGGGGTGCTCTTTGGGCAGAGCAGCCCCCCCGTGTTTGGGCAGAGCACTGGCTTTGGCCAAGGGGCATCTGTGTTTGGTGGCACTGCTGCTGTCACCACCACCACGTCCTCTGCTGGCTTCAGCTTCTGCCAGGCCTCAGGTAAGAGCAGAGCGCTGTCCCAGTGGCACTGCCTGGCTTGGAGTGTATCACTGGGGAAAGCAGGATGGCATTAATGCCTTTTATTCCCCCTATGGCACCTGATGGGTTTCATTATTTTGGTTTGGTTTGGTTTTGTTTTTAGTTAGTAAGAACAAGAGCTGCAGTGTATGTGAGAAGCAGAATAATGTTGGAGACCAAAGAAGCTTTTGCTCTGCCTCACTTCTCATCAGCAGCCTCTGAATGTAGCCTTGTCATCCAATCCTGCCTTCATTTTATACTTACAAGTCTACCTTGATTTAATTTTCAATTACATATTGTCCTGGCTGTTGGGCAATAACTGGAAGTGTTGTAAATGGTTGCACCAAAGGGGCAGAGCAGCTCTGAGACCATAACCAAGGCAATGAATAAATACAGATGCAACACTTCCTTCAGTGGCCTGCCCTGAACACATGCAGCAGTGGATGTACAGCCAGGTGTGATACCATGTCATCAGTTAGGATGGCCAAAAAATAATTTAAGCCCTCAAAGTGATGGATTTGCAGGGAAAAATCTGTTAAATTCACTTTTGTATTTGGAAACATCTCAAAATTAAATGTAGCAGTAACATGAGCATCAGCTGCCTGTCCACACAGTTAAATTGGATTCTTGCACAGACCAAACCTCCTTGGTCAGCCCCTTTTTGTTCTCCTCATGCTCAGTGTATTGTTGGGGCTTTTCCAAAGGTTTGTCTGTAGCCTCTTCAGAGAGCTCCCAGGGAAAAGTGACAAGTACATAGTAATAATAAAGAGCATGTATTTCCAAGGAAGAAAAACTAATTAGGTTCATTTAATTAAAAATTATGGCACTGCAGGCAACTGCTTGTTCATTTTAACTACAGTAGCAGAGAATAGTTAAATTGGGGGAAGTGAATTCTGCTTGAGAAAGGTGTTCCTAATTATAGAAATGCAAGTTTTATTACAAAAGGCACATTTAAGTGAACAGGGAAATGGGAAGGGGAGTTCTTTTTTTTATTCAAAACATTTCATTATCTTTAACAGGAGTCTTCAGGTAGCAAAGCTCAGATCCTCTTTACACAAGGGCAATCAGAGTGCTCCAGTGCTTGTGCACGACTTGCAGTATTATTGTAGCCATGTTAACAGAAATCCAGTTCTCTTAGTGTTAGCAACAATCCCACAAGTGAAAAGGCCTTCTATTGTCTGTTTTTAAGTTGGCCAAAGAGAGAATGAGAATGACTTTTAAATAAACTTTCAGTGTCATTTATTATTTGTGTCCAGCCTAGGTATGTTTGGTAGCATCATTTTATCCCTGTGTTTTGGAAGACCTGTCCTTTCCCTGTCCTGGTCTAGTGTCACCTCCTTGAATGTCTTACACTCTGCTAATAGTTCTGGTGGTTAATTTTTCTTTTTTCTCTTAGGTTTTGGTTCTAGTAACACAGGTTCTGTGTTTGGGCAAGCAGCAAATACTGGAGGCACTGTCTTTGGCCAGGCAAGTATTTATGGCTTTTTGTAGAAGCAGAGGGCTGTTACGTGTGGAGGACTTGATCAGGGTTCCCTATTTCTGATATATTTTTAGAAAACACGATTTGCTGTGTTTAATAAAATGTGTCCCAGTGTGTACTGGAGATATTTGCTGTTGTGAGCACCAAAGCAGTATCTGCATGAATACTCCAGGGGGTATGGAGACACAGACATTTTATCACATGCAAGATAAGAGAGATGCAGTAAGTCTCCTGCCTTTATTCCATGCTAAGTGGAAAGTAGGGCAAGTGTAGGGCAAGTCTCAAAGGCATTGTTCTGTGCTGTGGACAAGATTTAAGACAGACTTAAATAAAATTTCATGGCATTCCATTTTGGAAGGTAATTGCTGGCTGGTTTGTCAGCCCCTTCAGACATCCAGGGAAAAGGCCCAGGCAGAGCAGCCTTGGGGGGAGCACGTGCTGCTTTGACTTTGCTTAAATCCCTTTTTTGTCCTTTTTGTGTTCTAGCAGCCATCTTCTTCCAGTGGAAGCTTGTTTGGAGCTGGAAGTGGTGGGAGAGGTGGAGGCTTCTTCAGTGGTTTGGGAGGGAAGCCAAGCCAGGATGCAGCCAATAAGAATCCCTTCAGTTCCTCCAGTGGAGGATTTGGATCTGCAGCTTCCCAGAGTAAGTGAACAGAACAAGAATACAAAATGTGCTGTGATTTCCATCTGCTTTTGTGATCCCATCTGCTTTGCTGCTGCTAATTGTTTTTGAGTAAATTCTGTGTTAATGTGAAAGGCTTTGAGGGGGTAACCAGAATATGTGTGATGTGTGATCCAGAATTTTTCTTCTAGGTTTATGGAAAACAAGCAGGGAAGCCATTGAAACACACAAGCAGATGCAAGAAGTGTGAATAATATCTGTATTCTGTAGAGAATTCTTGGCCAAGTGCTTCCTTAAAATGGAATACTCTTGAATTCTTGTCACTGAATTTCTGCCTCCAACTTGGTTGGGAGTTAGAAAGCTTTGATCATCTCTCATCGCCCTAAGATGTAAAAATTGCTGTAAAAATTGCAAAGAATCAATATGTGAGGGATAGAAATTTTGTTAACCTCTGCCTAAAAATGAATATCTGTATGCAGCACATGCAGGATGCTTTATCAGAATTTGCTGTGACATATGGATAGGCAAGTAGAAAGCACAAAGAAGGGGAAACAGTGGCTAAGCATGAAAGTTGGGAAATAAAGGAAAGCTGTAAAATTAGTGCTGCAAGTGGTTATAAGTAGCACTTCAAGCCTTAAGAGAGAAAATCCATTTATTTTATTACATCTTTAATGATCCATTGGGATTAATGGTTGAGGTCAGTTCTCTAACCTTGCTAATTTAATAATTTAATGCAGTTCTGGGTTTTGTGATGAAACAAAACAGATGGTTCACCAGAAAAAAGCTTTGGTTGTTCTGTGTCCTGCCTCTAGATGCAAAAATTCCCTGTAAGTTGATGAAGGATGAAAAAATGAGTTATTTCTCAGTAAGGCTGGAAAAGTTTGGCTCCTACTTTAAGGTCCTGTTAAATAATCTTGTGGAGAAATACTGAGCATTGCCAAAACAGCTGAGAACCTTTAATTTGTGGTTTGCTGATACTTGTGTTGTCTGGAGAGACTGATTGTAGCTGCTGGCATTTCTCACTTGAGGAATTGTCTTTTACTGACTGGGGCACAGGATGCATCTAAACAAATCATCCCTCCTGGTGATTTACTAGATTGCAGCAATGAAGGGCTGTTGTTAGTGGCCCATCAGATCCAGAATGGGTCTTGGTGGAGCTACAAAATCCTGGAGGAATAAGGGAAAACTTGGCTCCTCCCTGTGCTGTTTTCAGTGTGATGTTCATTGTGTGCTTGGGGGCTGGGGAGAGAAAAGTCATTTTCCTCTCTCCTGCTTCAGCTAATGAAGTGCAGTGTAGAATATTGTCTGCCATGAGTATTGGCTGTTTATAAATATTCCTCATCTCCCCAGATTCTTCGAGCTTATTTGGAAACAGCGGAGCAAAGACTTTTGGATTTGGCAGCTCCTCCTTTGGAGAGCAGAAGCCTACGGGCACTTTCAGCTCCGGTGGTGGAAGTGTGGCCTCCCAAGGCTTTGGGTTCTCCAGTGCAAACAAAGCAGGTACTTTGGGAATGCACCCACTTGGACAACCCTCACTGGCTGGGAGATATTTGCTGTTCTACCACTCCGCTGTCCACAGCCTGGGCTCGGTGCACGGATGAGAATTGTCTCTGAACAATGAATAAAAAATAACTAATGGCTGAGTGAATGGAGCTTTGAATGGTGGGTCCAAGGAAGAATTTTACTCTCTCTAATGCAACATCCAATAAACTACATCCTCAGGTGTTCATTCCAGAAATTCCCATTCCAATTTAAGAGCTGAGAGCCGTATAATTTAGTTCTGGTCTTATGTTCTGTACAATCCAGAGTACAGAACATGGATCTGAATACATTTTTCCTATTTTAGATACTTCCTTGGAATATTATCTTACAAACTTCACTCTGGGTTTTGTAACCTCTTTTATCCTCATTTCACTACTTAAAAATAGTGGGAAAAGGAAAGTGAAGCATGTTAATATGCATTGCAAAAGTGAGTGTTTGCCAAGCAAAGCTTCAGCCCATGGGATAAATGCTCTTAACTTCCTAGAGACAGAGGTAACAAAATATCTGATCTGTGTTTAAATAATTCAGGCTTAGCTTTTTTTTTTTTTTTCCAGACCTTTTGTGTTTACAGCCAAAGAGTATCCATTACCTTGACATGGACTGGAATTTCACCCTGGGTATTAAAATGTGCAGTGGTATCCCATCCTCATCCCTGGTCAAATAAAAGAGCAGGTGTCCTCCATGTTCCACAGTGTCAATTAGAAACAGGCCAATAATATCAGCAGTTGAACACAGAATAAAATAATCTGGGTAGAAATCCATTCAGAGCAGCAGGAGGCAGCTAAACCCTGAACAGAAATTGCTAAGAGCAGAGATAAGTTCTTGACTCCCTGCAGGCAGTTCCACTGACTGGCATTTAATCCTCCCATTTTAGTTTCCACCACTTAAACCAGGATTAGATCCTACCCTACCTCCTGAATCTTTGTGTCACTGAAGCACCTAAAACCCAGGTTTGCATCTACTGTCTGATCTTAAGAGATGGGGGAGACCTGCCAGTTGCAGTTTTCTGTCATGCATTCAGGCACTTCTCTTATCCATATCTTTTACAACAAAGCACCCTGCAGACTAAAATTGCTTCTGTAAATACTTTGGTGTCCTTATGATAAGATGAACACCCCGTTACCTACTTGGAAAGCTGCTCGTTGTTTTCCCTCTCTGCGTTATCATTTATGTGATGTTCTTGTTCCCCTTTTTTGCCTCTGTTTTGCTCAGGTGGCTTCGGTGCTGCTCCAGTGTTTGGCAGCCCTCCCACTTTCGGGGGATCCCCTGGGTTTGGAGGGGTGCCAGCATTCGGTTCAGCCCCAACCTTTTCAAGCCCTCTGGGCTCAACGGGAGGCAAAGTGTTCGGCGAGGGGACGGCAGCAGCCAGCGCTGGAGGATTTGGGTAAGCCAGGGAAAACAACCTTCTTGCATGACAAGGTTATGCTTGGTTACCTCTGCTTTAACATGAAGGATGTATTCTGTCGTTGATGGGTAAGCTCAGAGTGTCCTTGGTTGGTTTGTTTGTTTAAA